>CM057085.1:23532500-24732500 GCA_029959045.1 Taenioides sp. WSHXM2023
ACTTTGCTAGCATTGCGTGGCTAACTGATTGTAGTTGTCACCGATTGAAGAGGTCAACCGTCTGCCTTGCGTATTAAAAACGTCACTGATGTTTTATTGCTAAATAACCCACATGTAGTTAAGATACTTATAGCGTTTCATAGTTACCGCCCGCCTGGTGTTTCGTTGTAAATGGAAATTTTGCTAAGCTCAACTTCTCCTCTGCTAAATGAGCATTTCAAGGTGGTCAGTTTTGTTCTCTTCCAAGTGCCTAACATCAACATATTTTCCTAAGTCGTATATTCAAAACATTCTTTGGCACGTCATCATACATTTTCATATCTGAAGTTTGCACAATATGTGTAATATATTAATCACCACTTAAAATTGTTTATAGACCATGTGCTAATACTGATTGTGCCGTTGTCTCTTTGACTTTCTTTTGCTTTTGTAGGAATTCCCAGTGACGAGGAGCAGGCCACTGGACTTGAGAAAGTTATCATGAAGGCCATGGAAAAAGGAACAGTATGTTATTTAATTGTGTTTATCTTTATTAGGACGGTATGAATTAAATTGTCATTCAAACTTGAATACTTAAGGAAGCCAGACATGTACAGTGCCTCACAAAAGTATTAGCCCCCCTTGAACTTTTTGACCTTTTGCCACATTTCAGGCTTCAAACATAAAGATATAAAATTTGATTTTTTTGTGAAGAATCAACACCAAGTGGGACACAGTCATGAAGTAGAACGAATTTTATTAGATATTTTAAACTTTTTTTTACAAATAAAAAACTGAAAAGTAGGGTGTGCAAAAATATTCACTCCCCCTGAGTCAGTACTTGGTAGAACCACGTTTTGCTGCGATTACAGCTGCGAGTCTTTTGGGGTATGTCTCTGAGTTTTGCACATCTGAAATTTTTGCCCATTCTTCCTTGCAAAACAGCTCGAGCTCCGTAAGGTCAGATGGAGAGCATTTTGAACAGCAGTTTTCAGATCTTTCCACATATTCTCAATTGGATTCAGGTCTGGACTTTGACTTGGCCATTCTAACACCTGGATGTGTTTAGTTTTGAACCATTCCATTGCAGATTTTGCTTTATGTTTAGGATCATGGTCTTGTTGGAAGGTAAACCTCCGTCCCAGTCTCAGGTCTTTTGCAGACTCCAGCAGGTTTCCTTCCAAAATTGCCCTGTCTTTGGTTCCATCAATCATCAAATCTAACCATCTTCCCTGTCCCTGCTGAAGAAAAGCAGCCCCAGACCATGATGCTGCCACCACCACGTTTGACAGTGGGGATGGTGTGTTCAGGGTAATGTGCAGATTTACTTTTATGGCAAACATAACGTTTTGCATTTAGCCCAAAAAGTTCAATTTTAGTCTCATCTGACCAGAGCACCTTCTTCCGCACCTTCTTGGCTGGTGGCAAACTTCAAATGGGACTTTTTATGGTTTTCTTTGAGAAGTGGCTTTCTTCTTGCCACTCTTTCATAAAGGCCAGATTTGTGCAGTGTGTGACTATTAGTTGTCCTATGGACAGATTCCACCACCTTTAGCTGTGGATCTCTGCAGTTCATCCAAAGTGATCATGGGCCTCTTGGCTGTGTCTCTGGTCAGTGCTCTCCTTGTTTGGGCTGAAAGTTTAGAGGGACAGGTGGGTCTTGGTAGGTTTGCAGTGGTCTGATACTCTCTCCATTTCAATATGATTGAGCGAACAGTGCTCTGCGAGATGTTTAAAGCTTAGGAAATCTTTTTATATCATAATCCTCCTTTAAAGTTCTCCTCAACTCTCTCTTTTTATGCTGTTTGCTCCCCAGTATTCTTTTAACAGACCTCTGAGACCATCACAGAGCCGGTGCATTTATACTGAGACACACAGGTGGACTCTTTATCAACTTCTGGAGTCAGTTGGCTGCACTGAGAGAAAGGGGGGTGAATAATTTTGCACACCCTACTTTTCAGTTTTTTATTTGTAAAAAAAAAAAAAAAAAAAAAAGTATAAAATATCATAAATTTCATTCCACTTTGTGTCCCAATTGGTGTTGATTCTTCACAAAAAATTCAAATTTTATATCTTTGTTTGAAGCTTGAAGGGGAGCTAATACTTTCGCAAGGCACTGTATAATGCACTGAGAAGTGAATCATTTACAAGATAATGTTGAAATCATTTTGAAGAAATACAAAATGGGCCAAGCTCAAAAAGATCTGATCAAAAGTAAAAAAGTTTGCAGTGTTATCTATCTTGCACTTTTGAAGGTAATATATGCAATGCTAATACCTCTACCAAGACATTTTATAGGCGCATTTCTGTCTTCTTGATTGCAAAAATATAATTTTATTGTTTCGAGGATAATGCCTCAAAACACAGAGATAATTTTTTGGAAATATTTGTAACCTGCTTTTTAATGTAAACGTGTTATAGATTTAACTATTTGTACAAGCTGTACAGTTTGTGTACTTTGGCCTTTCTGGAATATTCATCTGTAGCCATTCCGTCCATGCTTTTAGATTTCAATAATAGAGGTGTCTTATACCAAAGCATTTATTGTATCCCTCTTGTAGGATCCTTACAACATGATGAAGCCAAAGGAATATGCCGGCTCTAAGGCTGACCCTCATCTTGTTCCTTCTATTAGTAACAAGAGGATTGTCGGCTGTGTCTGTGAGTGCTTTTCACATTTAGCTTGTTTATATGTATCAAGACATTTGCCTTTGTTTTAAATATGTTCATCTGTGTTTAACCTGTCTTAGGTGATGAAGACAACACAGCAGTGATTTGGTTTTGGCTTCATGAAGGCGAGCCACAGCGCTGCCCATCATGTGGTGCCCACTACAAACTGGTTCCACATGAGCTTCCACATTAATGTATATATATAATATACACATATTTACTCATACTTATTTTAATTCTCTGCTACATGTATGGGCCACACAGCATCTGTATTCCATTGGAACAAGATGAAAGTATGAGACAGTTGGAGCTCTAGCACAATGAAATACTTTCAATACATTACGTTTTAGTTTCAGTAGTTAAGTGTATAGTTGAATCCTGTTCTGTTGCAATACTTGAATTTTCTGACCTCATTTTTTTTTCTTTACCTCATCACTCCTGTTAGTGTCAAGAGGGAACATTATTGGACTGTGGGACACAACTTTTAAAGTATTCAAACAACCGTTTACTCTGTTACACTTGAACCAATACAATTAAAATATATGAAATATGTTTTGAGTGTTTTATTCAAGAATATTTGGTTTAGTACCCCTTTAACCCTCTGTTTTAGTACCCTTTTAATCCTCTGACACCTACATATTTTTGGTCACAAATGGTTCCTGCTACATAAAAGTGCTATAAAATGAGACTGAATTAACATGTTTTTAATACTTTCAATGACTCAAATCTTTTGTCTACTTGTCTTCTGAAGAAATGATCTAACTTCTATGAATATCTTTAGATGGGGGCCATTTTAGGTGTACAAGTCACCATTTTTTAAAATGTAAAAAAACAAAAATGGCTAAATTTTCTAAAATGAAAGGTGGATTATTTGAGTTGATGTTATTAGACCCTTGCATAGGTCAATAATTTATAACACTGATTTTGGTGCATTATTATGTTTGGCACAGTGGCAAATTCATTCTTATACCATTGGCATTTAGAATGCCTTAGTGTCACATGCACTGTATACATACTGTACATTTACTGCAGGAATGTACAATTAAATGTAACTTGATTTTATTTTAGTAATAAACATATTAACGTGAATTTAACCAAATCATTTTGTGAATTGATTTTAGAATTAATTAGTTCCACTTTGAGCATGCCGTCAAACATACTGTGTTTAAACAGGTCCTGGAGTCCAAATCTGACTTGACGTACCTCAGCATGTTCTCAGAGGTTACAGGGAAATCGTCACAGGGCCCATCAGGATATAAATGTTATGGGGAATAATGTCATTTTGTGACTTTTCTAACACATCACAGTTCTTATTTGGAATACATATTTTAAAACCAACATTCAGTTGTCTGCAGTACAAAATTTAAACTTGTAATGGGTAACAAAAAATATAAAATATATACACTTCATATTATTTTCTTAACATTAGTTTTATTGATCATTAAATTGGTTTATTATCTACAGTTTGTCTTTTATCTACAGAATATAATGGTTATTGTGCTCGTCTGAGGGGAGTGGCCCCAGGTCCCACCAGCAGCACACAGCTGAAGCTCTCTGCAGAGGCCATGTCTGTGAGAGCCATTTCAGACTGATGTTATGGTGCAACATGACCAAGAGTTTGATTTCAGTGTGACTTTTGTAATTTTTCTCCTGGTCACTCCACCCTCTGGTGCTGCAGACTCTAGAATCTAAGTCCATGTGCACAATAACACTTGTGCGTTTGCAGATATGTCTTTTCAACAGTGAAGAAAAAAAAAAAGTTTGCAAAATGTACACAAATGGTCCCTAAGGGTGTTAGAGGGTTAAAAGTGGTAAGTTCAAGCTTTCATTTTGTCAGTTCTCTGGAAATTTTTATTTAAATTTCAAAATTTCATAATTTCATATCATATCATAGCACAACATCCATTGTATTTTGATGACTCTAGTATTGCTCCAAATAAAACAGAAAAGGCATACCAAAGTTCTTGTAGAGGTGCAAATGCAAGGAGCAGAAACAAAAAATGCATAGCACACTCAGATGATCGATATCCAAAACCTAATTTAAATTTTGTTTTATTTTTAAATAATGTTTCGGCAAAAAGCTTTCATCAGACCATTTTTTTTTGTTGCAATTTTTCACTTTTATGACTTTGGTATTGCTAACTACACACTTGAATACTGGAGTAAAATTATTATATTATGTTAGAGGGCCTGGGCCTACTTATCTGAAACCAAAACTGGTTCAGATCAATGCCTTGTCTCTTATTGTCAATATAAATAACACATTTATTTCACAATAGCTTCAGAAAGTGATGCCATTGTTCAGCCACAAAGAAGTGATTGTTGTCGATTGACCCAACATGCATAAATAAAAATCTGAAGAGTTAAATAAGTTAAATAAAGTGCTTAAAGATAACGGTGCTAAAATGCATATGTCAAACCCAACTTCAGCAAGTGCAGCAGCAGGAGTCAACCATAATGGGGTCCGCCAACTGGTCCGACAGCCCAATAGTCTGAAAAAAAGAGAAGCATTTGTCCGACAGCCCAATAGTCCTACAGTGCAATAGTCCGAAAAAAAAAGAGAAGCATTAGTCCTACAGCGCAATAGTCCGACAGTCCAATAGTCTGAAAAAAAAGAGAAGCATCAGTTCGAAAAAAAGAGAAGCATTAATCCGACAGCCCAATAGTCCGAAAAAAAGAGAAGCATTAGTCAGACAGCCCAATAGTCCGACAGCCCAATAGTCCGAAAAAAAGAGAAGCATTAGTCAGACAGCCCAATAGTCCGACAGCCCAATAGTCCGAAAAAAAGAGAAGCATTAGTCCTACAGCGCAATAGTCCGACAGTCCAATAGTCTGAAAAAAAAGAGAAGCATCAGTCCGAAAAAAAGAGAAGCATTAATCCGACAGCCCAATAGTCCGAAAAAAAGAGAAGCATTAGTCAGACAGCCCAATAGTCCGACAGTCCAATAGTCCGAAAAAAAGAGAAGCATTAGTCCTACAACCCAATAGTCCGACAGTCCAATAGTCCGAAAAAAGAGAAGCATTAGTCTGACAGTCCAATAGTCCGAAAAAAAGAGAAGCATTAGTCTGACAGTCCAATAGTCCGAAAAAAAGAGAAGCATTAGTCCTACAGCACAATAGTCCGACAGCCCAATAGTCCGAAAAAAGAAAAGCATTAGTCAGACAGCCCAATAGTCCGACAGTCCAATAGTCCGAAAAAAAGAGAAGCATTAGTCTGACAGTCCAATAGTCCGAAAAAAGAGAAGCATTAGTCTGACAGTCCAATAGTCCGAAAAAAGAGAAGCATTAGTCTGACAGTCCAATAGTCCGAAAAAAAAAGAGAAGCATTAGCCCGATTAGTCCAATAGTCCGAATGGCGGCACGGTGGCTGAGTGGCAACACTCATGCCTCACAGCAAGAAGGTTATGGGTTTGATCCCCGGGTTGCCCGGGCCTTTCTGTGTGGAGTTTGCATGTTTCCTCCCCGTGTCTGGATGGGTTTCCTCCGGGTACTCCGGTTTCCCCCATCAACCAAAAAAAACATGCAACACCCCTATGAACAGTATATAATGAAGGATCACCACCTGCAGAGGGGTTCATAGGGGTCTGGGTCTGGTGCACAGAATAATGGGCAGCGTGCTGCCCCCGCGACCCAGCCGGATTAAGCGGGAGAAAATGGATGGATAGTCCGAAAAAAGAGAAGCATTAGTCCGACAGTGCAATAGTACGAAAAAAAGAGAAGCATTAGTCCAACAGCCTTCATCTTTGCCTCTGATAGTTTTCTTGGCCTGCCACTTCTGGCCTTAACAAGAACTGTGCCTGTTGCCTTCCATTTCCTCACTATGTTCCTCACAGTGGAGACTGACAGCTGAAATCTTTGAGATGGCTTTCTGTAGTCTTCCCCTAAACCATAATGCTGAACAGTCTTTGTTTTCAGATCATTTGAGAGTTGTTTTGAGGCCTCCATGTTGCCACTCTTCAGAGGAGAGTCAAAGAGAAGAATAACCTGCATTTGGCTGCCTTAAATACCTTTTGTCATGTCTGGATGCATCTGTCTATGAAGTTCAAGGCTTAATGAGCTCATCAAACCAATTTTGTGTTCCAGTTACTCTGTGTTGATTAGTTACAGGTTTTCAAAGCAACAAAATGACAAGGGTGCCCACATTTTTGCACAGCCTATTTTTCACATTTGATTTAATTTCATACAAATGAATATTACTACACTTAAAATCTGTGTCTGGAAAACCACCCAGTCCTCGGCTTTTATGGGAAAATGAATGACATGCCACTGTGATCATTTTCTGTGAAGACAAAGTCAATTTTATGCAACCTCAGAGGTTTTTTTTTTAACCGTGTACTGACCTGAAAGATATAATATTAAGAGAAAAGACGGAGCGCTGCCTTTCAGGTACAGATTTCGTTTGGGGGAAACGGGAAGTTCCGCCATAAAACCGAACCTGGGGAAACGCCTCCAGCACAAAGGTTCCGCGTTACAATTAAATTTCTAATCCCTCACTAAAAACTGGAAAGTACTTATTAATGACACGTTAATATGTCCAAATATAAACTTGTCATTACTTTACCGAAAAATAAAAACATATTAAATTACCGTAAAATACCAGTTACCAGATAACAGTAGTAGTGGAATGTCGGACTATTGGGCTGTCGGACCAATGACATGGGACCCGCATAACTGCCCAATCTCACTATGTCTCCTCAGGCCTTGGAATAAAATAAAAACATGCATGCATGCATTCAGCTGATGACCGCGGCATGCTCTCATAAAAACTAAGACACTTTTCTCACAAAAACCTTTCAAAAAAAATTCTGGTTAATGGAATACACTTCGGTGGAGCTCAAAAACTGATCTCTCAAATTAAAAAAAAAAAAAAAAAAAAAAAAAAAAAAAAATCACTGATCCCTGTGACCTTTTCACAGTTGGAGTAAACTATAATGTAATTTTGAGAATGAATCATCAGAAAGAAATCAGACCGGTGGCATGTAGGCAGGAGGCTACAATGCTAAGGGCCCACAATGACAGGATAATTAAATAAGACATCTTAGGCTTTTTCTGTTATTTAGTGTTAACATATGTTGACTTTATTTATTTTTACACTTTGTTAATTGGAAACTACATTATTAATTTGATAACACGTGCATTGATTTTCTTTTTTCTTTTTTTAATTTTAAAATATGAGGCCAGTTGTCCTGGCAAAAGTTTCAGGCTTTAGTATTTCTGTCCATAGTTGAGTGTGCGGCTGCATCTCACAGGGAGGGGGCGCTGTAGCTGAAGAGCAGGAGAGCGAAGCAGCACAAGGCTGACGGGCTCCACTGGGAACCACTGAAGATTTACCTCCAACTGTGCCATAAGTGTTTGTAGAATAACTAGCCTAAGATCATAATGTATAACTTAACTGACTGAATGTTGTTGTTGTTTTTAACCCTTAATTATTACAGTAATGTCTAGGTAACCTCAACCTGTGGATTATAATCAAATTACAGCTTCAAGGACTTCAAGGATTTCGGGGAGGTGGAAGTGAAAATAGGTAAAACAAACTGTAATAAAGCAACATATGTAATATGCAAAGCTAGATAAAACAGGGTTAAGGAAAATGTTGTAAATCAAAATGTACAATATACAGAACAGCAGTAGGTAAGCCTGCAGTAGGAGAAGGGACGGGTTAAAAAGGCTCACCTTTTTAATTTGTCAGGTACCAGACTTGCCTTTAATGGTACAGGAACCGCACGAGCACTGCACAAAAATATTTTAGTTTGTAATATTTTTATGGGGCTTTTAGGAGGCAAATTTGACTTGTGCTTTGACAGCAGAACAAACCACCTTTATTATCAACTGCAGTGACAGCAGCAGGAGCTTTGAAGACAAAGGGGGCTTTTAAATTAACCATTAGGTCTACCTACTTGGTTTTACCAAATTAAAATTTAGATTTTTCTAAACTATAAACCAGTCAAACCTAAAAAAACATGCACCAGGGACTACAGGTGGAAATTAGCTCTAGTGCTACAACCCAGCACAATGCATCTCTCCTGATAAGGTTAATGTTGATTGTGCACTGTCCCTGTCTCATAAACTAAATAAATAAACAACAGCAAATGAGCATCATCGACTAGTTCCATGGTCACAAAAGCAATCTCATCCATTTATCACACGCCTTTACGTAACTATACTTTCAATAGCCAGTTAGCCACAAGAATCAGAAATTAAGCCAACCAAGTACAAATTATCCTGTCCTCATGTATTGACTTTTTTCTCTGACATCTTAAAGGCAACCTGTACCCTCTTGAGTGCAGGAACATGTAACTGTGTTTGTGAGTGTGCGCCACTCTCAACCCTGCAGATTTTAATTAGTGACACCTGACTCACGAAAGTGACAAGAGGTCTATTTCACTTTATTTAATGGGCTGTGTGCACCTCCTTCCCAGCTCCTGCAGTGTTGTGCTTTTCAAGTCTCCATCTTATCTCTGCTGTGCACTCTGTCTTTCCCTCTGATCTGAGCTGTCAGGCACATGTTTCTGTGGCTGGCTGTGCTAACCTACATTTGTGACAGCTAGGTGCATCACATACAGCTTTGTGATTGGCAATGTGGGCGAGACCAGTGCATTTCATACTCTTTCACCTGGTAGGCTGCAAAGGAAATTTGACCTTTTCAACATGCTGAAAGAAAGCATCACTGCTCTCTTGCTCATCTGTGGAATAGTTCAACATTAAATTCAACTGTCTCAAATAAGGAGAATATAAAATTTCTTGAATAATTTCCAGGTGCAGAGTGGCTAGCGCACATGCTTTACAGCAAGAAGGTTCTGGGTTCGGTGCCTGGGTTGCAGAGACTTTTCTGGGTGACCCCGGCACCCAAAAGTAAAGTAAAATATTCCAGCTAAGATAGTCCTGACCAAGCCTGCACTACACTGTACTGTGGTGCTCACTGCCCTAACAGCACTGAATGGGTCAAATGCAGAGGACAAATTTCCCTACGGGGACATTAAGTCAACCTTAACCTGTATAAATCAGTGAAATTTTCTATCTATATACAAATATATACTGTTATACTATACTATGTAGCATTAGAACTGCAGTAAATTCAGAAATAAGCAATAGAGACATATGGTTAAATTAAATATGCTATATATAAAATACTTTTTCAAATATAATATTTATGAACATATATGTAATTTCACTTTCAGTTTATAATTATTTGTTACTTCAAATACATTATGCAGTCTTGGGCATCCAACAAAGAGATTAAAAAAATATATTGAATTAAAATATAAATATAAATATAAAAATTATAATGCACATCTAAATAAACAATAAACAAAGCGAGGCGGTGGGGACACAGTTATTGAGGCCGCCTCAGTTGTCATAGAAACCTGAACCTCATAGGAATTAGAGACTCACAAAGCTCTGGCACATGCGGCATGCTTCCACTCACTGAGGACACTAAACAATCCGTGCACAACTTAAGCCCAAAATAGAAGTCATTTGAAATTGTCACCTTGCATCCAGTAACTTGTTAAGGATATAATGATGATTTATGGCAGCCTATGAATGCCAACAACAGTAATGTCTGGACCATTATCTTTACTTCATTGTAACCTCATCTTATTACAGGTGATTGCTCTGTATTGGGCAGGTTGGGCACATGAAGGTTCTCAATGTGTCTCAGTGTTCTGAAACAAAGGCCATGGTTAAAATTCTAGACCAAATTTTCCTAGGCTATTGAATACCTATTAATGTGTCAGTTGGTGTCCAGTATTCACTGTGATAATAGCCCATCAAACTGATGAGGTTCGGCTCCTATTCCAGCCATATGCAATAGTGTGGTAGGCCTATTGACTTTTTCCTAGCAGATTTGCGTGTTTTCTTTTCTAGCAAATTTCCTACTTTTGTCTCACATATGCCTTTCTTTTGTTTTCCATCAACTCTGTGGTCCTAATATTCCACAGTAATAATTTTAAATATTTATTTTTACATTAACTTTTGTCGTATTTAATAAACTGTTTAGAGAAGAGCAAGATAACTCGCTGATGGTTCATCAATTTTACCAACAAATAAAAGATGTTTATTTCTGATTGAACACTCTATGCACTCTTGTACAAGCTGTGTGTTCATTATGCATTCATTATGCACCAGGTTAAATATACTTGGATTCTGAGTTATGCCTCTGTGCGAGTATAAACATATTCTGTGTGGCTTGTTGTGCTGCCTTTTGATTTAAATATCACTCATTATGCCATTCATACATATTGTCTCAAGACAGGACAAGACATACTCTCTGCACCAGGTTGCTTGTAAAAAAGTTCAATTCAACAAGAAAAAAAATATAGATAATGATGGCCAACTTAAAAAGTCGACAGATTTGGGACATAAAGCTATTTTATTATTCACTCACTCTGCTATACTGTTAATGTAACTTTTACAGACTCAGTAAGTTCAAACTGAATTTCATGCCTGCAGCGCTATGACAGAAGAGTGCTTTATATTGCATATTGCCCATATCTCAGCACATTCAGATCTCTAGTCCACCTGGAAACAGAATCAGGGATGACAGTTTATGCTTTATTAGCTGGGCTCAAATGTCTTCCATATGAAGAAAGAAATCACAGAATTATTTCTTTATCGTAGCTTTTCTCCCTTTAGCTTAAGTCATGTCCACTCCTTTGTGTTTTGCATCAACCCCACTGTTCTTCTGTTAGAACTTCTGTTGAGAAGTGTCTAATCACACTTCAAAGCATAATTCTGCTTTTTATGGACTGCTATGAACTTTTACTGAATAAAAGAAGTTCCAAAAAAGCCAGACCTCCTTCTAACACATTGGTTATTCTCTATAAGGACCTGCTCTCCTTGCAGTCAAATGTGTCTAATTTTCATGTGTTAGATCAATGGTTCAATTCCCAATATGTAAAAACAGCAATCACAGTTTTGCCCATGTTCACACATTGTGAGAAAAGTGGCATAAAAGTGATGGTTCTGATCATCATTAGCACTCAAATTGTCTTCAGCGAGTCAACTTTGAAATGACTGCTTTTGGCCTCATTTACACTGCTTCTGTCTACTACCAGGAGAGGTGGAGTTCTTGTGATGTTTTGTATGTGCATACATTTCTGAAATAGCTGTAATTAATTGATCTTAGTGGCTTTCCACAAAAGTTATATGTGAAATAAGAAAGGTCAATTTCAAAACTAGTTTAATCATCCAAGAATTATGCTTTACACTCAGTTTTATGAGAAAAATACTTGAGTGAAAATGCTGGTGTCAACATTGTATGGCCTTGTGGAATGGACATTTTACACCCAATTTATTTTTTAGTCTGGCCAAGGTCCTACCATTTATCACTGTGCAGAAAGAGCTTGTAGCCACCAAAGTTTATAAGGTATCTTTGCTTTATATAGAGCAAAAGCTACTTTCCATGTCAAATCTATTTTAAAACTTTTTAGAGTTCTTATTAGAGTTTTACATTTCACTGGTCAATGTTAGCCCAAAACACCTTGTAATATTGAACTGTTCTTTACTTTAAATAGTTATAAAACACATTTGGATAACCTTTTACCATACACCGTTTGTGTTGAAAGGAAATAAATTATATTCTCTCGGTTGATATCAAGTATTGGCAGATAAGCCATATCAACATTGGTATCTAAACAGATAAACGTGAATCAGTGCATCCCTAGTATATATAGAAGTACAGTCTTGCTTATGGAATTATGGAATTACAGGATCTGAACATTTGCTGGGGGACATCATACCTGAAAATGCTCAAAATGCACAGCCTACAAATGCTGAGAGGGCATAGCAACTCTTCATATTGTATTCAGTTCTGAATTTTGCCTTTTGCCAATGTTCACTCTCAACAACAATGAACACTCTCAAGAGAAGCAGAAGTCTCAAGATCAAGTCCTTGTGTCTGTGTCAGAGTGTCAGAACATTGCTTTAGTTATATGTGCATTTTTATTCATTTCAAATGCTTATAAAAGACATAACAGTCTTTGCAGAATGTTTAACATCTGTTTAAAGTCATGCTGCAAACTTCAGATTCTGGAAGGGCTGTGTGGTTTTCGTCTGGGTCTCCATCGGGTGCTCAAGGGTTTATGGGAGATTGCCCATCCAGTCATGTGCTTTGTGGATCTGGAGAAGGCATTCAACCATGTCCCTTATGGTGTTGTTTGGGGGGTGCTCCGGAAATATGGTCCCCAGGGCCCTTTGCTAAGGGCTGTCCAGACCGAAGCTGGAACTGTGTTTGCATTGATAGCAAGTCAGATCTGTTACCAGTGCATTCTGGTCTCCGCCAGGGCTGCCCTTTTTCACATGTTCTGTTAATTGTTTTTATGGACAGAAGTTCTAGGCACAGGGGCCAGAGCAGGTTCCGTTTGGGGACCACAGGATCTCATCTCGGCTGTTTGCAGATGATGTTGTCCCGATGGTTTCAGCAAACCAGGACCTACAACATGCACTGGAGCTGTTTGCTGCTGAGTGCAAAGCTGCAGGGATGAAGATCAGCTCCTCTAAATCCTAGGCCATGGTTCTCGACGGGAGAAAGGTGGCTTGCCCTCTCTGGGTGGGTGGAGAGTCTCTGTCTCAAGTGGAAGAGTTCAAGTATCTCGGGGTCTTGTTCACAAGTGAGGGGAGGATGGAGCGTGAGATTGACAGGCAGAGCGGTGCAGCGTCTGCAGTGATGCGGTTGCTGTATCAGACTGTTGTGGTAAAAAAAGGAGCTGAGCTGAAAGGCAGACTTCTCAATGTACCGGTCAATCTACATGTCCACCTTCACATGGTCATGAGCTTTGGGCAGTGATCTAAAGGATAAAATCGCTGATAGAAGTGGCTGAAATGAGTTTCCTCTGCAGCGTGGCTGGGTGCTTTCTTAGAGATAAGATGAGAAGCTCAGTCACACGGGAGGAGCTTGGAGTAGTGCCAGAGGAGCCAGCTGAGGTGGAGGGACTATGTCTCTCGGCTGGCCTGGGAACACCTCAAGATCCCGGGAAGTCTGGACTTCCCTGCTCAGACTGTTGCCTCCGTGACCCGACCCTGGATATAGTGACATTGTGCACCTTTAAGCTAAGCTACAACAGCTAACAGCTACCACACATTTCCTCATGTTACATATTGCTAGCCCACTAAAATATGGTAATTCTTTATAAATTATCAGAATAACCTCAATGGCTTAAACTTTTTGAACGAAGAAAACGTGTGAATGTGCGGAGCATCTTGGGGCAGGCCAAGAGTGCACTTCCTCAGTCTGACTCATTGGAGGAGGTGCTGATCTTCATCTCAACCATGGCATTTCACTGCAGACCACAAGAGTTGAACGCAGGAGGGAGAGGAAAAACAATACCTGAAATAACATGGTTAAGGTAGAAAAAGAAAAAGGACCATTAGCCTGTGCGCTTAAGTACCTGTATATCTTTGAATTGAAGGATATATCAAGTAATAAAACTTTTCAGATGCACGCACATGCTCATATAAACACACAAGTCATATATTCATGATATTGTTTTAATACTTAAAGGCTGAAATCACATATTTGTTATATTGTTTAAACACTGGAGTTATATGACTGCTTTAATACTCAGGCTGGAAAACGCTTCATATTGTGTGCTCTGATGGTACTGGAGAGAGTGCCGCTGTGCCTGTGGAATATTTTTTCATGACAGGTTGACCTTATGACCTTAGTGGAGGAGGGACGGAGCAGTGTAAGAAGAAGACGTCGCCGAAAACTGGCCTGAGATCCCTCACACTGTAGCAGAGAATATGGGAGAGTGAGGAGGAGCTCGGGCGGAACCTGATTAACATATTATTGCATATTCATATTGTGTTTTTATTTTTGGGTCAGAGGGAAAGGCAAGCGGTCAGTCAGTTTGCTTCTGGCATAAGTCTTGCATACTGTAAGTTACTAGGGTGAGGCTGACCCAGAGCTCTGTATTAGACTTTCTGTTAGGGGAATACATTTTTGGCTAAATGAAACTTTTTGAATCTTGGTCGTCTCTCGATAGAACGTGCACCCCAACAGAATAAACAAACATTATTCATTGTGTTCCGTCCTGTAGGCTTGGATGACACAACTCACCACTCGTCTCAGTTCGCAGCTTTTCTGATCACATCAACATTCATTCCTGTCCATTATCTGTCTACATTAATCATGGCCTCCCCCTGCCCCTCTTTGCTGCTTTCCTCCCTTTTGGAGGACCCTTCGTGTTTCTTGTGGTGGACAATTTGGCCAAAATACCTATTTCCTCTTCTGGATATTCTTGGAAAGATCTTCAAAGTCAAGTTTGTCTAAATGTCCTTGTAACTTCATCAATAACTAAATAATAAATAGCAAGTATAATTCCAACTCTGTGACACACAATATGCAGACAAATGTTGTGCTATTATTACTGCATATGTACTCTGTCTCCATGACAACTTTCATCCCAAATCACTGAGCCCTCTGATTACACACTGTTAACAAGCCTCTGTCCCATATTTTTAATTTTTGCACTTCACTTAGTTCACCAGTTCATGTTCAGATTTGACAAAGCCTCTTTTATGAGACACTAGTAAAGACCAAGTCTAGATGACTACCTTTTGGAAACCTATAGTGTTATTCAGCCTTCCCAGACATCACCATTCTGTACTAGTATCTGTGTGTATTATGGAAGTAGAAAAATGTGTTTGAAACTCATCTCTCTCTCTCCAGTCTGGTGTATTCTACCCACACCCCTTTTGTTCTTGTTCTGGCTCAGTTTTTGACATCTTCTTTAGAGTGCTAGAAATCTGCACTGAGATAATAAGAGAAAATGTGCAGAAGAGTGGCTGAAAAAAGTTTGTTTGGCTGAACATGTGAATATTCATTTTTGAGAAGTGTTGATACCAAGTACTTCAGTATAGGGGTGATGGTAACACTAAACCTAATAATACTGTAATTCAATTAGTTATAGTTAGTTATTTACAATGAACAGCTTATTCACGCTGAGTATTAATAGCATTATTGCAGCAGAATTAATGACAAGACATAATACCATACTATTTTAACATTTACAATGCATTGGCATACCCTACACACAGGTGGAGAGGAAGACAAAGACAAGAGAATCTAGGTTGAATGAAATATGTTATATGTTATATGTTATAAAATATTAATAATAATGTGATAATGATACTATTGTGATATTACAATGTATACAATAAGTATATCATTTTTGTTCGCAATTTTAAAAAATAAATACAATTACATAATTTAGGCCTATACTGTGATAATAAGACAACTGTTAGGGACAAACCAACTAAAGAAAAATAAGAGATCAATAAAAGAAATTTTTACATTTATATTTTCTAAAATACAGTAAATATCTGACAAATGAACAGACTTAGCTTTATCTGTAATATTTCCTTTCTTCAGACATGATTATAGTGTTAATGAATTATTGTGTCACAATACAAATACTTTTGCTATATATTGTTTAGCCCCATTTGCATTCCTACAATGGAACACTTCTCACTGTTGTCTCAACCTTTACGCCCAAGAACCTTGTTTTCCCAGTATTATAGGAATAGTGACAAAAAAATAATACAACGTATTGTTGCATACATATTTTTGTCTAAAAACTGTCAGTAAGTGTGAGTAAACAGCACCTTTCATTACATCCACCTCCTCCTCCAGCCTGAGCTCTGACTCTAAGCCTGTGTCATATCTCCTGCAGCAGCGCTTAGCCGCTCTGACATTATCAAAGACAAACCTTTTCAAATCGACTGTGACACAGACACAGACTGCTCCCCGAGGCTACAGAAGGCCACTTTTTGGTATTTTCTCTCTCATATCTAGTTTATTCAGAATTGCAGCTTGTATTGTACTGCAGATTCAAGTGGAGAACAAATATTAGCTACCATTGTGACAGAGTGGAAGCAACAGAGAGTCAGTCAAGAGTACAAAGCATCCTTCTGTGTCAAAGTGTGAAATTGTAGGACTTTCCTCTCAGCCAAAATTGATTGGGAATGGCATTTGGTTTAATGCTGATGACATTCTGTTTGTCCCAGGTGAGTGGACAGTTTCAGAGGTGGAAGTCCAGTGGAGAGACTCGCAAGTACCTTTGTGACAACACTGCAGGGGGTATTAGGGGTCACTGTATAAATGAATTGGGCTACACTGCAGCAGTCTTGACCAGTGTCCATTCCTTGACATTCCTCTTAGTGGGCAAATGCAGTAAAATACTAATTAATGTTGTGAATACTGTGTTTAAAAGGAGAATCGTAATAGCATTAAGTTCAGCTTTGCTGTTTGCACAGGTCTGCAGTGAACAAAGGAGAAAAATATCTTTAAATTGGTACAATTTAAGTGGAATTACTTGTACATAATGTGTAACACTTTCACTTATTATATCACACATTATTAATTGCATTACTCACTGACCAAGAAACTATCGCCTATATTAACAGTGTGGTGAGAAAGCAGTTAGGATTTAAATATATTATAATGACTCAGCTTTCTTTAGAAGTATGACTCCTTAATCTAAAGTAAAGATACTGAACCAAAAACTTTAGAAATATCAAAAGCATAACTAGAGAACAGATGGACCAGCATTTCCACAACAGGTTGCCCTACAAGATAATTGGCAGGAGAGACCAAATGGTTACATGCAAATTTCTGTGTCTGCACATTTTAGCACGAGTCCTGCTCTGCCAAACAGCTGCCATTTTTATAGACGCCTACGCTGAGACTGAACACTGTGGTATAACACACACTGATGTAGACAACCTGGAGCTGTGCAAATTCTCGTCAGACACATCTAGAGCTGTCATTCTAAAGACATTGCCTATCTACTATAACTGCGCCTTTTCATCCCATGCATGTACGTTAGCTACCTTGGTCAATTTTATAGAAAAGACAGAGTGTCTACTCAACACGTTGTAGGATAGTTTCAGATTTCCAACACAAAATATGCTTTGGGAGAAGGAATGCGTTTGTGTACTCTCATGGTGATGGTTGTTATGTAACTGCTTCATCAACTAAATGAACACAGTATGCAACACACAGGGCTCCAATTGCTAGTTGCCATTAAATGATGCAGTAAAAGCCTCTTTGGTTGAATGTGTTATTAACCTCTGCGCACCTACATTGAGTTATTTTCCTTTTAGGCATCACACGTGCTGCCTCTTGGCCCCGGAGCTGTACATAAGCGCAGGTCAATGAGACTGAGTGCTTTTCTGTCAGCTTTGACTGGTCACTTACACTAGTGATTACAACCTGCAACATGCACATACGCTACCTTGGCCTTGGCCTCATAAACAGTTTCCATACCATTATTCAAATAATGGCATTTTTCTCTTCTGATCCTTTACACAA
The DNA here is from genome assembly GCA_029959045.1 of Taenioides sp. WSHXM2023. Lineage (NCBI taxonomy): Eukaryota > Metazoa > Chordata > Actinopteri > Gobiiformes > Gobiidae > Taenioides > Taenioides sp. WSHXM2023. The sequence continues at coordinate 23,550,463 of CM057085.1, forward strand.
CCAACTGCTTAGTGATCTCAAGTGTACTAAACTCCAAAGTCATTTGGATTTAAACATGGAACAATGAATAGCATTTGCAGCATGTTAAATAATTTACTTACTGAATTTACTGTACATTCATAATACTTCCTTCAGAGTGATAAAAACTCCAAACATTTCAGCACCATGGACAGCGACTCAGGGTGCTCAATCAAAATATGATAAAAAATTAAAGTTGAGTTAATCTCACCATTATGTCCCTGTTAATGTTACACAGGGCTTACACCATTTATGTGAGTATAGAAACTAAAAGTGTCTTGGATCTGGGGACTTAAAGAGCAGTTCTCCCCTCAGGCCATTCTGAAATACTCAGTCTGCTTGTAAAAAACCTTCAGTCCTCTCTGGATTCCTCCTCTTGGAATCAAACCAAGTCCCTCAGACAACCTCAAGCCCGCTGTATGTGCCAGTCAAGAGTTACAGCGCTACATGTACCACTGAATGTTAATGTGCATATAAATATAACACAAATAAATCATTCACATACCATTAAAAATCAATTTCAATATTACGCCAAAAGTGAAGTTAAAAGGAACTTAAGAGGTCACTGAACACTATTAGTGTGCACACTGTTTAGGTATTTGCACTTACTCACTGACTCCTTGAGCAGCAGTTAGTGCTTATTATTACATAGCTATATTCTACCAAAAATATAATGGAAGATTTAACCCTTACACTAAATTATGTTCTGAAGATATGTGGAGAACTGCATTAAGAAAGTCAAAGCAGCGGCAGCACTTCAGCACCTCCACAGTAGTGTTACAGCACTATAACCTTCATGACAGATTACTGCTACTGTTTCTGGTTGTTTAAAAAAAAATCTTCTAACACAAAATGACTTTTTTTTTTACACATTACAAATGGCAAATCAGTTTCACTGTCTCTACTATTGTTGTGTGTGAGCTTGAGCACTTCTTTAAATGCTGTAATGCATTCTTATCTGAAATGGTTGTTTTGTTGATTCACATAGTTTTTTGTATTCATTATTTTGCAAATATGCTAATACAGTGCTAAAATGTATATTGATATGTTTTAAAAGTAACTGTACCTCCTTCTTCTTCCCAACAATAACAACACTAAGATTTGACTTAATGTAATTTGACATTGTTTGTGGGCTGACTTGTGCCATTTGTGAAATAAGCAGCTGCTCCTCTGAAAGTCTGTGTTTAAATGGATTTAAACTGACAGGTTCAGTGTTCCTCTTGTGAGCAGCTGATGGTATGAGATGATATGAAGCAGATTCTTCTTCTGCAATAACTCACTGCCTTGATGCGATGCAATCCAATCCAAAACAACACCCACTACATCCAAAAGAAGTCCAAAATCTGTATGCCTCTTTGTCCATCCCAGTCACCCACACGAGGAGTGTGAATATTTCATTTGTGAACACCTTTACTAGGGGCAGCTCTGGAAGACACCTGAATGTCTTTCTATTTGTGTGATAATGTGTTTAAATTAACTCTAGACAAGCTTTATTGTTTGATAGATTCACAAGAGAAATGCTTATCCCAGTTACTCATTTGCAAAATAAAACAATCTTAGAATTGTAATAACATATTTAAATGTGGAAAATCGATACCACTCAAGATTTGGAAATGCATGTGTTAACAAAACAACAGTAAGAGTGTAGGTAAATATATGATATGCACTAGCCTTTTTCTTATTTACAATTTTTAAAGACAAATAAAATAACATGTTTTATTATTTTGAACTTTTCCTTTAAATGTACCATTAACCATGGTACACTGTCTCAGTCTTTGATGTGGATCTGGGTCAGTGAATTCATTACACTCAAACCCTCAAATGGAATAATTAAAAGTAAATTAAAAGCAAATATTATGCATGTAGGAACTAACAAACCATGGTTGTTTATTAACCCCTCAACCCATACACAAATAATCTTCATCATGTTATACCATCAATGCAGCTAAAGAAACACCAAAAGGTGTGATCATTAAAAAAAAAACCACACAGCCTCCGTTGACAATCATGATTTTAATGATGAGGTGAGTCATTTGGACAGAGCATAATGTGGAAATGAGCCACACATTAGCATCTCTGACCTGCTTATTTTCATTGGTTCTCTGAATCCCTCATAATCAAGCATCAGAATATGCAACCTGGTGCCATAGTGGACCAAGACAAATTTTATACCATGCAAAGTATAACATAAAAGCAAAAACATATATTAGATAGTTTAACACTCACACGCAAATTCATTAGGCTGCCCCATGACTAAAACACAGAATGCCATCCTTTGAGAACTAAAAAGCCAAAGCCAGAGGAAAAAAAACATAAAATCATTTATTGCTTTTATTAGTGTTTAGTTCTTGTTTTGGAAAAAAAAATAAAAAATCAAAATTAGAATTAGAATAAATACTCTCTCAAACATGCTTCTCATTTACAGTTACAACCTCCAAATCAGGGCTGAGTGAGGATGACTGCACATTCAGCCAAAATGACGTCAGGAGCAGACCTTTGCAGAGCCAGCTGTCAGGTCATGTCAGACAGGAGGAGGATGAAGGATATGGAAGAATACTTTTTCAAATATAAATAAAAGTTCTGCTTACATCAGACACTGTATAGTCTATTCTCTCAGTCTTCAACTCTTGCACAGTTGGATAATGGATGTAGTACTTAGGTGTCATGACTTGTGCTCCCCTCCCTCCTTTCCCCTGTGTGTGTGTGTGTGTGTGTGTGTGTGTGTGTGTGTGTGTGTGTGTGTGTGTGTGTGTGTGTGTGTGTGTGTGTGTGTGTGTGTGTGTGTGTGTGTGTGTGTGTGTGTGTGTGTGTGTGGGTGGGCGGAGTCTCCTGGGACCTGTGATCCATTTCACCTGCTGCTCACCAGTGAACCTCTAGGCTCCTCACTACTGAGTTTTTGTTATCCACGTCACCAGCTGATTATTTTTCAACTTAGCTGCTTTTTCTGCTCTCCAGAGATCCCCGCCTACTCCAGCCAGATACTCACCCACTGCAGCCTATTATCCACCCGGTCCAGCCACGTTCCAGCCTGCATCCAATTTTTGTAAATAAATTCACCTTTTCCTTTTTCTATTGGTCTGTCCATTTTTTGGGTCCCTCCATTGCTGTGCCATAACATTACGCTTAGCCCAGCAAATGTTTTATTACACAACTACTACAGAAAATGCCTTGATAATATCTTTTTAAAATATTTTCAAACTACAGATTTTAATAAATTCCTCTCAGTGATTAATTTGTCTTGAATAAAATCCGGGATGAAAAAGGGAGGAGCTGAAGCCTGTTTCAGTCTAGTTTTCTATGTATATACTCAAGTCAAACTCAGATACAGCCATCCAATCAGGTTTGTTTACTTCAGTGACACATGGTAAACAAGCAAGTTTATTGATCATCTACAATTAAAAACAAAATATTTTTTTCCCTTATTTTTTACTTGGAAGCAGCCAGGCTCGTTATGATATGGTCAGACCATGCATTTCTCTGACTAATACTCCTGTCAATCTTGCACATCAAATCTCTTAATCGAAAGCTTTCAATACAGCCTAACAAAAGCCTGCTAACTATTCTGCGACGGAGGTAGATGCCATTGTGTTGATGGTTCTGCACCCGGATTCATGTCAATAAAGATTCTTTTAAGATCCGCCATGGGCCAAGCTAAACAAAGCATGCTGATGTGTCTAGTTGCCAAGAAACAAATTACTGCCAAGAGGAGTTCATAAGGAGTGGCCTCATCTGTGACATTTCTGAGCAAGACAATGGGACAATGCAAGTATTTTGCTTTTACATCATATAGGTTAGGTTAGTTTATTTGCCATCTGCGACAAGAAATCTGTCAGAGTGATAAATACTTTTGATATTCTTTTAAACAAATGTTGTGCCATATGTATCACATATTTGTTAAATTTGTGTTATTGTCTTTGAGAACTTCAAAAAATACTGCGTAGGCTACACATTTTTTCAAATGCAAAGATGGTGTCATGCAGCAGCATTGTCTCTTGTGTTCCCTGGGATCGACACCTCACTGCACCCTGTACAAATGTGCTCTGCATGAAATGGTGGGTATTAGTCTGTTTGCTCAGTACTGATGGAATACATCTTTCTAAAGACACTGTTCTGTTACATATTTAAACGTGTCTTGTCCCAATGTTTTCGTGTGATCTCAATTCCAACTCTTCATCTAAATAAACTTATAAACATATGTGGCAACAGAATTACGAACAAACTCATAGTAGCACCAATGAGCAGTCCTACATTTTAATTTCCCTCTGCAAATAAACAAACATGATTATACAGCACCCTTTGTCTGAATCTCAAGGTGCTGAAGAGAGCATATAGAGATAGGCTTAATTAATCAAGAGTTACTGATGCTTTTCGACTGATGAGTTAATGAGTTGGAGAATAACGCAAAAACATTAAATGATGCATTAATTATCATTTAATATTAAGCAAAAGACAGTATGCTAAGTTAAATGTCATAAGTTATGGGATCCACCAAAATATTTCCAGGATCCTTATCTCCAAACAATGGTAGGGGTGTGCATTCCCAACCTGTAAATCTGTTGAGAACCCAAGTCTGCCTTAGCTGGCAGCTGGCAGTAAATGGTAATTTGTTGATGGAAGGCATTTTATGGGATTTTCCTAGGCCCTTATGTTTGTTTGTTATTGTTGTGTTTGTGTCAGCTATTCGGTCTATATCCTAATTAAACCCTTTAATTTACAAGCATATATATATATATATATATATAGACTGAAGAACTTAAAGAGTTATTTAGTTGAACCTCAAGGGAAGGTGCCATTCTCTCTCCAGAAACTTGATGGGTCGTGTGCGCAATTGTCTGACGCGGTATCAGGGGAAGTGTCCATTTCTTCACACGGTTTGGTACACAGCTCTCCGTCACTAGTTGTCGCACCTTTTACACGGCGCAGTGATGTGAACACGCTGTTTCCCCTCTCTCTCCTCTACCCACTCGAGTGCTCTAGGAACGAGCTTGTCGCTACAGTTGTCGATCCGTCCTCAGTCCACGGAGCGCGGATCCTCAGCAGCCGCCGCCACAGGCAGTACAGGTGAGTGACCGCTCATCTCTAGTCATTAGGCACTTAGTCTTGACCACACTCATTACTGCGATCGTATCTAATGGTAATTTATTCAAGTGGAACTATCTACTAAAGCTTCTATTGTCGGTGGATGGTATCACAAAAACAACTCGGTTTTAGTAACCTAACTTGTAGCCTAAATAAATGCATTTTAATAGGCTATGAGATTGGTTTAATAAAAGTACAATAATGCTCGCATTGCTCTAGCCTTGGATAGGTTATGTAGAGTTATGTAGAGTTGGAACTAATTTAGATAGAAACACACTTGGACTAGTTACAACTACAATTCTATGGAACAGGCTGAACCTGGATCTTAGTGCCTTGCCAGTAAACAGAAAACAAGTATTGTAGTGTAATGCAGATTAAGCCATGTGATGAAGGATATCAGAATGATTCCAGGTTTGACTAATCTGCACATTTTTATAGGACAATGAAGAACATAATTTTAGCCAGAACAGGATCTGATTGCTGGTTGAGCGATGCTTTCCGCTGGCAAATTTTGGCAGAAATGACAGGAGCCCCCGCAGTGTTACTTATGCTACTTATGTGGTAAAAGGTTTTATGCCATTATGAAAATGCATTATAATGTCTTTAGCCAGTTCTTGACCATGCCTCTCCATCATGTACATTTTAGTTAGTTCTTACTTGTGTGTAAGCCCACTTTAATACAATCCTTAAAAAAGTTGAGTGGAGACAGACAGCACAAGAGCTGGACTCTGGTTTCATTATAATACTGGCATCAAGCACAAACAGCTCTCAGTGGGAGAGAAACTGCCAGAGTGAGTCATGTGCCTACTGGGCTTCACTCACTCATGTTAAAGAGTCTGCCATTTCAAAATGACGATAACATTCACTCATTTTATCAATAAACTCCTTATTCTGTGTATGGTACACATTATGTTTTCACTAGAACTCATCTAGGTAGGCTCTAAACTGTCAATTCAGAGTGTCATTTACCCACTTGATGTACTGTGACTAATGAAGAATCTGTGTTTTTCATGAAGATGACCTGGACTGTCCCTAGAGCTTTGATGAAATGTCTTAGTTCAGCTGTAGAAGGCTTTGGCGTTTGCTTACTCTGCCCTCTGGTCTATCCTACATATATAAACATGCATGGAGCTACATTCATGTACAACTTTACTTTTCAAATCCATAACTTGGTGCAATACAAATCATGCAGGTCTCCCAGGGAGTGATTTGTGATATAGATAGTTATAAATGGTCATGTGTAATAACCGCTGTATCAGCTGTCTTTGTGTATTTGGAGCACATTCTGCGGCTCCCTAGAGTGCTGCAAATCAATAACTACAGCTTTCAGTACAAATTGCAGTCTGTGTGCAACCTTACAGGTCGAAAGCAAATCATTTTCCAGTTTGATTTTTATTTTTCACTTTTTGCTTGCAGATAAAAATCTGCACTCATGATATGTGTTGTTCTCTCATCTAAATTAAAAATGGAATATCTGTAGTTAAAGCCCCAACATACAAACAACTTAAACTAAAATATATACATAAACAAAGTAATCAAACCACTGATTTTACAACTAAAAGTGTTCTTACAACTCTATCCCTAGACCACAGCAGCCTTACTTATTTAACATTATTCATTCAGAATAAAATTCCTAGAATGTGTGTGTGTGTGTGTGTGCGTGTGCACGTGCGCGTGTGCGTGCGTGTGCGCAGTTCGGGTCCTCTGCCCGAGGCCTGGGAGCTTGAGGGTTCTGTGTAGTATCTTTGCTGTTCCTTGGCAAAAAAAAAAGGAGAAAATTTAATTTGTCAACTGGACATAGTTTATTTGGTAGAATACGTTTCGCAGCTCATCCAAGCTGCTTCCTCAGTTGCTGTTCCTTGTACTGCACTTTTCTGGACTGAGATGTCTGATGTTTTTCCTGGGATCTGCTGTAGCCACTCCTCCAGTTTGTAGGTTACAGCCCCGAGTGCTCCGATCACCACGGGCACCACTGATGCCTTCACCTTCCAGGCCTTCTCCAGCTCTTCCTTGAGCCCCTGGTATTTCTCTAGTTTCTCGTGTTCCTTTTTCCTGATATTACCATCGCTTGGTATTGCAATGTCCACCACCACGGCTTTGTTCTGTTGCTTATCCACCACCACTATGTCTGGTTGGTTCTCCATCACCATTCTGTCAGTCTGTATCTGGAAGTCCCACAGGACTTGGGGTCTCCAGCCCGTACTCTGCACAGATGTTTCTGTACACTATGCCCGCCACTTGGTTGTGTCGCTCCATGTATGCTTTCCCTGCCAGCATCTTACACCCTGCAGTTATGTGCTGGACTGTCTCAGGAGCCTCTTTGCACAGCCTACACCTTGGGTCTTGTCTGGTGTGGTAGATCTGTATATATATATATATATATATATATATATATATATATATATATATATATATATATATATATATATATATATATATATATATATATATATATGTGTGTGTGTGTGTGTGTGTGTGTGTGTGTGTGTGTGTGTGTGTGTGTGTGTCTGTACAAAATCCATAAGTGCATCAAAAATCTATATATATAAAAATCTAAGTGAGAAATTCAGCTGTACAGTTTACATTTTCAATGTGTTTAAAAAATCATCTTTTAAATGTCCAGCATGTATATTTTCAAAAATTCACAGCATGATGCCAAGGCACAAGCAATGGATCCTAAGTGAGTCGAACTTAGTAACAATCATGACAGTATAATACAGTCTGGAAGGTGTCTGGAAGGTGAATCCAAGATGGTGCTGTATTGTTTTCAGTGCCTGTTCTCACAGGCACATGGGCCCAAAAATAATTTTCTCTTCCGTACGACTTCCTCAATACAGGCTAGTTCAAGTTCTTGTTGTGAAAAGAGACAAGAATCCCTCCAGAACCCAAACCTTTGTGAAAGTTGTCAATGTGCTGTCAGCTGAACACTGGCAGTTTGAATTCCCCCCAAAATGCATTGTGCTATATGGGAGAATTTTTTCTGGGCCCAAACTCCAGGGCGCTGCAGTAGCAATGGAGTGGCCACTAGTGGGTCTCGTCCCAGGACAGAAGGGGAATGTCTTATCCAGTTTTTATTATAGATCCATGGTACAACAACAAGGAAATACTGGAAGGAACCAATCTCAGAATTAGCCTAATCAATACCTTTGCTGTGTCCGAATGACCAGCAGGTGAAAATTGATTTTTGATTGCTTATGTCTTGGCATCTTGGATCCTTGCTGTGGATTTTGTCACTGCAAACCTGAATTTTCACAGTTGAATTTGAGGGCTTAAAAATAGCTGCACCAAATATTTAAAAGGTGATTTTCTTTTTATATTGAAACTTTAAATACACAAAATTAAGTACAATTCAGAATAAATACATTCAAATATGTATTTTTTTTAATCAACATCAACATTCAACATTCAACATCAGTGGCATTTAGAATTCAAAATCTGATTAAACAAAATATCTTCCATAAACAAAAGACTTGTCAGAATAATGCCATAATTGACAATGTCAATGACATTTATGAGAGGCAAAATTAAGATTATCTTTGTAAAACATCCCCACACAATAGCAGGTTACCACTAGAACATGTTTAGTGAAGACTGCAGCTCAAGAAACTTGGCATCAAGAGGTGGAGACTGACATTACAAGTGTCTGGTAATCTTTTGTAGACCTGCATTCTTGTAGTCTTAGCCAGACTTGAGTTCTCTGTCCATTCAATGCAGAGGATCTTTTTCTGATATGCATGCAGTCATCTGCTCTGTCCTGCACCACTACTGCAACTCCAACAGAGTCAAGTGAACATGCCATCTGCATCAACTATGACAACAGCACCAATCAACAGAAATTTCCTCCATTATGTTCTGACGTCCTTGGTGTTTCCTCCTTTTTTTTTCAACTCTCTTCTCTCAGCTCCCATCCCCTTAGTGTTGTATTATTGCGTGGAGTAATAGACGCTAAACTTTACTGAATGGACAAAGCGGCAAGGGAATTATGTAATACAATGACTTTGTAGCACGTAAGCAATGTCTGCCAATGCATTACTCATAAAAGGAAAAGCATCAGTGGAAAACCTGATACAGTAAACAGAGTATTGTTCAACCCTGCTATGCTCCAGGACAAGCTCTCTCTGCTCCACGTTCCCAACTCCACCTGCAGGAGGAGCACTGACTTCTTGACAGCCCAGAGTCCAAGAGTCTGGGAAAGAATGTCTCGGACACTGGGACTATGAGCTCAGGATCTCCACAGGGCTGTGTAGTCTCTCCCCTGCTCTGCTTTCTGTCTGGCTGGTGACCTGGTGTAGTGACAACAACTGGAGATGATCATGGACTTCAAGAAAGTCACAGAGGATGTACTTCCTGTGGCAGCCAAGGAAAGCTAAGTTGCCAGTCCAAATGTGTGGTATGCCGGAACCACTGCCAAGGACAGACAGACTGCAGAGGATTGTGGGTCTGTTGAGAAGGTGATCAGCTGGAGCCTTCCATCTCTCCAGGACCTGTATATCTCCAGGACTCGGGGGCGAGCAGGTTCAATCACAGCTGATCATTCTTACCCTGGACAGGGACTATTTGAGCCACTTCCCTCAAGAAGGCTATGGTTCATTTGGACCAGAACCTCTCATCATAAGAACTGTTTCTTCCCCTCTGCCGTATGAGCATTTTATAATACCTGTCATCGTTACTGTACACAACTATAATTAATCTTGAACTGATGAGTTTTGCACTGTTGTTCTGTCTTATGTATATTAGGTATTTGTATATCAAACTATAATTATATTTACATTATTTTAATGCATGCTTTTATTTTTATTTTTATCAAAGTTTATATTAAACATACAAGCTTTCATTTTGAAACAACAAAATTGTCCATTTGCAGCAAAATATATTGTATTGTTTAATTTAATCAAATTGCAGCTATAGAATTACATATTGTAACTTCAAAGGCAATTTTCTCAAAATGCATCTCTTACATATGGACATAGGGATCACCCCTTAAAGTAGCACCTGCATACACCAAACCTTCCAATCTTGTATTCAGCAAGATTTTGATGCGTTGTGCAGGATTTCTTGATCTTGATCTAATTCAAAGGTTGATTTATGTATTTTCTAGTGCTGTCAAAACTATCGCGCTATTAACGCGTTACGCAAAACAATTTTAACGCCGTTAATTTTTTATTTTTTTTAATCGCGAGATTAACGCTCTTTGCGACCTAGTGAATTAGTTTTTTTCATAAGCTGTGGCCACTGCTAGTAACATTAGAAAAACTACAGGATCCGACTGTAAACAGGGAGGAAAACAATTGGTACGAAACTGATATGTGGAGGAGGTGGGCCAAAGCAGAGCACGGCCGCACATGCACGCGCACACGCACGACTTCACCACACGAGCCCTGCGCGCGTGACAGAGACACCCACCCGAGGAAAACACAAAACACAGTCCTCTCCAAAACATACGGCGAATCCGTGCCCACCCCCGACAAGGACCGCGGACAGAAGACCTGCAGCCTCCCGACCACCCCCACTCCCCCGCGCCGTCACCACATCCACAAACCCACGGAGGAGCGCGCAACGCAGCAGGATCCACATCGGACACACCCTGTCTGCCAAAGCGCCAGCCCCACCGTGCGACGACGCCAGGTGCGACCGCGGCCACGCAGGTGCGACCGCGGACCACAGAACCCCCAGGCGGTCGCGCCCGAGCACAGCACGGCCCACAAGTCCCAGTGCGGGAGCCCCATGCGCTGGGACAAACAAACACAGTGGCGCTAACTGGAGATTACTGGACGTCCCTCACTAATGAGAACTACCTCAGGGTCACAGCACATTATTTCACCCACAGTGGGAACTTCAGTCACTTTGACTGTTATGAAGACAGAAGAGAAGCACTTCACTCACACTGATGCAGAGCACTTCAGGGAAGTGGAACATGAGCGTGGAATATCCAACACAAAGTGTCTCACTGACAATTGTTATGGTTTGCAAAAAAAACCACATTTGCACAAAGCAGCGCCTATCCACTTTTCTATTTTGATAAGAGTATTAAATGATGATCCAAGGGACAAAAATGTGCAATTAATTTGCGATTAATCGCGAGTTAACTATGATATTCATGAGATTAATCATGATTAAATATTTTAATTGATTGACAGCACTAGTATTTTCATTTCATAAATTTGTGAAACTACTATGAGAAATAATCCATACAAGATCAAAATATATATGAGTATCATAGACAGCACCACGATTAGGTCAAGACATATATTATTATTGGACACACACAAAAATGCACTAATGACTGTATCTGTATGAGAGAAGGCAGCTCTCAGACTCTGTGGAAATGTAGGTCACTTATGGTTGCAGTTTGCAAGCAAATTCATCCAGCATTTGTTTGATTTTAAAGAGGCGACATGGCAAATGGAAAACTACGCAGCTGAAGAAGCTTGCTCTGACAAAAAGACCACAAATACAAAATGAAAACACAGTGTGGCAGGCTGGAACATTGTGATGAAATTTCATCACATAAACTCAAAATGATGCTCAGTGGCGAGCAGGTCTCGCCTTGCTCTTCTGTGCACAAGGAGCAGATAGCCTCCTGGTGACAGGTTGTTGGTTAGACTGTGCCTCCTCTGCAGGATCCGATTATCACCTCATGTATGTTACAGAGCTTGCCGGATTGCAAAACTAGAGGAAATCGTAAAACTGAAAAAGAGGAGGAAACAATAGTCAGCAGTCTGTTTTGGGTGTTTCGCTGTTGCCTCTAGTTCACTTGTTGTTTATTTTTGTCACTAAAATAAACTCAGACTCCACTTAAGTAGCTGCACGTTGTTACCTGGAACATAAGTAGTGTTTCTTCATTTCTTGTGAACAATACATTTTTAAACACCTACCACTAAATAATATGGACAAAAAATTACATAATTGGAAATAAATTAATACAAGAATAAATGAACATATTAAAATAAATGGTGAATAAAGATAAATGTAAATACATAAATTCATTTCGCATTAACGCATACAAAAATATGCTTGTTTGTTCATTTCTGTATTAATTACATTTTTACATGTATTTATTATTTATTAATTAATTTATACATGTATTTATTTAGACATTTGTTTATTCTGACTTTTATTTTTGTACACTTTTCTGATATTTAATATATTATTTTATTTATTTATTTATTTACTTATTTATATTATTTTATTTAATTTTACATACTTATTTATATATTTATTTCCTCTTTTATTTATTTGCTACATCTCCACATTTATTCTTTTCCACTTTTCTATGTCACTTAAATGCAAATGAGTGGGCGGGACTGACTGTGATTGACACAACTATGGACTCTCGTTCCTCCTGTTTATGTTCAGGCATAAATGCATGTAGTTATTTATTTATTTATTTATTTATATTTTTTCTTTCCAACATTTATTCTTATATTTATTTTCAATTATGTCTGTTTTGGTCCTCCATAAAATTAAAATCACAATTATTGTATTGTACAAGCAAAAGGCAACCTGTGGATCAAAAACGTCTATTGGTAATGGCCAATATTTAGTTTGGGCTGACCATGTGACAATAGGAAATACATGAAGCTTAGTTTTAACACTTAATGTGCATATGGTTTTCATGTCATCTAATTATCTTGTATTACCTGGTGTGGTGGGATAGTACCATGTACGGTTTATCGTAGTTTGGCATCAACGTGGGGGGAAAAAGTTGAGAAGAAGAAGCATGTGTACACCTTGTCAATTCTGTGAATCTTCTTTTGTCTTGTCAAATCTGACTAAGACAGGGATCCACGCAGCGTTAGACAGAGCTCTTGAACACATCTTATTAAAAATACATATTTTTTCTTTTTTTTACCAGGTTGGAACACAGTTGGCTGTTGGATGGCTCATTATGATGCAATGTTTGCGGCAGAAGCACTGTGAGGTACACTGAATGATTTGGAGGGTTAAGATTAATATACATTTAAACGAAAATGGACTAAAATACAGTATGTATTTGAATGAATTGCATCATTTCATTACCATATGTTGTTAAATATTATGTAAGAAACTGTAAGGCATACAGAGAGCCTGCCTTAGTCACTGTCTACATGTAAAACTACTAAAATACAGCTCATTCACAAATCAAAAAGAGATGCATGTCTTTAGGTTTCAATTTTGAAAAGCACCATATGAAACAGACGAATGTTTACATGTCATGTGAATGTAATCTATACATGGGTTGCAGCATCCTGTTAGCTGCTGAGAACTGGCCAGTGTCTGTCCAAATTCTCACATTTGTTTTGTTTTGTGTCATTCACAGGAAAACTATGATAATGTGTTGATCTGGTTGGATGTCAACAATGAAGTGAAAAGAGGACAGCATCCATATTTGAAAGATTACTTTACCCACTGACACTCCCCATGCCAAAGATTGCATAAGTCATCTCTTTAAAACTGTATTTAAATTGAAAATAGCGGTTTGTCTATATACTCACTTGGAGCTGACAGATCACTTAAATTTAAGTAGTTTTGCTCACACCTTATAAACCGATAAATAATAAACACAGTTTCCACGTCTTTCTGTGCCATGTCTAATAAAAGTGGACTGCTCACTTTCTGGGGACCCTCTGATTGGACAGATCCCAGCCAGTGCCCACCCTCAGTAGGCGGAGCCACTTTTTTGATTGTGGCGTACAGCACAGTCATAGCTATTGGGTTGCTAGGCAATGCAGGATTGGTGTTCATCATTGCTCGGCAACAAGAGTTACGTAATGTCACCAACATCTTAATTGCCAACCTGTCATGCTCCGACATCCTCATGTGTGTAGTGTGTCTGCCGGTCACGGTCATATACACCCTGATGGACCGCTGGGTGCTGGGAGAGGCCCTATGCAAGGTCAGTGCTCACCACAAGTACAACTGCACTGAGCATCACAAAATAACACAACCGACAAAAGGGCTGAGTGACTATACATACGAGCACAAAGCACCGTGAAAGGGTTTAACCATGACGAAGTGGCAGTCGAACATCACACATGCCTTTTTATCCTGTTTCAGACAGGCTGACTTTAGGGGCAAAGTGTTCCTTAGCTGTAAAAGTATTTTCTGAATTGTTTGTGTTTTTCATATATATAATATTACCTGTGCTTACCAACATTATGACATTTGATGAGCTCTGTACCAGAGGCAGATAGAGGAAAATATTTAGTGTACTTCCACCATCTTAAATGTTTACTTTAATTTTTTTGATTTTATATTAGATCTCAATGTGAAAATATATAGCTACACAACGATGGACAGGGCAATGTCTAAGGAACAAAAAGATGCCACCTCTTTTAATGAAAATAACATTTTCAGCCTACAGAAGGCTTAATTTTATAGACAGCCTGAAAATCAAAGTGAAATAATGATGTGGCAGGCTAGTTCGTTTTGCCAGAATTAAATTTCTTCCACTCAAAATGCTTCTCAGTATGTTGTGTGGCCCCCTCATGCTTGTATGCATGTTTGACAAAGTCGTGGCATGCTCCTAATGAGACAACGGATGGTGTCTCGTAAATGTCCTCCCAGATCTGTGTAAGGGCATCACTGAGCTCCTGTAGAGTCCGCGGAGCAATCTCACATTGAGAGCTCATGTGTTTTTAAAGTGTTTCTTTAATTTTTTTGTGCAGTGTATATACACACATATATACGTATATACTTTTAGTGTGTGAACTGGTATTGGCACTGGAGTATCAGCAGATAAAACCAAAATGTATAGATTCTATGAACAGTATTATTTCCACTTGTGCCATTATAAGCAGCTCTGTGCTTGTATTTCCCCTGTTCAAGGTGACTCCCTTTGTCCAGTGCATGTCAGTGACTGTGTCCATCTTCTCACTGGTGCTGATCGCTCTGGAGAGGCACCAGCTGATTCTGCATCCCACGGGCTGGTCCCCTGCTGCTGGACACTCATACTTGGCTGTAGGACTGACCTGGCTTGTGGCCTGTTTCATCTCTCTGCCCTTCCTCTCCTTCAACATCCTCACTAACGATCCCTTTCAAAACATCAGCCTCCCCAGCAACCCTTTCAGGTTCTCACAGAGAAGTACAAACCTGCACACAACAGCATGCAGGCAAACTGTTAACTGCTCACTTAGGCATTAATCAGCAAGAGCAGGACGATTAAATAAGATTTTAGTATATCCAAATAACTTTGAAAAACTATCTACAATTGCTGAATTTATCAGACACAAGAGTTTGAATTCACAATGCTCACAAACAATGCTTGGTCCTGATGGACATGTAGTGCCTGCAAAGAATGTTAATGTGAATTGGGCAATGTTGTGAATGGAAGCCATTGTGTGTGAACAAAAGTACACACAACTAATTCAATAGTTTTAAGGGTCGCATTTTATACTTAAAACAAAAGACTGAACATGTATTGCATCTTGTTTCTTGCTAAAGGGACCATCTTATTTGTATGGAACTGTGGCCATCAGATAAACATCGTCTTGCTTACACAACATCGCTGCTGCTTTTCCAGTACTGTCTTCCCCTGCTGCTGGTTCTTCTGTGCTACCTCCGAATCTTCCTTCGCTTGAGGCGACGCAGGTAAATTTTCTAACAACTCATAAAACAACATTTTTATTTCTGTTTTACTCTATTATTATGTCTTGGATGCTTTCCTAGTAAGCATTGTCGCCCTAGGTACAGCGTGATATTTGTTTGTGATTGTCAAACAATAGGGGTCCCACTTTTTTCCAGGGACATCTTGGAGCGCAGCAGGAGGACCCAAGGGGCCCAGAGAATAAATGTCATGCTGGTAGCCATTGTGGTTGCCTTTGCTTTGTGCTGGCTGCCTCTCAATGTCTTCAACACTCTGTTTGACTGGCATCACCAGGCTCTGCCGGACTGTCAGCATGACACAGTGTTCTCTGCCTGCCACCTGACGGCTATGGCCTCTACCTGCATCAACCCTGTGGTGTATGGTTTCCTCAACAGCAACTTCCAAAGGGAATTCAAGTCCACACTACAGCGGTGCCAGTGCGGCAACAGAACTGTAGAAAGTTATGAGAGTTTTCCCCTGTCCACTGTGGCCAGTGAAGGTATCACTAAAGCCACTTCACTAAACAGAATGGGCTCAGTGTGTGTTTTGTCTGCCAGGCCTGAGATCAGCACAGTCACACTGTCCAAATCAACACCAACTGACACATAGGAGGACTGTCCTGAACAGAGGTCGTGGATGTAATGGAAAAAGGCATTTTAAGGTCATGCCCAAGGACACTTTGGCATTCTGAGTACCCTGTGGAGCTTTAATTCGATACTAAAATTATTTATACTATACTATCCACAGAAGTCAACAGAATGAGTACAGTACCATTCAGAACAAACACTAGAAACTAATTTTACAGATCTCTGTAGATGTAAATGGTCAGTATTGAAAAGCACGACAAACTGTGGTAATTTTACCCTAGGTCCCAATAATTTTCTGTCAGTATCTTTATTATATAAATGATTATGATATAAAATATGATTTTAAATGCTAATTTATTTGTTTACATAGTTATTAATATAGGAACAAGTAGGATATATTGTAGCAAGGAGGGACCAAAGATTTTTTCAAGTTAAACTTTGATTTAAAAGATAATGAATGTAAATACATGTAGAATAGAAAGAACTATAGGTACCTTACCCACATGTTTCCGGAAAAGAATTATCTATTTCAGTGGCCAAGTTGTCAGTCCCATAGAAATGTATGAAATACATTCTTTTAAGGGCACCAAGCAGCCTTACTGTCTCTATATGAGATCAAAGTGAATGTTCAATCCTGTGGACTTAGAGTGTATGATAGTAGTTGTCAGATCAAGTGGGATCTACACTGAAGATACTAACATTGTTTTAAATATACTTGACACAATTGTTTTACATTTGTTGTTGTGTCACATTTAATATCTTTTGTGTGGCTTTACTGTTCCCATGTCAGTAAATGTGGAAAAATAAAGATGCGTTTGAAAAACTTCTGAATGCTATATTTTCCTATTTTCACTGCTGTGTGCTGTACTGTATTTGTAAAATAGATTTATGTATGACAATATCAAACGTGTCAGACTTTAACTTGAAATTAAAATGTTTTTTGAAAGATACTGGGAAATGGGATATAGGCAGTGGGTCTTCCAAGTGTTTTACATAAACATTGTCAGGCTGTGGGTAGAGCAGCGGAGGTGAAGTAAGGATATAAATCTGCCTCGGGGAAGATTTGTATCCACAGAGGCTACATATGAAATTTGCCTTGAAAGTTATTAACCATCTATAGACAAACTATAAAGTATGTGTAACTGTTAATTTAATCAACCACTGTTAAGAATCCACTTACACAGGAATAAACACAAAAAGTTTGTGCATTTTTGTTGTTACACTGACCTCTGGTGGTTATGATTGCCTTTGGAGTAGACTGGCTTTTACTAATTTCTTTAGGTTTCTATACCACTTATTTTAGGAATGTTATTTTTCTATGTACAAAATAAAGACCAAGGACCCAAGCATTAGCCATTAACTTATTTATTATATTGAATTTAAGAAAAGCAAACACTTGAATAAACTGTTTTGTACATTTGTAGTCATCACCCTATGCTGTCTGGTAGTGGCTGTGGTTGAAACGTATTCCACTGTATATGAGGCTTATGACTATGAAGAAGACATATACCAACGCTGGAATAAGGCAGACCTTAGGAGGTAAGGTCAGGACCCCTCTTCTGCCACTCTCATATTGTACTCATACAATACAGATTTGGAAACGGTGAAGGGAGGGAGTTGTACAAAAAGTAATCACTCAGCTGGATTTATGTGACCACATTTTTACAGTCAGGGTCAGCTTCTCTGTAGACAAATACTGCAACATGCTAAACAAAAGGAAGAAGCTAATTAGCTTTTAAATGCCAATTGGGAGTTGCATGTTTTCAACATCTCAGCTGTATAACTGTAAACAATAATCCTTTAACAATAATCCCAAATCCTTCAATTGATTAAAAAGGCCTTTATCAAAAGATGACATGAAGGTACACAAACCCTCAAAATACTAAGAGGACAGACGGGCAATTTTAATGAAAAAAAAAATTTGTTGGTAAGGGCGCTATGAAGTGCATTTACAGTTTTTTCACCAATGATGCATGTGCAATTTTGATCTGATATAGTACAATGGTTAAGACCAGAGCAATATTACTTAAAACTTTATACTTTAATAACTCCCTGTCAGAGTACAAAAGCAAACAAAAACATCTTAGGACTGGAATGGACCAACAGTAGCAAAAAAAAAAAAAAAAAAAAAAAAAAAAAATCTCTACACATTGTGAGGCCCTGAAGGCAAAATATCAACACCAATATTTTTAAATGGACCAAATATGCAATAATCTTCAACAAGCGTCCACAGCGCCATGACCTCAGAGTTACCTTCATGGCCCTTTTTAGTATATTTGGGATGGTCCAACCATCAAGCTTGAGTAGAACCGATACAACCGAATGAACAAAGGGATTTGAGGTAAAACATGAGCCAACAGTAGTTGGAATGCTGCTGGGCTCAGAATAGATGGTACCCCGAGATGACAAGTGCAGTAAATGGGAGTCTCCGACGGTATGATATCAGAATTTTGAGGGGCAGTTCTTGGAGTCTAGAAGGTCTTCCTGTGAATGGCACGTGCTTTGTCTTCTTCATATTCCCGTTTTGACACCCACATCTTTTTAAAGGTGTCCAAAGACGCCAGAATAGAGCCACTAAAAGTGAATAATACATACAACAACATGGTTATACAACTCTTAACTAATCCTTGTTTGAATTGACATAAACCTTCTCTTACCCAATCCATGTGGAGTAAAGCCTCTCTTGAGGAGCAGAGATCTATTAATATAAAAACAAGGTTATTTATGTCCATGTCTTAAATTTCTGAAATTAATCACAGATCTAATGGTGTTCACATTGCTTCTCAGAAAAAAACAACAACAATTAGATATGAATCTAAATGCTCCACTACCTACCTTAATTTTTACATCTTTTGGTGCAAGCTTCTTGACTTCAGTTAGCAATCTTTCCCCAAAACCTAAAATAAAGATTACAAAACAAATCAAAAATAGTAATTCCATCTCTATTTCCACCCTATCAGCCACAGTAGCATAAGTTAATATTTTTGCAGACACTAACCTTTGATGAGTGTGGATCCTCCACATAATACAATGTTGGAGAAGAGAGTTCGTCTGAGGTCCATGTCAGATTTTTGAATGGCATAAGCCAACACCTCATGAATGCCTGAGCTTTCATCTCCTATAAGGTCAGGTCTAAACAGCAGTTCTGGAGCTCTAAACCGAGCAGGACCAATCTGCAAATAAGGTTAAATGTATAAAGTTACAATAACAAAGTTGTATGACAGATGAATATGTTCAATAATCATGTCAGACTTACATTTAAAGTGCTTCCATCAGGCAGCACATATTGTGCCTTCTCTGTTTCTAAAGTCTCATCCTTCTGCGGATTTAGAGATAGATAGCAGGCCCTCTGTGCATATAAAATCACTGTTAATATTAGTCCATTTGGAATAATTTATAGAAATATGATATCACATTACCTCTTTGATGGTGCGAACAACTTCAAACTCTGCAGAGGTGTTGAAGTTATAGCCCTCTTTGCGCAGGAGCAAGCGCAGGTACCGTGAAACATCTCTTCCAGCAATGTCAACTCGCATGATTGAGTGAGGGATGGCAAAACCCTCATAAATGGGCACAACATGTGTCACTCCATCCCCAGAGTCCAATACCACACCAGTAGTGCGGCCTGTAGCATATCTGGGGAAAACAACATTTAAATGTACAATGTTTTGTCTCCATTATCTCCGTCACCTCTCTTTAAATGAAAAGCACTGATTAAGTTTACAGGGCTGAATCCTATCAGTTGTATAGCTGTCTACAAGTTTCCTAAAATACACCCCCAGTTAATAATACTGCATTAAATGTATTGTAATAAAAAAAACAGAAGGGAGGAAAAAGTTATGTTGCTATAATCATATAATTTAAAGAAATTTACAGAAATGATTAAGCCCTATATATAGCCATGATCACAAATGGCAAAATACTGACGCAATTTACACATTCTGAAACACAATCTATCTTATGCCCCGATTAGTGGCCAGAAAGTCATGGGGTTTTTTTTGGGCAAAAAAAGTATAAAAATTATGTTTCAATGATTAGTAATTTTCTTACAGGCTAAGTACTGCTTGCATGGAGATAAAGAGAGCAGGAACATTAAAGGTTTCGAAGAACACCTCTGCAGCTTTCTCTCTGTTAATACTGGGATTGAGTGGGGCTTCAGTCAGCAGAACAGGGTGCTAAAAGACAAATAAAAACGTTATTTAATCATGCTCAAACACAATCTAAATTAATTAGCAAAATAAACTCACCTCCTCAGAGAAAGTTTGCAACTGCTCCTTGGAGTACACATACTGCCAGATCCTTTCCATGTCATTCCAGTCTTTTACAATCCCATGCTCCATTGGATATCGCACTGACAATAATCCCCTGTGTTCCTGTGAGGAATACATACATTTAAAAAGAAATGTGTGTCATTAACAGTTTTACTTTGACATCCCTGAAACCAATGCCACAATTGCAAAATTTGGATCACCACAGGGCATAAATAAACTTCATCAAATTATATCAAAAAAGTTCATATTTAATGTGATTTAATTGAGACTTTCTGGTACCTCTGCTTTAGGTCCAATGAAGAGATCACCCTCCAGTGCTCCTGCCATCACACGAACATGCTTTGGCCGTCCCACACTGGAAAACATACATAAATGAGTAGATGTTAGCATAGAATTAAAATACAAATTTAATGTACATATAATATTATGGAGTTTTGTCATTAAGAATGAGAATGATATAGACTTACTAATTAGGAAAACAGTATTTTGGTATCTGGTCGCCTGCAAAACCAGCCTTAATAACTCCAGAACCCTACAAAAGACAGACATTCACTTAAACCAGAATCTGAAATAAATTACAATAGCTCCATCCTCTGAGTTGTGTTGTACAAAAGGGGAGGTCATGAGACACTGCCTAAGGCCACGAACAGCCCTGAGTTCAGCTTCAGTGGGATATCCTGTGAGCACATACGCGATGTAAAATAGCTGTCTTATGACACTTTGCAAAACACTACAAAGTGTTTTGCAAAGTGTTTGTGTCGTATCGGTTTTTGCTAAATTATCCAGATCATGAAACTCTTAAGCTGCGGGTCAGAAAAAACAACATACTCCGCGTTGTTTTGAGCTTTCTACTGATGTGGATAGGGTAATGGCAACGTTAACATCAGGTGTCTTAAACTGAAGGTCTATAGCTAATAACAACTCAATATCCTCATATGAAGCATGAAAGTGATACGAAGCTACAAGCAAAGTTGACCGGTTGAAATTGTTAGCTTCTGTGTTAGCTTCAGTACTGGGGATATGGATTCCTGCATAATTTCTTCAACTCAACACAAATAGACACACAATAATCGTATTTAAAGAAAACCGCTATTACCCTTTGCAGCAAGCATAAGATTATTTTGCATGCCCGGGCTAATAACACAAGTATTGCCAGCCATAACACAATAGCTACACAAGCTAGATATATGCTAGCATCGCTAGACATCGGCCTCAGTAGGGTGTGGATGAATGACATCACCATACTTACATTATCAATAACAACCGGTTGGTTAGCTAAAATGTCATAGGAATCCATTACGGATAGAGTGGTAAAGGAAGCTTTCTATCGGTCTACGAGTGTATTTTTCTTCGTTTTGTGTTTTAATCATGCAAAGATAACGCCCTGTCACTGTGCACCGAGCAGCAGCCCCGACGCTGTCGCTGATCCACCGCGCTGTGTGGATGGGGGTAGGCCCGCCCACCTGCCATAACACTATTGTGATTGGTTAATAATTGAGTGGCGTGAATTTTAGCCAATTATATTAGCAAATGTTAGATCTATGTTAGGCAGTTTGGAAAGTCACTGCTGCCATTAAAATTATTTTTAATTATTGCAAGAGAAAAAGTAAAAGCCACGTTTAGTGACTGAATATGCATTTAGTCACAATTATACGTGAACAATATTTTGGAAAAAGGTTAAACTGTCATTGGCCAATCAGACCCTTGTCGGAAATACAATTATGCGGATCTGCTCCGGTCTGCTCCTGTCCTGAAGTCAGACAACAACTGAGATCCAACTTTTGGGTAGATCGTAGAAGTTTGGGTAAGTCCATGTACTTTATATTATTTCTGCTACAGATTATAGTGCAGCATTTTATATAGCGTCTAAATAGTTGTCCTACTCTCTTATAGTCTATATACATATATACAAGATTGTTGTCAGCTGTAAGTTTAGTTTCGGTTTGTCAAATATAAAATAAAAATGGCCAGTTTCTCCCGCAATTAAAGATTACACAGTGAACCTGTAGTTCTGGTGAAATATATTTAGAAGGACTACATGTTTTGTAATGGCCATATTTAGCACTTGTCACTTGGAATTTTTGTGGGGAAATTTAGCCTCATTTTAGAGTCGAGTTGCAGATTCCCTCAGCCAAAGAATTGCACTTTGGAGTCAGCTATCAGCTATTGTTTAAAGTTTACTTTTACGGTCCCTATGTTTGTGTAAAAATTACGGTGCATTTGTCTTTTTCAGTTGGACTTAAGGTAACAAGGACTGTCCTCGAGTGTCATGGCCATTGCGGAGGAGCAGACTGAAAAGTTCGTCTTCTCATTTGCATTGTTTTGGCTAATTAAATTACATTAATGGGATCCTTACAAGGTAGCCCCTTGGTGTCAAGGGTGGCACATTCAAAACAAATTTCATGACTGACCTTGTTGCACAGGTGGCATCCTATCACAGTACCACACTGGAATTCACTGAGCTCCAGAGAGCGACCCATTCTTTCACAAATATTTGTAGAAAAAGTCTGCAGGTCTAGGTGCTTGATTTTATACACCTGTGGCCATGGAAATTATTGGAACATCTGATTTCATTTATTTATGGGGGATGGCTGCCATAACTTGAAACCCCTGAATACACATTTTAAATCTAAATCTAGAAAAAAAACACATTTACACACATTTACAATACAGTTTTCCTATTATGTAATGGACATTGATACATAATATATTATTTAGTAATATTCCTTTTGTTTTGATCTCAGACACTGCTGGGTGTGTTTTGCCACTGAAAAAGATGACTACAATTCTGAGTGGGTGAGCCCATGCCGATGTAAAGGGTGTACGAAATGGATCCACCAAGAATGCCTTCAGCGGTGGCTCGATGAGAAGCAAAAAGGAAATGTTGGAAGTGTAGTCTGCTGCCCACAGTGTGGTACTGAATATCAAATTGTCTTTCCTAACATGGGTAAGTAAAAGAGATGGCTTACCCTAGCACCCTACATCTCTTGTATAGGTCTCTTGTTATGCAAAGTAAAATGACTGTTGAATCTCTTCTAGGGGCGCTGGTATATTTCCTAGAGCAAATAGATCATACCTTGACTCGCATCAGTCCTTTTGCTGCTGTTGGAGTAGTAATGGGCACTGCATACTGGTCCGCTGTTACATATGGTGCTGTGACAGTCATGCAGGTCTAAAGATTACATGCAGTTGGTTACATTGTGCACTGTACCTTTAAACAAACCCCCATTAACTATGTATGTTTTAATACAGGTTGTTGGACATAAGAAAGGTCTATGTGTGATGGAGCGGGCAGACCCCCTTTTCCTGTTGATGGGTTTACCCACTATTCCTGTGCTGCTTGTCCTGAGCAAAATGATCCGCTGGGAGAACTATATAGTTAGACTCTGGCAAAGATACTCCATCAGTCGGAATTGCCCAGCTGGTAATGCATAAAAATGTCAATATGTTGGTCCATAAAAAGATGTACATAAAAATGTCATTATCTTTTAATCTTTGTTGTATCTGTCATCCCAGGCTCAACCCATTATATGCCCCGGCTTCCTGTTGATGGGACAAGCTCAGCGGATCATATCTCTGTGTCCCGTACTCTATGTGGAGCTCTTATTTTCCCTTCTGTGGCCAGTCTAATGGGAAAACTGCTGTTTCATAGAGTATCTTCAAATCTTCAGCGTACAGCACTTGTAAGTGTGTGTTATGTTGAATGTTTTGTGTTTTTCTTTCCTGCTAACTGTAATTTTGTGTTTCCAATTTCACACAGGGTGGGATAGCATTCATATTAATTAAAGGAGCATTAAAAATATATTTCAAGCAGCAACAGTACATTGTTCAAGCCAATCGTTACATACTCAACTACCCAGAAAGAGAAGCACAGAGTACAGGAGGAGAAGAGGACACAGAGGACAGTGAAAACTGATTAGTTTTCCTGCCAAACACTCTATGCATATCATATATGAGATTTGGGTAATTTATATTTAAAACTGAACAAATTAATAATTTAGAAAGGCTTCTTTCCTTTTGTTGTTTCATATATTTATTAAATTAGTAATAATTAAGCTATTTAAACAGCTGTTTGTGGTGGAGGTTATCAAGTGTAAAGCAATTTTAATTAAAGATGTTTCATATACATTTCCATTGCTTCATTTAATTTTCTTTGAAGTCAGATAACAGTATTTGAGAGCTGCCAGCTTGCTTTTACTGCGCACATCTGAACTCATTTGACCCAAACAGTTTACTGAAGCTGTTTAAAGCAGGTCCCCAATGTCCTCATTCTAATTCTTTTTATACGGAAATGTACGTGCATCTCTGAACTTGAAAGAGCCTATTTCAGAGTTTCCTAACATGCCTGTTTAAATATGACCACTTATCACTTTGAAATGTGATGAAGATGTATTTGCATTTATTTAAATGTATTTTCTTTAGATATGTTTATGTAAACACAAAACAAAAAAGGAGTTTCCGTGGACGCGCTTTGGGCCCGCCTCCTTGCTTTGCTGATAGGCTGTCCTCTCTTTCTCTTTTATTGGCTAGTGCTCTTACACGGAAGACTTCAGACTGGAGCAGAGGAAGAGGAAGGGAAAAGTGCTGGTGGATGTAGCCAAAACATGTTACAATCTTTCATGATATAAACCCACCATCTCTCGTTGATCATGGGAAGGGTCACACTCTTTGTCAACGGGTCCAATACCAATGGAAAGGTAGATAACAGGGGATCGTATTATTCAACCACGTAGATTTTTGTCTATTTCTGTTACGTGCAAATTTCTTTAAGCATTTTGCATGCAAAGTAAAAATAAATCAAACGTACATTTGATGCAAACAGGTGGTGGCTTTTTACGGTTCTATGGACGATCTCTTATCTGTTGCCAGCTCTAAACTGGGCATTAGGGCCTCCTGTGTTTACAATGCAAATGGTGGGCTTATTGACGACATAGCAATTATACGGTAAGTGCATTAGACATTTTTCATAATTATTGATTCTATATGATATCTTCATTTATTATGCAGAGAGGATGACGTACTCTACATATCAGAGGGAGAGGTATTCAAAGGTATAATGCCATTTTTTGTTGTAGAAGTTGTATGTGAGCAATGGACAATTGCAGGAGTGAACAGTGTTATTACTACTCTTTTACATCTTAGAGCCAGAGGAGGAACAAAAGGCAACTGAGGGTGGTCAGATGCACACTGATTGGTTGACGCTTAATGTTGGCGGACGTCGCTTCACCACCACAAGGTAAGGCTTAATTCACTGCCATTAACTCATGTGAGACACCACTGCAGATTTTGTTACATTTGTTTTGATTTTTTTAAGGAGCACATTGGTCAGTAAAGAACCAGACAGCATGCTAGCTCATATGTTCAGAGAAAAAGGTAAACACATTTGCCCCAGCTCAACAAAATAAACATTTTTACCTTTTATTTCTTTCTTGATGCATTTTAAGATGTGTGGGGCAACAAACAGGACTCACAGGGAGCTTTTCTTATTGATCGAAGTCCTGACTACTTTGAGCCTATCCTTAATTACCTGAGACATGGGCAGCTCATCATCAACGAAGGCATCAATCCTCTAGGTATAAACAGTTATACACTTAGTTAGGTCTGGGTCGGTTTATATTGATGTTAATATTTATATTTGTTTCTTTTTCTCAGGTGTGTTAGAGGAAGCTCGATTCTTTGGCATTGAGCAATTGGCTGAACAACTTGAGACTCTCATAAAGGTATTTTGGAGGATTTCTTAAAGTGTACTGTAGTTATCCTCCTGTTCACCTGAATCTCTCTTTAGTCCACTCAGTCTCCTGATGACCACTCACCTTTGACCCGGAAGGAATTTATTAGATACCTATTGGCCACAACAACTAAGGCTGAGCTACGATGTCAGGTTCATATTAAGTTATACATTATAAGCCACATTTGAAGGCTACAAAATTAATTTAATGAAGCATTTTGTTCCGTTAGGGTCTGAATTTCAATGGTGCAGATTTGTCTCGCCTTGATTTGCGCTATATTAACTTTAAGATGGCCAATTTAAGAGGAGCTAATTTGATGAACGCTAACCTTAGTGGAGCAAATCTGGAAAGGGCAGACCTCTCAATGGCTTGTTTGGATGTAAGTGCTTTAACATATATGGGAAATGTAGAGTTTGTTTGGTAAAGTAAAGTTATAATTTGCTGCCGGCTTATTGACACATTTTACTATTAACTCTCGCTGCATAGGGTGCCAATCTTCAAGGAGTAAAAATGCTCTGCACCAATGCTGAAGGGGCATCTCTCAAAGGCTGTAATTTTGAAGATCCTGCTGGAAGCAAAGCTAATTTAGAAGGTATTGTTATTATTGTTATTATCAGTGTTGTTACTGTTTGAGATAAAACCTGAAGAGAACAACCTGTTTGAAAATGGGTTTCGCACAGGAGCCAATCTAAAAGGCGTGGACATGGAGGGTAGTCAGATGACAGGTATTAACCTAAGAGTTGCTACACTGAAAAATGCCAAGTTAAAGAATTGTAATCTAAGAGGAGCCACACTGGCTGGGACAGACCTGGAGGTAAATGTCCAATAATTTATTAATTAATTTGCATTGTTAAATAAACTCATGTATAACATCCTATGATACTAAATAAAATGCATTCCTGTAGAACTGTGACCTATCTGGATGTGACCTTCAGGAGGCAAACCTGAGAGGCTCCAACGTGAAGGGCGCCATCTTTGAGGAGATGCTCACTCCTCTGCACATGTCCCAGAGTGTGCGCTGAATCTTCCTACGCTGCTCAAAAAGTAAAGTATTGGCTGCCACCAAACTACAAATATTCTCAAGGCAGCTTATAGCAATCCTATTTTTCACACCATAAAATGAAAAGTAAAGAGTATATAATGAAATTTGATTGATGATTGTTTTTATTAAAATTAAAGGTCTCCATGGATACGATATTGTTTAGTCTGGAATGCTCCACAAAATTACATAAAACCTATCAACATATCCATGGAGACAAGCAGGTGATCCCATAAAACTCTGTCATTTATGGCAATAAAATGACAGGAATTTAAGAGATTAAATAAAAGATATGCTTAGATAAGTTTACAGTATAACATTCCAGGCAAAGCAAGAACATTTGACCCTACATCAGAAAAAGTACATAGTGCAGCTTCTTATTGAGTCAGTGGCTATTTCTATTAGACATGAGAATGGAGACGCCTCAATGCCAGTGAGGGTTTCATTCTTAAAGAAACCATATAACCTTTTCTATTCATGGTGTCAAAACTACTGAACCATGCAGCTATTCATTGCAAGCCATTTTGCCTTGGCTTGATTGATTTTTGTGGTGCTAATATTGTGGAGTTTGCATCAAGACATGTATGTTGCTTTTACTTGTAAAACAGCAGATGGCGCTACTCATCACAACCATAGACTGTATAAAGACATGTATAGACAGTCTATGAACACAACGTGCTAATGACAGTTGACTATTTATACATGTGTGCTTTCAGTAGACAATACACAAGATAAATACACCTGATTTATAAATGCAGTGCTGTCTCTTGGTGTTTCCTAATGAATGTGGTTGATTAATAGCCTTCATAGTTGATTGAGGGCACTTCTTACTTTACCAACTTAAAGATTTAAACAATGAAAATCTCACTGTCTAGGGATGAGACTAGTCTGTGTCAAATCGACACTTTTGTCTTGTAAATAGCACATAAACAGATATCATCAAACATATTTGTGCTAAATGCAAATAAATAAATTCTAAACCTCCTCAAACTTATTAAGAGATACATAGGATACAGTTCGGAGCTTGCAATGTGCCTGCACTCCTTGCTCAAGCTGTAGGTAGACTTTATTAATTTCCTGCATGAGATTTGGCCTGGAACCTATTTATCCATTGTATAGACAGCTCCATCCTGGGGATTCTATAAAGTCTCACTGTAAAGATTATTTTATGTTTTGTATTTCAAGTGGAATGGATGCTGCATATGCCACAGGATATTGACACCACAAACATTAAAAGGTAACAGATGGTGAATTCTAATGGCTATTTGCTGACCTTACAGTGTGGGGGTGTGGTGCTGCTATATTTCTTATGTGACTGTGGGTGTGCTTGTATGTAGACCTATGTGTGTCTGGGGATGTGGCTTTCAGAGCTGAATGAGAAAACGCTCTCCTCTAGCCAAATAAAGCTGCCCATGTAAACTCCACATTCCTCCGTTTGTGGTGTGTCTGTCTTAGACTCAATCCATGTCTTTTTTATAGAGGGAGCAGTCTGTGTGTGAGTGTTTTTCTCAAGGACAGTTTAAAGGTGTCTGAGTGTATAATTCATGGTGTGGATGGAACTGGTATGTTTTGTTCATGATTTACAAATAAATGTTTTCCATTATTGTTTCAGAGGTCAACAGTGAGGTCTTAAATGATCAAATTAAAAAGAAGACAAGATACTTGGACAAATTATGTTAATCTTGAAAGGAGTTTTGTGGAGAGAATGACTGTCCCACCCATACACCACAAAAACCAAGAACAGCATTGCAACAATCTCCCTGTGATTTGAGCTATAACACTGTACCTTTGGTTCTAAAGGTGTACTATGTAACTTTTATGTCTGTCAGCTGCTTGTGTCATGAAAATATTGATTTGCCTGGAGTTTTTCACTGCATAACTGAACTGTCTAACATGGTGATTGTATTGTAAAAAATACTGTGAAAATTTGGCTATACTACTATATCTCTCCACAGATGTAGCCCATAACTTGGAAATGGATATCTTTAATGTCTTATTGTTAAACATTCCAAACATTATCAAGCAGGACCAGACCAACACCAGAAAAGCTACATATTGCACCTTTAGTCAAGCCATTGCAAAGGATTCCCTGAACAATCCTCACTTAAACTGCAGTGCTGTCCATGCTACAGACAAAACGTGACTCTGTAGCTGAGCTGCTCCAGGCCTGTGACACATCTGGTCATGTCAGATGTCAGAGCAAACTGATTACTGTGACCAAAATGTTTAAAAGCACTCTCTCCCGCTTGTTTAAGTTCAGTATTCCAATCAGACCTCCTTCTCTTCACCATCATCAGTGCTACGCCATTTGGGGGAAAACTAAACATATAACAGATCAAATGTCTGTTTGTCAATGCCCGATCTCATCAGATCTCATGGAATAGAAAGAGTGAGGGAATTTAACAGGAACCATTTTCATGCACAGTTTAATACAGGAAAGTATTTGGTTGGCATACTCAGCTCTGGTTTGGTGTGTCCAGTGCTGGGGACCATAGCAGTACTTGTGGGTGGGTCTGATGTGTGGTAGAATAAGGTCACACAGTCTACTGGGCAGGGGCTCAGACGACTGTGGCTTTGGCGCAAACACACAAGGGATCTGCCTGGTTCACTTTAGGGCGTGTCCAAATATTTTACTGTGATGTGGGCATTCCTGCACTGATTATATTGCAAAGCATATTTAACATTATAAAGTTTTATATTATATGTTGTTTTATTGATCTACCTTCCCCTTTGTTACAGCAAAATGGTTGTTTATCTCCAATACACATTGATTTTGTAATTTGAAGAGTGTTTATATTCTCAGTGTCTTGATTATACAACAAACTGTTGTATTTGAGTATAACTTGGTCACAGCTCAATCATCACACAGCACGCAAGATTAAGAGATAAATGACCTAAATAAATAACTAATTCTGCTTTCCCTATGTCCACCACAATATTATTTGTTCTGTCAACATTATCATTGACATGAGTTGTGTTGATTGACATAATGATATGATCATTATTTGCAGTGAACAGTCACTGTCGGATGTTTATCAGTCATCCAGATGCACGTCTGTTAAGGAGAGTACATGACAGTATGACCAGTGTGATTGCTGTATCAACCCACACATTTGGAGGCATTTGCACAGACTGAAGCATTGTCCATAGCTTGACACTCTCAGACTCATTATCCAGTGTGTCCATGACAAAGACAGAATTCATCTAGAGACAATCTCCCTGTCTTTGTAAAGCTGGAGCTGAGGGCTGCTGATGTCACAGGGCTGATGGCTGTGTGGGAATCTGAGTGAGGCACTCACAAACTTCATCCAATAGTTCATAAACCTGCTATCACGGAATACATTTATTTTATTTGGAGCAGCAAGGACAACTAAATGTGGTTAAGGTGGTCCATTCACAGGCCTAGTCAATAGACTTTGCGATGCGTGTGTAGAATCCCTGAGTCGTCCAGGTAGAATCCATAGCAAAAGGAGCCACAACAAAAATGCCCACTGCCCCTGAGCCACTTTTGGGGCCCACATTGGGGTTCCGCTCCCCTGATTAGGACTGACCTATGGTACTGCTGTTACTTTTGTTATTTAAGATGATTTCCCCGATGCCTTTCTTAAGGACATTGGCTGCAGCAAAATAGGCCTGCCGATTGCTGAGTGATGATGCGTGTAATACCACGTTAAGGTATAAAAGTTATTTATTAACGTGAAATTCCTGTTTATAGGTCAAGACGTGTTTGGAAAGTGCACACACATGAGCCAACGCTTGGAATTAATTCGGTGTGATCAGTGGGATTGGGGACAGACCTACAATTTGAACAAAATCAACAGTTAAGTCCTCCAAAAGCCCCAAAGTCCTCCAAAAGCCTAAACACAGCGTGAAGTGAAAGCAGAGGAAATCCTTCCTCTTCCTGCCCCAGCAAAAAGAGGGAAAGCTGTGGAGGGGCGGGGGTTGTGCTTGGACAGACCACAGACACACGCGCCCACTCGGCCCTGCGCTGGCTGGTCACTCAAGGCCTGTGCGCGTGAAGATTGCTGAAATGAGATTGCGACACCAGCAAATTGAGTCAATGAAGTGACGGGACAGGGGCTCTAATAGTGAGGCGGGGGCCTCTCCCGGAAACACCCACTGGAGGCGGACCCCTCCGTGCGCTCGATGCGCACAATACCGTCAATGAACGACAACTTTCCCACGTTTGTAGCCGTGTGTCCGACGCAGACTCATGTGGACGAAAAAACAAAGCGCAGATTATTGCGTTTCACGTTTTGGGGAGTATTTTTTTTTTTAGGGGAAAACGGTTTAACATTTACATGTTTTCAATGCAACTGAATTGATTTGATTTATTTGATCGTTTTCCCCGGACACGTCGAAGTCATTTGGACAGCCTACATTTGTTTTGTGGTATCGACATTTATTTTTAAAACGTGGAGGTGAGCTCTCTTTATAATTATATATTTTAGTGTGCGGATGTGAGCACTTATTATAGATTATCCCATGCCCTAAGCAACTGCCTATATCTATACAGTGCTACTTGACTTTTCTGTTTATGTATCGCTGTCTATTATTATGTTACACCTGCGTAATGAGGGAAAATATGCCAGATTTTTACAAAGTTTACTCATTTTTGTTTGGGTACGTCCTAGTCCAACAATAGCTATTGTGTAAGAATGGCACTCGTCCAGTGCATGGTTGTGGTAACTCTTATTTCACTGTAATCCATATCTGCAGTCAGTGCTGAGTTTGAATTTTAACACTGTCTAGTCACTATAAAGTCACTTAAATATGTTTTGAGTGCAGTCAGTGATGACATATGGTTTCCCATCAAACAATGTGCCTTTGGCAAATAGTACAATATTCTTATGTACTGAGCTTATGACACACACACACACACACACACACACACACACACACACACACACACACACACACAAAAAGCTTTGTTAGCATTCAAATGCTCTGAAAGAAGGTGTTGGGTTTTCACACCTTTGCTTCATCTGCATATCTCCCATCATGACCCCATGGCTTGTTTGGGCCTCACCTTTATGCCTTAGCTCAGCAGGACACCTCTTCCTGTCTTGGGTTATTCTGAGCTTCTGTAGAATACATTAGAATTGGACAAAAGTTGCACAAATGTAGAACAGCAGTGCATTAGAAACATGAAATCACAAGTAATTCATATCTTATTTTTGTAAACATCTTACAAATGCAAACAAATGAAAAACAGGGTATACAGTGTGTTACTTTATAATATTAGTTACATTTACAAACTTCATGATGAATTAATTTATTTTCCACTGGACTTGTATACATGACTATATGTTCTAAACGTCTGGCATCAAAGAGCTCTCCCTACCTGCAATCCCTCTTAATTAAAGACTTGGCCTGCACTGAGCTGTGTAGACCTTATGTTATGTAGTAATTATGTCATCATAATACAGGCATGCTTCTCTCTGATGATCATCATACTTGGGACACAACCCTCACCACACACAGGCTTCGGCTTGTTTCAGGACTACAAGTTTGGCCCACTATTCCCTTATTGTATTGCTACAAATAACTTACATATGTTAAGCATTTAGAGTACTAATCTACTTGTATAAACTTACTAACAACACAGTGAGAAAAGCAACTGATTGTTGTTGAGGGCCATGATCCTGGATAATCATGATACAGTCATCTGATCAGTGTTAAAGCTATGAAAGTATATCATCTCAAACATTATGATGACAGTATGTTTTCACAGTCCTATACCACTCCCTTGTGTGTATATTAGTTAAAGAAAGTAAGTATTTCACTTCTTGGAGCAAATAGTAGTAGGTGTGTGTGTGTGTGTGTTTGTGTTTGTGTTTGTTTTGGCAGCATGCATGCCTCCCACCATGTTTTCTTTGACACCCAGCAGATATTTAGTGGTCACAGGTGAACTCAGGGGGGTAACATTAAGTGTTGCGAGTGTTTGGCACCATATCACTTTTTCTACACCTCTGAGGGTAACAGCTGCACTAGTGCTAAAGGCATTAAAGCAAGAAAACAGTGTCGGGTAGGGCTGTTCTACTGAGCATTTTTCACTGGATCTTTAGGGTAACAGCAATCTCTTAGTATTATATATATAGTTTTTGTACTTTGAGCATTTGCATAATTTAAGTACTTGTGTTCATAATACTTATGTTCTCTCTTTTTTTGCTCTAAAGCTTATTGCCTCAAACTGATGTGTTAATTCCTATGGGCAAAATGTCTCCCCTCCGCTGTTTTCTGGTGCTCTGCTGGATCCTCCTATCACTTCTGACCCACTCATGGCAGGTCTGGTCCAGGCCCACTCCAGAGGACCAGGATACAGGTGAGGCTATTTATTCACATTAAATAAATGTCTTGCTTTTCCAGCCTCTCGTCTAATTCCCTGTAGTGGTTGCAGTTATTCCAGTATTCTTACAGGTGTATGGTACCTCTTCATGTCTGTGACCGGTTGTGGTTGGCATGTTATTTAAAGATTTGAATGAGAAAATCTCCTAATTGAAGAACATTTTATGGTTTGGCTGGTTTTGGCTGGTTATTTTTCCTGGTGTAACCAAGCTTAGCTCATAGACTGCTGGTTATGGTCTTTATATCCTGTGCAGACTGTCTGCACACTAACAGCTGTACTGGCTGTGGGTAATCAACTCTTGTGCAAAAACCTTTTTTTTCTTTTCACTTTCCAAAAAGCATTCACTCTCTCAATCCCTCTGCCGGCCATTTACAGGTTTGTTTGTGCATGTATTATATAAACCAATATATGTGTTTAGTCTCAACCATAGACTGTACAGTCTACATCTGTATTACAGCTGTGTACAAGTCAGTGTATACTGTTTTTTTTGTTTTCTCTGCAACTCATCAAATGTGTTTTCATTACTGCAGTTCCTTTTAATAAACAAACCTACATTAAATTCTCACTCAAATGTCTATAATCTTCTGCAGTTGACCTGATATACTTATAATAGCTCTTTTACACTAAAGTGGTTTTAGTTAACCTTGAAGTTTTCCTGTAAGACCCTGTAACTTCTACCCAATTCTTGTAAAACGTTTCCCAATTTCAGCTAACCAGACACGTAAGTGTCTAATGGGCTCATTAAAACCCCACTAGTCTGGGATAGTAGTAGTGCATTTTGTTGTGCCACTACAAATGTCTGTATCAAAACCTACTACAGTGCCAGTGGGTAGTTTTATTGTAGTGCACATTTCCTTGTTTACACTAATACAGGATTATGTTACAGAGTGATTTGTGTGAATCATATTCTTGCTGTTAAAGGCCAGGGCAAGTTAGGAGGAAATCTTGTGTGATTCTTCTCCCATATTAAACCAACTGTCAGAAATTAATTAATCCCCACGTTTTATTTTTAGTGGATCAGGTTAAATCATCTGAAGATGAAGATGAGGATGAATCTTCTTCAGAGGAAAACAAACTCTCAAATGAATTGTCAACAAGCAATGAAAAGCTGCAGCGTAAGTTTCTTTCTTTCTTTCTTTCTTTCTTTTTTTTAACATGTTTTATTTTATTTAAGTAAAACATCTGAGAAAAGAAAAGTTTTCTAGATAATACGTTCACTGTTTACCCTGGACATTTTTCACTAGCTTTGGCACCTCTGTGGGTAATGCCAGAGAAAATGGAGAAGCAACTTCATGCTGTTCCTGCCAGTCGGACCGTTAAGTTTCGATGCCAAGCAATTGGAAATCCTACTCCAACTCTGCGCTGGTACAAGAATGGAAAGGAGTTTAGAAAAGACCAGAGAATTGGGGGTTTTAAAGTGAGTTACACCCTGTCATGTTTGTGTCACATCGTATGTATAATGTAATAATTCCTGTTTTTATCCTTTCCCAGATTAGAGATCATATGTGGACCTTAATAATGGAGTCGGTTGTCCCATCTGATAAAGGCAACTACACTTGTGTTGTAGAGAATGAACATGGCAGCCTTAAACATACCTACCTGCTGGATGTAGTCGGTAAGTGACACTTTTTCTATCTTCACTTTAACTTGGATTTCTTGTCTGAACATGTATGGATCTTTTGCAGAGCGGTCCCCTCACAGGCCCATCCTACAGGCCGGTCTGCCAGCAAACCAGACAGCAGTGACTGGGAGCAATGTGGAGTTTGTTTGCCGTGTATTCAGTGATCCACAGCCGCACATCCAGTGGCTCAAACACATCACAGTAAACGGCAGCAGGGAGGGACCTGATGGTCACCCATATGTATTGGTTCTCAAGGTACTAATATACATAATACTAATATGTTAAAGTAGTATATCATTTTAGATGTTCTATGGTTCATTTGTTGCATGTTTCCTTTCTTTTTTTAAGACTGCTGGTTTAAACACAACCGATCGTGAAATGGAGGTTTTGACTTTGAGGAATGTCACTGCAGAAGATTCTGGAGAGTACACTTGCTTTGCAGGAAACTCCATTGGCGTCTCACATCACTCTGCATGGCTCACTGTAGTCGATGGTTCGTGCAGATAGTCAAGAATGTTATACAATTGATATTTGTTTTGCCTTGAAAGTCTGCTAATGATTATTTACTAAGATGTTCCATCTTTTTTCCTCCAGACCTACCTCCCTCCCCTGTGCCTTCTCAGACGTACTTGGAGATCTTCATCTACTGCCTTGGGTTCTTTATAATCATCATGCTTATTGCCACAGCCATTATATGTCGTGTGTGTTGTGCTCCCAAGAAAAGTGACTTTAATAGCCAGTTAGCAGTGCAGAAATTAGCCAAAAGCATTCCTCTGAGGAGACAGGTAACATATAGCTTTGTATCTATATTTGTTTTCTTTTCTTTTTAGGGTTTACTTTTAATACGTTACATTTCTGTATCTGCAGGTATCAGTGGACTCAGCCTCTCTTCAGTCAGGGAAGTTTTTGATAAGACATTCACGTTTATCCAGTGCAGGCACCAGTCTTCTGACTGGAGTATTGGAGTATGAACTACCTTATGATCCCACATGGGAGCTGCCTCGTGACAGGTTAGTGCATCTATATCTCTACCTTTTCTTCTTGTTTTCTCCTTCCACTTCTTTTTATATTTTGGCAAATTGTATGAATTGACATTAAAGAACATGTATTTTTTCGACTTTAGACTCAGCCTGGGGAAGCCTTTGGGAGAAGGCTGTTTTGGTAAGGTGGTGCTGGCTGAAGCTGTTGGCATTGATAAAAACAAGCCCACAAGTGTTACAAAGGTGGCTGTAAAGATGCTCAAAGGTAAGCATGAATCTCACTCTAAACTTATAGCTGATTTAAACCCAAATTACGTACAATACATTTTCTCTCTTTTTCTCTAGCCGATGCCACAGAAAAAGACTTATCTGACCTTATTTCTGAAATGGAAATGATGAAAACAATCGGCAAACACAAAAACATTATCAACTTGTTGGGGGCCTGTACTCAAGATGGTAGGTTACACATTTACATAGTGGCTACTTATATTTATATATACAAGGGAGAGAGAGCTCATATTGCCTATGTACCCCATAGGCCCATTGTATGTAGTGGTAGAGTATGCAGAGCAGGGGAACCTAAGGGAATACCTCCGTGCCCAGCGGCCTGCCGGACTGGAATATTGGAGTGGCCCGAGGAATGCTTCTTTGGGCAGTTTGGAAATCAGGGAGTTGGTGTCTGCTGCTTACCAGGTGGCAAGAGGGATGGCATATCTTGCATCAAAAAAGGTGTGTTTGTATAACCATCAAATTAAAATTATAATAATTATTAACATGTCTATAATAATATTTGTTATATTTGTTAAGTGTATTCACAGAGACCTGGCAGCAAGGAATGTCCTCATCACAGAAGATAATGTGATGAAGATAGCTGACTTTGGTCTTGCCCGTGATATTCATCACATTGACTACTACAAAAAGACCACAAATGTAATTACCCTAACACATATACTACCAAAAATACAACAGTGACAAAGCTATTGCTAATCTGTAAATGTTTTCATAGGGTCGTTTACCGGTAAAATGGATGGCACCAGAAGCTTTATTTGACCGCATTTATACTCATCAAAGTGATGTGTAAGATTTTTTCTTATGTCATTATCAGTAAATGTATTTATTCTTTGTATTATATTGCTTTTGTTACTCTTTTCTCATTCAGGTGGTCTTTTGGGGTATTGCTTTGGGAAATTTTCACCCTCGGGGGGTCTCCTTACCCTGGTGTGCCAGTGGAGGAACTCTTTAAGCTGCTTAAGGAGGGTCATCGCATGGAAAAGCCCTCCGCATGTACACAGGATATGTAAGTGTATGCGCACGACACCCTGCTGCCCAAATCTGTCCTCATGCATAACAATTGTATGATAACACC
Source organism: Taenioides sp. WSHXM2023 (assembly GCA_029959045.1). NCBI lineage: Eukaryota > Metazoa > Chordata > Actinopteri > Gobiiformes > Gobiidae > Taenioides > Taenioides sp. WSHXM2023. The sequence goes on from CM057085.1 coordinate 23,588,066, forward strand.
TCTAAAGATAGCACTTAGTATTTAGGGTCTAAATAACTCATATACAGAGTGGTTTATTATCCTTTGTGCTTCAGGCAGACTTAATGTACGCAGAGCCACTTGTTGGTCAGTCTATTCTTCAAAGCAGCTGTTTGCTAAAAACAGTAGACAGGGCCCGTGGCAGATCCCTGTGCTACTCTGATAATCACCTACACATTTAGCTGTCCTGAATGACTGATGTGAAATGACAAATGGTTTGAGGAAAAGAATCACTATTCCCAGAAGTCTAATTCAGACTCTTAACTGTGGACTATTATAAATGTTTTGAACCTTGTTTTCAAAAGAACACATTTACTCTGGTTAGTTAATATTTTTTTAATTAACTTACTACACCATTTCTTTAGCTTATGTAACTCCTAGCTTATATATTGTGTACTGAATGTTTGAAAGAAGAAATACTTCTTTTAAGTTACATTTAACATAGTGCCTATGCTAAGGGGGGCATGGGTGTTTCAGACTTAAAGAGTAAAAGTAAAAGTCTGTATTAATTATTCCCCTCATGCATGTCGTCAGGTACCATATGATGAGGGACTGTTGGCACGCTGTCCCATCGCGCAGGCCAACTTTCCAACAGCTGGTGGACAACTTAGATCGCATGATCTCTGTCATGGCCAACCAGGTACTTTTTGTTTAGAGCAATTTACAATCGTCAACAATGCTAGTGTTGTTTGATTGAATACTGACCTTGGTCTGATTTTTTGACAGGAGTACCTAGATCTTGCTGTTCCCCCAGTGCAGTACTCCTCAATCAGAATGGACACATCAGCATTGTCCCTTTGCTCTAACCCCTCATAAGAGTCCCAAGACCATCTCTTCCTGAATCACTTTTATCCCATGGCTGCACATTAGCACTGTATCAGATGAGGCTAGTGCAGAGGCAGAAGTGAGGTGCTGCTCCATCGTCTTTGGCTCTGGTTCTGGTGATGAGGAGAACAGCTGTCTAAAACGGTGTCTCCCCAGTGAGGCATTGGGGAAAAGCACACAAACCAGCACATTCATTAAGAGCTTAAAACCTGATTTCAACCACCAACCTGCCCACTGTGTATATATTTCTCAAAAATGTCATTGTATATATTGTAAATTTATTTTTTTGTAATGAATAAAATATTAAATTGTTCATTAGTTATCAAAAATTAGGTAAATTATATTGAAGTACACAGCAAACTATATCTGAATATGAATGTAAAATTGTAGCAAAAACATTTGTAACTTGAATGTTTTATTGTTTTTATAAGCAGCCTCTGCGTGTTTACAACATTTTAGATTAAATTATACCTATATATTTCTTTTAATGTTTTAACCTCCATGTAACTGTGTCTAGTTTTGACAGCAGCAACATTGCACTTACTTGACTGATGAATGCAGCTAGTTTGTGGTCAAAATGCTTTTAGTTTCATGTTTCATTAATATCAGTATTAAATTCTACTAAAATTTATGTTTGTGTGTTTGCATTTGTGTTTTATTTCCATTCAGTACAAACTACTCATTCAGAAAGATAACCTATTTCCCACATGTGTGTTATGTGCAAGACAAAGCTACGATATACTATAGGGAAAATATAACTTGGCAAGCATCTTTCTATCATCTATCACGGCGCTTGACAGATGTAAAGCGCCCATTGCTGCAACATGCATTTGTTCCTACAGAAATAACAGAAACAAAATGTTTGTTACATGACAGGAAACTACAGTTGTGGTCAGGTCTGTGTTTTGCCTCTGGCTAAAGTTTAGAATGCATACCTGGTGTTCAGTGTATTATGTTACAAACCCAAAACTAAATTCAATCACGGAAGCTTGAAAATAGCAACTGGTAAGCGCAATTGTTTTAAATTCTTTGCTTCTTGCTTTATAATACTAATCTAAAAATCTGTTTTTAATGTGTTTTGTATGGTGGAAGACCCTAAAAGACCACTGGCGTTTGCCAGAATGTATTTGGGTAAATAGTGTGCTGCTAATGTAATTCTTGGAAATGTTAACACGGCTGGTCCCCGCAACACCTCAGGTATCTGGCCTAATGGTCAGACACACTGCACTGGGAGTGGGAAAACTGACTGCTTTTCTTTCGCACTAAGCCCAATGGAAGTTAATGGCCCATAGCACGGCAGGTGACGAACCATTATGGGTCAGCCATTATCTTGGTGGACAGATGGCAAGGTGATACAGAAAGGCCTGGTGTGTTTTTCACCACCCTAGCAAGACCTGCATTTTCTTACCACCTAATTTTACACTTACTGCTGACTGTCATCTAATTAACTTTTTGCTATCAAGCTAATGAAACTAATAGAAGACCACAAATCTGCATCCACCTACATTTTACTGCTGGATTGTTAACTAATAAAATTGATTTGTTGAGTTTATGCTAGTGTGTTTCATAGATATAATATAAAGCACACAAGTCTCTCTTGTCATAATGCAACTTTAATATCATTTTAGAAATTCAAGGCTCTTCTGAGGGTTAAATCACTTCACTCATTTTACTTGCATAGGTGTAAGTTGTTCTCAAAATATAATCAAAATGTTAGAGAAAGTAGCTCCATGACCAGCATGGCAGACCTCATCAATATAAACTTTCTATATACTCTCCAAATTAAACATACAATTTGGGCAATACACTCATTGTCTCTGCCCTATAAATTAAAATAAATTAGCTTAAAGTATATTGTTGGTAATATTAAACCTCTAATACAGAAAACTGGATTTCAACCAAAAATACAGTAAGACAGAACAACCGTCCTTCAAATCATACAGTTTTTGACTGCACAAATGATAACATTGAGGCTAGACTTTGCAAATAGGATAAAACAGTGAGTAAACTGTGTGAGAAATAACACCAACCTAACAAAGCATATATATGTGTGCTGATTGCGATGGCATGTGTGAATGTTAAAAGTGTGCGTACGTCTGTGGTCTGATGTTAGTTCTGTGCTGAAGCCTGTCCCTCACTGTCATCCAAAGACCTCTTCTTGGCAAACAGGTGAGTGGGGTCTCGGCCCCTGAAGCCCGGCTGGATATTAAACACAGGCATGTTCCTCCAGTTGGAGGGGTTGTTGTAGGCTGCATTGTTAGAGCCACTGGGACAGGGTTTATTCTGCACCAGCTGCAGGAAGGTCTCCATATCTGGCCCTAAACGGGACAGGACTCCAGCTCTCACTGTGTCCACTGTCTGCTCATCACAGGCCTGGAGAGTCTGCAGCAGAGTGCTGTAGTACCTGTACCAAGAGAAACATTATATTGACATTGTCATTGCAACCACAAATAACCAGATTAACTATTTCATATTTTGTTATAGTATGTCTGCTAATACAAAATACAATTAACAGAGCTTTTTCAGATTTTCATTTGGACTAGGAACACCCGTACTGCCTCTTTTCTATCCTTTGGCACTTCCTGAAAATCTTTCCTCTAAACTTCCTTTATGTGTTACTGCCCTCTGCTGTTTTGAGGTGACACAGCTGAAAAAAATACTTTTTAAGTAATTTAATATATCGACCAACTATAAGCAAAAACATCTCATGGTCATGGCATTGGCGTGTAATTTAGGTAGCCATGCTGTTTAAAGTCTTTTGAACTTTTTCTAAAAGTAAAAAGAAATACAAGGCACTTTTTGTCTTTGGGAATACTTGAAACAAAAACAAAAAAAAACATGCTATACATGTTTACCCAAAAGACAGAGCTCTTTTCAAAAATATGTTGTTGTCTGTTACCTGTTAGGGAAGTGAGCCGGCACCTGTACCACCTCTCCAATAGCATCGGGGTTTGTGCGGGCCACCGTGCATATGTCCAGACTGGTGTAACATTCTTCTTGCACCTGTTATAACAAGCCAGTAAAGAAACCGTTCAAAAATCCAAAATGTTGTATATATTTTCACATACCTCTGCAATCATTCTTTGGAAGATGTTGCAGCGGCGAATGGTCTGGAACACTTTAGCACTGATTCCTTGGACAATGCAGTGCAGGCTTTTCTTAACAAAAGTTTTACCCTGTGGCACATTCCAACACACTGATCAGACACATCTACACAGTAAAGTTACATGGACTGAATGGACTGACCTCTGTGTTAAAGGTGGCTGCTGTGTGGAGGAACAGCTCACATATTTCATGCATGCCATCAGTGTCACAGGTGGAGTTTTCAAGACAGGAGAAGAATCCACACCCAACAGCCACAGCACCATTCAAACATCTGGCCACATCAGCTGAAAAAGAAAATTAATGATGAAGTTCGATTAAATTTGAATAATATTAAAAGGTTTTTTTTCTACCTTAACCTGGTGACATTTGTCCTCATGCATTATTTCTATTTTACTAATCACTTGCACTATGTAACTTTTCTGGTGGTCTTTCCATTGTGTTGCTTTACCAGGATTGTTGCACACTATGACATTAAACTTTTAAAAGTTAGGCTAAATAGTGCACCTTTAACCTTCACAAACGACCTGGAAGGCTAAAACAATAACACCAAAATGCAGAGTTAGTGGAAAGTTTAGAGTACTTACTCGGGCTGTTGGCGGAAAAGCGAGCACGGCGCGGAGCACCCTCCTCGGGCAGTAACTCGAAGCCAGTGGCGAGGGTCAGGGCGCAGAGAAGGAAGACAACAGAGCTGGCCTGCATGTTGTCGGATAAACTAGGCTCTATGAGGTGTTTCGTGTGCAGTCCTTCTGTGAGCCTCACCTCTCTTCCTACCGCTGCTTTGCTTCAATATATATGAAGCCTCCTCAGCGCTGTCCAATCAGAGCGTCGTTTCCGCTCGGCTGCTAATGGATTATTCATGCTGTAATTAACCCACAGAGCTAATTGAAAATTTCCACATACCAGACACGATGGAATTTCCAATGAGTCATAAACGTACGGGTTAATCATAGCATATAGCCTTTAATTTAAAGGAAGGCACACACTGCAAAAGTAGTTTCCAAAGTGATAACAGAAGCGCACCGTCTGCCTATGCAAAATGACAATTAGGCTATTAGTCTACTAATGTTACTGTCTAAATATAGCAGACCGAGTGGGAAACGGATATATTTGTTATTCCAGTCACGTTTGAATTTTGGGTCATTGGAGTAGATGAGCTGATCACTTTCACTGACCACAGCAAAGCAATGGTCTCTGCATCTGTCACTCACACCCTTAGACTGTACATATCTAATACAATATGTCTCTATGCTCACACCCGATGATAAACGTGATATTAAAATGTCTAAATATTTATACACAGTAATAAAAATAGTATAAATGAATGTTAATGGATAAATGCTACTTCCAGCGACATGGAAAAATCAGTGTGTCTTATCTCTGTGTTGGGTGTCATTAGTGAAGGTGGCTGCTTCCCTCTTGGCATTGTTTACCACAACCCAGTGACCCTTAGAGAAGTCATTAGCACAGAAGTCAGATCGATACTGATAAACATCTTGCACCTTTTATGTCTTACTTTTTATTAATATTATCCACTGCACACTGACAAATATGTAAGGAAATACAAAATACAAAATACAAATTAAAAATGAAACAAAGATTAAGTTAAAAAAAGCAACCAAAAAAAAAAAAAATTAACCATTTGAGCCAGTGCCATATAGATTGGTCAGTGAATCAACAAGCAATACTCTGCAATTACGAAGCCTATGATATTGCATGTGCATACTACTGTAAAGTACTTCCACTGCAATCGGACATAATTACAGTATGTACACCAAACATCACCTCAGCAATTCAATAAACAAACTAAAAAGGTAAGCCTAGGCAGGAAACGGAAAGGTCATTTGGTTGCGGTAATGTCAAAACTACATTTTAAACACAAAGGATCAGGAAAAAGGAAGAGTAAACAGCACCAGTAAAGGTACAAAAAGATGGGTCAAATTAAAATATTTTTCACAAAATATATTCTTTGGGTTTTGCAGGCGAGTTAAGTGTCCATGTTTTCTTTTTTCTGTTTTGCTCAGAAGTGGGCCAGCAAAGTGATTAGATTTGACAGTAATGCATAATTATGGAAGAAAAAATTGTAAATTGCATTCATAATATCTTATAAATATCCTATAATATCTTATAAATGCAAGGTTTATATCTATGAGTTTATCCTCAAGGTTTATAACCCAAATCATTGATCATAGTGCATGTTTTAATTAAGTCTACTCTAGATAGTGTGTGAGGTGTTAACAGACACACTTCTAGTATAAAATTCAGGGATCTGTCAAAACTAAAATGCATTCATTTGGACACAGGAAAACTTCCGAAATTACACCAATAATGTCAACATGAAGATAGGAATCATTTCAATAATAATCTAAATACACATTCCATTAGTGTTGATTTGCTGGGTCCACTTCCGATTAAAATTCAATATCCCAGCCCGACTCCTCATCTGCAGGAGGCTCTTCAGTGTCCTCTGGGAAATAGTCAAAATTGCTGTTGTCTAGCGGTCCCTCCACCTGCGAGAAACAAATATAAAGTTACAGCTGCCCTCTGCACGGGGGACCTCCAGGACACTCAAGGATACCCACTGAAGGTGTAAATGGAGAGTCTATTGTTCCCTGACGAAGGCCTTCCCAATTGAAGCCTTCAAACCACCTGAAGGACGGTACAAACAGTTGCCATGACTGCAGTTTGAACAGAGAAAGAACACTGACTGGAGATCTTACTTGTGTTTCTGAATGTCTTTAATGCCATTTTTCTGATTGCCCAGTCTTTCTGATGGATTATCTCTATCAAAACACACATATATCAAGTAGTATTATGTTCTTTAAAATGTTAACAACACAATATAATGACCTTCAACTCTTACAATGTCAGTGTCACTTGTACAATGACAACCCAATAAGAATGTATGTTAGAGGTACTGAAGAGCAAAAGAATACAATAAACACAAATTTCACACATAGTCAGATGTCTTCAAGTCTAACCTGCATAATCGTTTGATGAGGTTAGCCGCACTCTTGGTGATTTTTTTGGGGAACTCAATCATGTCGATGCCTCTGAGTATGATGTTATAGGTCTTCATGGGGTCAGAGCCTGAAAATGGAGGACTGGTAAAATACACAGAACATTAAGTGATGTGCACTCTGATGTAACCACTTTGAAATAGCAAGCAAGGTGAATTTATAACCAATCCTGTGAGCCTAAAATAATCCATAATGATAGTTCTATTTTAATGCAATAATGACAAAGGATGAAGTCAGTATTTCTCTTTATTTACAGGACAAAGGGTGAAAACTGTAAAGTTTAGTTTTGGGGGTAGGTGAAGAATTGCTATCACGTTTTTAACGAGTTTGAATCAGGGCAGCTGTCCCTGTAAAAATTGTTTATCACTTCACATGTCACAATATATTTGACTTTCTATGACTTCTATGAAGTCTTCCACACAAGGAAATTATTTTAATTTGTCTTTTTGGATGAGTCATGAAAGAAAACACACACATTATGGACACTTAAAGATCTATTGCGCAACTTTTCTGGTGGAGGGTCAACTACCTCCTTGTCTCCATGGAGATGTTATTGCTTTGCCTGAAATGTTCCATGGTATGACATTAAACATACTAGTATATGTGTTTCTATTGCACAAAAATACAAATTCCTTATGAGAATAGAGGTGACTCCCCACAGATCTGAATTGTAATGTAGTGTAATGCTGTGTACAAGAAGGGCATGAGTAGACTCTACTTCCTGAGAAAGCTCAGGTCTTTCAATGTGTGTAGCAAGTTACTGGAGATCTTCTACCAGTCTGTGGAGGCCAGCGCCCTGTACTTCGCTGTGGTCTGCTGGGGGAGCGGCACCAGTAAAAGACATTGGGCGGATTGATAAACTGATCTGTAAAGCTGGTTACGTGATCAGCTGTGAGCTAGAGACATTTGTCACAGTGAGGGACAGGAGGACACTGGACAAACTGCTCTCCATCATGGACACTCCTGCTCACCCACTGCACCAGACTATAGAGGGACAGAGGAGATAATACTCCCTACAACTGTACAACAACTCACCCACTGCACCAGACTATAGAGGGACAGAGGAGCTCATTTTCCAACAGGTTTCTACAGCTCTGCTTAAACAGTGAGAGATTCAGGACTACATTCATACCATACGCCATACAGTTGTACAGCAACTCACCCTTATGCAACAGATAATACTCCCTACAACTGTACAACAACTTAATCTCAAGTAACGGATAACCTTATGCCCTGTCAATCAGCATAGTATTTGCACTGTCGTTCTTGTCTCTTGTCTATAGCTGTGACTTATTAGTTTATTACTTATATTTCTATTTTATTTTGACTTGTATATATACATTTATTTTTATAATTACATCTCATTTGACACGTGTCTCTTGCTCTTTTTGATATACCAGCTATTTTTGTTACTCTCTGTTATTATATTATATTGGGATGTGTGAGCTACTGTGTCCAAATAATTTCCCTTGTGGATCAATAAAGTTTGTCTAAGTCTAAGTCTAAGTCTAACCTGCTTATCTGATATAAGTGTTGTGTCTGATACTGTAGATCATGCTAGACAAAGCAATAACTTCTCCATGGAGACAAGTAGGTACTGCACCTTTAATGCAGACCACTCAAGACTGATATTGATACTTTGGCACACCAAGTCCAGTTTCTGAAAGTTTCTCTCACTTCTTACAGCTACAATAATTAAGCATTAATTTGTGTGCAGGGTTTGACAGAATGGGCACAGAGGTACAGTGCTGCCCTCTACTGTCCAGGCAGAATTGATCAATTTTGGCTCAGTATTTACATGGAAATCAATGCAAATTCATGCAAAAATGCATCCATTAATATTCTGGAATCAGAGTTTTGATACCATTATCGTAACTCAAAGACTCAAAATATTTTGGTGGATTGTTTGTTTTTTTAACACCCCCACTGATAATCTATGATTTAGCCAGAATTAAATGAATGCATACCTTCCACTGAGCAGCTCATAGATGAGTATCCCTAAAGACCAGCAGTCGGCCGAACTGTCATGCCCTTTGTTCAGTATGATCTCAGGTGCAACATACTCTGGAGTTCCACAGAAGGTCCATGTCTTTTTACCCAACCCCACTTTCTTAGCGAAGCCAAAGTCTACCTAATAGAGTCAATGTTCAGTTACACAAATGCACATAGTGTCTGTATTATGCTTGTGGTGATAGACAAGCTGTTCTCACCAGTTTAGCATATCCCCTGTGGTCCAGGATGATGTTTTCTGGCTTCAGGTCTCTGTAGATGATGCCTCTGGAGTGCAGAAAGGCCAGTGCCTCAATAACGCAGCCTGTGTAGAAGCGTGTGGTGCCGTCATCAAATGAACCCCTGTGATGAGGGTAAATACCACACTTAATGACTTTGTACGGTCACTGAAAAAAAGTCACAGTGAGGAAACTCGCCTGTCTCTCAGCAGAGTCCACAGCTCTCCCCCAAGACACACCTCCAGCAGCATGTAGAGGTATTTGCTGTCCCTAAATGTGCGATACAGCCTAAAAGAAGAATAGTGAATTAGGAATGAGACAAATGGTCTCTCCTTACTGTAATCAGAAGGAATAAAAAACATTATATTACAGTAAAACAATTGATATTAGAAATAAGAAAAGAGCCTTCCTTCTCCCCAATGCAATTGAATTTGAAGAATATGAGACTTGGATTTCAGACATTACCTTTGTTTTTATAAGACAATGAAGGGAAAATATGAAAATAAATTAATAAATTAATTAATAAATAATAAAAAAGTCAAAAATCAAAAAAGCAACAGTTTACTCTCAATACACAAATAAACACACTGTGAGTCCTGCTAATGCCTGACCTAATAATGAATGGACTATGAGCCTCAATCATAATGCGGCGCTCTGACAGGATATGGCCCTGTTGGCTCGTGTCCAGGATGTGTCTCTTCTTCAGCACCTTCAGGGCAAATGATCGATTTGGGTCACTCTTTAGCTGCACCTGAAAATATTTGTTATTGAATTGTTATTTTACACATCAAAATACTGGTTAATTTTATACTCTTACACACCAGCTCCACACGACTGAATCCTCCCACCCCCAGAGTACAGATGATATTAAAATCACTGAGGGACACACTGGAGAAGAAATCTGTCTCTGCCTGCAATCTATGTAAATCAATAAATAAAAACATATATATGTTATAACACAAAATGCCTTTAAACTATTAACTACATCTAGTTAATGGTGACTCACTTGGCCTTGAGTTCATCGCTGTCATACTGTTTATTGTTGACACTATCCAGTCCTCCAATGAGCTGCTTGAAAGACCTGGGACACAACCACAAAATTTACCCAAGTACAGAAATGATGAAATAAAGGGCTACGGTGTTTGTAACCACTGTATCAAGATTATAATGAATGTGGCTCACTCTCGGTCAATGACGAGACATGTGACATCCCCTACAGCTGTAACACTGGCTGTGCGCACATCTTCACTGCAAACAGTAACAAAAAGTAAGTAGCCTTGTAAGGAATTATATAACTGTTTTAAAAAGATCTGTAGTAAGATGAATCAAACTGCTGCAGCAATGTGTCGTACTTATACTGAGGTAAAATGACGATGGTTTGGAAATGCATAAAGATGCCAGTAAATATTTCTGTTAAAGGGATGGTGAGGATTAAAGGGCTCATATTACACTGTTTTCTGATCTGTTATGTTGTTTTCTCATCACAAACATACCTGGAGTTGTGTTTTGTTTCATAACACACAAACCCTGCATATTTAGGGTTTGTGTGTAAGTTTTTCTCTCAAACAGAAAACACTCTGTTCCACCTTGTGATGTCATGTGGTAATACAGGAAGTGCTCCACTGTGTTTTTAAACTCCATACACCTTCACTAGAATCATTTGGATTCCCTGGAATTGCCAATCTCTAATGAACTTAAGGTAAAGTTTGCTGTTAACTTGTAAAATACTGCTTCATGACATCACAAGGTGGAACAGAGCATTTTGAACTTTGGAGATGTAGATAGACTAATAATAAAGGATTACTCATGTGTGACTGAAACAAAACACAACTCCAGGTATGTTTTTGAGGAGGTAAAAACATTCTAACATGGCTCAAGTCTCATAAGAGGAAATTTTAGGTAATACAGGGCCTTTAAGCTACTAGAGATGAACCATACAGAAAATGAAGTAGTGAAAGAGAACATTCCTTGACTGATGTTGGACAGTTACATAAATTACAAGACAGACAATTCACCCTTTCAGAGCCTGCTCCCCAAACCACTCTCCTTTGGACATAATCTTCTCCATCACCTGCTCCTCATTCGAGTTCTGCTGGGACACTTTCACCTGTGGAAAGCAGAAATACATTTTTCCTAATAACAATGTTGGTTTGGCTTTCCCATTGGTTATATCTTCTTCTTCATGTATTAGCATCCTGTTTATTCTACTTCGCTTCTTACCCACCTGTCCTTCACTGATGATGAAGAATGTGTCTCCAGTGGCTCCCTGGCGGATAATGTAATCACTGTCATTGTAATGAGTCTGTGAGAAAACAGATATGTATGTCAATACCAAGTAAAAAGGCTGCTAATTGCTCAGAAAATATGCAGTTAAAACTTTAAAGCACCTCCTCTAAGACATCAGCAAGTTTACTGAGTACATCTTCAGGTAGAGTTTGAAAGGAGGGAACGCTAAGGGAAAAAAGTCATGCTGAAAAATTATGAATAAATATGTAAATGCGCTAGCTTTGGAGAAGGATATACCTGCGCAGGAAGTCGGTATACTGGGAATGTTTGATGAGACCGGTTCGCATCATTATTGTCTGAAAAATCTGGCGATCAATAGCCCAAAGTTTGATATCAGTCAGAGCTGAAAGGAAGAGGGTAAAAGAAGAAGGTAAAAAGACGATAAATTGTTACTACACAGATTGAATCATGAGCTTGGGACTGCCCTGAAGGGTTTTCCTACAATCTGAGTAAATATTAGTATGATAGGGTAGTGTCTGAAGCCATTCTGTTGTTGTAGGATGTTCCTCGGGGTTCAGTCCTAGGTCCATTGTTGTTCTTGCTGTAAATCTAATAATGTGCCCAGTCATACACTTGATTTTTCTTGGCAAAAACATGTTTGGGTTTGTACATACTTGAATGAACAATGCTGAATGCAGCTTGAGAATTTTTACACACCAAAAGACAGTTACAATAAACCAACTGTCCTTTTCTGTTCTCTTGTGCAACATACAGCAGATCATTACTTTCAAATTCCAGGAATTAAAGGTATTATTAAAAAAGAAGGATCAGGTCTCTTATGGGCTGAGTAGTCAGTACGTTTGTGTTTTAGGTGTGTTTCTTCCCAAAGTAACTTAAGGGAAATAACAAGACAGGCTCAATCAATAACAATTTACCCAGCCACCTGCACATAGATGAAACTGACTCATATCTCACTTTGTAAAAAATGTCATTTCAAAGGTGGTTTGTCACTGTGTATGTGTGAAACAGCTCACAGCACATCATCAAAGGAGCAGCTCTGAAAAGTGCTGATGCTTGTCTTATTGAGATCTAGCCTTTACACTTCCTAATGATTTGCATTCCCGCAAATATTCTCCAGACAGCTGAGCACCACTTTCTCTTATGGCCTTTTTGCACCATACCACAACACCTTCTGTGCAGTTAGTACATGTACCATCAATCATTTGAGCTGCATTTGGGCTCACACTATTTTTCAAAAATTCAAGATACCCAAATTCCACTTCCCTTGCCAAGTTTTTATAGGGCATATAATCTTGTACTGCCACAGACACAATTTTATTGTAAATTGTGGTGTCCAATTTAAGGACAATTGTACAAACCATTTCTGTAGATAATAAACATTGCTAAAATACAGTAAATCAAAAATGTGGCATTACATGTAAATATATGAAATTGTATTTACCAAGTAAACTCAAAATGTATTATTAAAGTGCACTGGACACAGAAAACTAGTATGTTAAACTAACATGATGGAGTAACCTGCGCTGTTGTCTTGTCAGAATAAAATGAATGCTGATGCACAAACTTTATGTTTACTCCTCGTGTGCATTGTACCTGTGACAGTAGCAGTTCGCGTGCAGTTGTACAGAATGGCCAGTTCTCCAAACACCTTTTCTGGACCAATTCTACACAGTTTTTTTCCTTGTTTTGTCACCTCAACCATCCCCTCTGAAAATATACAAAATGCAGTGTTAACATGAAGTAAGGTTGCACTTACAATATTGTCAACTTCAGTTGGTTCCTGGTTACATAACATGACTTCACTCCGGGCTACGACAGACACACCTGCTGTTTTTGTTGCTAACAATTAAACAGGTCTGAATTGTAAATGAGACATTGAGAACATTAACTGAGACATTAATCTATAAATTAATGTTTTGCTTTTTATTACATTGCATTAGTATTTGCCAGGAGGCTGTGTGAATGTGTGAATGTGTCAAAATAGAATGTGCCGAAACTATAACATTCTGAGGCAACACATCTGACATAAATACTGTTGAAATAATGCTTTTTACCACAATCTGTGAGCAGATAATGATATCACCCCAACTGACTACATATGTGGAGCTGCTTCCCCATTTCACAGCAATATCCATATTAAGGGCGGATTTGTCATATGGTTTTATGCTTTTGTTTAAAATGGTCAGATAGGTTATATAGGTTTCAGAATGATGAAAAAATATGAACATAGCTTGACAATTTAAAACAAATGTTGTATATAAGCTGAAACCCATGAATAGACCTATGTATAGCCTAAAGGCTTATTTTACAAAAAAGGACCTACCCTCTAAAACATATACAGTAGAGCCATCATCTCCCTCTTGGATAACACAGCAGCCCTTGGCCACACTTGTGGGATACATGCAGTCCATGATTGTAACAATCTGTTCTCAAAAAGCATTAGGCCTAGTTAGGTAACACTGACTTTAAATTATGCAAAATAGGATTGTATTAACCATATGCTCCACATGTAGTCTACCTGTCCATGTTCCAGGTGTTTCATGAAATCGTTGTCCATAAGAGCTCTTTGGATCAGCTCCCTGGACCTGCACAAGCATACACAATTAGGACCCACATATTTCTTCTATGTTAAAATCCACTTATTTTGATACTCACTCCTTTGTCTTGCAGTAACTGGTCAGAGTTACATCTGACAGTTGAGAGGGATCTAGGGCAGTGGGCTCTGCAGATATAGCCTGTCTTTTTGTGCGCTGAGGTTCATCTGGAATCACTGGGGATGGCAGTGAGGTCCCTGCACAATAAAATGCAGAATTGATTATTTGAGGTTAAGATACATTGTAACTTAGCCTAGGGCTAGATGCATGTGATATCTATAACTTTGCTGTACCACCAGAGTTGCCACAAGTGTACGGCGTCGGCGACAGTTTCCGATGTCTGTCCAGCTCTATCTGCAGCTGTCGGATCAGATCGTCCTTGGTGTCCAGCTCCAGCTCCAGCTCATCAATAAGCGCATCTCGCTGTCGCAGCTCTTCAATCTTTAGCTGAAGAGCGAGCTGCAGATCCCTGAGCGTCCCCGTGCACTTGGATCCAGCCATGGACAGACCTCGGTCCACGTAAAGTTGCCTAAAATTCATGTTTTAAGAGTTGACATAGACACGAGTTTAGGTGTTTCCAAAATGATGAGCCAAGAAAGCGTAAACCAATAAAAAGTACACGAGAAGTTATCGTCAGTTGTAGGTTAACATAAATCACTCACCTTTTCCGTTCAACAAATAGAGACAAGGAGCGAGAAGAGGACGAAGCGTTTCAGTGTCCACTTCTGAGAAATGAAGCGACAACAGTGGGCAAAGTGGAGGCGCACAGCTGACTCTGACAGTCTATTGGATTCTCACTAGTGGCAAAACAACTCTACCACTTATACCACTTTTCTTTTAGCTGAAGAAAAGTGGTAAAAAAAAAAAAAAACACCCTCAATATAATGTAGCTACATCGAATAAATCTGGCGCAGGTTGTGCATCACCACTGTGTAGAAGATCTTAGAGGCATTTCTTGTTTAACCAAAGTGTAACTGTGTATAAATAAGTATTTTGAGCTATTGAAATATTTATTTTTATGCTGCTAATATACTATTACAATAGGCTACTTTATTACACTGCACAATGGCGGCAATCCGCCGCAGGAGGGCACCATTCGCCCAGTTCAATGAAAACATTGAAAAAAAAACAACAAAAAAACAAAAAACTACATCCGGTGACGTTTATTTACTTTCTTTAAAACTCAAATGGCGACGCTTATGCAACAACACGAGTCTTTGGACAACCCGGCTACAGGAAACCTAAAATTGTATCCTTTTTATTAAAAAAGTTGATATATCCACCACGTGCTGCTGTTTGACACGCATAGAACTACCCACTCCAGCACTTTTGCTTTTGTGTTGGCCTATACTCATTTACAATGTTAAAGACACGTTTTCTTGACTGCCTCACAGTTCTCTGGATGTTCCCTTCCCATCTTGTCATGAAGCTATTATCGCTCTGCGGTCTCTGTCGCCAGACAAGGAGCCCCGCAAAGGAGGCATCACCAGAGAGATAACTGTGAAAGGCAATATACTGTCTGTGTAAGGAACTCAGCAGTCATTTAAACTACAATATTCCCTATATATTGTCATGAATTATATGTATTATGTTTCCTTTGTTCCAGGAGGTGGAGTGCAGACGAAGCCCGTATTCTCCGTGTTTCTGTTAATTCATTTATGGATCATCTATCACTTGTATTAGAGACAATGGAGATGTTTAGTCTTCCAGTTTCACAATAATAGGATTATTTATTTTTTTATTAGTATAGGCCTAATTCATCTGATGATAAATCTTCCTTCAATTACATGAAAAATCAGTTTTAGGCCTATTTACATTCACTTTTTGTGTACATAGATATGACATTGTCTTTTACATTTGGCCACTAGGAGAGGCTGCTGGTCAATAAAAAAAAATAACGGTTGGTTCTTTTGGTGCATGTTTTTGTTTTTTTTGTTTTTTGTTTTTTTTTCATTTATGCTAGCCAACTTTTGAGTTTTCATTAAATGCCATCTTATATCTAAATATATCACATTTTTAAGAATAGAATAATCTTAAATTATTTGTTGCTGTTTGGCAAAAACACTGTATTATAATTAATAGACCTCTTAATTGGGTTGCTGGTAGTGTATGCCACTGTTGTTTCATTAGGCAAGCATCTTTATCCCCATTGCTGCTGCCAGTAGTGTACACCATATTCTGGCAGTTCCATTTGAGAAGTCACAGAACAGAAAAGGTGGTTTTCTGATTGGCCCAAGGGCTTTATGCACAGATTACTAAACAGCTGGAAAGGACTTCCTCAGAATCATGATATATACGAGGCATGCTTAAAGCCAAGGTGAGCATTTTGTTGCTGTGTGGATATTTATGTGCTGGACCTTCAACAGTGACTGCAAATTTCTCATGCTGTGGTTTTTTGTGAGATTATGGATTATCTGATGAGAGACCTGGCCTCATTTCTGTAGACAGCCAAAACATACGCATTTTAAGTCTTAACTTCATCTTTTGTAACTTTTTAGTAAAAGTGAATAATTTTTCAGACAATTTTGAAAGTTTCCCTTAAGATCAACTTTATTTATAACTAATTGGTAATTTCTAATGTTACACTCTTTCTGTGCACTAAAGGTCATAATCTGTTGTGTGCTGTCAATAAATTACAATATACAGAACAGATGGCAATGATGCATTTATACACAACATAAGTGATATGACGACCAACTCTCAATATATGACACATTACAACAGTATAATTCACAATTAACAGACAGGCAACAATCCCCTTTTCATTAGAAATCATCATCATCACATATATCAAGGTAAACATCAAAGGCTTCTCGATTACAGTTTCCATCAGGAGTGAAAACATACTTGTGGAAGGTGCCATCAACACAAATAGCTAAAGGAGACAAGAAGGACAACTTTAATTAAGTTCATGAGTGATTTAACATTACTTTTTTAGAATTGTTCTCACCAATGACAGAGTTCACATTCTTTGATGTATTTTTCCCAAAGGCACAAATACAGGCACATTCAGCTGGCACAGTAAAGCTGGCCAGTGACCACTGACTGTCTACATACTGACCAATGACAGGGCCTACCTTTCCAACCCTTGCTAACCTGTATAAAGAACAACAAATTTGTGATTTCAGAAACACTCTTAAAGGAACATGCAAAATAGCATGTGGCGGACTTACGCAGAACGCCTGTTAAGTTTGGTGTCTTTAAGTGCAAAGATGTGCACTGTTCCTTTGTCACTTGAGGCACACAGAAATGAAGAGTCGTGGCTGAAATTGATGCTAGAAAACAACAACAAATACAAACTTTAAAGGCTTACAGAAACATGACAAAACTTCCAATAACAATGGTTACCAGTAGAGAGTAGCGGGGTCAGTTCCTCTGCGCAGCTCTACAAGTTTGTCTCTAGTTGTTGTATCAAACAGACGGATCAGGGTTCCTTTACGAGATGCTGAGGCTGCCACACTTCCTGGTTGATTCAGTGCAACACAGGCAATCTCACTTTGGTGTGCATTTATTGTGAATGGGGCAGACGATGTCCCAGGCTTTGTGTTGGACAGATCCTGAAAAATCCGCATATTTTTTACCATCACAGCATCATAATAGTTTCTAATGCAATTCTTTGACAAACTTACAACTAACTGGAGACTGCCACATTTGTGTCCAGGGAAAACCAAGAGTTGTTTCTCTGGACTAGGGCACAAGTCACACAAACCTGAAAGAAGTTTTACGATTACTTATTTTAAGTGGATTACATAATTTTGTATTTTGACTTTTTTACAACCTTTAGGGTTATCTCTGGTGTCAAACTCAAAAAGCTTGACCGGATTGTCTGGAAATGTGTACACATATATCCTGTTTTTCAGTACAATAATAATCCTGAAAAGGACAAAAAAAGTGAAAAAATGTAAAGAGAGCAACCAGTGTTATATTACCAACTTACTTGTCATGCCTCATCCGAACAGCTAATACAGGTTTAGTGAAGGTAAACTCCAGCACAAGCTTGTCCTTAGGATCACGTGATTCTCTGGCATCATCCCAAATAAGAACTAAATAGAAAATTATAATAATAAAACCAATTCAATGTTAATGTAATGTTAACCAGTATTACTATACAATGATACACATATTAGCCAGATTACCAGATATTTCAGAAAATTTTGGACTGACTCCTCCTCCTACAATTGCCAATAAATTGGAGCGATGCAGCATGGAACACAGGGCAACACTGCCCACCTGTTCATGATCTAAAAACACACATTTTCTCATTGACGTTATTTTAGCCATATACTTGTAAAAAATACAGTGCTTTTACCCAGATGACCCTTCTCCATCAGGGGCTCCACATTATAAATTCTCACTCCTGTCTCCATCGCACAACAGAAACAACCTTATCATGATAAAATAGAAAAGATTATCATTAACCATGTGTAGTCATCCCTGGAGCTGTATGGAGTTAAGCTTATGAACCTACTCTGGTCCTGATTGAACTGTAGGCTGTTTACTCCTCTCTGCTGAGCCATGGCTGAATACCGAAACGTCACGGGTACACTCAAGTATTATCTTTAAGGGAAAAATGGACATTGTTGTTCAAACATAAAATAGTACCATTACAACCAGGTGAAGACAAGAACACAATAATTGTGCTTTAGCCATAGCAAGTCAGCTAGCACGTAGTAGCACTAACAACGCGAGACAAGAATAGTCCGAATTTAACTTAACAAAAATTACATAAAATCTTACCATGTAATGCGAAACTTTGTGAAACAAAGTGGTTTCCTGAAAAAGTCACGGAGCCATCAATAAACACCGAGGCAGATGTAGCAAGAACAAAGTTGTTTTTGTTTTCACCTCGGTGACGTCAACTGCACATGTTTCCGGTTGGATCCTTTTCCCTTTTCAAAATAATTATTTCTAAAATATGTGTAGTAAATTTTAAGTAGACTACATCAAAAAGTCCATTTCTTTTACAAGTAGTTACAACAAATGATTTTATATTGCTTCTCATGGTTTCGTTTTTATAAATCACCGGTAGAGAGAACCGCAATGAAACAGCATTGCTATTTTGTGGATCTTCCTTACAAGAGTGTAAGAGTCTACTATACTGATGTTCTTCCAGACAGGTTAATTTAAAACATAAATTTAAACTTAATTTAAAAATTAGCGATAGATTAAGGCGAAATATCACGTATTCTATTCTTACTATATGTTTGCAAAATACAAAGTTAATTACAGCAGAAGATATGGTGGGTGGTATGGTACTGATCTATATGGTGAGGTCAGTATGTGTATCTCTTGTATGTACAGTGTAATATGTATGCAGTGGTGGAAGACACTGTTCATTTGTGTGACCTGCTGTTGTCATGGAAAATAAAATAGGCTACATAAGATGCAATTAAGGAGTGGGAGTAGGCTACCAGGCAAAGGGGCTAAAAAGCCAATATGCAAATAAGCCACTCACTCTCAAGAGATTCACTGATATATATTTTTAATGGATGAAGAGAAATAGAAATAACGGCCAAAAGTCAAGAACATGTACACACTAATGTTTGATTTATAAGTCTCTCAAGTGAAGGCGAGAGGTCTTTTCTATGTCTCAGAAAACTACAAATTGCTACAACGGTCATACAGTATGACCAGCTAATTAACTTTTGTAACGTTTCATTGAGTTATTATAATACCTTTAATTTATTCTGAATCAACAACATTTCTAAGGCATGGCCGATTTAGACCTATAGTTGCTCTCAATTTTCATAACAAAGAGCTTTGTTATTATTTAAGTCTTGTTTATGTTCTTTAATTTTCGTGATTTTGTTGATAGATGACTTATGAACTAGAAACTGTAAATTCATATCTGCAATAACAATAATGTATTGGATTTATATAGCACCTTTAAAGACACCCAAAGCTTTACAGTGCATTATTCATTCACTCTATACCCAGTGGCAGTAAGCTGCCTTAGGGCAGATTGTCAGTTACTCACATACAGCATATATATACTATACTATATACCCACCTAGGTATATACTAGGTGGGTGAAGTGTGTTGCCTAAGGACACAACTAAACTTGGTCTGAGTGGGAATTGATCTTCCAACCTTTAAACTGGGGGACCAGTACCACTGAGGTACTGTTGCCATTGTAGGATTTATCGGTTCTGTAGGAGACTTCCAGATCTGTTACCTAACTATCTGAGATGGATGAAATGGAAATAGAGTTTCAGAGTCTCAGAGGGAGAGGATGACCTGGTGCACAGGATTACTGCAACAGGCTTTTGTGTGCTGCTCTTGCAGCCATGGTGAGAAGCCCAGGTGAGAAGGCAGGTGAAGAAAGTTCATCAAAGTAAAGGCCGCCACACACTACAGGATTTATCGGTTTTAAACAATTTTTAAAAGTGCAACAAAAAGCGCACACCACAGATACGAGGAGAATCTTATGAGATTATAAATCTGCAAGTGCAGACTGCTGCCGGATATGGCTGCGTACCACATGTTCCAATGTTGTGAGCGCGATCACGCCTGCTATTTCCTGTCTAGAGTAAAACGACTTTGGGATTCTTAAGTGTTCAAAAGATCAGAGCACTGCACTTCTAGTTTAGATACAAGTCTTATTAGATACAAGTCTTATTATTATTTGTGAAATGTGGTGCGATACATCAGATACATGATTTTTTAATGCACAGATGGCTGGCAATAAAGTACACAGGAAGTAGAGTCACTATCAAAAGGAGAAATTTAATTTGTCAACTGGACAAAAATACTGTAATACTGTAAATATTGTCTCAGAGTAATTTTCATTGTAATTAGCTCCTCCCTTCAGGCAGATATAAAGCAGTGTCCGCCAGCATCTGACCAGAACTGAAGAAGCAGCTTGGATGAGCTGCGAAACGTATTCAACCAAATAAACTCTGTCCAGTTGACAAATTAAATTTCTCCTTTTGCTATGGATTCTACCTGGACGACTAAGTGATTCTACACACATCTCTAGAGTCACTATTGCTAATCTGCTTCACCCGATCCATGCACTGTGTGGATTTACACAGACACATGCAAGGAACTACTCTCACTTTCTTACTTTTAAAGAACACTTCAAACTGAATTATTAGTGATGTTTTGTGGACTGGTTGTCATTATTTACGGAGGACAAATTCTATGGATAATGTGGATGAGACGTTGTAGTTTAAATTTACAATTTTACGAGGGGTGAGTGATAATTATTTTTGCTGTTTACTGAGTTTGTATCCATCACTACTCTGCTCCTGATGCTCTGTTTTATTAGCTGTTACCGTAGCTGATGTTTGGTGGTTACGATCTGACAGAGCAGCTCAGAGTCACACTGACCACACACACGAAGAGCACAGCGGCTTGGGCTCGGGGAGAAGCAAATCATAGCCAAAATCTGGCAAATTCTTCTGTAATGTGTGGCGGCCTTAAGTCTCCTGGGCCAGACCAAGTCAACCCCCTGCATGCTGAGGACTTGTGCTTGTGCTGGAATCCTGCACTTTTTCTTCACTCTAAAGCTTGAAAGGATACCGGTGCTATGGAACAATCATGCCACAAGGTGTAGACGCTGGAGAAAAAAAAAACAAAAAAACAACAACAACAAGATAAGACAACAACATATAATAATAATAATAATAATAATAATAATAATAATAATAATAATAATAATAATAATAATAATAAACAATTGTTTATTCCATTTAGACTTAATGACTTCAGACCAGTTGTTTGACATTTCATATCATGAAAATGTTCGAGAGACCGACTGCAAATTTTGTTGAGTGGTCCCAGGCAAACCATCTGCTCCTGAACATTGACAAGAACAAGGAACTGGTAATTGACTTCAGGAGGAAGAGGACATCAGTGGAGCCTGTCACCATTCAGGGCCATGAGGTGGACTGCTACAAGTACCTTGGAGCCCATGTGTACAACACCCTGGACTGGAGGGACAACTGTAATGCTGTCCACAAGAAGGACATGAGTAGACTCCACTTTCTGCCCAAGTCCTTCAACATGTGCAGCAAGTTGCTGGAAATCTTCTACCAATCCGCAGTGGCCAACTGATCCGTAAAGCTGGTCACATGATGGCTGTGAGCTGGAGACATTTGTCACAGTGAGGTACTGGAAGACACTGGACAAACTGCTCTCCATCATGGACACTCCTGCTCAGCCACTACACCAGACTATAGAGGGACAGAGGAGATAATACTCCCTACAACTGTACAACAACTCACCCACTGCACCAGACTATAGAGGGACAAAGGAGCTCATTCTCCAACAGACTCCTACAGCTCCGTAATGGTAGACACTTCAGCAGCAGTAATCCTAGAGGTGCTGGGCTATAAGAGCAACCATGGGAGCCATGAGAAACTATACCCACATGGAAAAGACGGTTAGAGGCTAAAATCAAGGAAGCACAGAGAGAAGTGAGCCAACTACCAGAGGCCAGAAAGATGCAATGAAAAAGCAAGTACCCAAGAGGTACACCCAGATGCCCATACCTGAAGTACTCGAAACTGCCAAACAAAGGCTCCAAGCCTTGGCCACCTGCCTAAAGAGGTACAAGCGAGATAATGAAGTCAATAAACTGCCTGTTCACAACACAACCTGTAAAAGTGTATGCTCAATGGCAGGGTAATAACAGCAGAGC
Organism: Taenioides sp. WSHXM2023; assembly: GCA_029959045.1. NCBI lineage: Eukaryota > Metazoa > Chordata > Actinopteri > Gobiiformes > Gobiidae > Taenioides > Taenioides sp. WSHXM2023. The sequence continues at coordinate 23,610,744 of CM057085.1, forward strand.
AGACCCACCAAGGCTGGAGACTGAAAGGTACTGGAAAGCATATGACTGGGGCTGGTGACTCTGAGAGAAGACCACAGCAACCTCCCTGAACAGAATCCAGTCACCATCATTGTGACAGACATCCAGGAAAGAGTCTCAGGCATGAAAAACTGGTTAGCACAAGGCCCTGACATGATCCACACATACTGGCTAAAGCAACTCACTGCACTCCATGAGCTCCTAGCAGCAACAATAAACCAGCTGCTAAGGGATAGCACTCACTCTGAATGGCTAACTGAAGAGCGTACGATCCTGATCCCGAAGGATCCCCATTGTGGGACAAATAAAGGATTATTATCTTATCTTAAAGGGTACAGTCCCATCCAACTATTGGCCAATAACCTGTCTCTCCACAACACGTAAGCTCATGTCAGGCATCATCATCTAAGACAAGCAGGCACAGGGATCAATACATGAGCACAGCACAGAAGGGCATCAGCAAAAACACCAGGGGAGCCAAACACCGACTTCTGGTTGACTGAAGAGTCATCTGTGACTGCAGAACCCATCAAGACCACTCTTGAAGCCAATGGCCAGCATCCATTAAATATGTCATGTACCAAGGAGACGCACTGTCCCCACTGCTGTTCTGCATAGCTTTGAAGCCCCTCAGCCAAATATTCAACAGCACTAGTTATGGATACTGACTCAGGAACAGGGCCACCATCAGTCACCTCCTCTACATGGATGACATCAAGCTGTACACTAAGAGTGAGCGAGACATCGACTCACTGATCCACACCACCAGGATCTACAGCACAGACATTGGAATGTCATTCGGGCTTGAGAAATGTAGTTGGATGGTGACAAAGAGAGGGAAGGTAGTCCACACAGAGGGGGTCTCTCTCTCAGAGGGAACAATAGCCGACATTGAGGACAGTTGCAAGTACCTTGGTATCCCACAAGCAAATGGCAAGCATGAAGAGGCAACAAGGAAACCAGCTACGGTCAAATACCTACAACGAATAAGGCAAGCCCTAAGAAGCCAGCTCAATAGCAAGAACAAGGCACAGGCAATAAACAGCTACGCCCTGCCCGTGATCAGATACCATTAGGCCAAGGACTAGTGAGTGTGGGAACCACTGTCCAGGATGAAACAGCCAAACTCCATCAGTACATCAAGTACATCAAGGCCCCGACAGATGATGTGCTCAGAGAATGTCTCAGACAGTGGAACTCAGAGGAAGAGGTGCTGGAGGGACCATCATGGCAGGACAAGCCCCTACATGGGGCGTACCACTGAAACATAACTGAAGTGGCTGATATCAAGAAATCCTACCAATGGCTGGAGAGGGCTGGTCTGAAGGACAGCACAGAGGCCCTCATCCTGGCTGCACAGGAGCAGGCCTTGAGCACCCGAGCAATAGAGGCCCAGATCTACCACACCAGACAAGACCCAAGGTGTAGGCTGTGCAAAGAGGCTCCTGAGACAGTCCAGTACATAACTGCAGGGTGTAAGATGCTGCCAGGGAAAGCATCCCCCTCTCCAAAAAAATTAAAAAAAATAAAATAAAACATCGTCCCAAATTTCAGCCAATCTCATCTGGTTACCCTATCAAGGCCTGATCTCATCAGTTAAGGTAAACAGGCCTGGGCCTGGGTAGTACTGGGAGATTGTTAATCAATTAATCAAACTTTATTTATAAAGTGCTTTTTACACATGCACGCACGCACGCGCGCACACACACACCCACACACACACACACACACACACACACACACACACACACACACACACGCTAACATGCTAAAATATATAAAACTGCATAAAGTAAAACATGAGGCTGAATACAGGCAAACCAGTTGAGAAAGCACCATCAGAGGAGCCGTGTACACCAGGAGCAGAGAGTGTGTCCTGACTCTGGGAATGACCAGGAGCCTGCTGCCGGATCAGCGCAGCGAGGGTTCGTAGGGTAAAAGCAGTTCTGAAAGATAAGAAGGCCCAAGACCATTAAGACAAATGTCTTAATGGTCTTGGGCCTTCTTATCTTTCAGTAAAACAGTAAAAAAAACAGTAAAAACAGTAAAAGAACTTTAAAATCGATCCTGAAACTCACAGGGAGCCAGTGCAGTGATTTTAAAACCGGTGTAATGTGGTCCCGCCCTTTGGTCCTAGTCGGGACACGTGCTACTGAATTTTGTAATAATTGCAAACCTGAAGTACTCTGTTTGGGAAGACCAGAGAGCAGGGCATTACAGTAGTCTATTTGACTGGTGATAAAAGCATGCATCAATGTCTCCGTGTTGGCCCGAGAGAGAATGGGGCGGACTCTGGCTATGTTTTTTAGGTGACAGAAACCTATTTTTCTGATGTTCTTAGTGTGTGGGATAAAAGTCAGCTCAGAGTCAAAAATGACGCCCAGTTTTTTCACTTGAGGAGATGGGTGGGAGACTGTGCTTGTAGTTTGGGTAAAAGTTTCTCTCTCTGGGCCTCAGGACCGATGACTAAAACCTCAGTTTTTCCCTGGTTAAGCTGGAGAAAGTTTTCTGACATCACAGACTTGATATCTAGAATGCAGCTAAGAAGAACATCCATTGGCCTGGTGTCATCAGGAGACATGGAGATGTAAAACTGCGTATCATCTGCATAGCTGTGGAAGTTGATTCCATGTTTCCTGATGACACCACCAAGAGGGAGCATGTACAAGTTAAAAAGCACAGGACCTAAAATGGAACCCTGGGCTCACCACATGTGATTTTATGGACCTTGGAGGAGCATGTGTCTACACCACCATAAATGCTCTGTCTGTGAGATAGGATATGAACCATTTGTGAACAGCACTGGAGAGGCAGAGGTCTCACCACTGCCACTTTGAAGGCAGTTGGAAAGACCCCTGTCTGAAGAGAGCAATTTATCTTGATTAAAAGCTTCTCCCTAAAAGATCCAAAAATGACTTTAAAAAATGGGGTTTGTATTGGATCTAAAAGACATGTGGTGGGCCTCACTGAGGAGAAAACTTTTTCAAGCATCTCAGCATTAACCAGGACAAAACTGTCCAGTGTTTTCTCTGGTACAGACAAACACTCAGATGTGTTAAAAAACAGTGCTTTGACATAATAAAATATCACAGTGGCTAAACTATTGTTATGTCTGAGGAAAGGCATTACACCCACATTACCTACTATAAATGTGCTGTGTGTCGGATGGCGCAGACTGGCAGCCTCACTTCAGTCAGTCGGCCTCATGGACTGTATATATAAATGTAAATAGCTAACCCGCTAGCCGCTGGGTTCCAAACACGAAGTGTTCATGGAGTTGCTTTCGACTCCTTAGACTCTGTTTCCAATTGACTTTACATTGAGAAATTGTCGCCTCTCTCTCTGTAACTGCTGCAATGAGCCTCATCATTTTGGCCTTAAAAATTTTATATTAACTTGCGCTACATGATCCTGGCATTTTTATTTCACCATTTTGTCTGGTAATAAATTCCTATTCCTAATATGGAGCTTGGCTACAAATTTGCCCATGTAACTGCCACTGCTAGCAACTCCATTTGATTGGACCCAGTCTGTGGTCTGCTGCAGGGCAGCTGTGGCTACAATAATGGAGTGAATGAATTATGCACAAAATTGAAAGTGACACTGACCATCTCACTAATGCATTATTATGGTCATTATCTTGTGTCCTTTGTCCTATGTGCTTTATTGTTTGTATTCTGTGTACGGTAATCTTGAAAGAGCCATTAATTACATAAAACTATAGACCATCATCATCATCATCATCATCATCATCATCATAGTGGTTCTAAGAGTAGGAATGAGGCATCCAGTTGGGGATGATAACAGTTACAAGCTTAAGTTAACATCTAATAACCATGCCAAAATGCATGATGTCACCTGTGATCAGCCTTTTTTACTTCTATAATCTAATTTAAAAATCTTTATTGAATATCTGGACACATGTAGAAAGTGATAAATTAGCAGAATCCATGCTGGCGCCAAAGCCGAGTCTAAATTGTGTTTGTGCATTGAACAAGCACAGATTGCACATCAAACTCAGTGCAACGGCAATGTGCAAAAGAGGTCAAACAGCTTCTATGTGTGGTGCCATTCATATTCTTGCCAAAGCAATAATTAGTGTTATGACCCCTGTTAACACCACGCAAACAGAAATAAAACAAAGACATGTTTTAACCCCAGCACAACATGAGTGTCTGACTAATGCTGTCTGACAAACCAAACAGCTGAGAGTCCTCCCACTCTCTGCACTGTGGCCTGTAACAGGAAGCTTCTGCCTAATGCAGGGACAATATACTCCCTCATCCACAATACACATTAATAATTTTGTACCTATCTGCATTTGTGTAAGTAGTGACTCATATTCTGAAATACTGCACACTATTTGAGTAGTTAACTTCATAAATCTAGACTCATTTTTATTCAAGCACAAACAAGAAATAGATCTGAGCTGCAGTTCATTTTAAAATAAATTGTATAGAAAATTGTAATAAATGAATATTTCTTTTTTATATATAAACAATCTAACCAATAGAATCATCATGAAATGTTCAAATTATCTCTGCTGACACCTGCTGCATGTCTAACCAGAAAGTAACTTAACAAAAATAGGAAAAACTGCTTTTCGATTTTTGGTTCAGTTTTAAGTTTACTTACGATTTAGTGAAATGAGTCTTACCTGTTACTCATGATGAAACCAAGATATCCTTAAAGACTGTATACTATATTTAATATACTTACTATATTACTCTATTATTAGATGTACTTTTCTAATATAGTAATAAGTAACTTGCACAGTGAATCCAAAGATACTGTTTAAAGCTCAGATAATTAAGGGACAGTTTAAGATAAAGTGAGTGTTCTTTGTGGCCCACATACATGTTTATATAGCATATTAAAAGCTGGTCTATATGTAGAAGTGACAAGTGTTATGTCACTGTGTCCCCCATTAGAAGCTAATGAGGACATGCACAATCTCCTTGGGGGAAGTGTTCTACTTAACTGCCTTTCAAGGGGCTCCTGGTCTCACATTAATCTCTGTTCTCGGAGGAACACGGATATTGATCTGCTTTTGCCATGACATCCATCTCCCTGTGAGCCATTGTACATTTGGAGATGCTGCTGTAGATGCGATATACTCAAAGGGCTTTTTTTTTTTTTTTTTTTTTTTTTAAAGAGAATGGAATTATATATTCTATATATAGTATTATAATATATTCTTGCAAATAAACATTCTGGTTGTTGTTCTGCAAACTCCAAATGGATAGTAAAGAGAATGTGTGAATTTTTGCCAGCCAAATTTTAATGGTGTCAAGTTGGTAGTTGGTTCCATTCTGCGACAGTGTATGGAAAAAGATCATGTTTACACTGGGTCTTATGGTCCGATAGTCTACTTTTATGGATGATTAGATCTAGACCAAGAACTATTAGACCTAGCAGAGTGAGGTGGGTGGCACTGCTAGGAGCTTGGTAATTTTATATATCAGGACAAGATGATTCTCCGTTTTCTATCCAAGATTTTGGAGCATAGATATTACACTGTTCTTTGGATCCTATTCAGAAGTTACAAAGTGTGCTGCCCTTTTCTGAACTCTTTCGAGTTTACTCTTGTCCTTTAGGCAAGGCTCCCAGATGGTAGTGCAATGTTCTGAGTACTAGTGAGTTATAGGTCTTAACCTCTGGGGAGCAGTGCTTCAATTTGCTTCTGATGAAGTTTAGTGTTGCTTGCCCTCTGTGACACTGCTTTAACTTGCATTTCCCACTGCAAACCACCAATGTGCACATATTTACTTGGTGTGGTCTGACTCCAACAATACTTGATCATAATGTATTAAATATTTGTGGTGTTACAGAAGGATGAGAGCATATTCAATTTTCCTGTATTAAAACACATACCCCATTCTGATCACTTTTACAGACAGAGCACATTGTGAATGAACTGTTTCTGTTCAGTAATGATATATTTTTGTTCACTTGCTGTAATAGCCTATAGTGTGACTGTAATTGCCTTAACCGTAAAATACCGTAAAATAGCAAAATTAAAAATTCAACCAGTATAAAAATTTCTTTTCTTTTCTTTCTTTTTCTTAATTTTTTTCTGACCAAAAAAAAAAATACATTTAATGGTGTACTTAGTGTTTTTGGCCTCTTGTGTCTGTGTCTGTGGGAGTGTATCATTTACATACTCCTTCTTACTGGGCATCATCCTGTGGCACGTAACCATACTTCAGAACAAATTATGGCTTAGTTGTTGTTGACAGTGATGAAGTGGGATGAAGTGATGAAGAAACACATGTCAGAGGAACAGCTTGCACACTGTCCATTTATTAACAAACAGCGTAGATTATTTCAAGATGGAACCAAATACTGTTTTGTGAGTCCTGTCATCTTCTATGTCTCCATGTTTTCTAAAAGCTATAGTAAAGTTCATATTTATTAGATGCTCAGATAGCACTTTTGTATTGAATTGTGGGACAATGTAGGCTACAAATATAATTGTACTGTATGCTGGCCTTCATTCACAGAGGGTTGTTTGAATGACACAAGAGACAACATGCACACCTCAAAAACCCTTTTGTAGCGGCACAATGGTGCTGTGCTGCCGAAACAGATGGCACAGAATGAAAAGGCTCAGAAAAGTCTGTTTTCTAGGTCCCTACATTTATATTTCCCTCATTTCTTCAGAAGCACAGAGGGACAGTGAACGCATAATAGGCTTTTCCTCAGCACATGTTGATATCAAATGGCTTTTTCTCTCCATCTCCGGCTTGTCATGTGCCTAGGCCCCAGAAAAGTCATGAATAAATGGAGCAGATGTAATATATGTGTTCCAGTAGGGGTGCCTGCTTGGGGAAAAGGTCCCACAACAAGATTTGTAGACATGGCTACAATTTGTTAGATCACACAGACTCACATAAAGAAGTTATTCTTTTGCACAGATGCCAGAAAGGTCATTAACTTAGCTATATGTCACAAATTGCTGTTACAGTGTCAACAGTTACTGCCCACCCCCTGGTTCTGGAAGTAAAGTAAGTAAGTAAATTTCCCATTCTTTTTTTTTTTTTCATAGATTTTAAAAAAAAAAATCATCAGGCAGCTATGTGAGAACATGACAAGAAGGCCTATAATTTCGTGTAAAATCTGTTTACATACTTTTTGGACTTAAAACAACCATGTGTAACCCAACAGGGGCCACTTAAAACACAGGTAAGAACTGCAGGTGGTGGGTATATATATATATATATATATATATATATATGTGTATTCTGGTAAGCATCTAGTGACCACTTCATGTCTTCTTTAACATATTATTAATGAGAAAACATGATGATTATTAATGAGGAGAGCACAAATGTTGGGTAGCATGGGCTAGCCAAGTCAGTAGTAGCAACAGGCAGAGCTAGAGAATTGTGTGTCTATGAATGTCTCTGCGTATCAAATTGTATTTGTACAGCATACACGATGCAGCACAAATATACACAGTGAAGTAAGAGTAAAGACAAGACCTCTTTGGGATGCTAATTTTTCATTTTTCTCAAACCCATGGATACAGAAGATCTTGTATGATTAAGTTATATAACCAAAGCTAAGTTTTTTTGTTTGTTACATGGTAAATAGTAACCCAGAATGCAAATGCCAGAATGCAATAAATTAACATTAACATGAAAATTGGCCCTCTCCCACAATCCTCACCTCCATCTTGAAGGTACGCCCACATCCACAACTTAAGTCAGCGCACTTTTACTCATATTTCTTCTTTTTTTTTTTTCATTTTGAACTTTTGTCCATCAGTCACTTATTGATGTGAAAGTGTACTTTTTTCTTTTCCCCTTGCCCTGTAGCCTCAGGCGTAGCACCAGCCTCCAGACCAACCAGACTTCGCGTGACCCCTCCTTCCAAGCACAGCTCCTTCAGTAGTGCAAAGGTCCTTGTGTTACTCCAACATCCGTTAAGTTTGCACAAAGGTAATAGTAACACAGCTACAGTGGGTTGAATTATTCAACTGGAATATCATACATCTAATACATATTCCAAAGTTGTCTAGTAATACTAGAATAAACAAACCCTTAAACCATACACATTGTAAACTTTAAAACCCATAAACCAATGAAACACCTATCCCACTACCCTTGTACAATAAATTAAACTTGGTCCAGCCCAGAACCTTAAAGGGGGGAGCTCGTTGCTGGGGGACTCTTTTAGTACCTGGACAGAAGAACAGGAGGTAAGTCATGGATCTATAATAAAAACTTTTATTATAGTTCTGTGAGGTAAGTACAAAACAAAACACCACACCATTCATTAAAACATCATAAAATACACTAACACACAGATTAACACTTAAAACATTCTAAAACAGATATGTTGCACCATATATATTGCACTACTCAATTTAAAAGGTAATTGGTTAATTTAATAATGCCGCCTTTTCCTCCAGGGACCAGCACTACTGTGCCTTAGGATTAAAAGCGGTAAAAGGAAAGACAATAATAAATAGATTTTTTTTTTTAATGTGTGCAAATATGTTTAAAGTGCTGTGTGCTATCAAATGTGCTCTGTGATTTAAAGTGTCTTAGTGAAGGGTGAAGGTGCTGAATGTTACTTATAGACAACAAACCGGCCTGTACAAATGGGCATCATGAGCAGCTTTTTTATGGAGGATTGGGAGAAGGCCATCAACACAGCACCTTAACACTGTGGACTTATCATATGGAAGAGAAAAGTTGATATATTAAAAAAAAAAATAAAAGTTGGACACCCACAAGAACTAACAGACCTTTAAACACCATAAGCATTTCCACTGATTCATTTTGGAGTGGATCAGCAAAGTTTGCAAGTGTCTCCCCTGTCTAAAGTGAGCCTTACTGTCCCAAGAGAAGTGATCAAAGATGAAAAATATTTTTCCAGAACACAATACATTACATAAAGAGACTTGCAGAAATAGACCTAAACAACAAATGTATTGTAATATATACGTAATACCATCCATCTCATGCAATTAAACAGAATGTGTCTAAAATCCTTCAGTCGTCCAGGTAGAATCCATGGTAAAAGGAGAAATTCAGTTTGCCAATATGTCCGAATGACTCCAAGTTTGTGTTACAGTGAGTGTGAATCAAAAAGCAGGTATTGGTCAGTGTGTGTGGGCTTCCTGAAGACCTCTACCTGGAGTCGCCGGTCTTCTCCTATTGTTACTGCATAGTCTAAGAAAGCCAATGTGTTGTCCTTGGCATCTTCACAAGTGAATTTGATATTCGGATCTACAGAACTGATATGTGCAGTAAAAGGTTCCAAATCTTGAATTTTTATATTTGAAAAATTATCATCAACAAAATATACCAATGTGTGGGTGGAGTGCCTGGATATGAGGCCAGGGCACTCTGTTCAAATTGTTCCATGTATAAGTTTGCAATGATGGGGAGACCAGTGAGCCCATTGCACAGCCGTGGATTTGCCTGTAGAAGTTTCCTCTGAACTGGAAATAGGTTGTATTTAAACAAACTTCAGCAGATTTGGTCAGGTGAAAGTTTGGTTCTCTCTTCTAGCTTGGTATCCTGCAGTAGTCTCCTTCTTGCTGCCTCCACCGCTAACGATGTAGGGATACAAGTGAAACGAGAGGTCACATCAAAGGAAACCATTGTCTCATCCAGGTCAAACTGAGATGCTTGACTTTGTTCACAAATTTGTCTGTGTTCTCAGTATGTGTTCCCATTTATAACTTTATCCTCAAACCTAAATCAAAACAAACAAAGAAAACAATAGGGCTAGCCAGGTCAGGTCCAGAGGTGTGAAAACACCCATTATGGCCCTGAATGTCCCACTGCATATTCAATAGGCCCACCTAACTAACAGAAACTGTAAATAAATATGTGTTGTCTCAGAGTAATTTTCATTGTAATTAGCTCCTCCCTTCAGGCAGATATAAGGCAGTGTCCACCAGTGTCTGACCAGAACTGAAGAAGCAGCTTGGATGAGCTGTGAAACGTATTCGACCAAATAAACTTTTGTCCAGTTGACAAACTAAATTTCTCCTTTTGCCATGGATCAGAATGTGAAAAAGAAACATCAAGAACATGCACATGAGCAAATGAAGAGCGGAAAAAGAACAAATGAAGTCTGCAATTTCAGACCACTGCAAAAGGGAGAACCAACTTATGAAATGTAACAGAGCCAAAGGGATTGGGAAAGAGGACAATAAACACCATCGCTGGATAAAAAAGGCAATAGAAAATCCCCAAATGTGTCCATTATAAACTAAATTGAGATTGGGATGGGATACTGTTGTACATAAGTTGGATTGCAGAGCCGCATGCCTAAAATGTGACTCTTCTGAGGATGACTGCAGACAAGTAGTCGAAACAAACAAACTGGTCTGTTAGATGAAACAAAAGTATTTAGAAGAAAAGAAGACCAAATAAATCTCTTTGAAATAAGTATATGGCTAAGCTACCCCTCTATATCATTGTGCTCTTTGAAAGACCTAAAGTATAGTATTCGCTCATTAGCCATAATCATTAGGGATGCACCAAAATGAAAAATTTGTGGCCAAAACCGAAACGAATAAAAATTAAATGTTTGTCTGAATACCGAAACCAAATATCAAAGGCAGTTGTCAAGTTTTTCCACTATTTTTTTTAATATTGCATAAATAGTCTAAAATACATTTTTAGACATGTTTTTTAAAAGAAAGTAAATGTTTATGTAATATTCTTTAAATATTCCAGTAGCCTTTCCAGTCATTTTAAAGCATTTTAAAGAAGGCGCCAGATCACCGCGTCACTGCACATTGTTTGATTGTGTCATTGCGTCACACGCCACTATTCAGCATGACTTTTAACTCGCTCCACTGAAAGCTGAATGTGGCTTTTTTTGCAATATTCGGCTGAATATATTTGGTTACCAAATATTGGGTACATCCCTAATAATCATTACTGAAAAAAAGAAATTGTCATCTAGTATTGTCTCCCACAATGCTCAGCATTTTATGCATTCAGAAAGTGCAAGCACAAGTCTGTGGTACTGGACTCTTTTGTCAAAGTGTCTTATAGATAAGATAAAGTCATGATGAAAGCTCCTGATGGGTGCTTCTGGTTCTTTTATGTGGATAGTTTGATTAGCCATTTGTACAGGAAAGAATGTGCATGCTGAGTAGGAGATAAGTTTGACACACATGGGTGAGAGGGCAGCATTATATTATGGTAACTTATCAATTGCTGGTGGAAGAATGGCTTTAGAATGAGAGCATAACTCATAAGAGCAGTGAATGTGAAATAGACTGTAAAGATGGGATAGATAAGCAGGGACTAAAAAAAAATAAAGGGAGATTGAATCTGTTCTTCAGTGATTTTCTACACTATATGCTTTCCCAAGCTCTGTCAGCATTTTAGGTAATGAATGGCTTTCTTGCATCATTCTTCACATGGCATCTTTTTATTTCACAATTATTCAGACAATATAAGCTCATCTTAGGCTTTGGGGACACCACATGGGGAGGCAATTGCCGTGCATTTGCCCTACAATAACATTTATGTTCACTTTAACATTTACCATGTATATTTATGTTCATTATTGTAAACTAAACGAGATTATTAAGATCTATTATTAAGACGAATGGTACTTGACATAGTCTAGAAAGCAAAATTGTGTTGACAAGGTGCTCTTTGACTTTAAAGGTATTCTATCAACAAGCAATGCACTAAACTCTTGTACAGGTAAAAGAAGTTATATATTTTGCTCAATGTAAAATGTGAGAGATGTCCACATTTAGAGTAGTAGTAGCTGGGGTTGGATGTGGTTGAATGAGACTAAATACCCTTTATGGTCTGGATCCAGTCCCTTCTGCATTTGAACAGAATGTAAGAGTGACAGTCAGGCAGTGAGACGACATGGAGTACTACTTGGATTACTTGGATCTTTGAATTGAACTAATGTGAGCCAATCTAATAGAAACATGGAAAAAACTGGTATATATAGTACAGTGTATACAAGTTAATGTAACATAATGTTTAGAGAGATACAAATAATACCTGCCTCTGCTTGTCAATAATTAGCCTGTATGCCATTTGTGCGCTACATTGAGTTAATATATCCTGGCATTGTTGGGACCACTGTTTAACCAATCAAATTACCATAAATCGATGAGAAAGGTGTACTTTTCTCTCATCTGGATTTAGTAAAAGTTTTATTTTTCTGCTTGCTCTGCTTTTGTAACACTTCACCCAATCAGCTACTATTGGCCTGACAATGACCGATTGACTTTTCTGGATTGGTTTCAACGGGAGCCTTACATGTCTATTGTGTAGAATTTGACTCAAGAGTGCTACACATCTCAATCTGGTTTCTGCCATTTTGAGGTAAAATAAAGGCCAGACAGAATATGTTAAATATGTGTAAAGTATAGTTTTTATCCGGCACTGACACTGACCTGAAGGGAAGAAAGCTTAGTTTAGATTCATGGCTGATGACATTGATGGAAAGGCAGTGCAGACCTTGTGATATTAGTTTTCTTCCTTGCTCCTCAGAGAATAACACTGAATAATAAATAATGTAACCTCTTTCTTTATTTGAAACTCCTTTGAAACACACAGAAAAAAAATACACAATTACATTTTCCCCTCTTAGCACAGCCATGCAGAAAATTAAATAAAACTACGAATGTTTATGATTTAATAGCACCCCTGTTCTCTATTAAGCCATATTATATACAAATGTATTTTTTTATATACAAATGTATTTGTGGTGCAGTTTCAAGGTTATACTTCACTGGTAATTCCTCCCTTTGTCACCTTGTTCCTCCCTTTGCCGCCTCTTCCTTAGGCCTATCCTCTCTCAGCTAATAGGCCTAATTAACGCTAATGTTTGCACCAAGCTTCTTTCCTGTTCCACACATGATATTAGCATTCGGCATAACATCCTCAATTGTATCATTTACCGTTCAAATTTTTGGGTTTTATTCAACACAAATGTGGTGCAAATTATGCAACATTAATGGATGACTTTATGTGTTCCTTTGTACAGTTATCTCAAATAAATGTCTATCATCAGTTAATGATTTTCCGGTTGCTTTTAGCATTTCTACTGAGGGATGGGGATCATATTTGCGTTGGTGTGTTTCACAAACAATCATTGTTGTAATTACTATTCTGGATGAGTAGTTGAGGTTTTACATTTTGCATGGAGCCATGGCAATTACTCACATCATACAGCTCAATTATAGCCCCCCAAAAGTGCCCAGATAATACTGTTGTGCATGGGCCTAATGATGTTTAGCATGTTTACTCCAAAACACACAGGCAGGGAGACTTGAACAAAGTAACTCACATTTCTGCCACGTAGGATATAGGCATTTGGCATATTGATGTTGGTATACTAATTCCTATGTAATATGCTGAAACATCCAAACTAAACTATACATTGCACTTAATTAAAAAACAAAAAAAACAAAAAAAAACCAATCACAGCATTCTTGAATGCAAGGTGCAAGGTTTACAATGGCTCTCCAAATAAGTTTAACTAGGCTACTTAATACTTCACTTCACAATAGAAGACATCAAACTTTGTGCCAGTTTTTGTTTCATATGGATAGGGGCAGTAATTACAGATTTAACCAGAAAAAACAGGTCAACAAAACTGCAATCTGACAGATAAATAAGCAAATGTTACCACAGAATTCTGACCTGATCTTCAGCTCAAATTTGAACATGAGATCAAACACTCAATCCTGTTGATGGCCCTGCAACAGAAAAGTTACGTATCACACTTTAAAATGCATCGCTTTCTTCCTGAGCTATTCTTCTCAGGGGTCAGCACATTTTTTGCGCCCAGCTGACCCTATCACCATTCTCTTCTCTCACGCCAACTAACTTCATGTCCTTTTTCCACTAGATCCATAAATCTCCTCTCTGGTCTTCCCACAGACCTCCTGTCTGGCAACTCCAACCTCAGCGTCTAATATATTTACAGTCGCAGCTATCTATGTCATTTCAGCCTGGCCCTCTGGACGCGAGCTCACATACATCTAACTACAGCTGTCCCCTCTACCGTGCACCTTCCTGATTGATCTTTGCCACTCCCAAAGAGAACCTCAACATCTTAAGTGCTGCTTCTTCCAGCTCTGACTCTCACTTTTTTAATTACCAAATGATCTGTTGATGTTTTAACTGCTGTCTGTGATAGAGGAATTTTTGCATAGTTTACAAGCCATTTGTTTTATCTACATTATGTTTCCTCCGTACATTTCAAAATACCTGCAGGAACCTTGACCATAAATATTCATATTGCAGATCTGTCCTGGTATAAATTATAGCATAAAATTTGATCTTTATGGTAAAGAACAAGCACATTTAAAATGTAAATCATTCAGAGGGAACCTACAAAAAAGTGTCATTGGATATTATGGTGCACACAGCCCTGACCTTTTTTGCTGAATGGGGGCTGACAAAATGATGTGCTTCGTAAATCTGATACCTTGAACTGTGTCAACTTGCACTTACCAAGGCAAGAACTCATAAAATAAATGTTTATAACACAGACCTCTGCTCTGGTGTTTTGTGGTGACACATTCTTTCACCCGTTTAAAGGGAGATTATTATGTAAAATCAACTTTTTAAATGCACTTTAACCATGTTATAATGGGGTTCTCTTATTATAAGCTTTGAATTTCAGCAATTCCACAGTCCTGCATTTGAGGTTTGGGTGCTCAGAAAATTTCTCTTTTCACCTACCCCCTGTCTCCGCCAACTGCCTTGTACTTTCTTGGGATTAATGTAGCAAGTTTTCACAATAAAAACAAATAAAGAAAAGTATGAGTTTTGCTACAATTAAATGCCACAAGAGGTGAGGCCTATCAATTCTGCAAAGATCAGTATTGTGGTTTACATGAATAATGAATAATGAATAAAATGTAAAATTATTATTTACATATGTTACAGTTTAATACTAAATACCCAAGGGGAAAAACATAATATGCCGCATAAGTGAAATGGGAAGTCAGTGCTACATGAGCTCCTCAGTCAGAAATCAGGACTAATGATATAGACTAGGTGACGGGAAAATGCTAACTTCCGGATTCTTGACCAGAACTTGAGTTATTAGCATCCGGTTGTTATTTCGTGTGGCTATTTTAGATGGCAGATGGAAGGCTAAATTAGTGATCTTTTTAAGTTAAGGTGTTAGTCAAATCACGTGTTTATTTAGTTTTAGTTGCATATCAACCTACCTTACCATCTCTTTGAAAATAAACAGATCATAAACGGACATAGACGCTCATTTGGAGGTGATTTGTGGGGAGGTTAGTTTCAATGGAAAGTGCACTGCTGCCGACTTTATCCATGTGATTTTGCTCTCTGTTTATAACATGGCATAAATAATAAAACAATTTACCAGGTACATTTTAAATTATGAAATTATTGTGTGAAAAGACTTCAATTGCACCCATACTGACTTGTTTATGAGATATTCTATATTTTCCACCATCATAGTCCATTCTAGTTGCATGTGCAAATGGGAATTATTCCTAACCCTGGCTGGCTCAGATTGTTTTATTGATGATTTTTCACTAGTATTTGTATTCACGTCACTTATGCAATGTCAATGAACCACTATAAGTACAAGAGTGTGTTATTAAGCATGATCACAAAACCAAAATTGGTCACTTTATTTCAGTAATGAAATGAGCACACATATTCAAACATAATATTTAATGCGTTCATGTAAGAAAATACCTGAGTCACTTGACCTGTGTAATTATTGCATTGCTATAGAGCCATCTTCTTCTTGACAGAAAAGCATCTTCAGTGGGTTTTGTACCGTGTTCCTGTAAATTCATAATTGCTTCAAAATATTCAACAATATGACAGTATTGATATTATCAGTAATAAGCAATGATCTTACTCCTCTTGTTATCCTGGAGTCTTGTTTAGTAGTGATGAAGACAACGACATGTATGTGTCCATGTGAGTAACAGATGGAACCTAGAATGGATTATTATTTTAATTTACCAAGAAAGTCAGTTTTATAAATTGCATTCTTCTGACTCACCATTGCTCTGGACTGGTCCGGCACTGTCCTTCAGCACAGCAGCGGATGGAAGATCACACTGAAGGAGCAGCACACAGTGAATGAACAATTCATTTTTTATACTTATAGTAAATATATCATTTTTTGTATTACATTTCAGTCAACTGTGAGTTTAGAACAAGTATTTTTGTACCAGCAGTACTGTTAAATATAACTAGATTACTAAAAGTACTGTGGTGATTTATATTGCTACAATTCTATATTAATCTAGGTTAAATACAAATAAAGTCAGTCAGTGTAACAATGGAACAGTACACCTGAACATGTTTAAACGGTCTAAGCCTAAAGTCAGTGTAAGACACTTAGAATTCAATCAAAGGGTCATTAACTCTTAAACCAAAAAATATACCCTCTTAAAATGTAGTTTATACATAAAAACAACATTCAAATAGTTTGAGACATCGCATACGTTTAGTATGAGAATCAACCCACCCCACTGACGAACAAGTGCCATTTGTGAACGTCAGGCTTAGCTTGTGATTTCGCTGATATTTTGAGATGACACTTTCATATTTAAGGACGGTGCAGTTCCTTTCTCTATTACGATGCCGTTGTTGCTTCTGTGAAGACTAATTACACAGGCAAAGCTGAAAAAATTAAGAGTAGATTTACAACCAGAAGTAGCATTTGTTAATGTGCACCTAGTCTATTACTTGTGTGTGTGTGTGTGCGTGTGTGTGTGTGTGTGTGTGTGTGTGTGTTTATATGAATAAGCAATTCATACATGTTGTTATCAGTTATGAAAAAAATAATATTACAATAGCTGTGCTTGAGCAGAGCTGTGATTTTGAGTTTAATAAAAGCTGCTATTGACAGATGAGCAGAGCCAGTGTGCAGATGAAGCTGTATATTTCTCACACATCAGCTCTGCCGTCCAGCCAGCACCCAATGGTAACAGGCCAGACTGAAGATGTGAAAATCCTGGATAAAAGCTGAGATTCAAATAAAGTATCTTTGTTTTAGCCACACTGAGGCTTCAGGCTGCAATGTTTAACAGCTGGTCCTACACAAACCAGTAGCTGGAAATAGTAAATCAAATGTGATGGAATTATAGACACCTTTTAAATATAAATTTGAAATAGGCACATCAAGTCAAGGTTAAATATGTCCGTTAGGGGGTGGGTAACAGTAGGTCAATACTGTCTGCAACATGAAGGGCATCCAGTGGGGAGAAAAAATTAAAGAAAAATAAAAAGAACTGCCAAATTACCAAACACCTGATTACCGTCCATGACTAATAAAAAGCGTCCATGACTAATAAAATCATCTGATACATCAGAAGGTGTCTCATTATGATAGTCGTGACAGTCAAATAAATTAAAATAAATATAGAATTATATTTTAGTAAAGAGACAAAGAGTCAGATTGGTTACACAGAATGAGAGACAAAAAAATAATGGAAACCTAAAGTAAAGTAGACCTGCACAATCCTCTCTAAGTGACCTGAAGGTAACACTCTGAGACCTGCTCCAGGGAAACATAATAGGAGTAGGGATCAAGTATAAGCACCATCACATGTGATTGCCTTTTGCTAAGAAAATCCAAAAAGGCTCAAGTATTGGGTCTGAAAATGCTAACTGCCTCACAAAAAGATTGAAACCCTGAACTCCATATTCTCGCAATATTAAAATACTATATTTTAAGTTTGGGATGTAATCAGGGACTGGATTAATGTCAATCTGTTTATTTGGACAGATGGTTGTTTGAAGCGGTCATGCACCATAACAACCACTCAACTTAAAAAGTGCCCAAACCCATCTTCAGAGATTTGAGCGTGCAGTGTGTGCCTGTGTGAACGCCAAGATGTGCACCATAAGCACAATGAATTATTTCAAAAGGATTGCACAACTTACAGCAGGATAAATGCATGAGTAACAGCTGTAACCTTAAGCCCTCTGCGAGATTCAGTCATGTAAACATTCACCCGGGATCTCATCCAAAAATCAATAATGTGCTACTTCAAATCACTCATTCTCTCCAAAGCATGTTAGGACCTCATTGTTTCACTAAAAATAATCACAGCACTTAGCATTTCCTGGGTACTTTGTCTTTTTCACACCATTTAGAAGTGTACTTGAGTCTCTGAAGAGCCTAAAAAATAGGCATAAAAAATAGGCATGCAAACGGATTATATTAAGAGCGAACAAGAAGTAAGGGCATTTCAGCAGCTCTTGATCCGTTAGGCTAAAGTTTATTTTGGAGGTAGTGATATAGTCACATGGATAGGAACTTAAAGTAAAGCTGCTGTTCCTACATCAAGGGGAGCGTTTTGTTGCACCTTGGACACCTTCACTATTCACTGTATTTTAGCAAATTATATTTTTAAACAGTTTGTAAGTGGAGCAGTTCAAGTATCTCAGGGTCTGCAGCATCTGCTGTGATGTGGTGGCTCTCTCAGACCGTTGAAGACTAGTGAAGAAGGAGCTGAGTCAAAAGGCAAAGTTCTACATATGGTCATGGTCAGTGGGGGCAGGTGGTATAATTTTTTATTTTTATTTGGCCTGTATATAATATATGTATTATATATAGGCTATATAGTATTCTAACGAATGCCAGAAACAGGCAGTCTTGGCTAAACGTTATCTTCCAGACCACAACGCACAGCACAAAGTTCACACAGCAGCACAACCTGATCCACCGCTCATAACCAACCCCAACAACCAGCCCCAACCTATATATCATAGGGTGAGGAGCTCAGTCACAGGAGGAGCTCGGAGTAGAGCCTCCACGTCATGAGGGGGGCGAGCTGAGACGACTCTGTTCTGGATGCCTTCAGTTGCCTCCCTGGGGCATGTCCCACCAGGAAAGAGTCCCATAGAAGACAAGGACAGGATAGAGGGACCCCTGAAAGTGCTGGAGGATGTGTAAGTGGAAAGGGAACTGTGAATTTCTGCTTCTGTGACCTGTCCCTGTATAAAGTGTAAGACAAAGAAGAATTAGTAAAATCTCAATTCTATTTTTGTTTCATTTGAATATAATAATATTCTGAAAAGTAACTAGGACTTTGATTGCAAGACTGTTTTATTGAAGGATGTTTTGGCTGGTTGGTGAACAATTTGGGATCCCCCATAACATAATGGCTATTAGCCAGCTAAAGGTGTGTGGGTGTGTTTTTATGTCCCTTCACTCTCATCCTATTAGTTTGTACTGAGATCTGCTCTGACATTTAACCATGTCAGCACAGAGCCTCCAGCACTACGGCTACTTTCTAATGGGATAACATCCTTATTTGTTTTAACTCAATCACATTATTACACACAAACACACGCGCGCGCGCGCACACACACACACACACACACACACACACACACACACACATACACACACACGTTCACAAGTACACAGCACTGCCCTCACCTCACACAATTCCTTTAATCATGTCAACATTGTCCAAATACATAAACAGAAAAAAGAAAACAGCTGCCCAGTAGCTATCCCAAATGGTACCTCAGAGAATTTTCTATATACTTCATGTTGGAGACGCTGCATGACCATGACTTGATGTCAGATGAAGTACACACACCTGATGCCTAATGTCAGCCTCGCTCCTCCTCCAGATCCTCCGGCTGGCTTCTACCAACCTGAGCCTCAGTCAGCAAGAAGAGTAGCTCAAAGCACAGAGAGGGCCATAAAATGCAGAAGAAAAAAAGACAAACACCAGCCACATCATGTTATTGTGACGGACTGAAACTGTGTGAACAACTAGACCTTTTTAGGCCTTGAATTAATAGTATATGAAGTCTCATCTCAGCCTTGAATAAAGATGCAGAATCAGAAACAGATTTAGAATTTAATACTGTAATTTTATTAGAGCAAGTTATCACAGTATCTTTGAATTTATATAAAAATTGAGCACTGTGTATTTGTATGTAACAATTTTGTGACACATCTGATACATTAATATATGTTCAAATGAAGAGAGCACAGACTGCCTATCTCAACTCCATCACAATGCATATTAAGCCTGAAGCAGCTAAGACTACGGCATAGCTACACGTTTCTACCTATTGTGAACACATATATTATTGACAGAGGTACCAAGTTAA
Organism: Taenioides sp. WSHXM2023; assembly: GCA_029959045.1. Lineage (NCBI taxonomy): Eukaryota > Metazoa > Chordata > Actinopteri > Gobiiformes > Gobiidae > Taenioides > Taenioides sp. WSHXM2023. The sequence continues at coordinate 23,630,864 of CM057085.1, forward strand.
AACAGTAACCACATACAAGGCTCATGGGAAATGCTGAAAACTGCTTACAAGTTTAAATAACTGCCACCCAATGGAATCTGTATGACCACTACACATCAATATGTAATTGGGCTAAATTATTGATAGCACCTCCCCTTCCAGGTGTTTATGAATTCTCATGCTACAAACTCTCACGCTCTTCAGCTATCAAAAGATGATTGTATTGTAAGTGCGGAAGCATGTGAACATGTTCAAATTGTAAATCACAAATTTAATTTTCTTGAATGAAAAAAGATCTAAATGTTTGATATGTCTAAGTATTGATTTGTTTGAAGTGAGAAGAACCCCTGCAGTTTGTATAGACAACATCACATTGCTGCAGCTTAATATCACATCGTAAAAAAGGCATTAACGTGAAGCTATGCATTAGTCAGCTTAAATGCACATATTCATTTGGTCATGTTCTTGTACAGTACGTTATTTAAATGTCTAAAGTGCCTGTTGGCTTTCATTTTAAATAAAACCACAACTTGTTGGTCATATAACAAACATGATGACATCTATTAGTTATTTGTTTTCTTTTTTCCCCAGAGTTTGCAAAGATCAAACAGACAAAGCGTATTAGGAAAACATCTCTGACAGAAAGCAGCAAAGGCAAATGACATGATTCCATTATTCTTTGCTCTGTAAGTGCTCTCCCACCCACTCGTATACCCAAGCTCTTTTAAAACCATGTCTTTTTCAACCTTTTATTGTTAGTCCTTCAAAATAAATGTATACATATATAGATCAGTGCAGAGTCATGCAGTGTTACAGTGTATCATTGGAATTACTTTTTGATAAATTATTGCAAAGGATGGGTTACAAATTCGGTTTGCTCACCGCTACTCACATGAGGCATACATACAACCTAAATGTGCAGGCTACTGTTTTGCTTCTGTTATTGTACTTGGGGTAACTGTGAAGAGTAAATATAAAGCATGATCATAAAATCTGATTTCACAAAATACTCAAGAAATTTCCTGAAAGTTAAAAGTATATGGATTTATTGGTAGAGGGATTAACCACACCCAATACACTTTGGATTGCCATTTGCTCACTTTTACAGTCACATGCAACGTTTCAAAGCTCCTGCATTATCAAATAAAATCTTTATTCATTAGAACTGACAAATAATGTATATTGGTTTTAACAACATGCACGGTTTAAACATATATACAAAGGTAAGATCCACATCTTACTCAACATGCAAATGGAGTATTACAAAGAAGTGCACTTAGGCCACAACATTCAAATTCTGAACTTTGTGCTCCTGTCAAAACACTGTCATAATGTGTGTATCACTTCACATTTTAATACACAAATTACTGAGTGGATGTAGAAAAATACTAAGATGTACTGATAAATATAACTTTGAGTCAAATATCCTTATTCAATAGTTAAAAAATTAATTAAATTCAGATAGTGTGTATGCGTGAATCTTTTAATGCAACACTGGTGTGGTAAAAGTTGCATTCAAATATTTAGTTTATGATTTTACACTAATGAATAATAAACTAATACAAGAGAGCCAGTTCCACACACAGTTAAACACTTTTGGACATAGAGTTAAACAGAGCGTACAGGGAGAAGTCGCCAGCTCTGAGTTCAGTGTATTGCTGCTGAGCACTCATTATTTCACCTCTTATTTTGTTTATTGAATATTGCACATTAACAACCAATCTGCTCTTTTGGATACACAGACAGAGGTTTGACATCTCAAGCTTCAGACAAACTAGATAAAAAACTCAATCCATCACCATTGTGTCTCCAGCCTCAGCACCAGTTGAAGGTGCTGAACTCCTATTTCCCATGCAGCCTCCTGTTCCTCTGAGCCGTTTTCATCTGCCACCAAGAACACTTAGATATACGTGCTCTCTGCCAATAAACCCTGCGGCTCTGTTTTCTTCTGCCACACAAACAGGGTATTCTCAGAGTTTTATAGTCTTCAAGTGACTGAACACAGACCCTGTATCCATTTGGCTTTGATTTCAACATATAATCAAATAATTTCTTCTCCAGTCATCATATATATAATTACAAGCTTGCCTGAAATAGCATTAAAGAAGATTGATTCAGCCACTTGACTGCTGCTTTCAGAAATGTTTGTTAATGTCGCACTGGCAGAGCACAACAAGAAATAAAAATGCATGTGTTTCTTATTAATGCAGAAGTGTGCATTAGCTGTAACTACAGTCTGTGATTCAGTTAGTTTAATATGCTCTTCATTGTTTCTAGAAAAATGTACCCTTACTGTCTCTGCACAGTATCCTCTTAAAAGCTCTCCTAAAGTCCTTGTTAAATATAGTGTAAATAACCGGGTTGAGGCAGGAGTTGCAGTAACCTATCCAAAAGAAGAACTTAAATAGGGGGTTAGGAATGGTGCAGGTCTCTGGACATATAGCCTGCAGGGAATAAGTGAAAAAGAATGGGAACCAGCAGATGACGAAGACTCCCATGACCACGGCTAGAACAAAGGTGAAACGCTTTTCTCTGTTCACCATAGCTTTGCGGCGTGACGTTGGAGTTCCTCGGATGTTTGGACTCTCTTCTACCACCACTTTGGAACCAGTCTGCGTGGCCATGGTGTGTTTGTATCTACATGCCAAGTTTAGAACGTGTATTTTGAATCCTTTAGTTTTGGAAAATACCAGACCCTGCTCACTGGTCTTCATTGGGGTTTCTTTTTTCTCTTCTTCATTGTCATTACTTTGCACTCCCATTTGCAACTCCACCTCAGGGCCAGAGCTGGACACCTTGTCTGCTTTGTCTTCCTCCACGTCTTTTGGTGGAACAGCTGAAAGGATTTGGCTGTCGTGTTGTGGGATTGAAGGAGAGGAGGGAGATTTCTGGATTGCAGCATTACTTGAATTTGGATTTTGATGAGCATCCTGCTTTGCAATATTTACAAGCATTTTAGTTTGTGATGCCTGGGTAGAATCTAAATGAGTTATGTTGCTCAGGATCTTTTGCCGTTGGCTTCCATTAAAGTCCTGTTTATCTCCATTCTGTTGTCCGGCCTCAGCTGCCCTCTCCACATGCTCATGGGCTGTAGCAGGTCCTGCCACTGGCTTGTGGTTTTGACCAGGTGGACAGCGGGTATGCTTCTTGGCAATCTGATAGATTCTTATATAGACAAGAATCATGATAACACAGGGTGCAAAGAAAGAACCAATTGTGGAGTAGAGGATGTACCAGCGCTCATCATTTAGTTCACACACTTCTTCACCTCCTTCACTCTTGTCCAATGTAAGTAACGGTGGGAATGATATTACAGCAGATATGAGCCAAACAATAACAATAGCTGCCTTGATACGTTTAGGGGTGCGTTTGGTGCCATAGGATACAGGCCTAGAGATGGACAGGTAGCGGTCAAGTGCTATGGCACATAGGTGCACAATGGAGGAAGTGCAGAAGAGAACGTCCAACGCCAGGTAGATCTCACACCAAAGTGAACTGAATGCCCAGTGTCCCTGCAGCTCATTGGCCAGAGAGAAGGGGATGATAAGAGTCGCCACTAAAATGTCCGCCGCAGCCAAAGACACCAAGAACAGGTTCTGAGCCCCTTTTAGAGACCGAGATGTGAGTACAGCAATAATTACTAAAATGTTACCCACAATAGTCACCATCATCATAAATGTGATCGAAACAGCAATGGCAGCAGTGGCTTGTGGTGAGTAGTGAGGGATCTTCACAGTGCTCTGGTTACAGGGTTGGGTGATGACGCTCTTGTTCCTGAAGAGGACTGCCCCAAGCTCAGAAAAGCAGGGTGTGTCTGGGGCCGTTGCCATGGTTACAGAGTCCTGGTCCTCACAAGTTATAAACAGGATTTCTTTGAAAAAGCATATTTAGAATTGGGACACATATATACATGTCCAATGCAGTATAAAGATCCAGAGACCAAGTCACAAGAAGAACTTCTGTAAGAGATAGACACAAGCCCAATTACAACAAATTGTTTAAAATAATGGAAGAAAATAAAATAGAAATATCCTACTCACTGTGCAAAATGAGTGCTGAAGTTGAAAACTTGTCTGAAGTTGAAAAGTTGTCATCTTGATTTTTAACTAGAAGTCAGGGGTCAAATATTCAGTAGAGATACCCATGTCCCCTTTTCTCCTCAAAGAAGTGTGCCAAACAATTTAAAAAGTGCATCATATCAAGTAAGAGATAATTAAAAAAGAGTATAAGTTTCTTCTCCCTTGTCACAAGACAAGACTATAAATGACCCAAAGAAAAAACAAACAAACAAAAAAACAATTAAATCAATGTATGCACATAAATCCACATCTGTGCTTCTTCCAAATTGTCATTCCCCTCGGACTCTGGAGACAGATCTGCTTGCGGAGAGGAGAGAGGAGAGGAAAAGTGTGTGCAGGGTGCAGGAGAGTGAGAGAGAAGCAGAGTTAATGCGGACGTTAGCGGATAAACGAGGACGCGCGAGGCGCACGGCTGGACCAAACTGCCCTCATTGAGGCTCAGTGGGAATCAGAGTGAAAATTGGAGGATGGGTAAATGCATGCACATTACGAATTTTAATATACCAAGTCAGTTTTTCCTTTCCCCATGTTTCACTCACTGCCCGATGCAAAGTGAAACAATAACGTAAACCAATGCTTTACATGATATTGGTAGGATCCTAGTGTGTGACCGAAGATTGTCACTGATCGCTTTGACTCCAACAGTATGGCATCAACCTGGACTCTCTAGGATTTATTTCACTTTCTTGTGGTTTTATTGTTCGCAAATACCAATTATTTTTGATTGAAACACTGATATATCTTCTATAACTTTCCCAAACTAAGACGTTCCATTTGCTAAATGTTTATGCATTTTAGATGCATTGCCATCCAGGGCAATGGCGGAAAATTGCTTTGACATTTACACTTGATATGAGCCATCAAATAAACAGCAAAGTTAGCAGTGTGTTAAGAGCAGACGTCTACTATTGTGTTGGCAGTATGAGGACATAGCCTTGCAGATAGTTGGTGGTTTTATGGAAAGACTGAGAAGATTTGTGAGAATACAACTACTTTTATTTCTGCGCTAATGCAGAGGTGGGAAACTTTGGAAAGCTCTTCTCCAAAGAATCAAAATCAATCAAGCATGCGCCTTTTAGAAAAACTCGTGTCAAAGGTAGGGATAATGCCTGGTACACATCTGACCTTGCAAATCTATTGCCTGAGCGAAACGTGGCTTGGACTAAAGCCAGGAAATCAAATTTAGACATTGACTGGCTCCACTTTAGAAAATTACGAAACTCTTGTACAGTTGCCATTCAAAATTCTAAAGCAAACTATTTTCTCATGCAAACATCTCGGAACTTAAACAATCCATTAAAATTTTGGAAGACGATTAAATCTATTGATCAAACAAGTAAAAATTTGAGTCTTCCGCCCTGTATATTAAAGGATGGCCAGAAAATAAGAAATAGGGAGGAAATGTTAGACTGTTTTAATACTCATTTTGTTGCGTCCGGATCAATGTTTGATTCACTTCATAGTAATCATAATCCTAGTGCGGCCAACTCAAACTCAGTCACATTGTAAATGATTCTTTTAACTTTTCCCCATTCTCAGTTGCTGAGGTACATAAAGCTCTTAAACTTCTCAACACTCAAACATCACCAGGTCCTGATAAACTCAAACCCTACTTTTTAAAATTGGCAGCCGATTTTATTGCTTCTCCTCTGACTCACCTTTTTAATCTCACTCTAGTAACAAACGAAATTCCACTGATTTGGAAATCAGCATTTGTTACCCCTCTGTTTAAGGGCGGTGACACATCAAACCTAAATAATTACAGGCCAATTTCTAAGTTGTCTGCCCTGGCCAAACTCCTGGAGTCCCTTATCAGTACTCAGCTCAAAGATTATCTCTCTGAAAACAACATCCTCTCAGAGTTTCAGTCTGGTTTCAGGAGACATCACAGTACAACCACTGCAGCTCTAAAACTAGTCAACGACATAGTCTCAACATTAGACAATAAAAAACACTGTGCAGCCCTTTTTATTGATCTCACAAAAGCTTTTGATACCGTTGATCATTTTATTTTGGAACAAAGACTCAGAGTGCGGATTATCTAATCATACAGTAAATTGGTTCAGAAACTATCTCTCTGGACGGTCACAAATTGTACAAGTAGATCAAACATCATCAAACAAGCTCAATACACACAGGGGTGTGCCACAAGGATCTGTCTTGGGTCCGCTACTCTTTATTCTATATATTAACAACATAAGTCAGAATACTAGAAACATAAATTTTCATTTCTATGCAGATGACACAGTAATGTACAGCACATCATCCACTCCACTACAAGCTCTTCAACAACTTCAGATCGCTTTTAACACCGTTCAAAACACTCTCCTAAGTCTAAAACTCACCCTAAATTCAGACAAAACTAAGTTTATGCTTTTCACAACCTCTAAAACAGTCACTCCAAATCTCCCTCAAATTTGCACTTCTGAAAATACTCCAACTGAGTTGGTAGACAGATATAAGTATTTAGGTATTTGGATCGACAGTTCACTCTCATTCTCGTTTCACATACAACAAATAACAAAGAAACTGAGACTGAAATTAGGATTTTTCTTTTGAATTCGGGCTCGTTTTTCTTTTGAGGCCAGAAAAAGGCTTGTGGCTGCCATTTTCATGTCAGTGTTGGACTATGGTGATGTGGTCTACATGAACGCTTCAGCTCAGAGCCTGCAAGCTCTGAACACAGCTTATCACGGAGCTCTGAGGTTCATCACTGGCCTCAAAGCGCTCACGCACCATTGTGTGCTGTATACTCGCGTGGGCTGGACGTCTCTGGCCACACAGAGACTCAAACACTTGTACCTACTTATATATAAATGTATTCTTGGTCAGCTTCTTCGTACTTGCAAAGGCACATAGTTCAGAGAGATGCTGGTGCCTACAGCCTTCGCTCACAGGATCTGTTTTTATTGTCTGTTCCCAGGGTTAGGTCTGAGTTTGGGAAAAAGGCTTTTCAGTTTTCTGCTCCTTGGGCCTGGAACCTGTTACAAAATGACTTGATATTAAAGGAGCTGGTCTCCTTAGACTCTTTTAAACATATCTTAAATAACAGGGATGTAGAATCATTAGTGTGTAACTGTTTTAATTGATCCTGTTGAAGCTTTTTCACTGATCTGTTTTTTAAATTGTGTGTATATGTTGGTTTTTTTTACCTATAACTGTGGCCTCTTGGCCAGGACGCTCTTGGAAAAGAGATTTTTAATCTCAATGAGTCTTTTCCTGGTTAAATAAAGGTTAAATAAATAAAATAAAATAAAAAATTAGGCATTTCACAAACGTTAAGCCACACAATGTAGGCTACTGATACAAAACTAAACTCAATTAAACTGTAGTTTTTTTTAGCCTGTTAAACTATATCCTACATAGATTACCATTTTATATTTAGCTTCTTTCAAAGTAGTACATTGATCCAACAGGTACATTGACTTCAAAACTGCAGAACTGATAGGCCCGTCGCCTTTTCATGAATTTCACCATGGCCAGCAGCAGATTTTGACTTTGACATTTTTCAGAAATAAAAACACCTATTTTGCTTTTTCCCCTACACATACGTCAGGTGAAAACCGAAAAGACTGGCCACTGCAAACCTTGAGTGTATTACTTAAACATGCATTAATCAATTCCAATACAGCTTTTAGAAGCTAATGATTTAAAAGTTCATAAAATGAATTTCAAATAATAGGCCTATGTCCCCTTTAAATTAAATTACTTTGTTTTTTTGAAAAAACAAAACAAAACAAAAAAACAGAAAACATAATTTTCAGATGTGAATTTATTTTAAAAAGCTCTTGCCGTTATTAGACCATTACATTGTGTTTCAGCGCCACCTAGTGGAGGAGTGTAGTTGGTGCGGTGACAGACGCACGAATGGGCTGCAAAGTGCGGACATCATTTGTCTCTATAAAGCCAGGGTAGTGGTTGGTCTGTTACATTGCTTGAGGAATCTGCAAAAGGATGGTTAATAATGTTGCTGTTTTTCTCCAATATATAATCTAACTTGTTTGCACTACATACCACAGTCATAAAGCAATCGAACCCTCTTTATGTCTAACTTTGTCAGCCTCACCCTCTGCCCCATGTCTTTGGTCATATGGAGAGGTACAATTGTGGGTAAGCCATTGGACGAAAAATATCCACTAAATGTCAGACAATGAAAAATTAATTATTGTTATCAAGCTACTGGAAATATTGGCAAATTAGGCTCGAAAACCCTTAATTCATTAGTATTAAAACAGTAATTAATTACCTTCCATAGTGCAATATGGAATCAGTGTCATAGGGGACATTCAAGGTGTTGCCAGGTCGCTTAATAAAGTTCTGCTCAGTTCCTAAAGCACAAGAAATCAACTAAAACAACTCACAAAAACAATGAATTATTATGGTTATAATTTAGAATAACAATATAAAGGGTGTGATTCAAAAGTGTACAGAAAAAAAGTGTACAATTAATGCTAGGAGGACCAAGGTGCACTTTAGGCTAAGGTTGTAGCAAAGGTTGTGCATAAACTGATATGGAAACCACTGAAATGGAACAGATTTTACATTTTTACCTTTTATAATGTTGTTGTTGAGAATTATAATGTACTCGTCCCGGTCCATACGAGTGTGCTCGTGATAGAAGCCAAGTGCATGCAATAATTCATGAGCAATATTTCCCACGTTACATACAGACCCAATAAATATTGGTTGGTCTCCACCAATGAAGCCCACATAAGATGCACAGCTAGAAAATATGATAAAGAAAGTTACCAAAAAGTTCAAATTAATAATTGCGAGTTGGAACATACCCTGCACCATTTTTGAAATGAAGGTAGTCAGTCTCAGATGTACGTTGGTGAAACGTCAAACAAGTTTGATCTGAAATCATTTTTGTTGCACTTAAGATGTCACGTGTACGACTTCCTGTAAATAGAGAATATAAAATTACATCAGTCCTTTCATCTTTGGTCAAATGTAACTCTGCTTACTTATCTCTGCATTTATCTGATATGGTATGGCATGTGTTGGCCAGATTTGCTGCACTGCATTCCTGTCAGTCTGCACAGCAACAAAATAATGTACTGGAATCATGATACATTAATTGATTTTGATATGCGCTTACTGATCGTATAATGTCTCCTTCTTCTGTATACTCATGATGACGTCGCTCTGGAAAATGTTATCATAAATTGATTGCTTGAATTGAGTCTAAGAAAGCATATGACAATTTACCTTCAACAGTCTCAGGGTTGTTTATCATATTTTGCAAGGTTTTGTGGACCTGATCAAAAAAGAGTTCTGTAATAAATAAATAAATAAATAAATAAATAAATAAATAAATAAATAAATAAATCTCAAGAAACCAAGTAGTATAATCAGTCATGGAAAGACTATATTGTGTGTTACCTGTGTGATTTCCCCTATTTACAGGACCTGCTTTAACTGCACAAAAACAAAAGTTTACTAAATAATGCTACAGACTACAATTAAAGCTTTGATTCTCTTACCATGAGGAGGCCACCCAAAATATATAATGACATTTAGAAGCCAAAGATGCATTTTTGCCAAGGTCTTTTCTAGGTGATGTCAAAACACTCAAACTTCTCTCACAATCTGAGAAAACAAGGCTCACCTGTGCATCTTTCTATGTAGCCCGCCTTCTTCCCATTCGACAGTACATCTAAAGTAATGTTCCTGAATTGCAAAGTGCTGCAGTTCTGCGGGTACACACAATATTATTATAATACAGTGAATAACTGACAAAAGGTTTTTAGTAAATTAACTTATCTTCGCTGAGAAAGCAAAAGCTGCTGGTAGTAAACAATAGAGGTCACTGTAACGCGTATCCAATAGACGTCGCGTATTTGTGGACGAAGAAGAAGAAGAGCACAACTTCCGTGAAAACAGCGCATGGAAAAGAGAAGATATATTTACTCAAAACTGTCTTAATCCACTCCAAGTTTATTAATGGATGGCGTATAATAATGTTTTATTCTGCTTTCTGGTATTCTGGTATGTAGATATAAGTGTTACGTGAATTATTTTTTCGCATTATTTGCGGGTGGGGAAACCTTAGATCCGCTGCGACTTTTGCCACTTCTCTTCGGAGGAGGGGAGTGTAAGTACACTGCTTTAAATGTGTTTTAATATTAACTGCCAACCCCTAGTTCATGATCATTGTGCTTTTTCTGTTGCTCCTTATATTTCTGGAAAACCTGGACAATAACTGGCCTGTTGTCCAGACATGGAAGAAATGCAAAATGTCATGGAAACTGTATATTCTGTCCTTTAAAATTTCTTCACACTTTCCTTTGTTGTGCTATTGGATAACAAATTAATCAAGAAATCGATATGACTGAGTTCACATGTGTTCTCCATTTAATTTGAGCTCCACCAGAAAATATTTTTGGGTCATCTACATAATAAGATATAGTGTGTTTGCCTTGATGTATAATTAATTTGCAATAATTGTGGACTTGGGGTATATATACATAACTATATCAATATCTATCTATATATGTAATTAGATATAGATAGATGGAGTCAATACTATTGTTTGTTTAGACTGTTGAATCTTTTACCGGTGCAGTTCAACCATGACAAGGTGGGCCCGAGCTAACAACATCCACCGAAACAAACCATCTGAGGCCACTCCATGGAGCCAGCTGAGAACAGGGGGGCGAGGAGAAGCTCGTGCCTGTGGCAGCTCCAGTAACTCCTCAAAATCTGAAAAAGGACTTCAGAAAGAACTCCTGCGGAGGACTCAGCCCCAGGGAACTGCTTTAAAGAAAACGAATCGTAAAAAGGAATATGTCAGTGAGGATGTAAATGGCTTCATAGAGTATCTCCAGCAGAGTGGCCAGCTACAGCCCAAAACCGATAAAGAAATTCAGCCACGAGAACTGGATTTCACAGAGGAGGTGAAAACTGCTTTGAAAAAAGATCAGAGGAGGGAAGACCGAAGGAATAAACGACAAAAGGACAAGAAGAACAAAATGGTGAACACTTTTTATAATTTTTATAAGTACTTATAAAAGTGCCTTTACTTTTATTGTTTGGTAGATGACCTAAATATCTTTCTTCCTCTCTTTCAGCTTTGTTTTAACTGTAGAAAACCAGGCCATGGTTTAGCGGATTGTCCAGAGGCTGACAGAGATGAGGAGATGGGCAGAGGCATTTGTTACCGCTGTGGCTCCACTGAACATGAAATTCAGAAGTGCAGAGCTAAAGTAGACCCTGCTTTAGGTGAGGTACACAAGATGCAAAAGGTTGCTCAAACTTGATGGCAACAATACTAAACTAATGTAGCACTCTGGCATTTAAGTGGCTTAGTCGACAAATTGATCATCCACATTTTGTATTGGTCCATAATTCATTTAATTTGGACTGTATGCATTTTTGTATGTGGATAACAGCAGATAGAAGAAGGTTTGTAGAGCGTTAGCTGGAAATTTGGGAGTGAGGGCAGTCTGCTCTTCTTATATGCTAATACACAGTTTAATTGCACTTGTCTATCATTTTTGTTTTTGTGTGAGCTTATGATCTTGTGAGTGAAAGTGTCCGATCATGGACTGTATAAAGAAGTGGGCTAAGGGAGTGTGACATCACCCAGAGTGTTCAGCTCCAATCAAATGACGCTCACGATACTAGCGGTTATAGTTGATGTACAAGGTTTATGTACATGCGTCGACCAAGCATTTCTTGACAAGTACTGCCCTTTATTATTCTCTTTATTTTCACTGTAGGAGACTATCCATTTGCAAAATGCTTCATCTGTGGACAAACTGGACACTTGTCACGCTCCTGCCCAGATAATCCAAAAGGGCTTTATGCACAAGGTAACCAAAATCAAGTGTGTTTTGTTTGTAAATAATACTTCTGTTGATTAGATCATATGTATGATTAATCATACCATATGTGAATGTGCAGGAGGGTGCTGCCGCGTTTGTGGTTCTGTGGAGCATTTTCAGAAAGACTGTCCAGAGCATCAGGCATCAAGTGTGTGCATCAAGTTAGTTAGCTAATCGTTTGACCTTTTTACAGCCATTATTAATTGTACTTATCTATTTGTTTCAGCAAACACCGTGACACTGAACTGGTTATCCAACAATATGAGTGCAGACCATGAAGATGTGCATATGTCAGTGAAGAAGGTTAAACCCAAACAGGCTAAAGTCGTGGTGTTCTGATGTGGATAAACTGTGCTTATGCATGGAGCCACTGACAAGTGACCTGATTAGTGGTCATTTACAATTTGGCCATTTAACATGTAATTTCACTGACATTTCACAGTTTTCACTATTTCCACTGTGTATTGTGGCCTTTACCAACGGTTTAGTCACTCTGGAGGCTGAATATTGTTGTGGGTTTGGAAATAAATATACATTTTAAAAAGTGTTGTGGATTAATGTGGTTTAATTAGTTAAAACACAAATATATTTATATTAACACAGAACCTTAACAACATCTGAAATGTTTTAAGTTACAACATTAATCCCTTTTTAAATTGCTCTAAATTGGTAAACTGGTGTGTTTGTATGACTGCGTTACTGCACTTGGAGAGAATGAATGATATTAAAGTAAAAACTATAAACTGAGAAATCCTTGGGTTATAGTTGCATGACAAGAGTAAATATGTTACTGACATGATAATGGAAGTAATAAAAGGCATCAGGTACCGATCGTTATTTTAGATCCACGGGGAGGTGCAATGAATCTTATACTTCCGTTGGAGACGGTTGGAGGTGTGCGTCACGCGTCATACGTTGCAATAAGCTGTCGCATAATGATGACGTAATGTACGGTCTATTTCTAAAGCAGTCCAAAAAAAACCTCTAATGTAACAAGGGTGATTTAAAGAGTGTCAGTTTGGGTGAGCTACGATTGTTATTATTTTATTTTTAGGAGTAACCTACGTGTAGTTTGTTTGGCGCTTCTGAGCATGCTGTGATATTAATGTTTACAAACACAAGCAGTCAGTCTAGTATCTATAGCATAGACTGTATGGTCTATACAGTGTTTCTGCAGCTCTGAGCTCATGGAACGAGTATTACACTTTAAGTATAGGAAAAACACTTTCCACTACTGTCTAATTTCGGAGGGTGAATACGTTCATGTAGCAGGTGTTAAAAGGATGTTGTTAAAGATGCGGCTGCTTTTTTCTTCTTCAACATGTGGCTAGCTCCGTTAGCAAGCATGTGGCAATAACTGTTCATTAGCAAGGCAAGGTGTGGGTTTCCAGCTCGGGCTGTACTTACGGCAATAATAAGGGGTTCTGTGTGTTGCATTATAGTGTTCACAAAGCTGGGTTTACATGGTGGACTAATCATTTACAACAGGCATGCTGCAAGACCCGTATGTTTTTTCATGATACAACAACATAAGATGCTTTTTACAATTATCAGTATTTTTAGGACATCCTTGCAAATTTAATCAGCACAGTTTTAAGCAAATATGTTGACACGTTTGAATTTTAGTAGATGTCAAGAAAATTATACAAGAATAGCTGAGATAATGATCATATATAAGTCTTTATTATATCTGACATATTTTGGGGATTTACCTGAAGGGAGGGGTATCGCTCCCAAAAGATTAAGATTCCTTTTGGTCTAATTGGTCTCCTTGGCTTTTCGAGATCTATACAGCTCTGTCACATTCAAGAAGTTTTGGGGTCAACATTAGAACATGGTCAAAGCAATTCATGAGTTTTAGGCAAATGATTTCTTCCTGGACCTTTCCTAATTCAAACGATTTGAATTGTGTTATAATAATGGAAGTTTGTTGCTATGCCAAATCATTAAATTAAGAAGGAATCCTCATGCGAGAAACCCATCATTATAAAGTTAGACTAGCCCAATATAGCATCAGTCAGATGTTTTCATTTTTTTCAGTTTTCAATTTCTCTGTTAGGATGCACACTTCAGTGCGTCAGATTTCCCTCTCCGGTTCTTCTTACTTCCTGCGGCTGGATTGGGGTGGACCAGACCTGGGCTCAGGGTTCCGGCTGCTGCTGACAGATGCAAAGGATGCTTGGAAAGGAGAAGGTACAACACTGTCCATCAGGATCTCACTTTTCCTCTCACATTTTAAAGATCTTTAAGATTTATGTTTGTTCCCTGCACTTTGACCTTTTTGACCTAATAGCTGTGTGGTCTCACTTCACCTTTGCACATTCATTATTACACTTTAGTTGACCCTGTCCCCTGGAGACAGTAAAATGTTTGTGTTATTTTTGCCTTTTTAAACTTTGAATTTGCTGCTACATCCAATGTCCTGAGCATCTTCTTATTGTATATTTGCCTGTGTAGTTACTCAGGCAGCCATATGTGAAGAGGCAAAGGAGCTGGAGATGGAAAATGAAAAGTATGTCCAAGACGTCCACCAGGCGCTGATTGGGACAGAAAGCTCCACTTCTTACAGCTTCACTCTCAACTGTAGCAGCGCACATGTGTCTCTGGCCTATGAGAAAGTGCAAAATGACATCTCGGTGAGTACAAACACAGTGTTAAACTCATCATTAGTTTCTCTGATGAAGGGGTGTCGGCCTTAGATAAAACGTTTCATAGTAAATTGAGATGATTATAATGAAGAGATGACAGTTTTAATTGTTATATAGGTTTTCAATTGATTACTGTTTATGAATAATAGTTTGTCAGGTATAGATTAGATTAGGTTCATGGAGAAGAAGGCTGCCACAAAAGGGCATTAGTCTGAAACCCCTTGTATAAATATTGTGGAAGTTTTTTTTCTCATTACGTCATTGTTAATTTTAGATAAGAGCAGGGCAAGCTTGTCACCCCAGTGCATTCCTTCAACTGGGTGGAGTTTTTTTTTAGTTCAAGACTGAACTTTTTAATGCATACCTATGTAACATACAAATTTAACAACTACTCTACTTCATATATGGGTACTGTATCATGTATATCATTACTTTACCAAAGGCTGACATTTATGATGAACATCCAAACTACAGGAATCATTAGTGTTTCAGTCATCTCTGTGAGTGTTATCTTGAATATAAGATGAGATGTGTGTCCATTAAAAGTTTACATACATATACTTTACTAGTAACAAATTTAATTTAGTGACAAGTCATTTAATTTTTAGGAAACGTTTTAACTTGAAAGATTGAAAGATTTCACTATGAGATATATGGGAGCTTCAAATGTGCATTGCACGTGCTCAACATTAAAAGGTATTTCATATGTCATAAGAGTTATGAATCATAATGAAAGGCTTGTGTTTATAGCCTGGTCATTGCCCTCTAATAGGAGCTTAATGGAGGTTACACTGAACCTGTTAGAATAAATGTGCAGCTGTTACCTGTACCTTACAAGTAGCTGGGTGTGCATCTGAACAATAAACTGGACTGGACTCATAACACAGATGCACTGTACAGGAAGGGCCAGAGTCGGCTCTATCTCCTGAGGAGACTGCGGTCCTTTGGAGTGAGAGGGCCACTCCTGAGGACCTTCTATGACTCTGTGGTGGCATCAGCCATCCTGTACGGTGTGGTCTGCTGGAGCAGCAGTGTCACAGAGAGGGAGAAGAAGAAACTGGACAAGATCATCAAGAAGTCCAGCTCAGTCCTGGGCTGTCCTCTGGACTCGGTGCAGCAGGTGGGGGACAAGAGGGTCCTGGCTAAACTCATGTCTATGCTGGACCATGAGTGTCACCCCCTGCAGGACGCCCTGTCTGCTCTGGAGAGCAGCTTCAGTGACAGACTGATTCACCCTCGCTGTGTGAAGGAGAGATTTCGCAGGTCTTTCCTTCCTGCTGCTGTCAGACTGTACAATGATCAATGCTAGTCATGTGTCATCTCCATAGCAACCATGTGTAATCTCCATAGTAATAATAACAATGTGCAATATTATTTAAAGTCACTTTACCTGCTATTATTTATTTACCCACCACTGTCCATCACTGCACTGTACACAATCATCTCAGGAAAAAAAACACTTATTGTGCAACGTTCCTGTGCCTTTTAGCTTTACAGTGTTGTGTTTTTTAGTTGATTGTAAATACTTATTATTATTATTTATCTTGATTTTGATGCATGCTCTTATTTTCCTACTGTTTCTGTAACTTGCGTTGTGACACTGCAATTTCCTCATTGTGGGACAAATAAAGGATTATCTTATCTTATCTTGGCATACCAGACATTTGTGAGTTAGACACCATATTTCAAAGTACACTGGTCTTTCTCATATCTGTCCTGTTCATATAGAATGTGACACATGTTTTAATTTGGATGAAAATTTTGCTTTGGTTTGATCATTTGTTCCATACTGAGATTTACAATAGCCCTTTGTTGAATCACTTTCTCACAGTTCAGTACTGTGGACTTTAATGGCAGTCAGATGGTGTTTGAATATCATTGGATTATTGTGGATAAAGACCACTTTTCTTGCTCCACTTAAGTTTTTTTTCTGAATTATATTCTATCAGTGTGTTCAGCAAGGTTATACTTTAAATTACTTTGTAAAAGATGGCATCACATATTTCACTTTTTATGCTGATTCACTGCAGTAGCATGTCTTTAAATTAAGCAAGAAGTTGCAAGACCTAGTACTTAATTGCGTCAGAAATGTCTTTTGAAACTGGACTTTATGATTTCATCAGAGACCTTGCCCATGTAAATGGTTTCACAGCCAAAATTTTTAGGACAAGCTCCAATGTCTGCTCGGAGTCTATTAAACACAACATTTGACTGTTGGTCCAAATCCTCAAAAAAAAGCCCAAAGGCAATAAATACAAAAATAAAGAACATAAAAATAAGAAATGAATCATAAAATACATTTTTCATCAAAAAGGTAACTGAGGTTTTGGGATGACCCAATATCTGGAAGTGTTAACTGAAGTGCTCTTAGGATTCATTTGAATTTCATGTTCTGTTCACGTCTTTGGTGATTTATTTACTCTGGTGCACTTGACCAGTATCTCCATGTACACATGCAGGTGATGGATCCTCCATCAGAAAAGTTACATATGCACCTTAATTTAAAGGTAACAAAGTAATAATTGGCACATATGAGATTTTGAATTGTATTAGCTTGTATGTTATGCATGTCTTGCACTTAAAAATGTTAAGTGCTGAAGATCACATACTAAAATGCTGAGAATCATCAATAATCAAACCACATCCCTTCTGTTCTGTCTGTCGCAGTTCAGGCTGGGATCTGTAGCACTGACAGCCCTCTCAGATCCTGCAGAGGCAGTGAGGGAGCTACTGATTTACAGCATGGACAAGGCAAACTCACTGGAACGATACAACCACAAACTAGAGGAGCAGAACCAGCGATTGAATCAAGAGCACCAGCGCATTACGGCACAGTAAATACAAACCACTCCACTCTTAACAATGACACCATGTTGCTAATGACTTTTGCACTAGTTGTAAAGTTGAACTAAACTCTGGACTGTGGCAAGACCTGGAGTAGGGGTATTGCCAAATTCATGTAATTTATGAGAAAGTTCTGTCTTCATACTATCTTTGAGCAATGAAAGTTCATCACAGCTGTGTGTGTGTAACCCAGCAGACCATGTGCCAAGTGAGTCAGAGACGCCTGCTGAATTACTCACTACAAAAAGAAAAAAAAAAAAAACACACACACACACTGTACAGTCCATATACCTTCCTTATTTGTTTAAAGATGCACTTTGTAACATCTCCCTTTAATGGTCTGTCATCTGATTGGTTCCTTGGAGATGTTATTACTTTCCTTGGAATGTATATGTATAGGATATCTTGCTTTCATTCAATTTCACATTTTTTATTGCAAAAAAAACAGACTTCATGCTGTGTGCGGGCTCGCCTTTCCATAGATCTGATCTGTAATTCTGCCCAGCAGCATTGAAGAATGGGTGAAATGCAGAGGTCAAATTTCCCTACGGTGACAATAAAGTCTACCTTAAACTTAATCCATGGAGAAAAATAAGTAAAGTACCATACTGTGTGAATCTATAACATAACCATGGAGACAAGTAGGTGGCACACTCTCCATCAGAAAAGTTACATATTGCATTATAAATGATCTCTCATTTTTTTTCAATACATGGTTGTAAAGAAGTTTTCATATTGAGTGTGTGTTTTATTAATTAAACAGCCTAATCCATGACAAATTTGTCTTTTTTTGTTAAGACATATACTGAATACAGTAAATATAGCTATATTCTTGTATTGTGGTCTAGACTAAAGCAGTATGCGAGTGGTAAAAAAGCTCTGGAATTGGAACTATACTCTCGATTTGTCCACGTGCTCAATGAGAAGAAAGCCAAGATTCGAAGCTTGTTCCGCACTCTGACAAGTCTGCAGGAAGAACGGTATGTCTCACTATCATCTGTGGTGCTTTTTCATTTTACATTTACATTTTTACATGATTTAAATAATATAGAACATTATATATGGTGTGACTTTATTTTCAGAAGTTCTTATGGAAAAACTGACCAAACGCAACATTCTGAGCACAATGATGAGGATGAGTATGGAGGAAGTACTGAAGACGAAACAGAAGAGGCAGAACCCAAACTTGTTGAGAAGACCCCAGCGGAGGTTGAGACAAACGGTGAGACTATTTATCCTCCATTTAATAGTATTTTGCAGCAAATTTATTATGTGCATGTATCATAATAATATGCAGGGTTACACCCACTACAGAAACTTGCCATTTAAGGTCTTGACTTTTAAAAAGCACCAGAAATTGAGGCTTTGTGTATTTTCTTAAGCAGTCATGCTGTATATCAATGGTCTTGACCCTGAACATGCCTGTAACCATAGTAGCTTGACATCATAGCTGTTACCCTGGTAGCTGAGCGTGTTTACATCGTGAGTGTATGGATTTCTGTGGCCATGACTACATCAGTGTGTTATGCAATCCACAGTAGAAGAGCTTTAAGAATTGTTGAATTGTTTTTCATCATTCTTTGTCTTTCGGTCCCAAGTGAGCTCACGATGATTTGATTTGAAATGTGTGTAGTCTAATTTGCATGGACTTGAGGTTGAGATCTAATGTGGAACTAAACGGGGGTGGGGTAAGGGACTTGCCTTCTTTAAAGCTGTTTCTCTATTTTCCACTGTCCACACCTTAAATTATACATTGAGGGGTTCTCTCGTAGGTGCTCACAGGACTTTCCCTGCATCTGTGTACTGGCTCTGAGGGGAAATGTTACTTTCTGTTGCTAGGACAATGACTCAGTCTAGTGTTTTTTGCCAAAAGTGATGAAAACAAGAGAGAGTTTAATCAGTTAGAGTTTATATTTGTATGTGTTTCGAGTATACTGTATATAAAGCTGAACATTTTTAGGAAAAATAAACAGCCTCCCTTGATTCTGTCTGTCTAGTAGACTAGTAGTACTACTAGTGTGGGGAGTGAGTGATACATATTAAGTACTTGAGTATTATAGGTCCTAGAGCCACAGATTAGTCTTGATAAATGCCCCACACTGTAGCTTTATGACAGCAAAGTATTAGATTTGTCCAAAATCCCTTCAATTCAATTTAATATTTTTTTCTTCAATACATACGAAGGCTGATTTACCGGTAATTCATTTAAGGCTGATTTACATTTACATACATAACAAGTAACAATCTGTAGTTTTGTAGTATGTGGTAATATAGCAAATCCATGGGCAGACGTCATATCTCAAACTGTAGGAGAATGGGAAAAAAAAACTGTGTTGAAAACCTGTGTGAATTACATAATCACCTGTCCTCGGACACCAGTTAAATCAAACTCTTTTTCAACATCCGATATTAAGTTTGTTTTCAACTTTCTTTTTGTGCACTTGCAAAAATATGATCTTTTTTAAATGTTTTGACATATGTCTTCTGACTTCTACATGGTTGCAGCAGATTTAGTATATTTTATATGGTAGAATTCATGATTTGTTTCTGTTTGTTTTTCTTCACAGAATGCACAACCCCAAGCCCACTGGATGACAGTCTCGGTGACCTTATAGATGTGGCTCCATGTCGCAAACGTCGCTGTCGTCACCTAGACACACCAACTCCTCGGCTGTCTAAACCACACACCTACAAGAAGAGAAGGTACTGCACAGAATCACTATTTACATTTGCACTTGAATCACTTGGGAATTAATGAATTGTGGTTAGTGTTTAATGTAGAGAACCTGCAGTGAAGTGTTTCTAGGTAATATGTAGCTGAACCTACATTGGTGTTTGTTTAAACTTTTTTGTGAAATGTATGGATCTGCCATCTGAGTTGTTTATTGTGGTTGTCGTATGTGTTTGCCAATTCCCAAACTTCACCTTCTGCCTCACTGTCTGGTATTCTCTTGAATGGGAAAATCAAATATCATTAAACTTCCCTGTCAAGTCCTTTTTATGATAGGCAATCACACCCAAACCTTACGATTTTAACCCCTGACCTGGGCATTTTCAAGGTTCAAGGGTGCCATCAAAGTTTTTGGGCAAAATTAAAGCTTACTTGGCATATTATTATTAAATTCTCCCCATGTGAGGTTCTTATATACTTAGATATAATTTATTTTACAAAACCTTAGGTGTCACATCTAAATGTTTGTTCTTGTAACTTTCATGTGCAGTGGGTATTAAAATTTATATTGGTTGGCTGTTCAATAGTAGAATGATAAAACTATATAATGGTGATGTCTTTTCATGGCCTCTGAAGCCAGGTGTTGACATGATCTTTGACCCTGACCATTAAATTCTTGAGGTCTTGGGAGGTAGTGCTAAACTAAACATTTAACCATACACCAAGTCATACCATTTTTTTACTATTGATATTGACAGAGGCAGAGCTCAATATGTCCTGGAGAGAGTGGAAAAACGCAATATTTTTAGATTAGGTCAGTGGTTGCTGCTGTCGAGAAGTGTCTGGACTGGAAATGAGCTCCGGAGGGTATTCATATATTTGCAAATATCAAAAGATTCTCCTTCCTTGCTTTACTGGTGATAAAAAACCTTTGGTGTGTGGTTTATGATTTCTGCTTCAAGGTCTAAACAAATGCAGCCTGCTGGTTGTGCTTGTGTCTTTCGCACATACTCACAGTAACACTTAGCTTTAGGCACACCAGCTGCTACCGTGTCTTCTCTTTCCACTGATGGGAAGTTGCATCCTCTCAAAAACTTGAGAGGGTGGCGTATTGGCCTCAATATGCTTATAGAATTACACTAAAATAAGGTTCATTATTGTTTCATATCTGTTGAAAATTGCTGTATTTCTTCTTAAATTTGATTTGTAATTAAAATGAACATCATAACAATATCATTTAGAACATATGTATTTTTAGCAAATTGTTGTTGTTGCTTAGAAGTCAAGCCTCTGGGCTTAAAAACATTATTATGTAATTATATTTTTTCCAAACTATTTCATAAGTCTGGAAAACCTCACACCATAATTCAAAAGGGCTTGTTTTCAAAATTGTGTTCAGATGTGGTTGTTTCAGATATGTGGATTTTTTATTTTTTTTATCTTAGTTAAGACATTGTTTGTATTTTGAAACCCTCGTTGTAGGGACCCAAATGACTTTATGCCAATGACTGTAAATTGTGCCAATTACAGATGGCCCAAAGTATAGCTCTACTCAGTTGAGCAGAAAAGGAGCAGTGAGTTGATGAGCAGCTGTGGCTGGCTGGGTGTTTGATCAGTGCAATGGTTGCCTCCAGAAGCAGACCCCCTCTGAGCTGGCAAACAGCAGCCCGACGAGGCTGGAGCAGTGGGCCCTTTGTCTGCTCTTGTGTGGGGTACAGAGCTGCTGGCAGTACTACACCCAGCCATTGTGTTTTCATTCCAGTTGCTTAACTCTTTCACCTTCTTGTGTTTCTGTGCAGGTCATCCACAGTGAGAATAGAGAGAAGGAGAAGAGTAGAAAAGAGAAGGTGAAAAGAGGCCACAGTGAAAAAGATTCCTATGGCAAAGGCTTAGCTCAATATAAAAATGTATATACTGGCTCAGGGTCAATACAAGAATGCTGTTGCTCATATTGTAGTTCTTATTTTTGCCTTGTTTGCTCAGCCTTACAAAGGCAAATGTTAGGCTTCAGTTTATGGCTTACTTCCTGTATTCCCACGTTATTTCTTAATTAAAATATCATTAAAGTTCAGGTACAGTTGCTGTTTACTGAAAGTAGTGTTTTCTTTTATTTCTCATCAGGACAAACTAGAAATTGAATTAAATATATTTGTGTGTAACTTTCTGTAAGCTAATTACATGTTATCAACACAGAGTAATGACTGTTGTTTTCAGCTTAATTTAGAATAGCTCTGGGCTCCACAGAATGTTTACAGTGGTGCATGTTTTTTTTACTGAACATTTAATAACACTGGTTTGATGATTCAGTATCTGGAGCCTTCTTCCACTGCCTTTTCAGTGTCACCACAGCAAATGTTATGTTAATATAACACTTTTGAAAACATTTGCAATAATTCATAGCATCCAATGTATTAAATGTGCAAACAGGTTTCTTTAATGACATTAATAATCATCATCAATCACATCGTTTTTGTGGGATTTTATTATTGACATCCTCAAGAATATACTCACTTAATCGGGGCACTCTACATAGATGACCATTTAACAACAATATGAAGAGAAAAAGGAAAGAAAAACCTTACTCTTTTAAAGTTCTTGTAGGTTTGTAAGCTCTAAACCTGTTCTAATTGGTGTTTTTCCTTGACATGTCACCAGACCACTTCATATGATCATGTCTAAGCTTAACCTCATCTCTCAGGGTCAAAATGACACTGCTCTCTGCCATGTGTTCAGGACCCTGGTGGTCCCATAGCTGCATCAACCAGCTGCACTCACTTTTCTTGTACTAATGCAGTTGGTAAGGATTTCCCACCTATTCATATTCAAAACTATTTTTACTGTCATTGATCTGCAATGGTGTCAAAGTTTAGAGTTAGTAAAGTAAAACATCATGTGAGTTGAACCTCTTTTTAAAATGGTGGGTGGTCTTCAAACAACCTGGGATTAAAATTCAACTTTCCAATATGCAGGCCAAATGTGGGGGGTACACTCAGAGACACTTTTGCAACTAGGAACCCATTCAGTGAAAATGTCTCTTGGGTTGAAACATGTATTACCAAATTGTAACTTTTAATTTGTTATATGTTATTCCTACCATGCCATTGTTTTAAACTTGAGCAGATTATACTGTGTTATACCAGAGAAAGCCCCCACACAGGTAAATGTTGGATGTAGAGTACTTAAAGTGGGGGTAGCTACTGCATACACATACACACACATGCACATTTACACACAGTGATCTGAGTACAAATGTACACACAGGTATAAAATTGTGTGCCCATGTGGTTCTAGTCTAGCTCCTCATGGACTTCCCGTCTCAACAGGAAAACTGTGCTGTAAACCAGCCTCATTAGCCCACTGACCCCATCTCTGTGTTTCTCTGTGTTTGATACAGAAGCGAGTCGCCTGCAGCACCCAGTGTGAAGCAGGCGCCCCACCACCCAACAGATGCTGCGGCAGCAACTTCAGACGCAGAGGACCTGTTTGAGGCCTTCTGACCCTTCTTTAAAGTACTTCAAAAAGACAAGATTCATGTACTGTGGACTGAACTATGACTACTTTTTAAAACCACCAACTACATCAAACTGATGCAATCATACAAGCCTCATCTATGAAAAACAGGAACCTGGATGCCCAAAACCAGTTAGATTTTTAACTTATGAACTATACATGTTTTTATTGTTAATAATACTTTTAACTCCAAAATCAATACATGATTTATATATACAGTTAATAGATTTTAATTTAAATTGTATCTTTGGACTAGCCATTGTATGCTTTTCATGAAATAATCTCTTACAGGCTCTACTCTTCATCAGGAGCTCACACAGCCTGATCATTTTAAATATTTTTCTGACCTTCTTGAACATGAATTAACAATAAACATATTTTTAAAGTGTAAATCACCTTGTGTGTGTTCATTTTCTTTACTGATTCTAATGCTTCCAATCCAAGTTAGTATCCTCAACCTCTTTCATCTTTCTGGGTGCTTGGACGCTCGTTTCCTCTTTACAAGTATGACGATAGTGGAGGGGAGTGTGCGTAATGACGCGTCTCCCTCTGCTGCTCTGGGCTGTGTAATGGGGTGCATAGACAAACGTGCCCCTCCTCGTCCTAATGTTGGGATAATAGGGGGTGTAAAGTGCATTTGAACTTGCAGCTAGAGCTGAGAAGCACTCCGGCACGGAGCAGCAGCACTCTGTCTTTGTGTGCTACTGCTAAATGCGCTAATTAATGTAAGGATACTGTGGGACTGCTTAACATATGAGTGGATTTGCAGTTGAAATTCCTAAAAGGTAAGTTGTCTTATTTACAATGTGTGTTTGGCTTTGCTTTGCTACTGTAGATTAGGTCAATGTTGGACTTTAAACAACCATCTTTGGTCCTAATACAGCACAATGATAAGTTAAGGAGTGTGCTTTTGATACAACTGAGACTTGGGGCATCCGTCGGGCTCATTAAGAATCCGCATCAGTTTTTAGCACGTATCTTAAGATCCTGGTGTTATCTTCTTCACAGCTGGGCTTTCTCTGGCCACAGCTGACCCCTAACATCTGCTCTTCTTGGTATACCTTATCTGTTTGTCTCAGGTTGGTCTCATGCTGTAAATAGCTGCAGACCCCATTGTCTCTGAAAGGGCTTTCCTAGTTTCTTAAGCCTCTCGAGTCTTATGTTTTTAAGTTTTGTTTGTTTTTCTTAGTTTACAGATGATGCCCCACATGTTGACACACCTGCTCTGCTTGGTGTGTCTGTGCTCTGCTCTTCCTCTGCAAGGTGAGTGTCAAAAGAAACACATTTTAAAATATATTTTTAAATATATTCTACCTTAATCACTTGTTACTACTTAAAACCTGTATATTTCTTAAAACCTTTATACTTCATACACTTACTGTAGTTATAATATGTAAACACAGGTGAGACATACTATTTAATTTAATTTACCTCATTGTAAAAGATATGTAAACTGTCTATCATTGTTCTTCAGCACCCTCACACCAAATAAAGCTGAAGACAACGTCACCTGTCAGAGCGTCTTTAGCAGGATACACGCTTCTGCCATGCCGCTTCTCAATATCCTCGGACTCTCTGAGCACTTCCACACTTCCCCCCCAGAGCAATCCATTGAGGATCAAGTGGACAAAGGTGGAGGAGGATGGAGAGAAGCTGGTTATAGTTTCCCAGGGAAGACATGCGAAAGTGGGAGAGAAGTACAGGGACAGAATAAAGTTGTACCCCTCTCCACTGTCCCGTCGAGACGCCTCGTTGATGATTGGCAAACTCAGGGTCAGTGATTCAGGGCTGTACCGCTGTGAGCTGATTCTCGACATGGATAACATCCAGGGCACTGTCAGCCTCAACATCACTGGTGAGTCAAATACATTTGTATGTGCAGCTGTAACAGGCAGTGAAAACTACTGAGGGGGTCTATTAAGATCTATTACGTTTGTGAGCCAGTTGATAAGGGGGTGTCAGTCCTGTGTAATTAACAAGCAATATAACAATAAAGCCAGTGTAGCCATTATACTGTAGTAAATATAAACTGAAGTTTGTAAACTTGATATAGTGTTTCGGTTTCAGAAACACTTGGTACTGGTTTGTAGACTTGACTGCTTTTCTTTTGTGAAATGAAACGTTTACTTAGCTGTAAAGCCCATATTAACATTTTATGACGTTATAAAGTTGTGGTCATCATTAACAAATATGTGCTTGTTTACACATTAAAAGTTACATTGCTCATTGAACGTTTGTGTTGTTTGAGCACAGGATGTGCAGCAAGCAATGCTTCAGCTATTTCCCTGCTTCCTAAAGCAGGGGTCTCCAACCTTTTTCCTCTACTGAGCTACTTTTACAAAACAAAAATGCCAGAGAGCTACTAGTTTTAGCGGTCACAAGAAATAGAGTATATATAAGAGCCCCGGCAAGCCTTAGATGAGGTACAGTTAGATGCCTATAAAACATAAACCATTATCCATTTATTGGTGTATAGAGTTAGGCAGCAAAATGATACGTGTACAATGGTAAAAGGTATTTAATTAATCAAATTTTACTTATTCAGCACAATACGTCAGAACAGGAATTCAGAATTCACTTGGTGAGCTACTTGGAAGGAGATTGAGAGCTACCGGTAGCTCCCGAGCTACAGGTTGGAGACCCCTGTCCTACATAGTTCAAAGTAATTTATTTGTCAGCAAACATACTCTTAAATAAGACATTTTCGTTGTTGAAACCTGTTCAAGTTGGAATTTTAACTATGCTCAAATTTTAGTGATCTCTTTCCACCAGTGTGCTTATTACCCGCTTGGACATATAATAGTTAGATGAATCCGCATTTACCACTGCCATGTAAAGGCTCAATGACAATGTGTTATTCAGCTTTTTGATGACATGATTGGATAGACTTTGGGCTAACACACATACATCTTTCCCCCACCTCTGAGGTCACATAAAAACCAAGCTGCACTGCTTCCTTACAAACCTCTTAAGATGGCATACTACACATTTAGTGGAGCGCCCCCTTCTGATGAAATAAAGCTAATGCTGTATCTTGTTATTTAGTTATCTCTATTCTCTCCAACATCACCATTCAAATGTGTCTATGGGACTCCTAATAGAGTTCAGTCTGTACTTTGTGGCATAATACCAACTGAATCAACTCTTTACAGATTCCACATTTATACTGAACAGGGCGCTTTGTGGTCTGCAGACAAAGATGTTTCCTATGAACAACACACAACTGGTTATTTCACACTCAGGCCTATTCACATCCTCCTGCAGCTCTGCCAGGATGTTCTCGCTCATCAGATACAAAATCCACCCATCCACAAGAGGATAAATGACCTGATTAACACACAGCACAACCATGTACATTAAGCAGATAATTGTTGAAGTATCAGGTTTGTGTTAGTGTAGGTTTTGTTACATGATCATTTACTTTCACCAGCATTTGGGGTTACACATTAAAAATCTAACGTAGAGAAGATGAAAGATGAATCTGTTTCCAGACTGCAGCTAATTCATTTCACAATGCTTGCAGGTGTGGTTTTCCATTATAGGGCTAAAAGTGATCGCTACTCTCTGGATTTTCCAAGTGCTATTGGAGCATGCCTCTCAGCTGGTGCTGCTATTGCTACACCCGAAGAACTTACTGCTGCGTATGAAGATGGCTTGGACCAGTGCGATGCAGGCTGGCTTGCTGACCAGACAGTGAGGTGTGATCAAGAGCTTTTTATAGAGTAATAATAGTGGAAATGTCATAAACATAAGAGTTTAATCTGAGAATATTTTTCAGATACCCAATCACCCAGCCTCGACCAGGGTGTGCAGGTGACCTGATGGGCAAACCAGGAGTGAGAACATATGGGGTTCGAGAACAAACAGAGAAATATGATGTGTACTGCTTTATAGATCAGGTGCAAGGTAACATAATCATTCATCATCCTAATGGCAATTGAATCCAACTCTATACTATAAAATATTTAATTTATATTATAGTAATCCTTCCCATGTTTTAATTATCTTAAAGGTGAAGTTTTCTATCCACCAATTAAAGAGAAGCTCACGTTTGAGCAGGCCAAGGCTGAATGTGAGAAACATAGCACCGTTCTGGCCTCCCCTGGTCAGTTGTTTGCAGCCTGGAGGGCGGGGCTTAATCGCTGTGACAATGGCTGGCTCTCTGATGGTAGTGTCCGCTACCCCATCAACATCCCCAAACCCCAGTGTGGGGGTGGTCAGCTGGGGGTGCGCACACTCTACAAGTTTGAAAACCAAACTGGCTACCCTGACCCTGAAGATAAACATGGAGCCTACTGCTTTAAAGGTAAGGCATGATAATGTTGACTATAGGTTATCCATATTTATTTTGGTCACTCATAATCTTAAGGTGTTTCTCTATTATTAACTGTCCACTTAACTGTAGCTTGCCTCAGACACATAATTGCTGGAATGGACCTTCATAGTATAAGTTGTCCAGGTTTTAAAAATTGCCAAATAATCCCCACATGTAGGGAGACAGGAGGAAAGGGAAATATAAGAGAAGGGAAGGCACTGAAGAAGTGACAATGAATGACAGGACAGGAGTCCCACTCACTGAAAGTACTTTAACCCAAACAACAAAAGGATAAACTTCTAGTACCCCTTTTATGGTGGGGCAGATTTTTACAAGGGGAAAACCCAACACACTCTGACACAGATTTTGCACAACACCGTACATGTCCCTAATGTATCACAGCTGGACTATCCCCAAAACAGACCGAGGGAGGAAACTCAGAACAAACTTCTCCCATATGTAACTCCATGATTGCAAAATAATCTCAAAAATAAGAAGTCTTATAACATGGTGCTTTTAAGTCAGTAGTCAAGACTGTTTTATAAAATGTTCTGTGTCTTGCTAAATTATGAGCAGAGCTGAAGAAAGCTGGTGAGAGCAATGCTTTAATGACAGTTTGTAGACAGACCCCAGCCCAGCCAGATGGCCATGGCTCACCAAACATATGACTTCATATTTGGGCAGCGCTAAAGCCAACCTGAGTGTGTAGCGTCTCTCTGTTATGGTGTAAAAAGACCATACCAGACAAGAGCTGCTGTCTCCGGGGTCTGCAGGCCATTTGGCAATAAACACCTTTGTTATGTGACTGTGGAAAAATGCTCGAAGGGGAGAAATGGGGTAGAGAGGTGGAGTGGAAAAAAGAGAAAACCCCTCAATCTGTGCACTCCTTCTGCCCGTCCTGAATGTCAAAGTATTATGCCAGTGATGTCTACTCTGTAATATTTACCACCAACACAACATTGAATCTGCTTAAATGTGCCAGGTTAAAACTTCTCACACAAAAGCTAAAGCTATTATGCTACTTAAAATATTCATATTTCTCACATAGTAACCCAAAAACCTCAGAACTGGGTTTGACCAGCAATCTTGACTATTTTTCATTCCTTTTTTCTCTTCAGCTATAGTACCTGAGCCGACCACACCAGTGCCTTCTGTGACCCCCGCAGACTTGGAGGAGTTTGACAGGACCATCAGCACTACAGCTCCTCCAGACTCTAAGAGGCTTCAAATCCAAACACATGAACCTGAGCCAGTGCCTCACACTACTCATAAAACTGATTACACAACTTCAGCCTCCCACTTAGAAATCATCCATACCCCCACTCTCACCACAGTCCATGTGACTCCTACTCCTATATATGATTATGATATCCAAGATTTTGAAAATGGGACTTATTTA
Source organism: Taenioides sp. WSHXM2023 (assembly GCA_029959045.1). Lineage (NCBI taxonomy): Eukaryota > Metazoa > Chordata > Actinopteri > Gobiiformes > Gobiidae > Taenioides > Taenioides sp. WSHXM2023. Next base: position 23,660,138 of record CM057085.1, read on the forward strand.
GAGTCTCTGCCTATCAGAGGAGATGTTTTGCCCCCATTGGAGACCCCACCTACACCTCCCAGTCATCTAGACAGCACATACATAGAAGAGGGCAGAAGTCCCGCTGTGCTGAGAGAAGGTCAGAGTAGTGCCAGTGGAGAGCCAGTTAGAGATAGTCTTTTGGAAGACAGACTTGTGGTCACTCCCACACAGATGCAGGGGTCTACAAATCCAAATATGGGAACAGATAGTACCAAGATGGAAGTGAGGGGTGTTACCCCAGAAGTAGTGATGCCAGAGCCTGTCACTGCAGATCCAGGTGTTCCAGTGGATAGTGGGGACATGGTCCAGCCTGCAGTGGTCTTCAAAGAGGACGTCACTCCTGGGCAGTTTGACCAGTCAGCGTCAAGTGCTGTAGCTGAAGAGTCGTCAGGCAAACCTCCCATTCATGTCATCATCGTCAATGTGCACAGTCAAAACCAATCTGGTAAGTGTACAGTTTCAATTACATTTAATAACATCTTGAGTGTGTTAATGTGCATGCTTTATCATTAATCAGTCTTTTCCATTAATATTCATTTTCTCCCCTACAATACAAAAAATGAACATAAAAATGCTCCTTTTGTATTATCATTAACATATAACATTAAAAAGAAACTATGCTTCTTAAAAATAACTATAGATTCAGTTGATTGGATTCATTAATTTGTCATTTTTATGTACATCAAAACTAAATTGTGTTTCACACAGCCACCATAATTCAGTGCAACAGTAGATGTAGTAAAAGTAGAGTCCAGTAAGTTGCTGATTGAACAGCTTAACTGCTGTTGGCAGGAACCTAACTTTGGCTGTGGTCATGGTGCAGAATCAAAACACTACACATAAAAACACAGTGCTGTTAGAGTCCACTGCAAATATCGGTCGATTTATTTGATAAAAAAAATAAAAAAAAAAGGTTTGCACTTGCAACCATAATCTGTGGGAAACCCTACAAGTGTACAACATATTTCAGTACAAACCATAATATTGTGACACATCAGAATTCCATAAATTAGTTATTAAAGAGGGGGTATTTTACTTATATGGGATAATAAAAACAAATATATTAACATGTTTTTTAAGTTTCACTTTCGTTTTTGACACGCTGAGTCTTCCCTCCCTTTACTCCCCACGTTAAGTCACTCCCCCTTCAGAGTGCTATCATAACACAGAGTGTGTGCATCCCGCTAGTGAAACTAGTGCACATAGCATCAGGTTTGTCAAGTTGAGTTTTGTACCATGTTTTTGTATATTTATCGAGAATTGTCGTGTGGGAGCATTTTCTTACAGCTAACCATAAGGAGGAGAGGACATGCATGGATTACATCTAAAACCACTTCAGGCATGTTTCTGATGAGGAAACATCATTGTAATATGGTAGAAAGCTCAGCAGTCTATTTTGCATAGTACCCCTTCTTTAAGAAGACAGGGAAAAGCAGGTGGGAAATATGTAATGATTATAAAGTAACTGGATTTGAATACAGACTATTGATCCCTTTAAAAGGTCATTGCACTTTTTGTCTTTCACAATTCAGTCACATATCAAATTTGAAACATATTAATGTAGTAACATGTTTCACATTTGCAGTGAAATAATAGAGTCTATAGCAGACCACTCTGCTTCCAGATGCTTCCAGATAGTGGTCTGCTATAGTTTGATCTCTGACCTCAAATAAGCGTGATTTTATTTCCATAATTCATCTCATTAGCCCTGAGTTGTAATGTATATACTCAGATGTGCATCAAACCTCTATCAGTGGGAACTGGTTTCCTCAAGCTTGACTGGATTTTGTTTGTTTGTTTCATGCACAACTAGTCCATTGGCTCTATCTTTGTATTGTGTAGCAAAGGGAAGATCTGTACAAACTTACCCACTGGTACTAGAGCCAGATGTGAAAAGTTTTGAAGTAATTTCTGCTTGACTGAGGTTCAGCTAAACATTTTACAAACTCAAAATGGTGTATCCTTTGGGAAAACAAGCTAGTGTAATAATCATACATGTAAAATAGCAGCTTTCACTCACTCTACCTGATTTTTTCTTTCCTTTCTCTGTCAAACATTGGTGTTCCAATTAGAGAGCTCTTTTCATGTGGTCGAGAAGCAACCCACAACTGGTTGACCGTAATTGCCCCCCTTTCAGGGATCTCTCTGAACCAACAGTTTATTGCTTACATTTCATTTCTTTAAGATCCTCAGTCTTACTTTTGCATGTATTAACCTCTCATATGTGTTCACGCTCCACTTACACCTTTAATAGGTTTCTTCCTGTGGCCACACCATCTTCCCTGTGTTTGTTATTGAAATATTTAAGCTGTATTATGTTGCATCATAAGGGGGCCCACCACTGACTGTTTCCACATCATGAGGAAATGAGGACAATTTAAGCAGTGAGCTCTATGATGAAACGACTTTCTGTTACAAGCCATATTGATGTCAGAATCACAGGGGCTTTTGACTATGAGCCTCATGCTACAACTAAGTAGTTTAGCTGCATAGACATGTCTCATTTACAGTGTGCCCCACTCTAATGCTAAGGCAAACCTAAGGCATGTGTTTGTGTCACTTTTTTGCACATTTTTGCTCCACTTCCCATGATATTGCTTCCATGTGTACCATAAAGTCCTAATGAGAAGACAAGTGCTCATTGTCTATGGGTAGCCTTTGGCACCAAGTGACTGACCGTAATCATAACCATCACAGACCACTGACTGGGAGCCATCCAGATACACTTTGGATCTTTTTAATCAACAACAGAACAAACCAGCGCATTTTATGTGTTGTATAATTTGGCCTTGGTCACTGCATATCTTCCTAAATGCTATGCCTGTTTGTTCACAGTTGATGATGTCCTGAAGTTTCTGAACCAGCCTGGACCTGTGCCTCTCTTACCTCAGATCCCCGACCTGTCCCTGGGCAGCGACCACTTCACTGATCCCTTTGAGGCATCTCCCATCAACTTGCCCTCAACTGTCAGTTTTGTAAATGGGAAACATGAGGTATCACATCAAGATTATGCTCTTCTATGCATTTCATGTATGCTTTAGATTATGTTTCCTTTTTGATTCCATTGTCAGCTAGCTTTAAATATTCCTAAAAAAAAATATTTATGTCAAAGCATACAGGTAGAAACTTCAAATAACTTTTTGTCTGGTAAAAAATAAATAAATAAATAAATAATAAATAAATAAATTAGGAAATTTCAGTATTTGGGACATTTAAAAATATGTAACATTTTCTTGTGATTTCTTGGGAATTTTTGTTATTTGAAATCGCTAACATGTTTTTGTAGTATTGTATATTGAAGTGTTGTTTAAGCTAAAAGGATTAAATGAACATTTAACTGTATTGCTGCACCTTACTTTGTTATAAATGGTCTCATTAACTTTGTATTCCTTCAGGTGACGTTTAAACCTGACCTTCCTGAAGAAGCCAGAGGAGATCAGTTTGAAATTGCCACACCTGTCCAAATTGAAAAGGGACAAGAGGAGGATGTGGATGATGTTGAAACTGCCACTCCTTTTGACTATGGAGCTATTGAGGTGCATACAAAGACTAATAATGGCAACTCTCCCTCTACTGGTGCCAATGGTGATCATGCTTCTGAAGAGCAGCCCACAAGTCCTGAAGCTAACATCACACTGACTTACACTGCCGCACCCATCACTTCTCCAGGCTTGGTCTCGTCCCACGTGGACTTCACTAAAGGCCTGTCTACATACGAGGACATGGAAGGGTCAGGCGGCAAGGGGCCAGAAGATTCCTCCCTTGAAGGTTCTGGGAGCGGTGTGTTTCCTACTGCCATTGTGTCAGACATCAGGACAGATGAGACGGAGACGGGTGGAGTCGAGGTGACCACTTTACTCCCCAACCTGATGACCACAACCTCCAGCGTCATGGTCCAAACGGAGGAGTTTGAAGGGTCCACCTCAGGGGAAGAGGAGACTTCAGGTCAGGACGGTTACCCCCTAGAGATGCTTAGATTTACAAGCACTCGTTCACCAATTTTCTCTACATTCCAACCTAAAATGGACGGTGATGTAATGGAAGTACCTTTAGTTCAACATGCTGCAGCCATGACGACAGAATCCAGAGCAACTTCTAAACATTTGGAAGGAGAAGTGGAGCTCTCTGGTAAAAATGTTTTTACTTCGCTATCAACAACAGCAGGGCCACACGAACACTCTACACATTCTTCTTTGGTGGCAATAAGTGCTACAGTAATAGAATCTGACTTGCAAAAACAGACCCCAGTACCCTCTCTTGCTTCAAAATATCCTATTACTTATTCTGCAGTTACTGCCAAGTTGGACAACACAACACTTTATCCTGAAATAGCACACAAAACTATCGCAGAGGACCAAACTGTGCTGTCCACAACCAGAGTCTCCACCTCCACCATGTCTCCATTGTACACCTTTGACCAAAGCACCAACTCAGTCCCTGCATGGGCTCTTGTACCAGATCCCGATGCTACTCCTTTGCCAGACGACTTCAACGACTACGACAGAGAGATGGTGCCACCTTTGGAGTCCCAACCTGAGATACCAGCAGAGACAGCAGCCATAGAGCAACAAGAAGCAGTCACATACCCAGCCTTTTCTGTGGAAGCCAGCACTGTCAATATCAGAGGTACATAATAATAATAATAATAATAATAATAATAATAATAATAATAATAATAATAATAATAATAATAATAATAATAATACGGTGCACCTAAAATTACATGGGGCTAAATTGATTTCAATTCTGACTAGATGTATATGAACTAATGGATATTATTAACAAGGTAAAGATTTTTTCACCTTACAGAATAAGATTTAATGCATTTAAACTTAAAACAAATCTGAGGGCTGATTGTTTAGACATATATTATAGACCCAGGTCAAAATGTATAATCAATTAATTATTATTATATTAACAAAAATGTGTATCTCATTATGTTGTATTTTTTGCATTATTTTGATGACAGTATTCAGACAGTGCATCAGGAATGTGTTTTGGTGATATTGTCATTAAAAGTAATTTACTGCACGGCAAGTACAGATCTGCTAATCTTGGTTAAATTCTCATTTTCTGTGCTCTATTCAGATCTGCTGCCATGTGCTTTAAGTCTGTGTCTCAATGGCGGCTCCTGCTACAAAAAAGGCTCTGAAAACGTGTGTGTCTGTGCACCTGGATACAGCGGGCAGCACTGTGAAACCGGTACAAACAGACTTCATAAAGACATGTTCTTTAGTGAACACATCACAGTGACCCTATGCTGACAGACGAATGAGGACTAATATAGGCTTGTGTGTGCAGATGTCGATGAGTGCCAGTCCAGCCCGTGTTTGAACGGAGCCACCTGTCTGGATGGGGTCAACTCTTTCACCTGCCTCTGCCTGCCCAGCTATGCAGGGGAACTGTGTGAGCAAGGTCAGTGTATATGACAGCACTATATTGCAAGAGGTACTTTGAGTTTCATTTTAGGAATGAGACAAGATCTTGTGCCACAAGATCTCGAGAGATAAGTTTACATTTGGTTTGGACTAAAAAATGGTTAATGCTGGTGAGTGACATAAAAATTATAAATTATGTCAAAACCTGGTTCTTGTGAATCTAATCTCAGGTCTACCAGTAATCTTGTTTCATGGAAATTGTGTCTCATCCCACCCCTATTTCATTCATTTAGGACCCAAGCACACACACATAGACACACATAGACTTCAGGCATGAAGTGCAGGGTGCCAGGATCACTACAGTTTTTATTTTGTGTTGATAGGACCAATAATAATGCAGAAGTTTGAAATGAGCTTGTATAGTATTGGTGTGTTTCAGATGACATCACAACATTCTATAGTTAGGGGGCAGCTAAAATTAATATTGTTAAAATGCAGATTTTTGTTGCCATACAGTTAGTTCTTGTGTCTAATCAACAGGGAAATCTGAGCTCTTGCCCCCCATCTGGAAGTATGACGTCATCACATTCTATAATCTGAAAACTACCAATACTAAATATAAATGCATGCGCGCGTTACCGTTAGCCGCAGACACACGTGCACTACTATCAACAGAAACACATGCGATGTCCGTGCACTAAATTAGGTCAGAGGCACCGCACACACAGAGACAGAGGGAGACTGGACTTTTAGTCAAATTGTGCAGATTTAAAACTTGTGAACTTATGAATTCATTGAATCTCCGTATGAACTTTAAGATTTTAAGCATCTGACTGTCATTTGGCCACTTAATATCTGTGGTAAACTGCCTGGATTAAACAAATGTATGGTCTCTTGTTTCAGCAATCTGTAACTTGGCCTATCGTTTGTCCTTTTGCTCTGGGTGTTGGCTCTGCAGCACGTGAGCCCCAGCATCTGGTCCAATATATCTGTTATCATTCATTAACAACAAAACTAGAGAAGGCCATGGAGCCACACCCCCCGTACTCTTTCTCCAGTGTTCTGTTGTTCTGTTGTTCTAAATAACATTATTAGTGTTCACTGATGGGAGAAATGTAATAATTACATTTAAAAAATCACTTTACTAAAATGCCTTGAACATTTAGTTTTCTCTCAGATTTTTAAAGAATGAGAGCATACAGTTAAGGTCTATTAAAAGTTCTCAGAATTTGGGATACTGTAATCATTGTTATCTTACCTATTTTTAGTTGTATGCCTATTCCCAGATAATTCACTTTCCAATTTCTATTTTGGATTTTTACCGTCACAAAACCCTATCAGTGCAGTTTGCCAGGCCTGATATAGTCTGTGCTCTGTCAGATAAAGAGCAGCTGTCTTCTTGTTGCTGCCACTGGAAAAAACAACTAAATAGGACATTGTCCCCATTATTTTTGCCAGAAAGCATTTGCAGCTGTATGGCACAATGCTTAAATACAGCCTCTAGTTTCTCCTGTTAAGACCCTTTATTAGAATCTGTTTTTAAATCAGTGATTGGTTGCCACAAGGAGTCAGTGCTTGTTCATTAGTTCCATCTGGGCCTGGACACGGGATGCCGTCATAAGGGTGCACATCTAGACCACCGCAGCCATGAGCTTTTACAATATAGTCATTGTTGCTTTGTCCGATCTAACTATATTGAGTCATGTACAGCAAAGCACAGCCATGTGCATACTGTCAAATACAAAAACTTTATTGTCCATCGAATGCCTTAAACACATCCACAATAATATTGTCATAGCCAGACACACAGCTGGCATTATAGTAAAAGTTCCTATAAAAATCATAAAATGTGCATATAAGCTTAATATTACATGTAAAAATAGTTAGTCATATTTTATACTAAATGCCTTAATTGTAATATTTGTTCCTGCAGACACGGAGGTGTGTGGATTTGGTTGGCAGAAATTCCAGTCTCATTGTTACAAGTATTTCACTCACCGTCGAACCTGGGACTCAGCTGAACGAGAGTGTCGACTCCATGGCGCCCACCTCACCAGCATCCTGTCAAATGAAGAGCAGCTCTTTGTAAACCGTAAGTCGCAGAACATGATTAATGTTTTCATCAACCTCTCTGCAAATACTTTTCAATGCAGCCTACTTTTCTTACTTTTGTAGCCGTGTCTTGTATTTATTTGACATGTAACTGTACTTATCATCTGCAGGGCTGGGCAGTGATTACCAGTGGATAGGCCTGAATGACAAGATGTTTGAGAGAGACTTCAGATGGACCGATGGCAGACCAATGGTAACACTCAAAGTACACAAAGTCTGAAACATTTGCTCACTAAGTCAAATATGATATTCTAACAAAATGCCAATGATAAGCAAATTTACAAAAAGTATGTTTTAATTTAATGTAAGCAAAATTTTGAATGTTGAATTAACAGTGCCTCTCAAGCATACATTACCTGTGCATTACCTAGTAATTAGTATTTTTACTATTGTAAACACAAAACCACACCAAGTGCCTGAATATTTGGCCTAAACAAACATGCTGTACCATCAAATCCATAAAAGTCCTTGATAATGTAACTAAACCGGTGTAATCAGTCCTATGGTTTTTCCTGTATAGTGTTAAGTCACTTCTACTTTTTGTCTGGTCCAATGACGTATTCTCACACACACAGTGCACTCTTGGGAACCATCAGCTGTTCAAGATTCAATGAGAAACTTAAGACTGGGGGGACCCTGTAGTTGTCATGTGTTTTCTTTCAGAATAGAGGCACACCCCTGTTCTCAGAGCTCTTCTACATATTTGAAACTTTCAAAGCACATGAACTTTATAGCGTGTAATTTGCTATCTTTATTTTCTTAATAATGTTGAAGCTTAAATATTTCATTTAGGAATAAGAGACGTTTTCGTCACCCCTGTAGCTCCTCCCTGTGGTGTAAATTTGCATTACACAGATCAGTGATCCCTCTTTGCGTTGAGCTCTCTTCTCATGGGGATAGGTGGAGGCTATATAACCTTGATGCTTGTAACAAGTGTGTAATATTTACTGTGAATTATAGAATCATGAGAGGGGAACTCAGTCGAATTCAGTATAAACAGATCAGTAACTTTTTGATAGACTTTTGTGCCACAATAATTGGTACATTTTTTATTTTACCTTACCTTTTATTCTCAGTCTTTGCCTAAAAAAGAGAAAATATTCAAATCAGGACTCTGCAACATTAGGGCATGGTTAAGAGGTTGTAGTGAACTGAAGCTACAAAGACCAGACAAACGACCTGTGTCTACTTTGTTTGGACAGCCAGGCCTTGGGAGGATGCTTTCATCATCAGCCTGTCACAATATTTTATTTATTTTTATTTAACCAGGAAAAATGAACTAATTTTCATTTACAAATATATACTTTATCAACTTATAGTTAAATAGATGGAAAATGGAGATTTTTGGGGGTTAATGTTTATTGTGTGTACTTTTTCTTTGCAGATCTTTTGTTTGTTATTTCTCATAATTTAAGACTAGATCCAAGCTAAAATATACACTACTTTGGCTCATTATAGATAATTAATTACTCCTGAAGTGTTTCATTGTGCTAGTTATTTATTTATCTGGGATTATCTTGAGGCAATACATCGCTCATCAAAATTTGTTATCATGACCGGCTCAAAAGTCTACATAAACATAATATACAAAATGCCAATATCAGTGGATGGAATATGTATATGATAATGTAATGTTTATTTTGACAGCAATATGACCACTGGAGACCCAACCAGCCGGACAGCTTTTTCCAGTCGGGAGAGGATTGTGTGGTGATGATCTGGCATGAGGGAGGACAGTGGAATGATGTACCATGCAACTATCACCTCACTTTCACATGCAAGAAGGGAACAGGTACTAACAAGCCCCAAACACTGTGTCTTTAGTTAAAACAAAACAACAACATATCTATATTACTTGATACTCCCTGCAGTGTCATGCAGCCAGCCTCCAGTTGTAAAGGACACGCGAGTGTTTGGTGCCATGAAGCCTAGTTATGAGATCAACACATTGGTGCGTTATCACTGTAATCAGGGCTTCATTCAGAGACACACCCCCACCATACGCTGTCGGGCCAATGGCCAGTGGGACATCCCTAAAGTCACCTGCATAAGTCGTAAGTTCCTTTTCTTCATATTAACAATAGTGTGTTGTTGACCACATTTTAACTGTGTGTTTCTTTTCAAGCGGCCACTTACCACAAGGCATTGACTATCAAACACCGCAACAAAGAAAACCAACAGCATCTAAATAAGCACTTTAACCATCACCTCCATCTCACAAAGAGCCATGGTAAACACAATCAAGACCAAATTAATAATAATTATGGCATTCTTCAGCGAATCTGGAATCCTTTTCAGCAGTTTCTTAATAAACAGCAGCCTCACGACCAGGCTCAGAATGATCACATGGGACCTTGATTCAGGTTTGAGTTTAAGGTTTCTAACCTTTGGTGCAGGAGCATGGATGGAGTGAAACACTCCTGTCTGTGTCTCAATGCCTCACTAAAACATATGGGTTATTTTTCTTAAATATGGCTCATTTAAAGGTTGTATGGAGGATTTTTTTTGTTTCAAATTGTTAATGAATAAAAAATAGTATTATAGAGATGCAGCAGCCTTGTAATTATGATGACCAAACAAAAAAGAATGAAAATCCATCAACTGTGGACGTGGTGGAGCCAGATAAACATTAGCCAATAAATAACGAGGCTACCTCGTTATCTATTGGCTAGGTCTATTGTTTAGGTTGTCAATCAAACACTCTCTACGCTTCTAGCATAACTGACTTGCCGCCACGCTGGGATTACGTGGTTTACGTACGCCTCTCACGCATTCCACATACGCAAGATGCTGTTTACTTAACCAACGCAGCGGTTCTTAGCAGCTTTTTCAAATTGTAGCTTCCTCGCAGTTCGCGCAAAGTTTGTTGCAATGGCAGAGTTAGCCGCAAAAGAAAGTCCGAAGCCAAACTAAGGTGAATCTTGGAGATTCCTTCCAGCGATGGCGTGCTCTGAAGCAGAGGGTCTAAAGACTGACGCATTGGTCGCTAAATTACTTCTGGACAGGTAACTTCAACAGCAATTTGTTCAGCGATTCTGAATGTGCACTAGCAGTGTAAGCGTAGGGAGGAGGCGTTTCTACTTAGGAAGCTGTGGAGGAGAGGCGGTGGTGTCACGCATGTGCAACATTTGAAAAAGGACAAACAGTCGCTCTATTTTTCTTTCCTTGGAAAATCCTCTATACAACCTTTAAGCACACCAGTGAGGTGTTTTATCTCACATGATCTCATACTTCTGCTTAAGATGGCTCCATGGAGAATGTGAACTTCAATGGCTTCTGTGAAATAAATCTAAATGTTAGATAAATTATCACAGCTGTTCAGGCTGGTTTTTAACTGTTTATAGATGAATGCAAAGAGTATAAACATTAAGACATTATTGTGTTGATTTTTATAGTTTATATAATTTTTATACAAAAGTTTTATACAAAATCCAACACAAAGATGTGTTTTTTAAACAAAGAAGGGAGATCATGAACAATATTTAAGGGGTAACAATATACCAAGGCATAGATGTATGTTTGTAGGTGACACAAAACCATACTTTTTGTACAGTAAGCCGTAATGTGCCTGGATCTCCTGTGTCATTGTGGGATGATATGAATGTTGAATGTGTTTTTTACAGGCTCAATGTTTTCAATACCGCAAATATGAGGCCATTTAATTTAAATTATTTTATTCAATCTTTAAATGGACTGTGAGACTAATGATGTCGTTCTTACTATTTACTGAAACAGTGTTAAGGAACCTAATTTGTTTTATGCACAATACAAATGTCTTTATTTCCTCACCAGTCAATGCTTCAAACGGTGGTCTTTGCTGCAGATCTGGGATCTGTTGTGTTGTACCAACATTAAATTGAGCTGTGAAATTGTGACTGTTTATGGAAACTAATCTGTCAGTAGTGTCACACTCATTTATTTCATGTCTTCCAGTCTGCAAGAGGTTCATGCAGTTATGTAAAGACTCAAGTGCTTATTTGTATGTTAGTCTTATCATAATCAAGTTACTATTTCTTGTCTTTGTCTTTTGTCACTGTCAGATATTTGTGCAATAAAATGGTGAATTTGAAACTCTTATTTTTCCTTTTTTCAGTACATATTTATATTGCAAATATATATATATATTAGTTTGGAATGTCTCATTTTTGCAATTTACTTGACACATTAGAGAGCACTCTTAACCTGCCCAGTTTATTCACAGGCTCCAAGTTAATACATGCACATGAAAGAAACAACTTATGAACATGCCATCTGTATTTTGTCCAAATAAAGTGTTCTTAAAGGATCATGAATGGTCTGGTTGTACAGCGGGAACAAGAATTGAGCAACAACCAACTCATTTGAAAACACATGGAGCACACATTACTGTGAAACATAAACAGTCCCGCCTTGGTGCAGAGCAGTGTGCTGAAAATGTCCTTTAAACTGCAGTGGGAGCGCTCATAGGTAGGACTGGGTAATATTGGAATAAAAACTGAAAGGTGACTAAATTCCTGTGATCATGCTATTTTGACATCGCGACTCACTAATTTTCTGTTTCATTTTTACACATTTAACACAAACACTTTTCTCCACCCAGTCCTCCTATTGGTCAGCTTCTGTCATACTCTGAATGAGTGGTAAGTAAATTCGAAGTCTTATGTGAACTTTCTTAAGAAGCAGATTAATTTATTTACCTCTGTGTAAGACAATGTAAAGATACATGTGTACAGGAATCATGATATAATCGAAACCGCAATTGAGCTCCAAGAAAAGCCCAATACAAAACACACAGACCTAATCATGGCTTATTTTATTGTCCTCACAAGACATGTTTTCTGATACAAAAGCATTCTTTTTGAACCAGTAATTGTTACATGATCTAATAAAAGAAGCATTTTTGCAGTTTGTTTAATTAAATCATAATGTTATCTCTTGCGTCATTGTTTTACATGAGTTTATCAAGCGGCTGTTCAATGATAAGACCATAGCATTACCACTTCATTCGACTGATCCTTAGCTTTTCCATGATAAAGCCAAGGAAAACTTCAATACAGCCAAAGTGGATGACCTCAGAGTTTACCGGGGCCAGATGGGACGGTTTAAGTATTAGCCTAAAAAGGAAGTTCTCTTATCATAGTAAATGTGAGTGGCTTCTTTCTGCAGACAGTATGCATTGCTAAGGTCACAGCTCCTATTATGCATGGTCATAAATAGTATTTCTCTGTTTTGTTTACAGTGATTTTACATAAGAAAAAGTCATGTCAAACTGTATAAGGCTACATTTGGTTTTTTACTAAAATAAACTAATTTTTATCAAAAATAGCAGATTATTGATTAACTCTATGCTGTGTGCTTTTTCATGCACAAGGCTATAGATGCAGCCAAAAATATCGGTTTTCAGTGTTACATATTATCTAAGTTTTAGCAATTCTTACCATTGGTTTTACATAGCCTAAGATTGCCAGGCATGTTGTATTGCTGAATGAGAACTACTAAAACTACATACACACTACTCTAAAGATTCCTTTAGTCCCTTCAATATTTTTTTGTGCTGTAAAAGGGGGGGGTGTATATTTTATAGGTTGTGAAACTTGTTTAGTTTTAGTAAACAAATAACACTTGTTATACACACCATGAGAACATAACGATGTGAATATACAATAAAATAGTATTAAAGGAAATAAACAATGTAATGGACGTTACTGTGGTGTATTCACAACAGGTAGAGGCTGTCGATCAGTTAAAATATTTTCTTAATGTTTGGTCCAAATCATTCATAATAAAAATAAAATACAGGAGGATTTAAAACAAAGTACCAGTACTAGCACCTTGTTGTCCAAACAGTAGGACCAGGTCCCTTTCTTTCAATGTTGTGAGCAGCTAAAAATCATGGCTTTGTTGTACTTGCAGTTCTATTAAGTGCCAAGTTTTAGTGCAACTGTAAGACTTGTTTCTGTAAGGCTTCCTTGTGTCTGTTTACCAGTAACAGTTAATATGAATGTTACTGCTACCTTTCAAAACTTCAAAGGCATTGATTAAATAATAAGACTTTAAATAGAATGTGTAAACTATCCATCAGAATTTCAGATTATTAAGCACCAGAAACACAATTTTTCAACATTTCAATGAAATTGGCATCACAGTTTAATTGTATGTATATGTATTGTAACATATATGGCCTGCTTTATTCACCCAGTCTCTTCTTCTCTCTTTAGTTTGCACTTGTCTCAGTTGGGGCCTTTGAAGCAGTACACTCCATAGAGCTTGTGCTTTTTGTCAGGGAAGCCATTGAAGCGCACGGCGGCCTCAGTGGGGCTGCAGCGGCGCCGAGGGTGGGATATGGGGTAACGCACACTGCCATCAGCCAACCACCCTGCATCACAGCGGTCATAGCCAAGGAGCTTCCACGCAGCAAACATTTGACCCACTTTGGCAATCTGAGCACCATCCTTCTGGCAAGCCTGCACTGCCTCATCATAGGTAAGTTTGGAACGCTGGATCAAGTAGTAGAATCGACCTAAGAAGGGCATAGCAATTAAATTGTGTCCTTCATTAGGTTAAAATGAGAAAAAAAAACCATCCATATTCTGTAAAAAAAAAAAAAAAATTATTTTAATTTGTATTTTAGCAGGAACATGAATTTGTCTTACCTTTGTAGTGGGATGTAAAGCAGAAGACGTCATAGTGGTTCTTCTCTTTGTCCCGTACTCCATAGTTGCGTACCCCCGGTACAGTGTTCCTTCCTCCACAGGGTTCTCTGGGTGTTGTGATGGGATACTGCACTGAGCCATCACTAAGCCAGCCAGCATTGCACCAGTCCATTCCTCCTCTCCAAGCATCATAAAGCTGATCAAAAGAGGCCACAATGGCATCCTGGTCACGGCATGCTCGCTCTGCATCGTAGTAGTTGAGGTTGTAGCGACCAAGGCGAGGAAAGTATGGGAAAACAACACCTAGGTACCAATCCAAGAACAATGTGTGAGCAACAAGTACTGTTTCAGCAGTAAATTTAAAAAAAAATAATCCATACCTTCTAGGTCAAGAGCCACTACTGCTGTTGCATCCTCCAAACCATCAATAACTTCACATTTATATTTTCCATAATCCTCCAGGGAAATTTCTGTGATGACAAGAGATGCGTCTGATGGAGAGGTGTTGAGTAAATGGACACGCCCATGAAAACGTCCATAACTTCTTTTGTGAAAATCCATGGAAACAAAGACATCCACCTTTAACAAAATTAACAAATGTTATTGGTTCACAAATACAGTGATAAATGTCCTCACACCAACAAGTGTTACCAGTAATACAGTATTTCTGCAGTGACAGCTTCCATAATGGTAGTCATAATAATAAAGTGTTCCTACACTGATCCAAAGGTCAGCAGTTCAAATCCCAGCCAAAAGCAGGTGCGTATTGTTGCTGTGTCTTTGAGCAAGACACTTGCTTCACATCATGAACCTTATGTCCATGATGTGAAGCTCTTTGAGTGCCCATTGAAAGCAGAGAGGCACTCTTTAAAATCTGAGACTATTCCATTAAATGATGTTTCATATTTACTCATTCAACACACTTTTTCATACACATTATGTAAACTGTAATCATAATAATAATACGTGTTTTGTCACAGTGCATACATCATGCTCTGCAGGATTCGTGGAAGAACTAACCTCTTTGAGATAGTCAGAAGTCAGCTTCGTCCATTTGATCCTCATCTTACGATTGGGCGCAAGACTTTCTTCTCTGTGAATCTTACATGGTAAAGTAACATTCCCACCTCGTCTAGTTATCACTTTGGATGGCTCTGCCAGCACAGAGAGTCGAGGACCATTCTCTGCAAAACAGTTACATATAAAGTGTTTACTAACTTAGAAGTCTCTATCATCCTCATCGCCATTCACACTAAAACAGTGTTTAAAACAGACTGCTACAGAAGCAGGAGGGTCCAGTCAGTGAACTAAAGGCACATTGATTTCACTCTGGACATGTGCTTAGAAGGCATCACCTGCATTTTCCTCTTTTTTGTAGATTCTCATAGTTAATATGCATAGTCACATGATTATTTCTAATATAAAACAGTTCTCTGCTTACTGCTGTTTAGTTATGTACAACAGGATTAATTGTAAGTGTTTATTTGTAGAGTTCGGAACTGTGTGGAGTCAGTCAGTCAGACGTTTGTATAAGATAAGTTCTCTCTGAGCTGACAACCTTCCACATAGTGTCCTTATCAGTGGTGCCACAATGCTATGATTAGCAGAGGACACAGAAGACACAGCAGAGTGAGTGTGGGAAACACAAAACAGAGATTGCAGCTTCTTATGAATGAACTCACCTCCGACATAGATAATCCTGGAGTGTTCTAGTTCAGGATACAGTGCATCTAACTGTCTGAGAGTTTGTACGGCTGATCTGTCAGCTGCAGCCACCGAGAGCAAGACAAAGATCGGCAAACAAATCATCTTTGGTCAAAGTGGAAGATGGTTCACACTGCAGAGAAACACAGTAAAAGTACAAAGAAATGTCAGGTTAAATATTTGAGCCAAATCTCTGCAGTACACAGGGCATTTCTATCCTTGGGACATTTTCTATCTGCAATGCTGTGCCTCTCTGAAAGAACTCTGATAATGCCCTGCATCCTTTTGCTCTGCACACATCCAGCCTATAAAGCACTACCTCAGTGAACTCAACTGATACAAACGCAGAACAGTAAATGATTATATACATACTGGGCAGCAGATGTGTCATCCAGCAATGCAAGGACGCAGCATACTGTAGAGCATGGTAGCAGCAATCAAAGTCCACAACTTCACTGAGACTGTCACTGTGCAGCATATCCCCTCTGAGCGCATTCACCTTACACACACACACACACACACACACACACACACACACACACACACCCTCAGTGCAGCCACTCCACACTCACTAGCGCACACACATAATAGAAACAGACAATAGAAATGTGTAATCTCCATACATCATTTTCTACACGCATTACAATGTGTCCCTTCACACAAAATTATGCTAGTATTTAGTGATTAGACAAAGAAAAGAAAAAGAGTACTGGCTTCAAAATAATAAAGCAAGTGTAAATTAAAAGTGTAATAATAATGACTTCTATGAGGCTAGCTACATTTTTGTTATGAGTTTTTTTTGTTTTTTTAAACTCCAGATGGCCTTATTCCGTGCTGTATGTTCGGATGTATCTCTGTCTATTAGCAGTAGTCTCCAGGGCTCCCTATACCCCCACCCTCTTTATCTCCATTCACTCTTAAACTGCTGATGTACGGGCCCCTCAGTGAGATCTGCAGTCAGCAGAATGACGCTGCAGCACACACTCATGTTTAACTCTGGGGTGGTGGGGGGCTTGTCCATGCTATGACTATAGGGAAAACTGTTCAGTATTGAGTCTTTACGACAGGAGGTGCTGGTGTGTGAAATGGGAAAAAACAAGGGGATATGCACAAAAAGCTCTGTGCTGACCCATTAGCAGGTGTTAACTATAAAGCAGCTTTGACAGAGCTCTGTGTGTAGTTAAAAGATCTGCATGCACTTCATCTGTGGAAAGGATAACAGATTACTAAAGAATCTGCCCCCATAACCGACTAACACAACTGCTTCTGTGTAGTGCGTAAACAAGGCAAGGTCTTTTTAGTCCAGGTGTGTTGCTCCTTGTCCTCACCATGCACACATCTGTCGAAGGCATTCACCAGTGGAGTCATTAAAAAACTGAATTATATGACGCCTTGTTGATTATAAGAATCCATTGTTTAAAGTTTACAGAACACAGACTTGTTTTAGCCATGTTTGGTCATATTTTTAGTTTAGCTTTTAGTGGTGTATTTACATTTCCTCAGTGTTCCATTACAATGTTTACACTTGGTTTTTATGAACCACATGTCCCCATTTCACTTGAGAACTTTTCCTTCAACACACCTCAAATCCTGGATTTGAGTGGATTTGAAGTTTTCAAATCAATAGGGCATTTCATTCAGTCATTTATCTCTGTAAACCAGTAAACTACTCCAAATGTCCCTCCACAGCCACATAGAATATTTGTTTTGCATGTTGTCACACATTTTGCCATTTTGTTGGAGGGCTGAAACTTCTTAAAATGTACGATCATAACAAGTGCAACAGGGCTGTTCACTGCTAACAAAAACAACCCGTAGCATCCAGCAGTCATAGAGGATTTCATAATTATCATTTCTGAGGTTAGAGTTGGGACATTTCTCTGCTCAAATGCCTTTAAAATTAGTCGCCACCAAGATACAGTATAATAAATATAATTTTACTACAGTATTATGCCCTAATGTCCAAAGTAAAATGCATGATTTGTTTTTGGAGGGTTTTGGAGTCTTTATAGATACAGTCTAATGTAATGTAATGTAATGTAATGTAATGTAATGTAATGTAATGTCATCAATTGAACACATTAAAACCAACCAGAGCTGCAACTTTGGAGCATGGTGCCTCCCAGTTTTCATAAATCTATAGATGCTATGTACATTTACAAATGTGTGTTACAAATGTGTGTTACAAATGTGGGTTACAAATGTGTGTTACAAATGTGGGTTACAAATGTGTGTTACAAATGTGTGTTACAAATGTGGGTTACAAATGTGTGTTGCAAATGAGTGTTTACAAATGTGGGTTACAAATGTGTGTTACAAATGTGTGTTTACAAATGAGTGTTTACAAATGTGTGTTGCAAATGTGTGTTTACAAATGTGTGTTTACAAATGTGGGTTACAAATGTGTGTTGCAAATAAGTGTTTACAAATGTGTGTTACAAATGTGTGTTACAAATGTGTGTTTACAAATGAGTGTTTACAAATGTGTGTTGCAAATGAGTGTTTACAAATGTGTGTTACAAATGAGCTTGCCATGGCTGACATGGGGCATTAGTAATCTGACAGACAGGATACATGAGTGACTAATGCTGCACACTCAACTCTTGAGGTAAATGCAAGGGGAAATTGTGATTTATGAGTAAGGCTCTTTATTATATGTAATACTGTCTGTATAATGCCTTAAATTTGAAGGAAAACACGAGGCTCATGCATCAGTACATAATATCTAGTATAATTCACACCAAATGTTAAACATGTTTGTGAATCAATGCTATCACAGGAGTTAAGCTGTTTTTAGGGTTGTTCAGTGCCACCAGCCAACCAGGCTTGGCATTGACAAACTGTGTTTGGGACGGGTCCCCTTAGGAGCTGATCATTACAACCATAAAAACTTGATTTGGGCCTACATATATTGCAAATGGTGGGAGAGTACCACATTCTAGTTGTTGACTGTATGTAGCTGTATGTTTTAGGGCAGGGTACAAACATTGGAGTATTTACACTGAAAATAAAAATTGGAATTCAAAAATAGCCAAGCACATTTCATTACAGCACAGCTGAAGTGTTCAACACACAGGTCTTTTGCCTGAAAATGCTATGAACAACTTGTGACGTCTCTGTCACACCACCTGCTACAAAGAGGTCTCAGTCAGAGCACATTGGGCCTATGATGCCATCACACAAAATGGGTGGAAACCAACACATTACAATTTCCGGTGCAAATGCTGTTACAGCTACGCTATGTTTGAAATGAAGAGGACAAATGAATGAACATCTACAATGCTGAGGGTAAAATATAATTTACTGTTATGTACTTCACTGTTTCATTCCCAGTTTGTCCTCAGTGCATCAAATTTATGATTAAAAACAAAGTGAAATAAATGAGAAATTAGGTTAGTTTAGTTTGTTTGTTTAATTAGGCTATGTTTAAGATGTAGCTATGTTTACGCAATCATTATAAAAAGTACAACAAATTCTATGAAATTCAAGATGAATACTTTACGTAATTATTTTTTTTAGAAAGTTGTTTGGAGAGCTTTACAACAACTACATCTAAAATCTTGATGTCGATTTTGGCAAATATCAGTTATCAGCCACAATATCAAAGTAAAAAACTCAGGTGAAAAAGACCATCCATGCTTCTTTATCCTTTCTTATCCTCCTTAATAAGTAAAAACTGAATTACAACCACATGGGAGCCATTCATGAGCAGCATGATGTATTAAGATCCACTATTGCTCACTCAGTCACCTCTGCTCTCACCCAAGTCTCCACTGCCCCCCACTGTGTGAGATAATTTATGATGCTTTTTCTGCAGCTCACCTCTATGAGGTCACACAGTTAAAAGTGGTGTGCCTCTTCATTCCACAGTTACTCCATGTTTTCAAAGACATGGCTGAAGGTTTTATCTATGTTTTATATGGCTGCTTAAGGTGTCAGAGGTGAATTCCTGCGGTCATGAGGCAGCAAAGCCCACCAAAAATGATATTACCAGACCTAAAGCATTAAGATTTAGGTACATTTTATTTACAACCTTCCATGAGCCATGACTAAATTAAACTAAAAGACAAATCATGTTATTTTTATGACTGATGTTGACAAAGAAACCAATATTCACCAATATAATAACAGTAGCCTAAATGAATTGTTAGGTTAAAGGAATATCAGACAGAGCTGCCTTATGTGAAAGGGTCAGACAACAATCATAGGTTTCAATTCAATCAGTTAAGCCAATTAGTAATTAGTAACATTTTATATGGGAATGTCTTTCACAGCTAGAAGAAAATATGAGTACAATCCTCATTACACCTCCCAGTAATCCAGCAAAGGCCAGTGTGGGGCATAAGGGCACCACACAGGGTCAGGGTGGAGCCGCCGTGTCTAAGCCAATGCACAGGCAATTATTGAGGGAATAAAATTTGCACATAGGCTTGAGGCTGTCACCTCTAAATCACTTGGCCTCTGCTCTGCTGAATTTGCTCAACCATAAATAAGAAAACAAAAATGTGTCACATATTCAAGTGGCAAGACAGTTAACATTTTTTATTCAGCAGCTGAAAACAGTACTGTCCAGTTATCAGGGTTACAATTGGACATTATTTATTAACAGCAACACTGCTATAATTTAACACATATGTAGGCTTATGCTCCTGTACGCAAGCAACAAAGACACAATGACTGAACAGACTAGTGAATAGAGAGATTTGGTCCCCCACAAAAAATGCATTTTTCCCTCCCAATTTATGGGCGATGATGAACAGCCTACTGTTCGTCATCGAACAACAGCCTACATAGCCTACATGTGAAAATTAAATTCTTTGACAAACTATTTCTTTAAATTTAAATAGGGATGTATTGTTATATTGTACGACAGCACCACAAGCTACATTGATCATGCGTTACCTCAGTTATGGATAAGGCGATAATGTTCCACGATAAGGTTGGATTCCGGAGGTCAATCAGGCAGAGATATTTTCCCTCGTGTAACAGGTCCAACAATGAGTCCTCACCAACTAGCGGGTTGATGCGCTCTCACGCTCCTCCCCGCGCGCCAGGATGGGGGTCTGGGCAGGTGACCGGTTCACCACAGGGGCCACTTTCAGCGACTTCCCGGAAAATGTTGTCACAGAGTGCGCAATTAAATTAAACAGAGTTGGAGTTAGTCTGATCTTTCTTTTTCCCGAACATCGCTGCAGAGACTGAGAGCTTCTATTATGAAACAAGAGCTGTCCACGCCCTCCTCTAACATCTTTATCCAAGGGCCAACTTCATTGCACAACTGTTGACTTTTTACCCTTTTTGAATTTTGATTGATTGAAGATGATTTTGTGATAAATCTGCACACTAAGTAATCAACTGTTCAAGTTTCAGGCGATGTGTAGGATTCTGCTCCAAAGATTTATTCTACTGTTCTACACTACGTTAATTCATAGTAGAAAATATTAAATAGCCTGTATCAAACAACAGCAGAAATTAACATAGAATATATTTTTTTATTTAGATCACATACATTTTCATGCAGCTAGGCTGAGTGATAGAGACAACTTGTGTGGCCCACACTATATATATATATATATATATATATATATATATATATATATATATATATATATATATATATATATATATATATATATATATATATATATATATTTTTTTTTTTTTTTTTTTTTTTTATGGTACATGTCGTCTACCAAAAAGATGTTTCGCATGTTATATCTGTGATGAGGACTGTGTTATGGCTATTTTTACTAACACACATTAATGTTCTCCTCAGCCTCAACCTAGAATCAAATACTTCTGCCTTTCCAGTAATTTGATTACCATGCCATCTTTGTTTAGTTAGGGTTTTAGGTTAGTGGTGCTGTAAACCCTGCCCCATTAACTCTGCCATTGTACGGTCACTGCTTCCCCATCACACCGTTGAAGGCATAAAAGTTGAAAAGGTCAGCAATCAGACACCGATGTAAGCAGAAAGGCTTTATTGAGCAAGATTGGCATGTAGTAAACTAATTGCTACAACACACAACTGTCTTGTAGCTGACTTGGCACCACATCAAAAGAGTTACCACTTTCTCTTTGATGACAATAGTCTGTAAAATAATATATGTGTGCACTTGATCTTATTGTTTCCTACCAGCTAAAAGAGACTTGTTGCAGTGTGTCTGAGTATACAAGGGGTCTTATCTACAAGTTTAGGGTGGGGGTTGAGGGAATTTGGTTTAATGGCATGAACACATAGTTGCCTAACACTAGGATTTAATATGCTTGGAGTAACTACCACACCCTTTCTGTATGAAAAGTCATTCACAATTCATGAACATCCAGAAGAAAATATATCAAATATGCATGCTACTGGCATTCATATCATCCACAGTGAATTTAGCCAAATCTGGTCAGGGATTTAATTTGTTTCAGGTTTTCAATTAGTGAACAAAATACTTAAAAAAAACATAGATTAAGGTTGCAAAGTTTGTTGGTCCAAACACAGAAGGTGCTTTTTGAAGCAGGTCCAGGTCTCACTCTACCCTGCCCCCATCCTCACCCTCCAGCTGCCCGGATGTGGACAGGCTGGGATAAATGTCCAGCCTTGTGCTTACCCCACATGCACTGCAGCGGCTTGCTCACAAGTGGTTTCTTCAGAAAGATGTCTCTGTATAAGCTGATGATTTTGGATCTGGTAAAGTCTTACTTATTTGGCTCCTCAACAAGATTTGGGTACAATTTGCTCGAAAGAGGAGACCTAAATGTTGGCTACAGGACAAACATGAGTTCAAACAGAAATGCAGCAGACAGTACATCAATAACTCAGCGCAAAAACATGAGGATTTCACACATGGTGGCGTAGTTATATGCTTAAGCCTTACCCTTAAAACCCTTACCTCATAGCTCCGATTGATCCGTTCTTCCACAGCTCCACGTTTCTCTGAACAATTCACGGCTCATCAGCAGCTTTGGGCCCCTGAGGCCCAAACCTCTGCGTAGCCACAGAGGACGTAACTAACAAATTCAACTCTCTATCCTCAGAAATTCTGGACTCTGTGGGCCCCACAAAATCCAGAAGACCCAAAGTTAAATGTACACCAACACAGTGGCTAAATGACTCTACTCGTACACTTAGACAAGCTTGTAGAAGATGAAAATATTTATTATGAAATATTTAAAGCTTCCTTGAAGTGCTATCAAAAAGCTGACCTATCTGCGAAAAGTGAGTATTTTTCCAACATCATTGAATCAAATGCTCATAAACCTCAAATCCTTTTCCAGACTTTAAACTCTCCACTACATCCTCCATCCTCACACGCCTGCCTCACGAGCTCGGTGGACTGCTATGAATTTTTCAAGGACTTTTTTATGAATAAAATAGTCAATATAGGAGCACAGATCATTCGCCCCTCCAGCCTTCCCCAAGTTATGCCCTGTGCTATCCACCAACTCGCTGAATTTAGGCAAGTGTCTCCTGGAACTAACTGAGGCACTTGCACATCTCAAACCCACTAGCTGCCACCTGGACACTTTACCTGCAACTTCTTTTAAATATGTATTTCCCTGTACCCATTCAAGTATTTTATCCATTATAAATTCATCTCTACTTAGTGGTGTTGTTCCTACATTCTTCAAATAATCTATTGTGCACCCACTCATTAAAAAGGCTAATTTGGACACTGAGGTTGTATCAAACTGCAGGCCCTTATCCAAATTACCATTCATGGCTAAAATTTGGGGGAAAAAATTGTGTTCTCTCAAGTTTCAGCTCATGTTAACAGCCTACATATCTTCGACAAGTTTCAGTTTGGTTTTCGCAAGCATCATAGTACCGAATCTGCTCTGGTAAAGGTCTACAATGACATCCTTCTCACACTTGATTCTGGATCCTCAGCTGTGCTAATTCTATTGGACTTAAATGCAGCCTTTGACACGATTGACCACCAGATTCTCCTAAAACGCCTGCAGCATGTCGCTGGGTTGCAGGGCTCAGTCCTAAAATGATTCACTTCATATCTGACGGGAAGATCCTTCTCAGTCAAAGTAGGTGAGAGAGTGTCTACTCCTGCTCCTGTCATGTCTGGCTTGCCCCAAGGGTCCATCCTAGCGCCTCTTTTATTTTCTTTATACATACATTAATTCTAGAGAAACATCAGATTAAGTACCACCTCTATGCTGATTTCCTTTGCCACTCTCCCTGTCTGTCTTGTGGAAATAAAAAACTGGATGCCCTTTAATTTTCTCCAGCTAAATGAAAATAAGACTGAAGTTATTCTATTTGGACCTTACACTGACACCCTCACATCTGACCTTGGGCCTCTTGATACAAATTTGCACAGTTCTGTAAAGAACCTTGGTGTTTTTATGGACTCTCTTTTAAACTTTGAGAAACAAATTTCAAATGTTGTTAAAACTAGCTTTTTTCAGCTAAGACAAATCGCTAAATTAAAACCAATCCTAACACACAATAACTTTGAAACAATCATACACGCTTTTGTAACTAATAGACTGGACTACTGTAACTCGCTCTATTCAGGCCTCCCACAATCCTCCCTTAATAGGTTACAGTTAGTCCAAAATGCTGCTGCCAGTCTGCTCACCGGGTCCAAAAAGAGAGACCACTACACCCATCCTAGCCCGACTCACTGGTTACCTGTGAAATACAGAACTGATTTTAAAATTGTATTATTTGTTTTTAAATCACTCAACTCACTGGTGCCACAGCACATTTATTTATTTATTTGATTGGGACAGAGCATGTTAATGGACAAACATGACACAACATGAATGTAAACACACCGGATTTATAGCCTAAGGCTAATTTCCATTTGTTGTCCCAAAGGGCTGGGGTCACAGGGGGCCAAAGAATAAAATATTGCACACTCCACTCATTGCACAGTTCCCATTATTGCACAGTCCAGTCATTGCACAATTCCCATTAATTTGCAGTCAATCTGGCCACACATTCAGTACATGCAAATATGTGTCCATAAAAGATCAATTAAAATCACAATGCAACTATACGTGAGGACATGTTTGGTTTGACCGTAACCAATTTTTCATCACTGTCACCTATGTCTTTACATCACTAATCTATTAACCCCACACACTGCCCCTCAGTCTCTCAGGTCAAACTCTCTCAACCTACTGTCCGTCCCACCATCCCGCCTCAAAACCAAGAGAGGTCGAGCTTTCTCTGTTGTGGCCCCTAAGCTCTGGAATGCCCTCTTCATCTGAGATCATGCTCCTCTTTACCTCACTTTAAAACGCTCCTAAAAACACATTTTTTCAAGATGGCGTTCAATAGCCTATGCGCTCTACTCTGAAGCTGTCAACTTTAGACTTTTATCTTTGTGTATTATGCCATTCTTTCATGTAATATTGTATATTTTACATTTGTTTTATTGTTTCACTATGATGTGTTTAATGCTGTAAAGCACTTTGGTGCAGCTTGTTACAGTTGTTTTAAATGTGCTATATAATAAAATGAATTGACTTGACTTGACTTGACTTAAGGGTTTAGACTAAATAAGGATATTACTTTCAGTCCATGAGGATGTGGAGGGGAAATCCTGAGTGTTTTCTGAAACAGATAGAACATGTGTCCCACCAGTCTCTATCTGAGCTCACAGATGTGGGGAAGGAGACATTTGGAGATAAGGTGAGACCAAGTGGCACCTTAAACTATCAGACAGAGAAGTGAAGTCTTTGAAAGAACTTAACCATACAAATCCATAAATTACAAAAGCTGACCAGAAGTATTAGACTAAAGCTTAAAGAAGAGTATGTTGCAAATTATTGACATTTCATTTCACTAACCAACAACAGATTTCCCTTTAGGCCTTCTCAGTTGCCATTTTGGTCAGCTGGGTTTTGTTTAGTTCATAAAAGTATTTTATTTTTGTGGAGTGTAGATTAACAAATTTGTAGGCCTAGAAGATTAGGCCAGTGGGTTGATGTGCTGTTCATTTATCACATTTAAAATGAAGCTCTCTTTGCTCTTTATTTATTTAATTATTTATTTCTCTCATTGTTGTAAGTGGAATCATACCAATCCTGATATCTTTCAATTCAAATGCAATCAAAAATTTTATTGTAAATCATTAGAAAACCTTCCAAATAAACAAGCTAGTTACATAATTTAACTACCCCTATGTATTGTAATCTTTGTGTATAGAGTTTTTATTTTATTTTATTATTTTGTTTAGTTATTTTTTTTTTTTTTATCTGTTCTTGGTATGGCAAAAAAAGGAGAAAATTTAATTTGTCAACTGGACAGAGTTTATTTGGTTGAATACATTTCGCAGCTCATCCAAGCTGCTTCCTCAGTTCTGGTCAGATGCTGGTGGACACTGCCTTATATCTGCCTGAAGGGAGGAGCTTAATTACAATGAAAATTACTCTGAGACACACATATTTAAATACAGTTTCAGTTGGTCAGGTGTGTCTATTCAATATGGAGTTGTTAACAGTTTCTGTTAGTCATGTGAGTCTATTCAATATGGAGTGGGAGTGGGGGAGTAGTTATCATATCCATTCAGGGCCATGATGGTGTTTTCACACCTCTGGACCTGACCTGGCTAGTCCCATTGTTTTCCCAGTTTGTTTTGATTTAGGTTTGAGGATAGAGTTATAGATGGGAGACAAATGATGTCTGAGACCTCCATTTCTGTTCAAGGAAGGATTCTCTTTCTTGACAAAAATAGCCTCTTTAACTCCCCTCTCAAACCAGTTCTTTTCTCTGGCCAAGATCTGGACCTCGCTGTCCTCAAAGGAGTGGCCTGTGGCTTTTAGGTGGAGATGTACGGCAGATTGCGGTTCTTGGTATGTTTAGATCTCTTTAGACATCTTAGATTAACAATGATTAGTCTTTTGTAAGGAAAATTGTACTAGTTTGCCACTGATGCCCTGTGATGTGAAGAAACATTAGTTTAAATAAACAGAGCTACTTCCATTTACAAATAATAACAATTTGGAATAATTCGTACTTTTCAAAAAAAAAAAAAAAAAATAATAAAACAGAAATAAAATAACACAAACAAATGCAATGCAAATCTGACCAGTACCTGTATTTTTTTAATCTGTTTTTGGTATGTTTATAATAATTTGTTTATAATAATTTGTATGTATATATGCAATCAATTTAATGAAGAAAAATCAATAGATCCATGCTTTTGACCCCATGGACATTGCTAACAAATTTTCACTAGAGGTCACTATTGAACTTACTTTCCGTGTTGATGAAAGTGAGAAGCTGATAACATGGTATTAATAATCCCCGATTTTAACACTGGTTGCTGAAACAATACACCACTACAAAATTAGGTTACCCATCAAGGTATTTATATAAATTAATGCATTCAGACACATCGGATGACAAAAACCAATCAGCGCTTACTTTACTGTTGCCTAGTAACCACAGACCAATAGAGATGATTTGTGTGAGCGAGCGCGGATAAAGGGATTTGTTGTGTTTCTTTGGATCAGTGGTTTGAATTTGAGACCCGTGCATCTACTGTATTGTTATAAAATGAGTCTATCCCTGAGGTAAACCGGCTACATACATTTTTATTTAAATCAGATGCATGTAACATGTTACAAGGCTTTGTTTTAGATAGCTATCCTCTATGCTAAGGTTGGGAATAGCATACCCTTGATTGTTCTTTGTGGTCAAATTGATGTTTATTGATTGATTTGTTACAATGCTGCTACTATTGATCCGATAGTAATACTTTCTACTCTCACCAAACACGTTAAAGGTTCGTAATGTATCTTCAGGTAGAAGGTCCGCCACCTGCTTGTCTCATGTTAGTGCCTCTTGCCTCTCTAGATCTATGGTCTCTATGCAGGTAACGTTACACAAGTTTAAAGCCATACTGAAAATTTCGAGGCAAAACGTGAAAAGTTACATAGTGTGTCTGTAAAATTACACGATGGAGCAATTAATGCTTGTTGTCTTTCAAATCAGTTCAGCAATGCTTTTTTTTTTTTTTCAGAACTGAGCTTGCTGTGGACAAAACTAAACGCAAGAAAAGAAGAGAGCTCACTGAAGATCAGAAACACGAAATTAAAGAGGCGTTTGAGCTGTTTGACACGGACAAAGATAAAGAGATTGACTACCATGAACTTAAGGTAGCTAATGCTTGTCATGCAGTACCTTATAGTCATTATGTCTCCAATAACTATAGTATGTAGGGTTGGCGCTATGCCAATAAAATCATGTGGTTTTCTAGAGCCAAGCTCATGATTTCAAATTGATCACAAATTCACGCAGTTAGTAACTTTATACTTTATTTAGAGGTCATTAAAGCACTCAACTACTCATGACCATAGACTGTATATACAAATGGGCACAGCTAACGCGCTAGCCGCTGCGTTCCAAACATGGATCTATTAAAAGGGTTCCAAATAGGAAGTGAACATGCGGGCACTTCCGGCTCCTTCTGACCTTGTCTCCCATTAACTTGCATTGAAATATTATGGCTCCTCTGTCTGTAACTGCTGCTGTGAGCCTCATAATTCTGGTCCTGAAATGTTCGTATTAACCCGCTCTACATGATCCTGGTGTTTTGGTTTTTTTTTGTTTTTTTTTTCGCTATTTTGTCCATAAAAAAATCATACCATAGAGCCTGGCTCCAGATTCGCCCCGTAACCTTTAGCATCGCGAGCTTCATTTGAGTGGAGCTGAACGCTATGGGTGACGTCACACTTGCTTAGTCCACTTTTTACACAATCTATGCTCATGACAGAGTCTGACCAGTAGGAGGAATGCATTAGAAAACTGTCTGTTTGAACATAGAGTTGTATTTAACAAAAAAGCAATGACTCAAGATCAAACAGTATCACTAAAAAACAGGAATTGGATCACAATTCGATTTTAAGCCCAAGTAGTACATCACTAGTAAACAACATGCTATAATTTTTCAGTAATAAAAGTTTGCATTTTGGTGTTCATAAGCATCATTACTAATTACAAAGTATGTGACCACCGCAGGTTGCAATGAGAGCGCTTGGATTTGAAGTAAAGAAAGTGGATGTTTTAAAAATACTAAAAGACTACGACAGAGAGGGGAATGGAAAGATTACATTTGAGGATTTTAATGAAGTTGGCAAGTATTTTGTATATTTTTTTTCTATTTTAGCTTATTTTAAATGGTGCAAAATGGTTTAAATTGGGCAATCTCTTTTCTACAGTAACAGACCGAATATTGGAAAGAGACCCAAAGGAAGAGATCTTAAAAGCTTTCAAATTGTTTGATGACGATGAATCAGGGAAAATCAGTCTGAGGAACTTGAGGCGGGTCGCACGGGAACTTGGAGAAAGCATTAGTGATGAAGAGCTGCGAAGCATGATTGACGAGTTTGATGTTGACGGAGATGGGGAAAGTAAGTGACCCCACCTACACTACACCACAGCCTTTGCTGGCTGAGTTATAAATATAACATTGTTGTAGTGAATGTCAATTAAGAAGACAGCCTGAAAATAGTATTGGCTAGTAAGCAGTAACTGGTCTTTCTGACAAAATCTCTGTTTTTGTCTGTCTTTGTTAGTAAACCAGGACGAATTCCTTGCAATTATGACAGGAGAAACCTAACACTTATCTGGGAAACTCTGAGGACCTTTCCTGAACAGCTGGATATCTTATTTGAGACACCTCTATGTAAATGACTGAACCAACTGAAGATATTCATGGTCGTTCACCTCACTGTTTTTATAATGGCATCTCCACTGTCAAAAATACTTGTCTTGTGTTTCATGTCCCCTTAATTAAGCATGCATTGTTAAATATTTTGCATTATCTAAATATTGTGTATACCTGTCAAAAATGTGTTTTTGAAGTTATTGTATTTATTTTTTACAAAATCATTAAATTTGACATGTTAAAAAAACTCCCTCTTGGGGCTTTCACTTAAATGTTATACTCTAGGTACTCGCTAGAGGGAGCTACAAGTTTTGAGTCAGAACCATAGACTGCCAGAACTAAACACGCCTCACTTGACTACTTATTAAGGAGATTATTCGATTGCAAATGACCAAAGCATATACATTTCCAGGGACTGCAGATTTAAAATTGCCTTTCGTTGGTTAATGAATAAATAAATTAGATTTAAAACAATAAAGAAAATATGAGATGAAAAGAATTAATGGCAGTGCCCTTATTCCGTGTCTATGTGACCACAATTTTTTTACGCAGGTCCCGAGGTAACCCATATTACTTTGTTAATAACTTTATCCAAACCACTCACAATGATAAAATGTGGAAATCTGTGGTGTTCTCCTGTGCAACTGAAACCT
The DNA here is from genome assembly GCA_029959045.1 of Taenioides sp. WSHXM2023. Lineage (NCBI taxonomy): Eukaryota > Metazoa > Chordata > Actinopteri > Gobiiformes > Gobiidae > Taenioides > Taenioides sp. WSHXM2023. Next base: position 23,690,266 of record CM057085.1, read on the forward strand.
AAAGTTTTAGAAAGATTAGGTAAGGTAAGTTTTTCAGTATAAAAGAATTGACTGAAAAAAAAATCTCGGAATGACTGCTACTGTAGAGATGATGATCATCCAACCTGCATGTAGCCATCACTGCCTGGACAGACATGAGTTGCCCTTGCTTTGTCAGATGCTCAGCTGTTGGTCCCTGACCAGAGCAACACAAGCTCCAGAAATAAACCAGCCCAGTTCCTCCCCAGTTACAACCTCCCACCCCCCTTTCATGGTTTCCACTCTACCAGTTTGCACACTCTAACAAATGTATACACTCTTATTTGTATTGGCTGCAATCATCTCTCCTGATGAGAATCCTAAAAATACATAAGTCTGGCTGACCTCAGCATCATCTAATTGCTTTTTTAGTTTGGGGGGTATATCTACAGATAGATGGATAAATGGCAGTGACGTCTGTTGCTCACATTCAAACCTAACATACATAAAAATGAATCAGATTTAAGAGACATTAAAAAGATTAAAAGAGCAAAATGTAGCTGTCAGTGCATAAGCAAAGAATAAATAGAGCTAAGGAGTTGGAGGCACTGGCCAAACCACTGTTCAACATCATGAGCAAGGTTAGGCTCCTAATATATGGGAACTATAAGGAGCACTTGTGTGAACACATTTTACAGATATTAATAATAATATAAAAATGCATAACACTTGTATAGCACTTGACACTCAAACACGATTCCAGACAAATCCAAACAGAAATAAAACATAAGACGAAAGGCAATTTTTGAACAAGTTTTCAGGCATTTTAGCAGTTTGAGTGGAGAGCGAACATTTCTTCCTGGGATGAATCAATCATTCTGGCATTATAAAATTTCCTGTTTTGTGTCTTATTTAATATGTCATCTATACTTGTATACATATGAACATAAATGTTTTTTTTTTTAATCCTAGGAATCTTTTTATTTTAAATAGTTGAAGGCATACACTGCATTGCATTTGCATAGCAAGCGGCAGTAAAGTGACTCATTGGTAACCAGAGTTCTTACTCTTGTGTCCACCTGTCAGTCATTAGGGGAGCTATGCTGGCCATGTGACAACACTTACCCTCTGACCCTCACTGAGACAAGGGCACCATGGGGACACACCGCTGGGCTGTTCACTGACACATTTGGGGAGATCTTTTATGGCAATAAATTGTTCGACAAGCATCATTATAATGGACTTTAAATTAAATAAACAAATCTTAATAAACATCTACCCATATCAAAATAGTTGGTAATTAATGAGTAATGCCCTTTTTACGTTTGGAAACACTTTCAGGTAGACTTCAGGTTTATGACATGTGTCACAGCTGAGAGTGTCCAGCCAGGTGGAGGTTCTCACCTTTAACCCTTCCCACAAGTATGCCTTCAACCTATATGGCCACCAGGATGTCAACAGTAATGTACAATGGCAACAGGTCTGTGGATGTAGCCATCTCAGCTAATTAGCTTAGAACAACAATGATTAGTCTTTTGTAAGGAAAATTGTGCTAGTTTGTCATTGATGCCATGTGATGTGAAGAAATATTAGTTTAAATAAACAGAGATACTTCCATTTACAAATTAAATTAAATAGCAATTTGGAATAATCATACTTCATTAAAAAAAACCCAGAAATATAAAATAACACAAACAAATGCAATGCAAATCTGACCAGTACCTGTGCATAAGGCACAGAGTGAAATCAGACGTGAGCGGGGAATGCCTAGAGACATGCTGTGGATTGTGAGTTATGCCTGGCAGTTGGGTGAGGATGGATTCGTTTACACTCGCTCATGGCTTTCACAGTAATATTATCCGTCAGACAGCCCAACTTCAGTAAGCTCACACTACTCTGAATAGGATCAACTATGAAATCAACAAAACAACAAACAAAAAAGAGTTGTCTTATTAACAAACTTAAGAAATATGAAAACAGAAAACAGTAACTAAATTTGCTCCTATACCTCCAATTATAATGTATTTTTGGTGATGCATATCTGGTTCAGCTTATTGCTTTTGACGTAGGTTGTTTATTTTTCTCCAACACCTTGTTGTACTCCTACACAATCCACCTTCATGCACAGCATGGGCCCACCACCAAGTACCAATAATACCAACCCTAAACTAATCAAGTTACTTATAGAGAGTGCCTCTGCCAGGTCAAAACAATGTAGCAATCATAAACTAATAATTTTGGTGCTTAAAATGTTTTGTTTCTTTCCATAACAACTTACTCTGGTACTTGGCAGTAAGTTTAGATCGCTTTGCTTATTAATAAATGGAGAACAGGTAAACAAACATTTTTGTTTTAATAACATTAGTGTATAACTAGCATGTCTGAAAGTTTACTTACTCAACAATACTGCCAACCATTCACTACTTACATTCGTTTATTATGTTGAGGTCCTTCGATAAACTTTGGAAGGTGGACTGAATTTGAATTCCCTGCTTATAACAATGTGATGAATTCTGAATGTTGCAATGACAACTTTTTATTCTCTAACAATGCACAACTTGCATTTTGTGTGTTTTGTGTTACATCGGAACTACACACATGAATTTATTCAAGACATAATATTTTTTCTTCTATTTTCCCTGAGACCTTAAGTCTGAATGTTTGAGGAGTAGTATAAACAGCTCTATAATAGTGGTTAAAAAGATGTCTACTTAAACGGCATGTTTCTCACTGAAAGAAGTGAAAAATTTGTGGAAACCAAATGTGATGAAATTTAAATAACTATTTGACAGCCAAACATTTTGTGTGATCATGAAACAGATCTCCACTGTCTGAATGGAGGACTGACATCAGGCTTAATATTGAAGTTAAATTAAGTACAAATGTGCAAAATATAAATTATAATTTATTTTTGTCACCTCAAAGGTAATTTAATTTACAGATTTATGTATGTGTAAACATGGAATCAAAAGTCACATGGGTCATGTGAAGGTTGATTTCATTTTGTCGGGACTAAACTCTGTAGTCGCCAGTTCAAAAGCACAGAAAAACTCTGCCATACAGTATGTGTATTATTTTATTTACATTGCCTTGACATAAGAAATGAGTCTAATGCTAATTATACACAATAAATGCATTACAGCTCCACATAACCAGAGTGACCATAACCAGAGTTTTAAACAGGAGAGAGTTGCGTAAAATGTTGTCCTGTGACTTTTCCCTGCCTGGGACATCTCTGCTCTGATACTTGAGGGAGATCAGTGAAGTGTAGCGGCCGTGCTGGTCCCTCTCCTCCTGCTCCAGGAGCTGACAGGAGCGGACAGCTGAGGGTAATCCTCAGCCAAGCAGATGCTCAGTGTGCTGATATGTAGGACATGCCAGCAGGTTTGATCTGCCCCCTCTCCCTTGTAATGTGTCGAGAATGTGGTCTTTGGATCAGTAATCCTGGGCTCTTAGAGTGAGGGCCACAGAGGCCCTGAGTGTCAGCAACACATTCTACACCCCACCCCCAAACACACACACACACAGATACACACACACGCACACGCACACAGGCAGCCGCATCAATGACACCTCCAAACTAAATATACCCCAAGTGACAGTGACAGGTGAGCAGTGTGTCCACAGACATGTACTAAGCACTGGGACGCAGGAGGTCACAGGGTCTGCTGTACAACTGTGTGGAAGATAAAGTGATGTGTAGTGAAATGGGGGCGTGGCCTTGGTGCCTAGATTCCCCCTGTATCCAAACTCACAGCCCACTTTGGGTCAGCCTCTGAAAGCCAGCTGGTCTGGCTTATGAAGTTTTAATTTTTTAAAAACGTTTCTTGTTGGATACAAGGGATTGAGAAAGCAAACCCACCGCTGAGCTGGTGGAAGCCTTCCAGGTGAAGACAAGACAAGACATAACTGGTAGGTTATCCACACACCAGACTGCTGAGGAATTAAAAACTGTTTCATTCAAAAGCATTGTTATGTGTTATGTGATTAATTATGATTTTTGGCTCTCATCAAAGAATTGTAGAAATAGTATAGTATTTTAATGAGCAGCCTGGACATAATTTAATTAATGGGCATGACAAATGTTGGATTAATCAACAAACAACTTAGTCTGTATAAGAGGGGGTCATAGTGTTAAGGTCTGTATTGTCATGACAAATTCTGCAGCCCGTCAGATGCAAGTCTTCAGTCAAGAGAAGCAACTTCATATTTGTAATAGTCTAAAGTGAACAAAAACGGTGTTTCTAATAGTACAATCTATGTATATAAATGCTGTTTTTGTTAGCCATTTATGGAAAATTAGGCTATCAAAGCAGCTAGTTTTACACTGACAAGAGGGAAGAGAAATTACCTAATTACTGTGTAACTCCAGGAGTTGCCACTTGGAGGCAGAAAAGCACACGAGTGCAGTTACTTGTTTCTTGATACAGATCTGAATTGGCCAAAGTGCTCTTGTAGCTGCTCGTGTAGTTCAGAGGAAAGGGCACAGTGGCACACTGGGTATTTTTCTTTCCTGACTCTGTTTCGTTTTCTGTCGGCGCGTGTCCGTGCGCGTGCTCACTTTCAGGTGCTCGCTGAGGCGGGCGCGAGCCTCGTATGGACTGCCGCTGGACGGGCGCAGCTTTAACACCGGAGTCCCTTAGGAGCGTGAGCGCAGAGGTAAGCATGGACCGAAGGAGCGCAGTCCGGGAGTTGTGTGACGCCTGTGTAACCTACCGAAAACGAGAGACTCAGTAAATACTTCTGTTCACAAACAAGAAGTGCTCATCTGAAGTCCGTAGTGTGTCAGTAGCCGTGACCACGCACAGAAGTTGGCTGAGTGAGGATAAAGTTGTTCTGGATGCGCATGTAGCTCAAAGTGCTTGTCGCTTTGATTTTTACATCGGAACTAGTTGACGTCGGAAGCCTTGATTTCCCCTTAAAGCCATTAGATCCTTGGAGTGCAGAGCGGGATTTTTTTTAGCAACAACTGGCGAGGCCTAGAACTGTCCCAGGACACAGCATTATAGGAATTTACACGCCCGGGATTCAACTGACCCTGAAGGTAGACCCATTATTTGAGCTGACCCACCCCATTAGTTTGTTACTAACGTTTAACTGATAATGAGTTATGGTGACCTGGTTTAATGAACTTTTAAGAGGAGTGCATGTGAGTGAACAAGTAATGTCATTCTTCTTTGGATATTTTTAGTTCAATAGGCCTATTTCCTATGACCTTTATGATCATTTGTGTCATGATGTTTGTGAGGGATCATAACGTTTTATTAATCTCTAGGCTACATCATACTGATAAATTGTGTGTGGCATGTGCTATAAGCTTCATTGGATGCCTGACTTATTGTCAAAAGAGGGGTATCCTAAAAGCAAACCACACCATTAGATCAAGTTACCTCTGTAAATGTGCTGAGACAACCAGTTTAAACTCTATGATTTAATAAATATAAATGGACATTTATACGGTGCCTCATAACCCACCTCTTTTGGGTATTTGCAAGAAATATTCAATGCCAGTTTATGCTTGGTGGATGATGTTTTGCCCTTGTGCAGAATGGCTGTCACCTCTGGTGAAAGTGGGGATCAAACCACCAATCTTAAAAGGTAAACTGGCAAATGCTCTATCTTCTACTGTCAGTAAAATGTGACATCAAAGTTTGCTTTGCTGCTCAAGCCTGTCGTCCAGATTCCAGTAGTTTTAGGCTTACATCCCTTACAATGGTGTTGACTTCACTATTATCCTGAATGATGCATTAATGGTCTAATGGTCTTATTCATTCTCTATACATCAGAATGCTTTTCTCCACACACCCCTGAACATGAGCACAGCACTATGTTCTGATCAGACTAAGACACAGGGCAGCTTGTGTGGCAGCTAAACCTTAATGCTAAGAACACATCTGTGCCTGAAATGCCTCTGATTCTCATGTGGTCCTATCAAGTCTCAAGTATCAAATGTCTCTGTTATGAGTTGAATTTTGAATTAGTTTAGGTTAGTATTCTTTTGATACACTGCACATGTGTTTGTCTATATAACTATCATTATCATTGTTTAAATTGTGATTTCAAACAGATGCCCAAGAAGCACTGAAAAGCCAAACAGCATTCTTCTCCCTTTTCAAGTTGGAATAAAATTCCTGTAAAGAAAATAATTGACATTTACTGTTAAAATGCAATTGTACTACTGACACTGCCAAATATTGTTACTATCAGCCTTCTAGACTTGTCAGTATATCAGACGTGTTGTTGTTGTTGTTGTTGTTGTTGTTGTTTAGTGTGTTTTTTTTAGATGTTTCTTCACCCAGATCTTGACCGAACAACAGAAAAAAAACATAATTTGCTTTAAATCTCATTGTCTAATAGATGACCACTCCTCTGAAATGTGAACAGTTTTATGAGATCAAAACTTTCTGAATGAAAGTTAATGGACCATAGATAGCTAGTTAATAGTTCAGAAAATATGTTTATTTTTTTAAAACGTAGGCTAAAACTAATTATTTTTATTTCTTGATTTTTACTTTTTTCAGTGCAGTGCTGCGGCTACTGTAATCATAATTATTGATTTACCAAATCAACCAAATAATCTTCACTAATTATTACTACCTTACTTCTTCATAAGGCTTTTTTTGTGAGACAGTGCATAATTTGGTATCCACCAAATAAGCTTCACTAAATACATCTGATAGAGGACTTCAGCTCTTGTGTGCAGGGTACAGTGAACTGTGAGTAATTTTATCCAATTACAATATACGTTACTTTCCACCTCTGGTTGTCCACTTATATTATTTGCTCCTGTAGTCCAAGTGCAGATCAGAAATGTTAATTTGGACATAAATTTAGTTAACACCTCAGCCATACCTATTCATAGTGTATTCTATAAGTCAATATTCCCAAGTGCAATTAGTGGGCACCAGTGACTGCATTAAGCACCACCATCCAGCACTTGTTTTATCGATCTCAGAGTTAGTTCCTGGTACAGATTGTAAAAAGGTCTTATCTTCCTGAAAATGGGCCGTACAGTTGGATGTGAAGTGGCTCTCAGGGGGGCATTCCCAGCTGCTGACCCACCAACTGTTCACTGCCTTTCTGACAGACATACACCAAAGTCTGCAACCTTCCCCCTCTCTGCCCCTCATCTATGCATGTGCATGTCCTGCCAAAGAATACAAGGGCACTGCCACATGTCACCAGCGGGGCGGCTCGCACTCACAGAATGTACAGTGCATACATGAGAGGGGCACAGTGCCGGACGAGCGCTGTGTGTGCTTGTGCGTGTTGGAAAATAATTGGGCGAGCAGAGACAGTGTGAGAGCAGCTGAGGACTGTGATGACTGAGTTACGTTTGATGCTTGTTCTTTGTGTCTGTGAACCAGAAATCTAGCGTATTGTTGGTTGGGGTAAAAAGTTCACTCTTTTATTTTTGGAGATCTTCTGTTTTATGTGGTGTCTAATAATAGTATGGAGACTTGTGCTCAGTGGAGTTTTGCTGTCACACTGCAGAAGATCAAACTTTGTATTAAGTAACTCAGAAAGATGTGACTCACAAATACTTGTATTGATATTCGCAAAACTCATGGCCCTCAGCTGGCCTGTAATTCAAACATGCTGAGTGTGTTCGTCTGCTTGCACTAAATTTATACTGTGTGGATTCTGGCAACGTTTTCCTGAAGGCCCGCTCAGATGTTGAGTGACTCAGACTCTAGATATTCTTGTAATGCTCTTTGAGATGCATGTCTCTACTTGCCGCAGGTTGATCATATCATTGTTGACCCAATTAAAATGTCTGGTTTATTGTCAGAAAATGCGTACATTGAATTTTAGGTTATTTTAAAAGAATGTGACTGATGCATTACTGAAATGGCATGGCTGGAGAATATGCATCAAACTCAGCAGTGTGCTAAACTCAATACACACATTTATAGTATGTTTGTGTTATGTTCATGCAGACATTATTTTAAGGGGTCTTCATATCCAACCAGTGTGTTTTTGTTTGCCTAATCTGAGTGTCACGGATGCTATTATTTGCAGTTTATTATAATCCTATTGTGGCTATCTACCTAAATGATCTTTATCAACATGAATGAGGAATGTCACAGGGAGCACCAGCGTAATTTTGCTCTTTTGTTCAGCATACACACCCTCGTCATCTTACGTCTGACCAAATCTCATTCTCCATTTCACGTCAAGCACCTGAGGGCTGGCACCTCCTGGAACCTTTCCTTGCCCTGTTGCAGTAACAGATCTGAGCTGCCAAGAAAACCTGTCTGTGTGTGTTTGTGTTTGTGTGTGTCTGTCTCAGTGTGTGTGAACATCCAGTTAACTTGGAGACTCAAGCTCTTAAGCTCCACTTGAGGAGCAAGACACAGGTCACATGGCACTGAGGTGCATCTCACACACTACAGGTAGTCCTTGGAAGAGGGATTTCTGAACCCTCCTTCCAATACAACAGCATCGTAGACGTTACACTGCTGTAATAAGAGATACTATTGCCAGGTTGTAAATATTACCCGTGTTCAGCTAAGGGGTCCAACATTCAGACAATTTACTGATGAATGATGTTTGATATGATTTTTTTTTTTTTCATTATCGAAAAATCAACTGTGCATCACTGACCACCGCCGGAAACAAACAAACAAACAAAATAATAATAATAATAATGATAAAAATGCATTGACAACCCTACAATGCTAAGGATCTCATTGATTGGTAATTGGTAGTATTGATTATAGGGGCCCTAACTTTACAAATTACAGTTAGCTGTGAATGCACTTTATAATGCACTTTTTTCTATCTAATGTCTGATAGAGCCAATCTGGTGGTGTAGTGTTTGCATTTAGACATGTTTGTTTCCCCCCAAGGAAGTTGGTGCTGGGTGTGTCAGGAGGATGCAGCAAGCAGTGAATGGAGGGCCATGTAAAGGAACAATATGTAGCCTGTCTGTGCGTGCAGATCAGTTTAACTCTGCAGTATAGCATGACACATTTACACACGCAATCCAATTTTGGTAATTAACTGCTGGGTTTATACATGTTTGGTGGTTGTTCTCTACTGTTTAGACAATTATACATCTTTTTAGTAAAGAGGGAAAAGAGAAGTTGACAACTCATCACCCTCAGAAATCGGACACAGACCCTTACACTCATAATGTCATAGAATAGCTAATAATAAACTTTTGTTTTTTGTCCCCAACAGACAGCAGCAGTTTGGACATTAAAAGTGAGCAAGTGAAGTTCTACAGCTGGAACTCCAAGAAAGAAGAATTGAAAGCTAAAAGGATAAACAAACAGAAAAAAACTACGGTGAAGATGGGGAGAAAAAAGATTCAGATAGCGCGGATTATGGATGAACGGAACAGACATGTAAGTGGACATTTGAACTTCTCAAAATCTCATGAGTGACACACTGTAGTTCCTCGATGATGATGCCATGTCATATGATCCTCACCACTGACTACGTACAACATGAGTAAAAATACCATTTTGCAAAGCAATATCCTATTATACATTTAAGTTTAAGAACCTTGTAGCTTCAAACAGCTTATGGTCACTGCTTTTGAATGTGTGCATTGTCATTAAAAGAGTGTCCACTTTATGTGGGACAGCATTTGCTCTCTTCCTGTTATGACAGGAAATGCAGGCACATATGCTTCCTGACCCTTCTGTGGGGCTGCACCGACCTCCTCAGACTCAGGGAAACACACACATTTACACATCGTTTCAAATTACTACTATTTATTTGTCAAATTAGTCATCGTCTCATCAGCTTGTCAACATGACAAGATGTTTTGAGCCTTCTGAAGGTTTTTAAGTTATTCAAAGATATTCTTATCCACAAATCCACCAATTCACATATGATTTCATAGAGAAAAGCATTTAGGATACCCTATGTGAGCTGCAATGACTGATATTGTCCCTCATCCTGTTTGTTTCCTGTAGGTGACCTTTACTAAGCGTAAGTTTGGTCTCATGAAGAAAGCCTATGAACTGAGCGTGTTGTGTGATTGCGAGATCGCCCTCATCATCTTCAACAGCACCAACAAGCTGTTTCAGTACGCCAGCACGGACATGGATAAGGTCCTGCTCAAATACACCGAGTACAATGAGCCCCATGAGAGCAGAACCAACTCTGACATTGTGGACGTAAGTAACTCCAGCAGACACCTGGGAGATCTAATGCTTTCAAATACTGCAATACTACTGTACTACTAATACTGTACTACGGTCTCCCTTGCCTGGCATTTACTTATGTAATGGTGTTAGAAGAAAACAATAACAGAGTTTGCCTCCATGGGCTCACAGTGCTGTACATTCTTCTGTTTAGAACATTTTAACACACTTTGCTTTAGTCTAGTCAAACTGGTAACAAGATGAGTGCAAAGTTTTCTAACATTAACAAAAACAACCACATTAACTTTTAAGTGTGCACTCAGTATGCAGTATTGCATTTTTAATAGCATATTAAGTTCCCTATGGCTGAAAAGTCCCACATGTCAGTATGTGTGCAGTTCAATGACTTGATGATTTGATGATAGCAATGGAGAGTAATTCTGATCACTAATTTGAGCATTGGCAGTGTACACTGTGATCTTTGACCCTTCTGTGTCATGTTGAAATGAAAGTGCATGTGTGACACATGTATCTTGCTCTTGCAGTACACATGTCTCTAGCACTGTTTGTACCTGTGCTTTTGGGCCCACGCGGCCCACCACATGGTCTCTTGGCCTGCCCCGTCAGAACCAGGCTTATGCCCTCCCTAATCTCTTGTAATCTATCAAAATCCTATTTAGCTTGTTACTATAATCTGTGTATGCTTGCACTGTTAACAGACGGATATCTACTGCTGCTAACTTCTGTAAACTTGTGTGCCTGCACCTTTACCTCTACATGACATCTTCCCCTCACTCTGTTTCCCTTTCCTTTGTTTTCACAGCCTCTTTCCTTTAGCTCTTTCATAGTTCCTCACCTTCCTACAAATATCTTCTATTATAGATATCTGTAGGAAGCTTTTACTTTTCTGAACATTCAGCTACAGTTAGCTCTCTGCTCCCATTATGTTTGAACCTGGGCTAAACTGTGTTTAACTGTGTGACTGTTGTGTGTAGCCTTTCGGAGTCATGTGTAAATTGTGGTTATGCAGTGAGTGAAAGACTAAAGGAGTAGGGCATGTCTTTGGCCCTTGATGCTGATGCCTTGATTTTGAGTAATCACATTAGAAGGAGAACATAGCAAGGCACACAGTAGTGAGCCTGTGGTATGAAGTCTGCAGTGGATTCATGTAACTGAAAATGTTGTACCAATGAAATATCTGCGAGACACAGTTTGGTCGCACAAAGGCCCCTTTGTCTTGGTCATCTTTTTCTGCTCATGTGGTGTGTGTTTTCAGGCTACAGGCCAGATCGGCATCACTTTGTTGAGTTGTGTTCATTTAGCATGTAAACTTGTAGCTGTTTTTAGCCCAAGAGGATCTGCATTCCTTTACTTTTATTGCTAGCCTTATTTTACTTAAATTTGCTCTTGCTGTGTACATATGTATACATGTGTTGATGCAGTGCCTCGGAAAGAATCTTTAGCTATAAGGGAAGTACTCTATGAGGTTGGTTTTCCAATGTTTCTTTTAAGTTTTCAGGATGGGTTTTGTAAGTACTGTTTTACACACATGTGTGGCTCCACGCTGTTTCAGATTAGTCCCAGATGAAGTTTCCAAAGGCACACACACATAGACACACACATATGCTTGCAGAGTGAGTCCAGTTCCTTTGTGTTGGCTGAGATCCCTCCCTCCTAAATGGCTGGAAACCGGTAGTGTGCTAAAAATAGCACAGAAGGCAGCTAAGAATAGCCATGACGGCCTCTGAGTGTGTGTGACTGTGGTTTGCCTCTGAATGAGGCATGTGTGTGTGCTGAAGGAAAATAAAGAGGAGAAGCAGCAGAAGGCTGAGTCGTCCAGTCTGAGTTCCCCTTTCCCACTGACCAGAACCACCTCAACTCACCACACAGGGACCGCCTTTTTCCTTACCGCCCTTTTATGGCCTTACCTTTTACAACAATAACACAGAGAATAAGGAGGTTGCTATTTAGTTAATGTCAAGATTTTTAGATTAAATTTATTTTTATTTTTTTCCTTTTACTTATTCACGCTAGATAGCAGTAATTCAGATTACTGTTTCATCATATCATTGTGCTCCAACAAACTAGATTTCTCTTAAAGAGAAAAACAGAAATCAGTCTCCATGTTACAAAGTCCTTTTGACTCTTCATCCATTACAACTGTGTCTTTGTTAATGCATTATGATTGCGTGCTTTAATCATTTTAGTTCTAATATAATACATACAATATGATAAACAGAAGAATAAAAATAAACAAAAGTTACTAAAGTATTGTATGAGATGTAACACAAAATATATGTTTATTATCCAAATAATGTTTCAATATGTCTAAGTAAAATTTGGGGGTTTTCTATTTTAGAATAATTTAACCATGTAATATTATTTATAATATTGGTTATGTTTTTTGTTTGTCATATCAATAAGGTATCCATCCAATGCTATGAGATTTGTTCATTATGACACTTGGCACTTACTCAGTGCAAACTCACCCCAGAGCTGTGGTAACACCTGATGTGGAGGTGATGGAGTATTAGGCGCCTTCATCTGAGGGTTAGAACAAGTCCTAGGACAATGAAAGCTGTTTTATTATAATGATTAAAGTCCTCTTTTTACTAGTCAGATTTGTGATTTTCACAGTAAAAGAGGGCCAGAAGAGTTTGATGGTTTCAGTTATGGGAGCCAGGCACACAGGTTGTGAGTTAGGAAGGCTGTAGCTCACACAAGCAAAAAATAGCCTTCTACGGCCATCGCTGCAGTAGCTAGAGCTGTATTGGTGTTGGTTGAGACTGCCCCTGATCCAGAGACCCCCCCCTCATTCTCTGGAGCTAAACAGGTGGACATGACTGGGATAACAGCACTGGGCCAAATGTTCTGTCCCCTGTGTGAGTGATAGGCCTCGGTGGTCCAGTGACTGAGCACTCTAATGGGTTGTGAAGTGCTGAACCAGGCTGCCCAGAGCCAAACCACATACTGTACAACTCACAATCTGCTGTCCTTCTGACCTGCTCTCAACTTTAGGAACTTTTATTCACTTGTGTTCTCCTATATTTTAACATTTCTAATCAGATTTTTTGTTAAACCCTCTTATGTGAAGCTTTGCTTAAAAAAAAACAAACTGCGTTTTGGATAATCATGTGTGCTCAAATGGCACCCCCAAGTGGTTGACACAGAAAGTGTATTAAAGTGTATCATATCAAGAAGTTAATAAACATATATTTTCTGGGTTATTTATGTTCATTTTTTTTTTACAGACACTGCGTAAAAAGGGCTTAAATGGCTGTGACAGTCCCGACATTGAAGCGGATGACTCTGCTGGTCAGAGCCCAGAGTCTGAAGACAAGTATCGCAAAATTAACGAGGATATTGACCTCATGATCAATAGACAGAGAATTTGTGTACGTTATTCTCTTTGATAAGTTTTAGTATTAAATCAAAGTCAGATCACATTCTTCTGACATAAATTCACTATTTGCGTCCAACAGGCTTTGCCTTCCTCCAACTATGACATGGGTGTGTCAATGGGTGGCAACCCCAGTGGACTGCTGTACCCTCATTCTGCCATTGGGGGGAGTGGTTTGGGGAACCACAACCTTCTGCCCCTGTCCCACTCATCTCTGCAGAGGAACAGCATGTCTCCTCAGCGGCCACCAAGCAACGGGAACACAGGTGTGGTCACAATGCTGTGAAAAACTTTCTTTCTCTTTTTTTGGTGTTTTTTTTTCTATAGAGGAAAAATAATTTACTTTTCTTTTGACTAGGATTGATGAGCTCAGAGCTGGTCTCCAATGTTGGTAAGTCTTATCTTTAAAATCCCCTCCATCATCAAGAACACTTAACTTCATTGTCTTTTGTTATATGTTTGGTGATATTATATTGTAGTCTTCTCTGTTTTTTCTGAGCAGTAAATGGTAACTATAACAATCACTGCCCCTCCCCGGGACTGCTGTCACCAGGGATCTCGAAGAATCTGCAAGACAAGAGTCCACCATCAATGAGCATGAGTCGAAAGCCTGACCTACGAACTCTGATGCCTCCTTCCAACAAATGCAACAACATGCCGACTATTGTAAGTAGGAGCTCTCATACTTTTTCTTTTGTGCTTTGTTTGGCATCAGATAATGATATTTTGCACTTTAATGCTATGCCAAAAGTGTGAGGATTTTGATCAGATGCTGGTAAGTTTTTCCACATTGTATTGTCTAGAGAAAATATCTGCTATATCTGCAATATTATGTTTAGGGAAACTACTTTTAAATTATTTCTTAAAGATTTCACCTATTGTCATTTTTTATGTTTTTCAGAATCAAAGGATAAATCACTCCCAAACGGCCCAGACACTCACCACTCCTGCTGTGTCTCTTGCGGCGCCCAATTTACCTGGACAGGGGATGGGCGGGTACCCCTCCTCACTTTCCTCTCCTTATGGAACCGGTACAACATCTATTAATAATAATATAGCAACTTTCATTCAAAACAAAAACACATAGGTGAAATAAAATATGTATGATTTAATTATGTTATTTTTCCGTTTTTGCTTCATTTTTAATGAATGAAAATGTTTTGTTTTCAGAGTTTTCGCTGGGAGGTGAGCTCTCCTCCCTGTCTGGTTTTGGTAGTCCAGGACTAGGGTCTGTAACCGGTTGGCAGCAGCAGCAGATCCAGAACCTTCAGCATTCAGCACTGGGACACATGAAGTGAGCACCAAGCCAGTAATAGCACTATATTATCATTTTACAAACATGTCAAACTAAATTCATTTTTGTCTTTCAGCACCTTATGTCAGAACTCCAACCTCAACCTATCATCCACTCAGCAGAATCTTCACATAAAGTCTGAGCCAGCCTCTCCGCCCCGGGATCGCAGTGGGGGTATTGTCAGCAGTGCTCTGGGGGCTTCAGGATACAGCCGTGGCCCAAACGACTCTGGACGCTCTCCGGGTGACAGCGCGTCCAGCTGCGGCAGCTCGTATGAAGGCAGTGAAGACCGAGACGATCACCATGGAAACGACAGTTTCCTGCTGCGGCCTTTGTCCAGTCAAGACGAGCAGCACAGCCCTTCAGTGAAGAGGATGAGGTTATCAGAAGGCTGGGCCTCATGATGGAGCGGAGCTCCAGAGAAGAAGAGGGTGTTACTAAAGTTACCTTATAGTGTTATTATCAATATAATATTCTTGTATTGTGTGTGCGTGTTTTATGTGTTATGGTAACATGTATGTAGCAGGGCAGAGGAAAAGTTAGTCTGGTTCTGTGTAAACTTGTACTGTAGAAAAAAAAAAACATTTAAGAGTAAGACTGTGTACATGTGACACTTATATTTGAGCAAGCAAATGATGCACATTTAACTATTGGATTTGCATATTTATACTAACTAACAAGTGAAGACGTATGGTACTCGTGATGCTAATGCTACTGGGAGAGAGCAGACTACTCACACAGTCCAGTTGTGTATTTTGTACTTTTGTGCAAATACATTAGTAAGAGTGATTTTGTTAGAAAAGGTTTTTGAGGCTGAAACATATGAAGAAAGAAAGAGTAAGTAATAGAATGACAAAGAGAAGGATGGACTGGACTCAAAGGTTGGGCGTGGTGCAAGAAGTTTTAATATAAAAGAACGTTTTGTTAGTATGTTGCTCAAAATAGATAAAAAAAAAATCAATTTATGTGAAGATGGTTTAACAGTAAAGTATTACCTTCAGAGCCATGTAAGCAACATGAGATTAAACAACTGTTTCAGATGAACTCACAGATTTATAAATACTGATAGCTTTGCATGATTTAACAGAGTGAGGACTGCACTCCAAAAGCCATACCAGACAACTTTTATGTGTTATTATTTCTATTACTTGCAAATTAATAGTTTGGTGTGTACAGCAGTTAATATAAATATTATGATGGGACAGGCAGGTGCACATATTTTTTATATAAAAATGTTCAGGGAAGTTAACTTCTTAGCTCACATTAGGAAATTTCTTTGAAAAAAAAAAAGTTTTTCATTTGAAAGATAAAAGAAAAAATCAATTAAAAAAATAAAAATAAGTATGCAGTACTCAATAAACAGCTGTAGATACATTTTTATAGAATGACAGTTAAGCTCAAAGGGCACCTGGCACTAATTTCATTTACAAATAATACAGAAAGCTATTTCTCATAAAACACAAACAATATCATTATTCTGTGCCTTGTATGACTCTGGGTCCAACACCGGCCACTTGTACCAACCATCTTTGATGAGGATGTATGTTTGTTTTTTCTGAGACATGACGTTGCTGGGGGTTGCTCACATTTGAATATTTTGGTTTTAAAACTGTATATTTAGATTCATAACCCCTGGCCACAGTTGGCTGTCTGTAGAGTTTATCTAGACTCAGATACCTGCAGCTGTAGTTTGGCTGTTAAAAGATGACAGTTGTTTTTTTTTGTTTTGTTTTTTTTTCTTCTTCCCAGTTGATTTGTGTTCACTGTAGAGCTCTTCCAGGTGAAGCGAGCACAGCTCAGGAGCTCCCATGGGTTTGGTGACTTACTAAAGAGATGATTGGGAATCTTTATAGTCTATTTGATTATAGCTGGACTTTACCTGTACACACGTACCTCAAATGCCCTATTGTATTTATGTGTCCCCAAATCTATTCTGTTTAACTTAAGTTTTATTTGATTATATTTTTGCTGACAGTGAATGTCATATGCTCTGTAGTGCTTCTAAAAACGATTAGTTTATAAAATATAAAGATAAGCGTTTGTTAGCGGCATAAGCTGGACTTTGTCGCCACCTGGAGACAATGTTTCTTGGAAAAAAAAAATGCACCTTGTCACTCAAAAATCATGTACAGCAATTTCGTCTTTCACGTATATGTATTTGTATTTGCAGAAAAAATATACCGGCTCTGTTACAAATAATTTGGTGGGTTTGTCATTCTTCTTCCGATTATTAGTCTAAAAAAGTCTATGCCCTAAAACCCTAGATTTATCTTGCAGAGTAGCTCTAGTGCAAATATTGTCAATATTTCTATTATTTCTATATTTCTATTATATATTTACAGTTGATTTAGATTACTGTTACTTGCCGTAGTAACTTAAGTTTAAGCTTTTCCTTGCCAAAAATGTGTCAAATCCATAGAACTGAAGAACAGATAACAGGGAGCAGCAATTATTGTGAAGAATTTATGCTTGGTTCCTGGGCTGTTGTTTTGATGTTTTCACTTATAGTTATCAAACAAATTAGGAAGTAATCAGAGTAGTACTTAGAGTACTTTTAGAAGGAGTGACTCAGTAGTCACATTAGATTTGATCAACACACTCGAACCTTAAATTAATTCCCGTATCACTTTATCATTCCAAAAACAACCACCAGGGGTCTCCCGCACATTTCACTTCGCCACATCCGCGCGTGCCTCTGACCCGCTGATCGTAGAACCAGGCGGTAGGTTCCAACATGGTTCCACGGGATTACGTATTTGAACTGAGTGTACTACTGCTAATACTAATACTGATACTAATACTAATACTACCATTTACTCAGCTATTCTTTAAGTCTTCTTTGGCGAATGGAAGATATGCCTGTATATTTTTGTAGCGAGGATAATGTGCACAGATTGTTGGCAAGTCAAGCCTGGTACAGATGAGCAGGACGCCTGGATAAAGGGCGAAGGGCTTGACACATGAAGCGGCTGGAGGCTCAGACCGAACAAGCATTCCTTAAAGATTAGACACTAGACACAACAACGCATACAAACAACTTATTCAGCATTCATTATAGCTTGTGAATCTTAAATGTATTTATATGTGCAGTTGCTGCCAGGCATGGCCCCAGCTTCATCTATAGCCTCCTTTTGTAAATTACCCAAGTAGCCCACAAATAGTATCATATACACTATTAGCCATTTCCCCCACTAATAATGTTACACATGTTTAATTACATCTTTTACTGCTTTCATTACAACTTTCTTACTTGTAGTTACTCAAGTTATAGAATGTTATTTGAATATTTAATAAATATTTTAACAATGGTTAACCAGTGTTCACAGTTTCAGATAAGACATGTTCTGACCAAATATCCATCGCCTCTTATGTGTTGTCTGTGACACATGCTTTGCACTGTCTGTTGTAGCATTCTTAATCCAGCTCAAACCAGTTTCTGTTTATCAGTCAGACAGAAGCAGCCTGTATAGAAGCCAAAACATTATCCATGTGACCTCTCTCATCTCTTGTGTATGTGGGACTCGCCTTGCCTTTGTCAGTGTTGTGTGCACACTGCCCTGGGAGACCAAGTGTACTGAAGTTATAACCAGGTGAACAACACACTGAAGTTGTCAACGTGCTCTAATTAATCTTAAAACAGGCTATTTCCATGATCATGAATCAAATATGCATAATAACTTAGATCCCTAAAATGTTTTTGCCAAGGCCTCAATGGAAGATATATTATAGTGACAGCTATTACAGTTACTTGTACAGTGCATGTTACATCAGGCATGCACAAATGCAAGTCAATCAGGCTGCACACATTTTAGTTTGGTTGAGTGGCAACCTCTGAGTGGCAACCTCTGAGTTGCCACTTGATTCTGGTCAGAAGTTATCTTTATCTGGTATTAGATATGATTGGATTTCATTAGGATTATTTGGACTCATCTTTCCCAGAGCCCAGTTTAACCTACAAACGTAGATATACAACATTGTT
Source organism: Taenioides sp. WSHXM2023 (assembly GCA_029959045.1). Classification (NCBI taxonomy): domain Eukaryota; kingdom Metazoa; phylum Chordata; class Actinopteri; order Gobiiformes; family Gobiidae; genus Taenioides; species Taenioides sp. WSHXM2023. The sequence goes on from CM057085.1 coordinate 23,708,997, forward strand.
TCATTTGCAGTCGTTAGAGGTTATGAGGACAGAAGAGGGATGCTGCTTGAACAAAACTTTTCTGTAAATTATGAAAGAATTAGTCCAATTTGTTTGACACTTCATGGTCTACTGAAGGAATTAGGTCAGCTGCTCATGTGAGCACTGTCCTACATCTGTCTGAGTTTGCCACAGCTCAGACAGAAATTATAGGCAGACGTCATTACACAGAAAATTGCATAGAGGAAGAAGTGTGTCCACATACATGATTTTACTTTATAAAATAAACATTTATTTATAAAAATTGATCATGATAACAATAATATAATTCACAAAATGGAAGAAACAGCAAAAAGGTATAAGAAAAAACTAGTGCAAAAAATCACATACAAAAATATATTGCACTTGGTATTGTGAAGTACTAGGAAGTCTTGTTAAAATGTTTTAAATATTCATTCAATTTGATATATTTATCTGTAAACATTATATTTTATGGTTTGATATAATCTTATAAAGCACAAAGCTCTTTGATTTTTAATTTCTTTGCCTACAGTACAGCCCTAAAGCCCTACTCAGTTTGGTTCCTGTGGTTGGCTGGAGTTGTGCTTTCTCTAGACCTTGTCAACATTCTTCCTCAAGCAACACATTAGATACTCTTTAAGTGCTTAAGATGGTCATTAATAGAAAACAATGATTAAGCATTAATCTCATGAGGCCTGTTTCTGCTGCTTTACACTGGTGTTTGTTCAAAGAAAGGTTTGGTATCATCCTAAAATTCATACCACTGTCTCCAACATATGGGCATAGAAAAAATGTAGCCCACTGTGAATGTGCCACTATTATTTAAAAGTAGTAAAGTATTTGTGAACAGTCTAGCATATAAAGCTGAATAAAACATCCACAGAAAACAGTAATTACGGTATGTGCAAATCTCATTGTAAGGCAGACGTCCCACCACTGGGCACCTTGTCCTAGTGATGTCAGAGGACGGATGGAGAGGATCCAGTGTGGCTTCAAATCCCTGGTCCGTACATCAATGGTCACCAAATATTCTGACCGTCCTGGCACAGGGAAGGTGCAGTCTTATTTATGGTGATATGTGATCAACAGCTTGTATAGAAGCAGTGTTGCTCCTCCACTGTCAGCGGGATGGGCATCTGTCAGGCCTCCTCACATCAGAGCCTCCACACTCCTCCGCTGGAGCAGGGTATGGATCCACCTTAATCACAAACAAGCCCAGAGTTATTCTCACTAACCATGTTTTTCCTTCTCCTTCACACTTAACTTAGTAAAGGGTAAAAACTCCATAGCTGACCTATTGCCCAACACATCCTGAAAAGATCTCCTTGGGTATAAATGCAGCTCATATAATATTTCAAAGATTACATTCAGCATACACCCAATGTGGTACTCAAATTCCAAGCGGAGTATATGCGTATATTTACAATAAACTATTTGAACATTTACTTGCAGATATTGTATTGATTGCTTTTCACTTGATGTCTTAATATATAACATGTCTTTTTCTATTTTGAGAGTAAAGCCTGTTTACTCAGTCTGTGTCTACATATATGTACATGAGGGCGTGCACTGTACCTCAGAGTAGAGTGGTGGGGGCAGATATCTGAACTCTGTGATGTAAGTGAGTACAGAGCCATGGTTCTCTCCTTCTGAGTCATGCCTATCACAGCCACGCAGGCAGTCCCTCCTGTGAGACTCTGATATGGCCAGATCGCTGTAACTTGGAGGAGCTGCCAAAGTATTACCGAACAGTTAAACATGTTCCTACAGTACAGACAGACAGTGAGACATGTGTTTACATACCCTCAGGAGGGTCCGACAGGCCCAGCCAGCTCATAGCACTGCAATTGCTGCTGATGCTGGATGTACGTGAAGCAGAGGCATAAAGAGGTATGGTCCCAATCACCAATGGTAATGACAGTGACAAATTTAGCCCCCCGGGAATATCCACATACACCTGCAGGACAGGTAAGATTAGTTTGTGCTAAACCAGCAGCATTCTGAGCGAGCAAACTGACAAATTTATCCAAAAGGTTCCAGTGCAAAACAACTATATAAACGAGTTAGAATATTTGCCTTTTGCACACTCACCATGAGTACATACTCCACTTTGATGATGGGACAGTCCAGGATGGAGGGGGACACAGGAGGGATCTTAAGCATTTTCCCTTCCCAGCTCTGACTCTTGCCCTGAGGTAGAGAATCTCCTCGCAGATTGGACACCAACTGCTGAATTTCTTTGCCCTTGCCCTTGGCATAAAATGTCTGTGTCTGATAGAGTGCTGCTTTGGGAACCACAACTCGGGATGAGCAGTTCTCCACCTCGGCAAAGATCTGGATGGACTCACCTTTGAGAAAGGGGAGAAGATATCAGTCTGACAGACTGAGAGGGAGGAGATGGAGAGGTGTGAGTAGTGATGAAGTTTTAGAGAGGAGTGCAAGGTGGTGAGTGTGACCTGTACCTGGTGTGTAGCCTTTTCTCTCTATCTTAGCACTGAGTGAAATGGGTCCTGACGCGCAGAACCAGCAGCACAGCGTCTTCTCCTTGGTACCTGCCTGTGGAGCCTGCACACACACAATCATCAGTTTAAATCCTGGCATTCCTAAAATAAAGTCATCAGTGCAGTCTGCCTACCAGCAGCAGCGGAGTGTTGATGTCTATGTGCTCGAACACAATGAACTCTTTCTTGGCTTTGACAGGGAGCAGCCATGGCCGGTGCAGTTCGGCTTTCACCCAGTACTTCACGCTACCATGCTTCCCTTCAAAGGAAGTGGCCAAGGCCCTAAAGTCAGGGAGGAAGGGTGGGGAGGAACAGTATGAGGACGTGTGGGTGGTCTGCGGCTGTGTCAATGTTCTGAGATGCATTGCTAGCTACACAACTGTTATTGAGTATATATTTACATCTGAGGCAGGTTGAAGCTAAATGCAAACTCATGCAATCCAGGGTGCAGAACAGTCAGGCCTTCCTCAGGACAATCTGCATCTGAAACGGCAATATTATATTTTAGCCACAACAGTGCACACATCTAGCATACATCCCCAGCTTTGAACCCACATTTACTGAGAACAGTGACACGGACAGAAAACCACCACAAATTGTTTTGTGGAAAATGCAAAGTTTTAATTTGAAAATTAAAAAACAAATTACAAAAAAAACTGATTTTCTGTTGACAAATGTTGTGGGGTCACAATTTTATATCACAGAGGCAAAATTACTGTCAAACTTTCCAGTTATAAGTACAATCATGCACACAACAGAGTACACTGTACAATGCTTTTCCATAAAGTAAAACATGTAAATATTTACATTTCAAAACCACATTATCACAATAGCTATGTTTAGAGTATTAAAGCAAAGTAAAATAAAAAGTACAAAAAATCAATGGCAATTCCAAAACGTGAATGAATATTTATGCCATAGCTGTGGGCTAATAGATTTATAATGCAAACGCACACAGAGAGAGTTACATAGTCTGATATTTATAATATAACTTAACTTATCGACATTAACACCCTATGAGAAAAAAAAACAACACACTCCTAGCCATTTCCCACAATTTTGTTGCTTGGTTGAGTGACTGTTAAGATGTCAACAGGCTATAAACATGTATAAAATGTAGGCCTACCAACCTCCGACCAAATTAAAAGTAGGCTGACCAGTATTAAGCCTATTATGCGTTTTGTGTGTACGTGAGTCTCACAACGTGCGCGTGAGCGTGCGTCAGACAAGTCACCGGAGGCGAGCAGGAGCAGACCGGTATGAACCAGCCTGAGCAGCTTCCTTTGGCTGGAAACTCCGACGCACGCGTCACAACTCAGCCTCCCATTGGAAGAGACGCAGCACAAAAATCAGCTCGACTTCCTATTGGCGTAGATCGACCAGCCCCTGCCCACTTCAGCCAGGCCATGTGGAGGGAGGCGTGAGGTCCTGGGGACAGGGGGTGTAGTGGGACCAGGGAGAAGGCAGGTACGAAGCTCGCACGCAAATCAGCACTTGAGTCAGGCGAGGATGTCACAAAACACCTGCTACACCCTGTGTTTACCAGAACTGCGCACCCCAAAGCGCTGCTCACCAATAACACTAGGCTGCATAGTAAACCGATGCCCAGCCCACAACTTGATCACATAGACATGTGTGGCTTCACATTTTATGGTTTATAGCGTAGACTATGTAGCCCAGTAGGTCTAGAATAGATTACTTAAGATTTTGCTGTTGGCTTTTGAAAATTAACCAAACATCCTACCTAGGCCTATATAATTTCAAATTCAATTACTAAATGGGAAACTCAGCCATTTCTCTGCCATTTGCTTAATAACTGAGCTATTTGATTGTGCTTTACAAATGTGGTCCAGGTAGGAAGTGGTTTCAGAGACAGCTGAGACTCGCTCATCGGCTACATAACGCTGTGCAAATACACAGTGAATGAGCAGTGTGGTCCTCCCTCTCCCTCCTCCTCTCTGGTACTTTCTGAACAGGTTTGAACCGCTTCTAACAAAGGGAGTTGCCTGAACAACACTGTTTAAGATGTAAACTGGGAAAATTGGCTTGAGTTCGTTGCTGCTGAATTTGCGTTTACCAAACACAATCTTAAGACACACTTTCACGTCTTAAAAGTCCGACATATAGATTAGTTAAGCCTAGTTACAGCCCAGACAGACTGATCCTGGATGTGCAGTGGAGATAAGAGAAGTAACACATGTTAGACAAGGTTGGCCGAATAGTAGGGATCAAATTAAAGCAATGTTAATCAGGCCCGGAATAAACACTAACTGAGCCTATGGCCTTTGTAAACCTTGATGCGGGGCATTTCATATCAGCTGGTGCATCAGCACCACTTACCAGCTCGGTACCCTGGGGCACATTATAGTTACAATGATGAGGACCTGTATGTGAACTGTACAGGTCAACTCAATATGACCAGTAGGTTACTATCAGTTCTAACCCTTATAAAGATTTAGGACTTTTGTGAGGGGAAGATCATCATAAACCTAGAACATCTAGGTCTATGGCTATATATATTTCACCTTTCTAACAGAAAAGGCATAGGCCTACTCTAATAAAGCTATGGGTGTATAATGCAGAATATTTGTTGGATGCTAAATAATGTAAACCGCCTGCCCATCAAACCCTTGCTGTTTTGTTTGCTGTTGCCACGACTGCGGCATCTGCAGCTTCAGTAAAACTTTGAGCGGACTGTGTCCTGCTGCTTACCTCGATCCTCTCCGATCAAGGTGTCATAGTGATGCAAGTATTCCACTTCCTCCGTGTAGTTCTGAGTGTACGCCGTGTTGGCTCCCGCATTGCGAGACTCAGTCCATCGCACCTTGGCCACTCCTCTGGCCGTGATGTCCAAACTCTTTACCCGGACATCACCCGTGACCTCCACGACCACGCGCCCTGACACTAGGTCCCCGCCGGAGTAGGCTGGCAGGTTGTGCTCATTCAGAGTGTCGAAGCAGATAGCCAGAGCGCGGACCTTGCCAAGCACCATGGCGATAGGCCTATGTGAACAGCTGAGAGAGTCAAAGGAGGATGATGAGGGGGTCCGGCCCGGAGCCCGCAGTGCAGTTTGTGTCAGCGCTCATCTGGATCCGCTGACTGCCTCTCTCTATGTGGACCTATGTTTCCTCTTACAGCGCCTCTCCTCCGTGTCAGGGAGTCTACTGCTCCGTGTAACTGTAAAGCTCTCCTTTTAAAAAGCACGAGCACCTAACTGCGCACGCGTGGACCGGCCGGCCTCAAGCTCAGCCCCTGCTCCACTGCACATCACTATTCACTCACTCACATAGAGTTACTGTGTGTGAAGAATGCAGGACCATGGGAAGGTTTTTATTTGCTTTTGCGTGTTTTTAAATGATTAAATGATTAGATTATTTTTGTAGCATGCTTCATTGTATAATTTCATTGTATAATTTAATTTTGTCAAATAATAGTCTATTTCTACCCATCAATTATATCAGTTATATAAAAAAAAAGCTTGAAACGGTGATGAGAGAACAATGTTCTCTCATCATTATTTCAGCTGACTCAATCCTACATTGTCCTCTATTCGAGCTTTGAGTGCTCAGAAAGAAAAAAAAAATCACATAATCCCTAACTCTGCCTACTACTCTTAAATGACTTATGATTCAAAACTTGGCTACTCAAGTAAAAGTATAATAAAAAATCATCTTAAGTAAAAGTATTTAAGTATCTGTTTATTTAAAATATACTTTAAGAATGAAAGTATTTAAAAGTGTTAAATGTAGTTAAATTGATTTGTAATTGTACGGATTTTGGTCTAATGCAAATCAATTAAATTAAATTAAATTAAATTTATTTTTTCCTGTGAAGTTTATATTTATGTTTGCTCAAAGTCAAGACTCAAAACCTTTGGTCAGGATGACACCTTGGATGTGCCAAAAATAACCCCTCAAATTTGTATGAAGTGTTTTTTTTGTTTTTGTTTTTGTTTTGTTTTTTTACTTTTAAATCCAGTTAAAATGTTGTGTAGTAGAAAGTACTTTTGTAATTTGTACTTCCCACCACTGTCCATGTTTGGTGCAGCAATTGCTTAGAAAACTCATATGATTTTTTGAAGTCAACAGTGTTCTGAATATTATTCTGGAAAATGACAATTAAGATAATCACCACCATTTTAAGATCAATACATTTTTTATACATGGGTATCTGCAAAATAATTTTTTATTTCTTTTTAAATGTAATATGCTTAGTCGACATTGTCTGTTATGAGGTTGAACTCAAAAGTTAGTTTTGGAACACAAAGTTGTTATTTAAATATATTATTTAAAATAAATAGTCCAATATGGGGTTGAGGATACATTTTCAATTGAGAAATTAATGTTACGGGGATATTTTAATATGCAAGGCATCCAGTTCATGACTATATGAGGAAGCACCTCACCTCGCAGCAAGAATGTTCCAGGTTGATTTTCAGGACATTATGGGACTGTCTGAGTGGAGTTTCTCTCTATGCCTACACAACTTTCATACACAATGGGTTTACTCTGGGCCCAGGACTCCTCTGGAAATAAGATTCCAAATCTCAGCAGGACCTGCCTGGTTAAATAATAAATAACTTAAAAAGAAGGCAATGTTTTGCCATGCCTTGTTATTTTGTTAATATTTACTGTGCAAATATGAAGCTATAACCCACTGTTTGCTTAGTATATAAGTATACAAAATGTATACCATTCAACAAACGTGGAATATGCTTCACAAGGCAGAACACAAACTAAGAGTGAAATGATCTGAGATATGAGCTCAAATATTGTTTGAGTGTTTGTCCAGTCCACTTCTCTCACTGAAAGTTAGCTCCACAGACTTTAATACAGTTAAGTGTGACACAATATAAGGCTTAAACTGAGACACAGTAAACACTTCGGAGTCTTTCTTTGAATGGGCCAGAACAGTGAGATTAGCTGCTGCGACTTGGTCTTGACCTTATGCAGCAGAGGAGATACAATAAGCTCTGGTGTGTTTGTTCATGAAGTGATAAGGCTAAGAATTAATTCACAATCCAAAGGCCAACGTGTGAAACAATCCTTGAACATACCGTGGTTTCCACTATGACGCTTTATGCCATACCCTTAAACAAATTAGAGGCTTGGTATTACTGACTTGGGTAAAACGTAGTTCAGTTCATAAGTCTACGTATAAAAAGCGCATACCCTGGAATAGTAAAGCTTCTGGATACGGGGTCCCCCTGCTGGCCGTATACTTATTTACACTTTTACATTTACTACACAGTTGATAATTGAAACTTAAACTTTATTACATTTAGTGTTATGACAGCGAGAAACAACGGAACTTCTGCAATCAACAACACCAAAAAAATAAAGAGAGTGACCTTAAAGTTATAAAATGTGTAGTGTGTGTTTAACAGTGATGTAAAATTGACAGCAAAAGGCTCATATTCTGTTATAAATTCTGTTCAATAAACTGATACTATGTTTTCATGCACAAGTCAAGTTAAGTTCAACCTTGACGGAATGCTTTGACTTGGAAGACTCAAAATATCTACATGTGCAAGACATATCCCATTGTTTACACATACATGCAGTCCATTCACAACACTGACACTGGAAGCATAGGTTTACCCAAAGATATACACATTTTTTCTGTTTCACCTCTGTAAGAAAGCAATATCAGATAGATATAAATATAGAAGAGATCTGTTAGTGATGTGGTAATCACAAGGTATGTTCCAGCATGGTGGATTTAATGGTGAGATATATGTGCAAATACAGGCTAATGACATTGGGTAAACAGCTAAAACAGGTAATAGGATCCCCACTCTGGGACAAGGACTCCCTTGAAAAAGAGATTCTTTATCTCAGTGGGACTATCCTGGTTAAATAAACTCTGATGAATAAAAACAGCATATAAAAACATGTCCCTCATGAACATATAAAGGAAGAGATGGGCCACAGGAAACAGTGTCTGTTGGTCTATACAGTGATACTGTTTGCTGCAGAAACACCACCTACATGCAAAAGGATGTAAGAGTGATAGAACAGAAGCCTTTTGGGATACAAAAAATCCCATGCAACATTTACACACCTTTGTACAGGCATGCTTTGTAACGATACACATGCGTTGCATAATAGAGCTGTAAGAAAATAAATTTATCCAAAACCATAAAATTTCTTTTGGTATTATTTTTTCAAAGTTTCAAAAAATAAATTAACTTCTTTCAACAAAACAACTCAAAACACAAAACAGTACACTTGCACATAATCCACATGCATAACACATATAACAAAAAATTGCTTATAGTAGCTTTTCTTTTGTTGTATTTCCAAAGAAGAACATTACATAAATTGCAGTGGGTTAGCTGAGATTAGTCCTTCTACGTTTGTTGGGACTTTGTCCAGGCTCCACTCTGAGCTCCCGATACTGCATCTAAATATAAACACATATCCGTATCTTATGCGAATGATCATTTTCTTAACACATTCACCAAGACAACATTATCAACAGATGATTCTTTGAACTGACCACTTTTAGTAGAGACGTAACAGAAATATTGTGATACCTCAGCTTCAAATGTCTCAATATAATAAAAGCTTTGTTTTCTTAAATGCATTTTGCCAACATGTAGGATTTGATACAACCCAACCTTTTAGTGGGTAAGATATATTCGGAAGGAAGATTTGAGCACAACTTTTCTTAAACTATGTGTAGGAAGAAGAATAAGTAGACAAGCTTATGGATTTTGAAAGGGGACAATTGTGTAATCAGTGTTAAACTACAGCTATTGCTGATGTGTTTCCATCAAAATTGTCTAACAAACCAAGACAATGTACACATGAACACATATATAAAACATATGATCTATAGTGTATGACCTACCACTTGTACATCTGAGGGCACTCTGGAAAGGAAGTCTAGAAGCTCATTGTTGTCGATCATGTATGGATCCCGAAGCTTCTTTGTAAATTTATTTATACCTGAAAAAATATAAATTATTTTTCCAAACTATTATAATATTGTTTTGTGGCATTGTTGGGTATATTCAGAAGACCCACCCCATGCAAGCACAAGATATCTCAGCGGTATGAGGTAAAGAAGAACTGTGGCCAAACATAAGGCAGTAATTGCCAACCAAGAAAGAAAAGGCACTGTCCAGTTTATTGTGCTACAACAGGAGCATCAAGAGAAAGTTAGACCGTAAATGTAGATATAACATAGATGAAATCCCAAAATACCCACTTTTTTATCCTCTCTCCAAATGAAGCCACTTCATCCAAAGCATTCTGCACACTAATAAACACATCCTGAATTGCATAGAGTTTATCCATAAAGCCTTTGGGCTCTGATTCCTAAAGACACACAAAAGAACAATACTGATTGACATATTAAATTAAAAACTAAAGTTACAGTGTTACGATACCTTGTCATCTTTGTCTTCCTCTTCATCTTCCCATTCAAACATGGCTTCTACTGACTGTAGCATATACATTACATCATTAAAGGTTATTATAAATTAAACAATATATTTGTAAGCATTTTCAAAGCAATACAATTTAATTTATATGTGTTATATACTGCACAGATTAGCTCCAAGAGCAATAGAAATCAAATTACATTTTTAAATTTTAATTAATGTCAGGTTTGGTAATCCAGCAAAAGGTGAATGAAAGTGAAGACACACACACACACACACACACACACACACACGCACACACACACACACACACACACACACACACACACACACACACACACACACAAAAGTACATTTGTTTTGTTTCTCACCGCGTCAGAAGAGTCTCTGCTCATGGAGAAGAAGTAGTTCCAAATGAGCAGCAGCAGCAGGGAAAAGGGCAGCATATACAGCTCAAAGTTCCACACAACCACCATAAAAAGCTGCCAGGACAGAGGACAAGACATTTGATATTTACAGAAGATAAACATATATGTCTCAATAAATCATACCACAAAGGATATGAGGCTTCTCTGTGCAGATTCCCATTCAAAACAGCTGTTGATATAAGTCCCATAACTTAACAGGACCATGATGCATCTCTTCACACGATTAAAGTTCTGCTGCAGCAACTGAGGAACACAAAATAAAAAGAAATAATTTTTGTGTGTGTACTGCTCTTTCATTGCTTTTCATTCCGTTTTCACCATAGAATGAAAACTGAATGTGAAAGTGAGCAAGAGGATACCTATAAAAATGCATGAAGCTAGTTGTATAAACTTTCTGTGGGAGTTTTTGTATGTATTTTACATGCACATAGAAAGAGCTTAGATTGTTATTGTGTTATAAGGCACAAACAAAGTATACCTGCTTTGAGACTTTCTGTTCTTCTTCAATGTATTTCTGCTCTCCTGGTACTACAGTCCTAAACGCTGCCTTCACCTGAGAAAAAATACAACACTGAATGAAGTAATGATTTATGTTTATTTTGAGATATTAGACACCTACTTTGTTGTAAATCACATCAATCTCCAGAAAGAGAAGGCCTTTGGTTGGCCCAGTCAACTGTTTGTTTTTCAATGCGTACCCCTTCTGTTCACCATTTTGTACCTGAAGTTATAAAACAATATTGGGCTATTTCAGTATTACTACACCAGAGTGAGTGACTACATGACTCTTTACTCACTCGTAACAATGGGATGGCTATTTTCCCCAAAAAATCAGCACTTCTGTCTCTGTCTTCATCAAACACAGTGACCTCCAGCACTGAGTGTATGTCCTTTACGTTACTGACCACAGAAACCAAACCAATAAATGTTTTGTTAAATCAAATACTAGATCTCACTAGACTACAGACACTTACAATGTGAAGACCTTGTTCCACTCTGGGCTGAGGTTCTTGTAAACAGTATGTGTCTGTAATCTGTCATTGTTCAGCTCCAAAACACAGAATGGATCACTTTTACCTGAAAGAAACCAGATGTGTCATACACTACTATAACCCTCTGAGTTAGTACAAGTGTTAAACAGTATTTACCAGTGACATCTGCAGCCATGAGACCTTCAGCCCTCATTACCTTCACCTGCACAATTCCCACATCTTTCATCTTAGAGAATGACCTCAGAACACCCTGAAGGACAGAATAATTTATTAATGAATGCTTTCACTAGTGTTTTTATTGACTGTGCACTGCTCTTTACATATCGTCGGAGTATCTCGCTGTGCTCCTGGGGATCGTCCAGGGGTGTCACTGAAAGATCAGCGATGGACACATGAGTTGAGGCAGTCAGTGTGACCAGAAGGACTACATACCCCCGAGTCTCCTCTAGGGGAAGCTCTAGATGATGAGTTTGCTCCTTGGCAAGAGTGGACAAATCTAGTTGACAACTACAATGAAAAGAAAAAAAAAGTTGTAAAAATGTGATAACAGGAGAGAGATGAGAGATGATGGATGATTTAATTGCAATGGCAAGAAGTAACAACTATAACATTGTAGGCTGGACCTATCACAGTAAACTTGGGAAATGCACTTAAATTTTAGAAAATAAATACTATCTTGTTTTAACTCTTCTTGTCAAAGTAATTTCAGTCATTGTTTTACTGCATAATGTTTCTGCTACGGCTAACGGCTTAGTTAATCTCTACTATGTGCTTTAAGTGAAATATGGATAATGATTCATCAAAATGCTCCCTCAACAAATCAGTACAAACCCATGAATGAAATAATTTACCGCCCAATGAAATCATCTCTACGTCCCGTGTCCCTGTCCCACACTGTGATCTCCAACACCTCTCCAGTCTCTTCGTACAGGTGCAAGTCAAACTGCTCCCTCCACTGGGGGTTCAGAGTCTTTGGCACGGTCTACATTCCCAGATTAAAAAGCAGGTTAAGGATTGTCAGCCATATTGTTATACAGTAAGAGTCCAGCTTTACCTTGCTCCTGTACTTCTGGTGTCCCAGTCTGAACCTGGCGTACGGGTCACTCAGTCCATTTGGATCCATGGGAGTGAGATTTCGGCCCTCAATTAGTGCAATACTGACAATCCCACGCCACAGCTGTGATTTACGGTGCAACTCGGACAGACGTGTGGACTGCTGCTGCTTGTTAACACAGAAAAAACATAAACATACATATCTTAGAACAAGGTTGTATCTGTACTTAATTATATGAACACAGAACATCACCCTGTGTCATCAATTCAAAAAAGCAATAATCTGTTAAAGTAGTTAAATCCTTAGTTAGTTAATCCTTAAGCATCTCCCAACAGAATAAATATCTCTTTGTTATTTCAGCATCTCTAGAGCTTATTTGACGTGTTAGTTATGAATCGTAAAATTGTGTAAGAATGATATCATTTTGGGAGAAATTACATAAGTAATGTAGTAATGTTGCTAACATTTGAAGAATAGCACCATATACCACCAACATCAATGACATGTACATAAAGAAAAAAAACACTAAAAACTGGTTACACTGATACAAAGAAGTAACATGCGTTGACCACAAAACAAATGGGAATAGAGTGCACATTGCATGGCTACAACATCCTTTACCTTAGTGGTCCGTTTCCAGGATCTCCTGAGCAGCATTGTCTGAACATACATCAACATTTTAATTCAAATTTAGAGGGACATTATTATGTGTTATAATAACCACTAGAGGGACGCTTATGGTCTCTATGAACGCTATTCAAAGCTCTACACTAAAGCGTTACAACAGTAAAATAGTGCAGTTGTAATAAAAATAATATCTGATTTAAAAGACCCCCGTGTGCTGTGACTGTGCCTCTTCTTCCAAACAGAATCAGCACAGTCTGCAAATGAATTATTTAAACACTGAATAAAACATTATTTTGAGAAGCTGCATTTTAAGTCTGGGTATATGGCTCCAGTTAAATTAAAATTCATTTAATTTTTGTAATTCAGTCACAAATATAAAGAATATTAGTATTTATTTATTTATTTATTTGTATGGATTATGCAAAGGATGCTATTATGGACATACTACTGGACATTTAAAGGTCCTCCATTATATTTCTACAAGACTCACTTTATTCACATAGGGTTTCCACCGATATGTCCTAAGCTCAAGTTGCTGTTGAGAAAAAAAAAGTTTCCCAGAAACGGTCACATTACCTTTTATACAAGAAAAACTGTACCAGTTTATCTGGTGAAAATTAATCAATAACAGATTTTTTTAGTATAAAGTACAAAAAATGTGTAGGTAAAACAACATACCGTTGAGTCCCGGCGTTCCTCGAGGGGACTGTCTTTTGGTGTGAGGGTGACATTGAGCTCCAGGCTGCCCAGGTCTTCATCTGGGAGGTGCGGATCCTTCAGTGGAAGTGTGATGGGAATTGTCCTGAAATGTGGACAGGGAGGGAAGTGTCAATCACCCAGGTCATGTAACTACGGAACAGTATGTAAATATATTTTCATGTCAAAGTCCAAAAACTCTCGGTATTACTCCAGGTTAAACTATCTGTAATATTACAATTGTGTTTTGGAAATCCAAATGTACATCAAGTCAACTATTAAAAATAATGCAAAAAAAATCCATACTGATATGTAGTATCAATAGTTTACATTTTGTTCAGTGTAGATTGCAATATTGTTCTAAAACAGTAAAAAACAGTAAAACATCTAAAACAAGTAACAGAAACAGGTCATGTGACTTCCTGTTCAAAAACTGCAGAACTGAGGTACATTTAGTGTTTTTTCAGGATTCCTTTATAAAAGCATGACTAGGGATGCACTGATCCATCTTTTTCAGTTCTGATACCGATTTCGATACTATGACTCTGCCAATACCCGATATCAACTGATACGAGAGCAGAGACTGAAAATGGCATTTGTTTTCTTAAAGCTAAATTAACATTAGATGTTAGATGTGTTAGATGTTATTTATACCTTCATATAGATACACGTTCAAACATAATGAGACTTTCAGGGCCAACAATGACAAGTAAATAGCTTTATTACATACCCGATCTAACAATTCAATACCAGCATCAAATCAGTGCAGTCCATGACACAAGGACATGTCCTACCTTTGCTGCTCTAGAGATTCCAGGTACAGGTAAGCTGAGCCCATGAAATCGTCTTGAAGGCCAAAGTCATAGTCAAAAACCTAGTGAAGATATAAAGCTGTAATTACCATAGTATTTTGAAGAACAAACAAACATTTCTTTACCTTAATATACAAAGGCTCAGATAAAGTATCCAGAATCAAAGTGGCCTTCTCATCCCACACAGGGTTCAGATTTTTGTGGATTGTTTTGCTCTTGAACACTTCTTTACCCCCAAGCTTAAACTTCACATAAGGATCACTGGTGCCTAGATGAATACATTGAGTTTCCACAGATCATTGAAATAAATAAAAACAGAAAAAACAAACAGGCTGTATTGTACCTCCTCTGTCCCGAATGGCCAGGTTGTGACCCCTCTTCAGCTCCACCTCCAGCTTATACATCCCTGTAGTGGGCACTCGACCCTGAGTACCCCCGGCTCCGGCTCCACTGGGGCCACCCACCCCCTAAAAACATACACAGTGTAGTTACCCTGAGCACTACAATTAATTCAAATGAATGCATCAAATACAAATTCATATCAAAGTACAAATACATCACTTACAAATTTAAAATACAAGCTTTTGGTAAAGAGTCAAAAATGAACCTTCTCTGTTGTGTCTTTATCAGCGTCTGTTAACAGCTACCACTGAAATGTCTGATTCGAAATGCAACAAGAGTGACCACTAACAGGAAATCACACAATAGCTTCCTGTGTGCTGTTTAGCTGATATTCTTTCCATTTACTGTTTATGCTTTCTATCACTCCAGCTTGCATCATGCTATCAGCTATTGCAGTTTCATGTCTTTTGATAATGGAATGATAATGGTAATGTGTTTTAGATGTTCAGTGTATCTGTATTTGTGTAATAACTGCTGTCTTTGGATGACTAAATCCACTTCCGATATTGTTATAATTGATGATTTAATGATGCTAGTATTGATTTTTCAGTATAACTATACTTTTTTATTTAAACAAAGACATTTAAAAAACAATGGTCATTTTAGATAGTTGAACATTACCACAGATGTCAAATCCTGTCTATATAACACAAACAGACAGGAAAAACACATTAAATGTAATCCATCTAGATTATCTCAACCATCATGAACTGTGGCGTGAGGCAAAGGCGTCTAGAGATCTTTCCTACACTATTTTGACACAGGATGGTGGTGGTGCCTGGCTGATCAAGCTTAATGTGTGCAAACACGCTCACCTACCACAGTGAGGGGATCCTCATGATCTGACACTATTCTCATCCCTGTACTTTACCTCCTGATTTAGTGCCACAGGACTTAATCCACAGTAAGCTGCTCGTTAACTTTGGAAGCCCAGTTATTCCTGTAACATAAACGTTGGTCACTATGCTATCAACATGAACTCAATCTTACTATGGGATCACTGCACTTTACCTTCTGTGCTACGTTGAGACAGTTTAAATCAAAGAAAGTCATAAGGGCCAATGGCCCCCTGAGTTAATGACAACTGTATCTGTAAAGGCTATTTTCACTCTGTATAGTACAAGTGTCTTGTTGTCTTGTCTTGTTACAGTGCGTTACAGCACATGGGTCGTAAAGCAGAAGCACCACTCATATGTCTTCTTCAGAGCTACACCACATTGCTCTTTAACACGACAGTCCAGCCTCAAGAGATCATTAACATCAATAATGTAGATAGGACAGACTACAGCGATCAATAGAACAAGAGCACACACTGACACATTTTATTCACAACACCCACAATGAACTGCAAAAGTGTGAAAACTGGAAGAGATGCTCACTACGTTTCTGGAGGAATTTCAAGAAATTTGTCTGAAAGGTTAAAAAGTGAAAGTTAAAAGTGAAATCCTGCCACAATTTACTTTTTTGTTTGTTACAGACCTGGATTAATAGGGAGGACCATACCATAAAGGGCATCTGGTATATTAGTGACCAAAAATCAATATATGAATTATTGCATGCCAGAAAAGAAGTGACTTGGGGAATGCCAAGTTTTTGTATACTTTCTCATTCATGCAACTGTGTGAAAAAAGCCAACAGATAATAATGCATCCAGATACTATTTTATAGTATATGAATATTAATTGGCTTCTTATTGGGGATACAAAATGTTACCAAGCATACACATATCCTAGTATTTTGACAGCAGCCACCATCAAAGACGAATAAAAGGTAATCAAGGCTTCCCAGCATGATGTAAAAGTAATAAAGTGGCCTCACCGACAGCAGACGTCCACATCTTGAAACCAGGAAAGACTCATCGGCCGAAGTACAGCGGAGCAAGCCACGCAAAGCTTGATGGGACTCTGCCACTGAGGCCTCACTTGCAAAACGATCCAGGGTCAATAACAGTGCAGTAATGTTTATACAGACAGGTTTGAATACGGTTCTGAGAATAAGACAATTTAACACGACATAAGAACTATGGGAACAACAGGAAACACCACTCCACAACACAAAGCTGAAGTCTAGGTCCACACAAACAGTTAAAATAGTTAATGAGAACCAGCCCTCATCAGCAGCCATGTGTAGGAGACTGTGGTTAAAAGGGGAAAGGATGCAGGAGAGGAGTGGGAGGAGCCTGTAAAGATCGTCTGGTTGGTTCAGTGCTAATCCTGCAGTGTGTAAGCCTAATGACTGTGGGGTTACAAAGGTGTGAGGATACAACAGATGATAAGTCTCCTCGGGTCACTTTGGTGTAGCCTCGGTCTGCAACCATTGCAGCCACAATGTCTATAGGAGTGGCCGCCAATCGGCCCTCTCTGACCATTATCAACGCTCAAGCACGCACCAAATGTATAACAGGCAGTAGGCAATGTAGAGGTAGTGAACAAGGACACAGCAGCTTCCACTATAGCAGTTGTTTTCAAACATTTTAGTCACTTTTCATGATCAGCATACCCCCTGCTGACAGTAAAGGAAAATGTCAGTGGACACCTCACACATTATACAATCTCTAATAGTTAGTATATTTTTATTATTGAATTATTACATTAAATCATCTGCATTATATTCTGGCTACAGCCAGACAATTTTCTTTCAACGCAGCTCTCTCTATAGACGGATTATTTATCAACACAGCGGCTGCGCCTGAGTGCAGAAAGCGCAAGAGCGCAAGAGCGTCTGTGCGGCTAACATGAAGTTGCAACACTCGCTAGGGCTGTTGTCAGCGAAGTAAAACAGTTTATCGCCTTGTGATAAAATAAGTTATGATGCTACATTAAAGTGAGTGAGTGGGATACGTGTTAATGACCCGTATGCGTAAATGACGAGAAGAAATGTCTCAAACTTCAGTAGACGGACATCCCTCATACCCCGCCCCCGGGAGAGCCTGAAATCTGCTGAAATCCAACGAGACACTGACATGAAGCCGGACATGACAGCGACTCTTTCTGCAGGAGACATGCGCAGTAGAGCGCCAAGAGACGTAGTCTGATAATCCCTCTATATAAACCATATTTTCTGTACCTGCACCTCAGTTTGGGAACCACTATACTAGAGCCCCCCACTGCTGCCCCCCTGTGGCACCTGGTGTTCACAGCTGTCTCCCATCCAAGTACCGGGACTAACAAGTTGTTTATATTTTGAAAGAAAGATTTACTACAGACATACTAGGTGGTAAAGTCTAATCTGTTTTACACAAACAATTATTTATTCCAGACGTCCTTGTTTGACAGACACAGAATAAAACCAAATAATTTGCAAAATTAGGTCAGACAGATTGGACTACTAATTTTACTACACAGTTAAGATTTTACTTCCTGCTTGATGACATCATGACGTCAGACTAAGGAATCCCATAACTGTTACCTAGCAACCATATTGTACACTGGGCCAAAACTCCGAACTCAGAGATTACTATTTGACAAATAAAAATATAAGAAAACACCTTTATTTTGTTGAAATAACGTGTTTCCTGTGCAAATTGTGCTGATCAACATATTTTTCAACTTTTCTTTACCAATTGCTTCTTGATCAGTGTAGAACTATTTAAGTCTATATTTACAACAGGTACGCCTATTATCCCACCGACTTAAGTAAAAATTAGAGAATCATCAAAATTATATACACTTTAACTACTCAAATAAATGCAACTAAACAGATTTTTAAAGGATTGCAAATGTATTTGATCAACTAAGATGGTTCTAACTCAACTAATTGTTTTGATTATGTTGTGTATTCTCCCTTTTTAAATACAAATACGGAATTTAACTGTACAGCTTTTCTTTCTGTGCACCTTGTGTCAAATAACGCATATGAACACATTTAGTTTATTAATGACACACAGGTCAAGTCTTTAGTTGACCAAGAATCTCTTTAGTCAATCACACAGCCCATCAGCCTCGTCATCTGCCCATGAAACAAGGTCTATGGCTTTAATATCATTTAATGGGCAATGTTGAAACTACAGAGGCACATTTAAGGAGATAGGAGTGCAATGTGACTCATCATGCAGCCTCACTGTAATGTTCCACAGTAGTAGTCACCTCCTGCATGAGAAAAGATAACACTGCCCTAAGTTCAACAGATAGTAGGCTGCCCTCGTTGAGCGGCTGATTACAATAGGAAGGCTACAAAAATCCTGCGTAGCTTCGGTAAACGCATGTTAGGCTTAACATTTGCAGTCAATAGAGTTTATAGAGCTTGGCGTTATAAGCCTGCAGTAGTCCGGTCTCACCTGGGCGTCTTCATCCTGCTTCTCCAGCTGTGGCTGTGGTTCTGCCTGTCTCTCGGCTGCACTGCTGCCCTCCTGGTTCGGGGGCTCCACCAGTCCATCCACACATGCAGAACCCAGAGAAGAGCTCTTGTGGTGGCAGTGCACCAGTTGTGCCACAGTTGGCTTGTTAGGACTGCTCGAGGGGCGCCTTGGGCACGGATGAACGCAGGCTGAAGCGGTATCTAGATCCGCGTCAGAGAAGAGCAAGTCGGGCTGCGAAGAGGAAATCACCCGGTCCAAAGCAGCGCTCTGCTTCCATTTGATCTTTTTGAACATTCGCATACCTCGCTCCTTTTTGTCCTCCGAATCCCTTGTTCCCAGTTTGGGGCTGAGCAGCGGTTTGGCTTTGGCTTGAAATTGCTTCCATATTGTATTGTGTTGGGGCGAGCTCTCGCGGTCGCCCCTCTCGCCTCTCTCCATGTCCAAACGGGCTGGTGGTGCGTTGCGCGTCTACAGGGGGAAAATCCCACCGTCACGGCTTCCACGGTCTCCACCAGCGCAGCGCTCAATCCCGGTGAAGACTCAGCCTTTCAGGCGCACAGAGCAGGGAATGTCGACCTGCCCCCCTACAGAAATATTTACTAGCAGACTGCTCCCGCCACAAAAAACACCGCTCTGGGGCATACATGACGTGGAACAAGAAATCCTATATCCTTAGTGGCCATTGTAAAAAGGAAAACTTTGTTGTTGATTTGAAGGGGAGACACTCTCCAACTGTACAAACTCTACAAAACGTACAAACAACTTTATTTTTTAATTCTTTATTGCAAATATGCCCTTAAACATTGTATAAAATGTCCAGTGGTATTACATGCACTACGTCTATTATTAAAATATGCACAATAAATAAATTAATACATTACAAAACATCGTGTGGCTTTTACCCTGGTTCATGTGTATTTTGCCAAAAAAGTTACAGGCTACACAAGAAAATCAATGTCTGTAGGAAGTTTGTGGTAGGCAATTCAAACTAAAAGTTCTTTGCAATGTAAATAATTCACATTCAGCGAACACATGTTGAAATGTAGCCTGCTAAAAAATAAAAGTGCAAAAACAAACATTAAATCCAGGTTATTACAGGACAAATCTACTGTGGCCTAACAAAGTGCACCTGTCTTTTACTCACTTGGCTAATGACTGCTTTAAAAACGACATTCCTACAGTTCTTGCATGCTGAAATGGTTTGAGGACGTTATATTTGTAGTCAGTGATTATTAAGTGGTGTATATCAGTGTAATACATAGTAATAGTTTAACATGAGTCACAGATCCTGCTCATGCATTTGCTGTTGCATCTTCTGAAGCATCTGCTGCATCCTCTTCAACTGTAGCATCAACATAAGATAAACAAGAGGAAGAAGAGATGGATTTAAGAGACAGCTTACATATGATTACATGTGGGTCATCCTTTTTCATCTATGTTCTCTATGCTCTGCGTTACATAAATCCCACTTCACCAAGGGATTATTAAATGTGGTATTGTTGTAAATTACCTCTTCGTCTTTCTTTTTGATAAGCTTCTCCGTCTCTACGTCGGGTGTAGACAGAGGCAAAATGGGAATGGGGCTCTCCACTCTGTTGTCAGAATTAATTTTACTGTAATAAAGAGAAATTCCTTGTGTTAACCATACCTCATAAGGAAAATGCACACAACAATGCACAAACATGCTCTAAACATTGTATTTTTAGGGCAATACAAAAATTACAGCACAATGTTGAAATTATTTTTCAATATATGATACAAATGTATGGTACAAATTAGCTCTATGGACTAATCATGACATGTTTAATCAATTTGCATAATTATAGAAATCATTAAAAAGAAAACCAGCTCACACATAGATGCACTGAAAAAGGGAGGAAACTGAATAGAGGATGTGAATGCCAAAAAATCTTAAATTGTTAACACAGATTGAATAATGATTTAAGAGTAGCATCAGTTTATTTTGGTGAAGACGGCCAGAGCGACTAATAATATTCACGACTTAGTATTTAAAGCGACAGTTCTCATTAGAGACCATGTGACCATGATCACAGTATGCACACATTTTTTATTTTTCACCTTGCCATAGTCTGAATGCACTGCGCCCTGTAGTTTTCATAGTGACAGTCGTTGGTTATGTCCTTCAGGTCGTGCATGTGAGTCCTTATTAGCATGGTCCTCAGCTTCACAAAGTCACAGTGGGCGGGGTTCTCCACTGTAAACAGGAAACCGTTAGAATCGCCATAGTAACAGACCTGAGATTTCACTTTCCCTTACCCTCCACAATCCCCCACGGGTACAGCCGGCCTCTCACTCTCTGACCACGGGCCTCCACCACTGTGTTGCTGCCAATCACTGCAAATGGAGTGCTCTCCTACACCACGACAGACCAAGAGCCTTTAAATATAATATTCATAAAGTCTGAACTACATCAGCGGGAGTAAGCACATTTAGAAGAGGGCTCACCTTCAGCTCTCTGTCTTGCTGTTTGAACTCTTCGTCCTCATCAGAGTCGCAGTCAGGGAATTGGTAGATCTTTATCCCACACTTATCTATTTCCTCTCTCAGCTGCAAAAGCCATGTGTTCTTATTAATACAAATCACTGCCCTACACATATGCCTCCATAAGAGAGTGCACGTTTAATCTGTTTAGTCACTCGTTGCTAAAATAAGAACTGAAACTGAGTACACATCTAATCTTCTACACTCCAGAACTCAACTGCTGCTGCATGAATCTGCTAAGGACAGCATTAAGTTAACTGAAAGTTCCTCTCAGACCATTCAAGAAATTACTAGATGTTATTACTTTATGTCTGTATCTCTTCTTATTCAGTAAACCAGCGGTGCAGTTGCAGATTATAATGCTGTAGGGTGACACAGCTTATCATCTAAAATTACTACAGATTGTAATATTTTTGACAAATGATAAAGTAGATTATGCAACTAGTATAATGATTCTGTATTTACCCGGTCTTTAAACTTCTTTATCTCACTGGGGGTCAAACAGTCGGCCTTGGCGATGAGAGGGACTACATTAACCTTATCCATTAGTATCTTCATGAACTCTATGTCAACTGGGCGTAGCCTGTGGGGAAAATGATACTTCATTAACCAAATATATATGATATATAGCAAATACCAATAGACTACACAGTGGAGTGTGTTACCCATGTCCAAAAGGAGGTATAAAGTAGAGGCAGCAGTGCACCCTGTTGTCCTGGATGTTCTTCCTGTTGAGACCACTCTCATCCCTAAAGTACTGCTCAAACTGCTGGTTGATGTAGTCTGTAACTGGCTGCCAACTGGGAAACACAACGGATGTTTTATTTATTTGCTATAGAAAGTAGGTCAACTCTGTCTCAGCAGGTTTGTTATAGGAGTTCATAAATGACTTATCTTCCACCTAGCATAGTGATTTGCAGATACCTTTGGCTTAGATGGTGGGGTGGCAGTAGCAGTTGCTTTCACCATCACCATTGTATAGTGTATTTGTGTCCATAGGCAGGACACTCCACCCACTTGCATGCGTAACTGTGTTTACCTGTCCAGCCAAAACCACACACTTGTGATTGACAGGTGGATTAATCAATCAGAGAAACACATGCTCCATTCGGGTAAGAACAAACATGGCGACTTACGTTTAACATAGGAAAAAATTAACAGCACTGGGAAACAGGACAGATTTCTACAGAATCATCAGCAATCAAAACACTAAATATATACTTATTTATCTGAGGTAAAATAAGTTCTATATTTTATTCTGAATTATACAAGAGTAGATTTCCACATTTGAGAGACACACGCTACAAATTAGTAGCGGTGATTGGACCATCCCAAGTTCGGACGAAGGTTTGAGGCCCTTATGGTCTGGTTTCAGATCCTTCTGAATTTGAACAGAATGTAGAAGGGACTGGCTAGTCAGAAAATTAATGTATGTGTGTGTGATGGTCAGAAGCAGTTGGTACAAGATTGGCAGTCATGTCTGTGTCACTCCCAAGCTGCAGTGGCTACAAAGAATGAATAATGAATTATTTAGATATCGCTGCCTTTGTATGTGAAATTTGTCCTCAGATAAAATAAACTGTATCTGTGCACATTTGGTCAGAACAGATAACTCTGTTAACTATGTTTATTGTGAAAGGGCTGTAGGGAATACCAGGTACCACAGTGGGGCAGCAGTGGTTCTAGTGGAAACTGTCATTGTGTCTTTAGGGAAGACACTTCTCCCACCTTGTCTAGTATGAATGTAATATGTGCGTGAGTGATTGGTGGGGGTACAGATTTTCAGCCTTGCTTTAGGTGCCATGAAAGGCGCTATATAAATCCAATGCATTATTTTTTTTAATTTTTATTACCATTCAGTGTTGTTGACTGCATCTCCAAATCCCGGTGTGTCCACTATAGTCAGTTTGAGCTTCACTCCCTTCTCTTCAATGTCCACTGTGTGCTTGGTGATCTCCACTGTCTGACTAATTCTCTCTTAATAAAAGGATACACCCTGTTAGCTTGATTTATTTTGCACATACTACACACTTTAAGAGATAGGTGACTCACCCTCTGCATTGAGGAGTTTACGGTCCTTATGCAGATCTGTCAGGAACAAGCTGTTTACCAAAGTGGATTTACCAAGACCAGACTCACCTAGAATACAAACATGACCAAGATATAGACAATTTAACACTTTAGGTCTCAATAAAAGTCAAAAAGAACCAAAATGAAACAATCTTGGAACCATGATGTCAAGCTTAGGAAAGGCCATACCAAAACTATATGACCAAATTATGTGATACTGCTGTTTTGAATTAGTAGTTACTGATTAATTTAACATGAAAATTGTAGATGTAGACTACATTTCCACACAAAAACATTACATTATACGACCACTTAAGTTGTTTTTACCTGCAACCATGAGTGTGAAATCAAATCCTTTTTTGACAGACTTCCTATGCAATTGATTGGGCAGTGAAGCAAACCCAACATACTCTTTTTCCTAGAAGACACACATTTGCGATTAGTTTTAAATTTAATGGTGCATTTATCAAAGAAAGAAAAGGTCAAGTATTCATATTTCAGTATGACAGACAAGGGACTGGAAAACAATTTAAAGTTCAAATATTATATCTGTCTCTGTTGTAAGTTTGCAACTCTTTGTTTGGATAGAAGAGAACGCATGTATGATAAAATGTGAAATCATTAATCAGTTAAAAAAACATGAAAATCCCAGTGAATATATAGTGTTGTTTAAAGATGGATAAATCAGTGACAATGAGATATTAGATTCAATTTCATGCTAATTCTTTTTTACATTGTGTCTTGTGATGCTCTGATAAGATGCACCCACACACAATTCACAAAAATACTCCAGTCCAGACTGTTGCGGCGTCTGTATTCTGACTCAGGCTGAGCACAGCCATCCAACATGACACAGAGGAAGGCCCACAAATGAGAAGTAGAAATGAGACTCAAGAAAAATGTAGACATGGTTCTCCCTCTATTATAAACTAGCCTTCAATTAACAAAAATATATATTGTATGTATAGATACATGTATCTGTACATACATAAATTACTATCCAAATCCTATTAGCAGAAAGAAAAGAAGAATTGACATTGTAGAGTATTCATAAATTAGTCTGAATACATATATTGTGTTATGTGAGGATATAACACTGAACAAATTGTCCATATGAAAAAATAAGAAATAGCCCTACACAATCACTTGCAGTAGGCATGCATTGTAGCTGATGCGATTTCTAGAAATGTGTAGGTCTATATTAAATTAGGCTACTAATTTCTAGTTGAACGCTAGGGTACCATGCAAACCCATGCAACCAAGGAAGTGGCCTACCTCTGGATCTTCTGGGCCATAAAGTCACATTCCAGGAGAAAGCAGCGGTTCACCGAGAGAGAGCACCGGCCACGTCCCAGCATCACAGACAGAAGCATGATCGTTTATAAAAAAAAATAAGGATATTTCAGATTATGTGAAGCACGTGAGGCTTACCTGCTCGGGGCGCACGGCTCCTGTACCTGCTGCCAGACATGTTGGAGACGGTGGGTCACAGTGCGTCCGAACTACTGGAGGAAAGGGGCGGTTCGGTGAGACGCGGCTGTGGTGTCTTGATGCCCAGTGCGCACAGCAAGCGGCCCGTATAGCAATGGACTCACACGTGCAGAATATAATCTCTTCACATAACAGTTAGCATCCCCTGCAGCGATTTTGGACCAAAGCTTCTCACGGCAAGTGGAGCGGACCGTGATTGTTATTTACGGTGAACAAAAGAATGGCAGTTCAGTGATGGTGCCACTAGGGGGGAGTGTTACTCCGTTGTCTTGGCAAGAAAAGTGACCCAGTTATCTACATTTGAATAATATTTAAAAGTGGTATATTGTTCAAAATTGACTCTTGATGTTTAAGCCAGTTATTTTGTTACCTTAAAAAAAAAAAAATGTCCGGAGTTGTGTTTTGTTTCATTCACACGTTTGAGTAATTGTCATCTCAAGGTGGAACTGAGTCTTTTCTGTGAGAAGAACACAGCCTAAACCTGTAGGATTTGTGTGTTAAACATGTGTGAATGAAACAAAACACAACTCCAGGTATGTTTTTGATGAGGAAGCAACATTATAACACAGATCAGAAAATAATGTAATAGAATAATGTGGGCATGTATTTATTTCTTTACAAGAAGATTGCATTTCAATAGCATCTTTCTAAAAAGGTTATAATCAAATAAAAATACTAATGATAATTGAAATAATTTATGGAATGATTGCAGATTTAAAAAAAAAAAAAAGATGGATTTAATTGTATTCAATATAAATGTACTTTGTATTAGGCTACATGTTTTTTGATAATTCTGGCTTGA
The DNA here is from genome assembly GCA_029959045.1 of Taenioides sp. WSHXM2023. NCBI lineage: Eukaryota > Metazoa > Chordata > Actinopteri > Gobiiformes > Gobiidae > Taenioides > Taenioides sp. WSHXM2023. Next base: position 23,735,061 of record CM057085.1, read on the forward strand.
CGATCATAAAAATAGAAAAAGGAAAATATAATAGTGTTATTGGCAATATATTAAACATATGTATAATGACTAAAGAAACACCGGCACATGACAGAGGGTATTCAGAACTGTTGTACTAGTAGGCCATCAAAGACAAAGTGTGATGCCACTCGAAACTAGAAAATGTGGATCAGTTTAAAGGAACTAATGAACAATTAAAGGTTCTGTATCGCTTGTGAGCTTTAAGCAATGTTATAATGTATAACCTCCTCAAAAACATACCTGGAGTTGTTTTGTTTCATTGACACATGTTTGAGTAATGCTGGGTTATTAGTCTGTCTACATTTCCAAAGATCAAAATGCTCTGTTCCACCTTGTGATGTCATGACGTTTTCAGGTTAACAGCTACCTTTTACCTTTTGTTCAGTAGAGATTGGCAATTCCAGGTCTGAAATCACCAAATGATTCTAGTGAAGGTGTATGGAGTTTAAAAACACAGTGGAGAACTTCCTGTTTTAACACATAACATCACAAAGTGGAACCGAGTGTGTGTTAAACATGTGCGAATGAAACAAAACACATCTCCAAGTATGTTTGTGATGAGGAAACAACATTATAACATAACCAAACAATGTAAATGTCAGTGTGCCTTAGTCAAATGGAGACTGTGGCTTGGGGAAGAATGTCTCTGTAAACAGCCAGAAGCTAACAGCTGCTTCACACTCAGTGCATCCCCTAACATGTCAATCACATCTCAGCATCCTGTTTGTCAGGCACTTGCTAATCTCCAAGTAAAGTGCTGGTGTGGGACACAGATACGGGCCGGTGGCCATGATAGGAGGTGATAGACGTTACAGAGGGACACAGACAGCGTGACAGACTCTGAGGGAGGCACAAGAGAAACACCAATGGAACAATGATGAGAACTATGGGTTAAGAGCGGCAACAGGCCACCATAACCCAATGTGTTTCCTGTGCTACCACCCAGCTGCTTCTGGTGGGAGGCACACAATAAGACCTGCTCTTCAAGACTTCAGATTTAGGTGCCCCATTACTCTAAACAGCTCTTGCTACAGATTGGCTTGTTTATAGACTTGAAATTTCTACAGTACAGTGGCTGTATATATGTACACCAAAAGTCTGATCCCTATCTGATTTCTGGAGTTGTTAAGTTAATTTAAATAATGTAAAAAGAAACATCATGTGTGAGTCTTGGTTTCATTGTGATATTTGATTTCACAAATGTTTTAATGAGGAAAATGCAGGAAAAAGACATAAATGCAATATAGAGACTCAACATGGCTTCAAAACCAAATTAGCAGTTTAACAGATTAGTTATTATTATTTGGGTGTACAATATTGTCCATAAACATATATTTATTATCTTCAAATGGGTGAAGTTATTTTTATTATGATATAATTAATCCTATATAATATCATGAATATTTCAAGGGAGTAATTGTCTTTTCTCACACATTTATGCAGGCTTGGGATTAGCCAGCTAATATTCTTGTAACAAATGTATTACATGGCAACACTGGCAGAAGCAAGTTGAAGAGAAGTTAGTGCTGAGTCAATTCTGATTGACAAAAGCAACATCATTATAATATATGTACTGACAAGTGGACCAGTGGTTGCTGTCTGTGGATTTACATAGTTTAGGGTGAGAGAGTGACTCAGCCTACCTGAGCATAAGGATATGTCAGTGAAGTCATGTGCAATACATCCTTGTCTCAGCCACGCAAAGGGAAGTATGTATTGTTCTCACCACACCGTTTCTCCTTTTCCTTGGACACAATGAAATGGAGAGCAAGGAAGGAAAACCAAGGAAGCAAAGGAAACACATTACATGTATTTATTCAAACAAAGATGTAGGTACAGTGGTGGTCCGTTACTGATTTACCCCCCCCCCCATGACCACTAACTTGGGGAGAAAAGAGTGAGCGATTGCGATCAATATAGCATATAACTCAAGTCTAACACAGTTATGGTAATTATCTTTGTCAAAGAAAGTCAATTCAAAGAATTGTGTTCAAACTAGTGAAGTTGTTGGAAGACAACGAGAAAGAAGATATGGATTCAATTTGTTTACCTCTGTGATTGGGTCGGATGGAGGCAGGAAATAATACTGATACACAGGAAATGGGCTGATGCTGCAGATAAGGTCAGAAAATGGTTCCATGATTCAAAACAAGCCCACACCAGAGTGGCCCCAGGGTCGTCAGAATAATGTAAAGGAATAAAGTGTTTACATGGTGGAAGATCACAATAACCAGTCAGCAAACAGTGTGGATGCTGCTTTAATGTACACTATATTGCCAAAAGTATTCACTCACCCATCCAAATAATAGAAATCAGGTGTTCCAATCACTTCCATGGCCACAGGTGTAGAAAAACAAGCATCTAGGCCTGCAGACATTTGTGAAAGAATGGGTCACTCTCAGGAGCTCAGTGAATTCCAGCGTGGTACTGTGTAGGATGCCACCTGTGCAACAAGTCCAGTCGTGAAACTTCCTAGCTCCTAAAAATTCCATAGTCAACTGTCAGTGGTATTAAAACAAAGTGGAAGCAATTTGGAATGACAGCAACTCAGCCACACAGTGGTAGGCCACGTAAACTGACGGGGCGGGGTCAGTGGATGCTGAGGGGCATAGTGCGCAGAGGTCGCCAACTTTCTGCAGAGTCAATCGCTACAGACCTCCAAACTTCATGTGGCCTTCAGATTAGCTCAAGAACAGTGCGTAGAGAACTTCATGGAATGGGTTTCCAAGGCCGAGCAGCTGCATCCAAGCCATACATCACCAAGTTAAAAACACCAAGCGTAATGCAAAGCCTCGGATGCAGTGGTATAAAGCACGCTGACACTGGACTCTAGAGCAGTGGAGACACGTTCTCTGGAGTGACGAATCACACTTCTCCATCTGGCAATCTGATGGATGAGTCTAGGTTTGGCGGTTGCCAGGAGAGCGATACTTGTCTGACTGCATTGTGCAAAATGTAAAGTTTGGTGGAGGGGGGATTATGGTGTGGTTGTTTTTCAGGAGCTGGGCTTGGCTCCTTCATTCCAGTGAAAGGAACACTGAATGCTTCAGCATACCAAGAGATTTTGGACAATTCCAGGCTCCCAACTTTGTGGGAACAGTTTGGAGATGGCCTTTTACTCTTCCAACATGACTGGGCATCAGTGCACAAAGCAAGGTTCATAAAGACATGGATGAGAGAGTCTGGTGTGGATGAACAGAGTGCAGGCCTGACCTCAACCCGATAGAACACCTTTGGGATGAATTAGAGTGGAGACTGAGAGTCAGGCCTTTTCATCCAACATCAGTGTGTGACCTCTCAAATACGCTTCTGGAAGAGTGGTCAAAAATTCCCATAAACACACTCCTAAACCTTGTGGACAGCCTTCCCAGAAGAGCTGAAGCTGTTATAGCTGCAAAGGGTGAACCAACGTCATCTTAAACCCTATGGATTAAGAATGGGATGTCACTTGAGTTCATATGCGGCAGGTGAGCGAATACTTTTGGCAATATAGTGTATCTTCTGCAGCAGGCTCACTCTCACCTGGATAGTGTTAAGGGCTCAGTGAGGATATTGTTCTTTGATTTCTCCAGTGCCTTTAACACAGTCCAGCTCTTTCTGATGAGTGAGAAGCTTCTCAGGATGGGTGTCAACTCCCCATTGTCTCCTGGATTACTGACTACCTGTCAGGCAGGCCTCAGTATGTGCGACTGGGGACCACCCTGTCTGACACTGTGGTCAGTAATATAGGAACTCCCCAGGGTACAGTCCTGTCTACATTTCTGTTCACTCTGTACACCTCTGATTTCTAGTATAGCTCCAGGTCCTGCCATCTGCAGAAGTTCTCTGATGACTTTGCAGTGGTAGGGTGTATCAGAGATGGACAGGAGCGGGAGTACAGGACACTGATTGCAAATTTTGTGGAGTGGTCCCAGGAAAACCATCTGCTCCTGAACGTTGACAAGATCAAGGAACTGGTGATTGACTTCAGGAGAAAGAGGGCACCAGTGGAGCCCATTACCATCCAGGGCCATGACGTGGAAATAGTGGACTGCTACAAGTACCTTGGCGTCCATGTGAACAACAGGCTGGACTGGAGGGACAACTGTAATGCTGTGTACAAGAAGAGCATGAGTAGACTCTACTTCCTAGGAAAGCTCAGGTCTTTCAATGTGTGCAGCAAGTTACTGGAGATCTTCTACCAGTCTGTGGTGGCCAGCTCCCTGTACTTTGCTGTGGTCTGCCGGGGGAGCGGCACCAGTAAAAGGAACATTGGGCGGATTGACAAACTGATCCGTGAAGCTGGTCACAGTGAGGGGACAGGAGGACACTGGACAAACTGCTCTCCATCATGGACACTCCTACTCACCCACTGCACCAAACTATAGAGGGACAGAGGAGCTCATTTTCCAACAGGCTCCTTCAGCTCCACTCAAACAGTGAGAGATTCAGGACTACATTCATACCATACTCCATACAGTTGTACAACAACTCACCCTTATGTAACAGATAATACTCCCTACAACTGTACAACAACTCAGTCTTATGTAACGGATAACCTTATGCCCTGTCAATTTGCATATCATTGCACTGCTGTTCTTGTCTCTTGTATATAGCTGTGATTTTATATTTGATTTTATGTTTATTACTTACTTTTCTATTTTATTTTGACTTGTACATATATATATATATATATACATTTATTTATATAATTATGTCTTATTCGACACCTCCATCCATCCATCCATCCATCCATCTATTTTCTTCCGCTTATCTGGGGCCAGGTCACGGGAGCAGCAGTCTAAGCAGGGACTCCCAGACTTCCTTCACCCCAGACACTTCCTCCAGCTCCTCCAGGGGAACCCCAAAGCGTTCCCAGGCCAGCCGAGAGACATAGTCCCTCCAGCGTGTCCTGGGTTTTCCCCGGGGCCTCCTCCCGGTGGGACATGCCCGGAACACCTCCCAAGGGATGCGTCCAGGAGGCATCCAGAACAGATGCCCGAGCCACCTCAGCTGCTCTACTCCAAGCTCCTCCCGTGCGACTGAGCTCCTAACCCTATCTCTAAGGGAGCGCCCAGCCACTCTGCGGAGGAAACTCATTTCAGAAGCCCCTATGACAAGAAATAGATCAAGGTCAGTTATGTCGACCGGATTGGCGTTACCCGGGCCCCACCCTGGAGCCAGACCTGGGTTGGGTGCTCGACAAGCGTCTGGTGGCCGGGCCTTCCCCCACGGGGCCCGGCCAGGCATAGCCCGAAGGAGCGACGTGGGGCCGTCCTCCCGTGGACCAATCACCCGCAGAAGGATTCATAAGGGGCCGGTGCAGGGAGGCTTCGGCGGCAGTCGAAGGCAGGGGCCTCGGCGACCGGATCTCCGGACATGGAGACCTGCTCTGGGAACGTGGAATGTCACTTCTTTGGGGGGGAAGGAGCCCAAGCTTGTGCGGGAGGTGGAGTTAGAGTAGATATAGTCGGCCTCACCTCCACGCACAGCTTGGGCTCTGGAACCCAACTCCTTGAGGGGGGCTGGACTCTCCGTTTCTCTGGCATTGCCCACGGGGAGCGGTGGCGGGCAGGTGTGGGCCTGCTCATTGCCCCACAGCTCAGCCGTTGTGTATTGGAGTTTTCCCTGGTGAACGAGAGGGTTGCGTCCCTGCGCCTTCGGGTCAGGGACAGGTCTCTCACTGTTGTGTCGGTCTACGGGTTAAACAGCAGTGCAGCGTATCCGGCCTTCTTGGAGTCTCTGAGAGGGGTACTGGATAGCGCACCAACCGGGGACTCCGTTGTTCTACTGGAGGACTTCAACGCCGACGTGGGCAACAATAGTGACACATGGAGAGGAGTGATTGGGAGGAATGGCCTCCCTGATCTGGGAGGCCATTCCTCCCTGATCTGAACCCGAGCGGTGTTCTGTTATTGGACTTCTGTGCTAACCATGGTTTGTCCATAACGAACACCATGTTCGAGCACAAGAACATCCATCAGTGCACATGGCACCAGGACACCCTAGGCCGGAGGTCAATGATCAACTTTGTTGTCATGTCATCTGACCTCCGGCCACGTGTTTTGGCCACTCGAGTGAAGAGAGGGACAGAGCTGTCAACCGATCACCACCTGGCTGTGAGTTGGGTCCGCTGGTTGAGGAGGAAGCCGGAAAGACCTGGCAGGCCCAAGCGTATAGTGAAGGTCTGTTGGGAACGTCTCACAGAGCCCTCTGCCAGGGGGACCTTCAGCTCACACCTCCGGGAGAGCTTCTCCCAGATTCCAGGGGAGGCTGGCGACATGGAGTCCGAGTGGGCTTTGTTCTCGGCCTCTATTGGCGATGTGGCCGTTCGTAGCTGTGGTCGTAAGGTCTGTGGTGCTGCGGCGGCAATCCCTGAACCCGGTGGTGGACCCCGAAAGTAAGGGATGCCATCAGGCTGAAGAAGGAGTCTTATAGGGCCTTCTTGTTCTTCTTGTCTTGTTATTCGACACCTGTCTTTTGCTATACCATTTATTTTTACTCTTTGTTATTATATTATATTGTGATTAGTGAGCTGCTGTATCCAAATAATTTCCCTTGTGGATCAATAAAGTTTGTCTAAGTCTAAGTCTAAGCAGTAGACAAGAAAATGACCAACTGTGTGTTTTTAGCACAAATTTGACTTTGTTTTTCATGCTATAGATTATTTGCTAAAGAAACTGATGTACATATTTTAATTTACAGAAATAATGGATGTTATTACTGTAGGCGGCACCTACAATGATACCATTATATTTTACTTACATAAGAGACAGGTGCATCTTGCAAAGGCCAGTGCAGTGACACATGCCTGAAGGCGACTCCCTCGACTGGGTTAGTGTGTCATAATGAAAGCCCCATTAACCTCCATGTTTAGTGACCATATCTCTTCCTCAATGACGCACACAATACTCAGACTCAGAGTCATATGGAGCTGATTCATCTTATGAGCAGGTTCTACCACATATCATGCATTGTTCCAAATATGTAATATACAAAAGCAAAGTTTACTTAAAAAAAAAAAAAAAGTTCAAATAAGTAATTAGAAATGGCTATTATTTTATAAATTACTCTGTCTCTTTTGTTAGAGCAGGTTAAGTAAGTCACTAACAAATTTCCCATGAGGAATAATATAAATCTTTTTGGTACCTTTAAACAAAAGTAAAACAGAGCAACTTGGAAGACAGATAACACTAAATGCCAGCTGACCTGCAAAACAATAACACCTGATTATAACATTATAGTTATGTCAAGGCCTAATATATCCACCAGTGTCACCAGAGTGGTGAGTTTTCATTGTGGATAGTACAAAAGTGGATTGCAGAGAAAAGGAGAGAGTATCCTCAGTGGCTTATGGAACAATGGTGTAGAGCGGAAGTGATAAGAGACAGGACATCCTAAAGCGGCTTCTCTGACCTGCAGCTGTACACCCTCTGTATGCATTTGTCACTTTTATTATGGGAGACAAGCATCGCTGCACATAAGCAACTATGTGTTTCTGCCACACTGAACTGATGATATAGAACAGTAAAAAATACCTTGTGTTCTTGTTCGAAGGTAATTTTCCCTAAACTTTCTGTTCTGTTTTTAGAAAAATGCATCACAAAAACAGGATATTGTTCATGCACATTGTGTATGCCTGATCTTGTGATGGGGTTGTTAATGGAAAAGGGAGCATCTGTGCTTTGACTGATGCATGCACAGGGGCATGTTAATTAGTGGTCAGCATGTGGCTTGTGGACACTTTTAAGAAGGACTCTGATTGTTGCTCTTATGCTCGTGTTATTCAGTCAACAGGAACACATTCTCTAAAGCATCAGCATTCCGTATGAGTATGTACGTGACCAGGCTAGCTATAGTTTCTTCCACTTTGTCTTGTGATTGGTGTATAATGAGGCTTCCAGATGCAGAGCTGATGTGTTTACAGTTTGCAGTTAGTCAGCAATGATGTTATTAGTAAATTTGGACATGATATCTTCACCAGTGCATTCTGTAATTTTGTCCTTGGACTGTATTTAAGACAATAAAATTAAAGTATACATTGATGAACTACAATTCACTGTGTGTAATAGCATTTACTGGAAGGCAAGATTGTCCTATTTTACATGAATGTTCAGCTAATGAGTTGGCGACATGCATCTGCCCTTTTCACCAGTGGACTGAATAATGACCACAGCATTCTGTGATAAGATGTAATCAGCAAGTTTGTGGCTAAATTTACCAAGATTGTACATCCCATAATAACCACTGTAATTACAAAAGATGTGGTTCAGCTTTTATCACTACATCACTTGTGTAGAACAAACACTAAACAGGGTCACATAAATTAGGCCATTTGAGGATGTGACTTTGAATGTGTTATGTAGAGGATGTGTAGGCAAGGTGAAATCAGACAAAAGGGGGTCCTCTAAAAACTCACAAACATATGGAGTCGAGGGGATATTTCAACAGCAGGGTCTGAACACAATAGAGCATTTCAACATGTCCTCTTCATGGACAGCATCCTTGTAGGGCTGTGTGTGGATTCACAAAACGGTTATATTTTAAATTGGATTTGAAAAATGACTTTTATCAACCCTTTAATTTTTTGGTAAAGGTGTGCTAAAAGGGTTTGAAAAAACATTAATAATTCTGTGTGGTTGACTTGATTCAGGAAAAAACAACTGAAATTCGTTAATAGTGCTGTGCCACTAACACATAAGCGGCCCCAGTTGCTCTTCTCTGATTGGTTGAATCTGAGATGCGGTGAGTGGTGATTGGAGCAAAGTTTTAGATTTTAGCAGGAACCTTTAGTGCGGTTCTTTAAATGAAAAGTTGCGAACATAGAGAACACATATTTTAAAAGGCGGACAGAGAGGTGAGCAGCGCTGTAGCCAATATATTTGACGAATACCTGAACCATGCTCACCGCGTGCTTGGAGTTCCTCGGGTTGGCCCTTTGTGTAGCCGGTTCCCTGCTAGTGATGATCGCCTGTGGGCTGCCGATGTGGAAAGTTACGGCTTTCATCGACTCCAACATTGTGGTGGCTCAGACCATTTGGGACGGTCTTTGGATGTCCTGCGTGGTCCAAAGCACGGGCCAGATGCAATGCAAAGTCCACGACTCCGTCCTTGCCCTCACCCAAGACCTCCAGACAGCCCGCGCGCTCACTGTGATCTCCGCTGTGCTGGGGGTGATCGGGCTCACAGTCACTGTCGCAGGAGCACAGTGCACCAACTGCATAAAGGACGAAATGGTGAAGGCCAAGGTGGTGAATGCTGGTGGGATCATCTACATCATCAGCGGACTGCTTGTTCTCGTGCCTCTCTGCTGGATGGCCAACAACATCATCGCGGACTTCCATAACTCGCACATCCCTCCGTCCCAGAAGAGGGAGATAGGAGCGTCCATCTACATTGGCTGGGCGGCCACAGCACTGCTCCTGCTGGGGGGTACGCTTTTGTGTTGCTCTTTCTCACAGGGAGTCAGAGGCTCATTTCCCATCAAATGCACACCTACTAAACCTATCTCAGCCAACGGAGACTTGGATAAAAAGCACTATGTATAAACATGTATTTCCATATAGCCTACACACAAAGGACATTTATTTTTGATTACGTGTTCAATCAACCCTCTACACCTGGGGTGTCCAAACTTTTTTTTTCACCAAGGTCTGCATCTACAAAGATATTTAGATATTTGTAGCAGTGTGGTCAGTACAGGGAGACTTTCAGACAGATGCAATTTACATAGGTTTGACAGAGCAACACCACCTTTAAAAAGTTTTGAAACACAAATTTTTAGGTTTGTATCACAGTGCAATGAGATGCTATTGAGGTGGCAGTACTGCTTATGATCACCTGGGCCAATTCAGCAGGATCCCTGACAGCCAACAAAAATTGGTCTGAGGGTCATAGTTTGGACACCCCTGCTCTACAAGTTTGAAACATGGTCTGGGTATCACATCACAGTGAATGCATCGTGTCCATGTGACCACATGCTGAAGACACATTTTTATTTATCGTTTTTTAAGCTTATGAAATAATACTATTTGAACACAATGATTCTTGTTAAACAAAAATTAATTATAACTACAGGATAAGCTATCTCTACAGGCCTTTTTTTTTTTGTCAAAGGCTCCAAGTGTGTGACAAGATGACTTCTTTGTCTTGTTGAGTTTGGACCTCTGTCAGCTCCCTATTGTAAAGCTATTGTTTTCTTTGTCCCAGTGGACTCGTTAAGTGCATTGCTTTAGATTGTTTCCCACAGTGTTTATACAGCTGACAGCGAGGCCTGGTCAGATCAATTTGCTGGTGTAATAAGAAATAACAGTCCATTTGAATGCATTCACAACTGTATACTATGTTAAATGTTTAGTTTGGTTTTTAATAATTTTTTTTTTTTCTATTAAATTGAATTGCATAATGTGTGTCCTTCAAATAGCTGTTAGTGCAAAAATATATATTGGAAAAAATGTTATGCTAATTTGGACATTAAAAAAGGCAGAGCATCAGTGTTCCTCTGTTCACACGCCCTGATGTAGTAGTAATCATTGAGCTCCCGGTCTCTTGAGGGAGGGCCATAGAACTCTGTTAAAAGTGGTCAACAATCAGCTCAATCAGTAACAAGGCCTGTATCTAGAGCAGAGGAGAGATTAGGCTTTTTCACAGAGCAATACAATACATTGTGTTGTGCCATGATTGATATACAAATTGTACAAAGACAAAGACAAAGGCATTTACAAATATTCTTCCTTTATTCTTGGCCTATAATTTGTATTTATGAGTCTCCAGAAGTTAAAATTCTGAAATATATTTAACATAAGTTTAGACTGCACAATATTAAGATAATTATAAAATTCATAAGTGTAAATCTTCAAATGTGAAAAAGGCTCAACATTGCACTCTAGTGGTGACATGTGGGCATGTCAACCAAAGTATCATAAGCAAACAATCTATTTTGGAGGCAAGAATGTCCTTTTTAAATATTAATCCATGACAGCTGTTGATTTGAGGTAACAAATATGGCCATATGGCCCATTATCATAATAGTCTATTTATTTACAATGTCCTTTAAAAAGCTTTATCAGGTTTCAAGCTTTTAACTGATAAAATTATTACAGTAGTGCCAATAGGCTTTCCGATCCTAAATCACATCCAGAGTCACGGGTGTCATTGTTTGTATTCTTTCAGTATCTGTCCTGCAATTACCAGTCTTTGGATCTCACTGGTGCCTTCATAGATTTCTGTGATTCGAGCATCGCGATAATGTCTTTCTGCAGGCATGTCTGTCACATAACCCATTCCACCCAAAATCTGGATTGCCTTAATGTTAAATTGGGAAAAAAACACTGTATAAATTTAAATGTTTAAATGTGTGGTACCAGCATTTATTTATTCGTACCTGATGTGAGCAGAAACTGGCAGCTTCCGATGCAGTTAGCTTTGCCATAGCAGCTTCCTATGAAAAAAAAATAGGGCTGTCAAAATATACTGATGTGTAGCTTTGTGGTGACAGGGGCTCATTTACCTTTGTAAAAGGTTTTTTGGCATCTCTGAGAAGTGACGCTTTCCATGTGAGCAGACGTGCACTTTCTATGGCTACGGCCATGTCAGCAAGCTTGAACTAGGAAATATGCATTTGTAACAATTTTAGCATTAGTGCGCAACATACAAAAATGGTTTTATATTAACAACTTATTATAGCAGTGTCACACTTAATAATGGAAAAAAAGGCTTCCTTACCTGTATTGCCTGCAGTCGGCTAATAGGTGCTCCAAATGCATTGCGTTTGTGTGCATAGTCTGCAGCACAATCTAGTGATGCCTGAGCAATACCGAGAGCCTGGGATGCTATTCCTATCCGGCCACTGTCAAGAGTTTGCTGCATAAAGTCATACAATATATGTTATCTAGGGTCTAAAAAGTATTGCAGTATTAATAAATTATTTTTATTACCATGGCAATTTTAAACCCAGCGCCACGAGGCCCCAGCATGTTTGAGAGTGGTATCCTGCAGTCCTCAAGGATAATGTTGGCAGTTGATGAAGCCTTAATTCCCAGTTTATCTTCCTTCTTCCCAAGAGACAGTCCTGGGTGAGGCATGGGGATGAGGAATGCACTGATACCCTGAGATATTGCAGACAGAACTTTAACTTTAAAATTTGTGAACAAATGTAACGAAACTGAATGAATATTGCACAAAAATAAATGAAACAATACAGTAATTTCATACCTTATGTTTTAGTTTCTTATCCGTTGTGGCAAATACTACAGTAGCTGATGCATCCCAGCTGTTGGTAATCCAAGCTTTTGTACCATTAAGCACCCACTCTTCTCCCTCTTGGTGTGCCATTGTGGAAGCAGCACCCGCATCACTGCCATTACCTAGAATTGAATGCAAATGTCACTTGAATGTAATATTCACTTGTCCACATACAGGTCTCCTCATGACTGGAGAGGTCAAGCAACTATGAGTACAGTATGAAACATAATTACCTGGTTCACTGAGTGCAAAACAGCCTACTTTCTCCCCAGTTGTGAAAGGTGTTATCCACTCCTTTTTCTGTTCCTCAGTCCCAAATTTCAAAATCGGGCCTATATAAAGTGACTAAAAGAACAAGGAGAAAAGTTTAATATGTAACCAAAGATGACACATATGTACACACAGATTATATTCTTACATTATTGACAGAGACAATGACACCAGTGCTTGCACATCCTCTGCTGATTTCTTCCATGGCCACACTGTATGCAAGATAGTCCATTCCAGCTCCACCCAGCTCCTCTGGTACTTCAATAGCCATTACCCCCATTGCACCCAACTCATGGATCTGGAGGTGAAAAATTGTGTTTAGAAATAAAATAAATATAGAGCATAAACGCTATTTCCTACCATCAGCATCATATATGTTGTAGAGTGTCCTAAATACAAATCTAAATAAATACTCTGGGTATACCCAAAGCGACAGTAGCTCAGTTGGTAGTGTTTGTCCACTGATCAGAAGGTTGGCGTGTCAAATCCACTGACCCACAGGTTGGCTGATGTGACTCCAGCTCCCACAGATGAATGCTGTTGTTGTGTCCGTGGCAAGACACTTTACTTACCTCACCCCCAGTGTCTGTGTACACTGGTGTATGAATGGGTGAGTGGTTCCTTGTTGTAAAGCACTTTGAGTAAAAAAACAAAAAACAAAAACAAAAAAACTATATATAAATGTGACCATTTATAATAAACCTGTTTGGCAGGATATGAATGCTCTTTGTCTAGTCTTGAAGCAATGGGTGACAGTTCTCGGTCAGCGTAGTCTCTGCAGGTTTGTCTCAGGATTTGATGAGTCTCTGGTAACTCTGCTAACTGAGACAATCTTCGACAACCATTCACACATGAAGCAAAAACTGTAGAGAAAATAAAGACAGTACATCAGTAAATTTAGATACATGTGAGTACAAGTGGTATCTGGATAATCCTATGAATGAAGTACGTTTTGAAAGCCAAGGATACGTATATTTGGTTTTGGAAATAACAATACAATAATATTGCACAGTACATCCAGCTGTCATTTCTGAATAATAATAGCCAGCTGAGGCCACAGATTGCCCTCAGCAACCAGAAGGGACACAGGGTTATTACGGGTGCAGTAATTCACAAGGTTCACGTTATGTCTAATTCAATGTGATGGAAATGCATTTGACACACACCAAAGTAGTGGCCCAAACCAGGCCGTGGGTTTTCGTCTAATTGTTTGCATTGTGGATTGTGAATTAAGATTTAATACAGAATTGGGTTTGAACAAATTCACTTTTGTACAATAGTATAATAGGTTTATAAAGTTCTGTTATATGAAATCTAACATTTTCCGCACATGCCTAATATAGGTGAAAGGTCACCACCAGTCACCTTGTTTGAAATCATCAAAACGGAGACCAAATTAAGCACGATTTTAATCATATTATATTATCATATTTTAGTTAACGCTAATTCTTCGCTCAGATTGTTCTAATGTTTTAAAGACAATCAATGTTGGGAGTAACATTGTGTATCCTCGGCTAACCCCGGCAAGCAAGTCGTTTAGTTAGCTGTGAAGAAGGAGATCATTTTTATAACTGATATTATTGCTTGATATGTTTTATCTATAACACGTAAATCAGTGTTTTTTGGTTTGTGCTATGAATGGTTTTGGCAAGCACACTGTTAACTTTATAGCCAGCTAGGCTAACCAAACAAACAGCTAACCTGCGGCTAATTTAACGTTATGCTAGCCAAAACAAGACATCTAGCTAAAGTTATGTTAGCTATTATTATTTAGCTAGCGTTAGGTATTTACAAACTATACTGTGAGCAATATATAATTTCAACACACACCTTTTCTTGCTTTAAAAAGAGCAGCCATGGTTCCCACTGTAAATGAAGCAGCCTGCAGCCATAGAGGACCAGTGAAGTAAACTGCTGCGTTTGAGGACAGTCAGAAACGTTTTTTTTATTATAGATTTTTCAGATACAAACAAAAACGTCACCTTATAAAAGTATACAGTTCATATGAAAATAAAATAAATGCATAAAAAACACCATAGTGAATAAAAACATATTCACATATAAAAGGGGCAATTTCAAAGCTCTAAATTAAAGCAAAAAATTAAAATCATTCAAAAAGGACATAAGAAAAGTAGCTTCTTTTCTCTCAGTTAGGCCCAATGAGCTAGCAAAAAGTTTGTCATTTGTGAATAAAATATTTACCTAAAATCAATAAATTGTTGATAGCAATTTCAATTCTTTTACCACATCTATTAATACACCAAATTTTATTTTTTTTATTTAGAGGGCAAACTGAATTCCCCTGGACTGAAGCCAAGACTTAAAATAAAACCAAAATTGCTGCACAAACTCACATAAAAAGAAAAGATGTTTCAAATCCTCCTCCCCTGTGTCACAAAACACACATTTACCTGTTTCAAATTTGAATTTTTCTTTTAGGAATTCATTGGTTGGATAAATTGTATTCAAAATTTTAAATTGTAATCTCTTTTAACTGACTTGGGGAAGTAATAGTAAGGAACATCTAAAAAATTTGTCATTGCACTTTGAGTCACAAAATTCAATGCCTTCAATGCAAAGTTGTCTCAGTCCAGAAGAAATATCAGAATATAACATATCCTGTTTGACCATAGTTCTAATCTGTAATGGTTATATTTGGTTATATTTTCTTTTGGTACACTGAATTTGAAATTTCTGGCAGAAATCAGCATGTTGTAAAATAAGTCCTTCATCATCCAAAAATGAGCTATAGCCCGTACTCCATTAGAGTACCATTCCTCAATGAAAACAGATTTTTTGTTAACCAATATGTACCTATTGTTCTACACTGAGCTATTATGAGAAGTAAAATTATGTTTAAAGAATAATAAACAACATTAATAGCTATTGCACGTAGAAAGTTCAGAAATAATGTGTACCTAGTTATAAATCGTCAGTTAAAGTTAAAAAAAACGTGAACTTATATTTTTATTTGTCCATAAATTAAACAATAATACAATTATATAAATATGCTTGAGTGCCTTTTGGCAAAATCATTTTAATGTATTTTTCAATCCCACATTCGCACGAGATCAATAAAAGATTAAAATTTAAGCATATCCAAACAAGAAGCTCTTCATTAATAAAGTCTATCCAGCCATGATTGATTCAGATTTTTCATAAGATGTTTATTTTTAAGCACCATTGGATAGATACTTTATTGTTCCCAGAGGAAAATCAGGCATGAAAGTCACTTAATGTTGTCCAGTGTAATGGCCTGATTCTGTCTTTCCTTTGGGATGGAGCAATGACGGTAAAATGTTTAGGAAAGAAATGTTGAAAAAGCCTTTGAAGAGATAAAAAGATTTGGGAGCTGGTAACGGGACACCAGACTGCCTGTAGATGTCAAATTCACTTGCTGGCAGAGGTGAAGGTGAAGCATCCTCTCTGGTGGAACTGCATGTCTCTGATGCGACGCATGGACTGGATCTGGGGCTGGAAAGCGCAGAAGTCGTTGTAGTGTCTGTAGTCACCACACTCAAACAGGTACTGGTAGCCTCTGTAGCCAGGGTACTGATAGCCCACCCAACTGTGTGACAGAATAGTAAAATAAGTCAAGATTGTTAGTGTACTTTTAACTGCTGACTTTGTTCTGATTTTGTGTAGTTTTAAAGCCTTTAAAAAAATCTGATTTATCAGATTTTCCCAGTTGTCACGTTTAGCTTTATTTTGCTTTGAGGCAATATAAACATAGCTTAGTTTAAAATTGAGATTTATTGACAAACACTATGCAGTCATCTTTTGACCTTTTGATGACATGACAGGCTAGTTTTCATGCGCCATTACATTGGAGAGTCATTCCAGGCCTGCAGCTTCCTCTAGCAATGTCTAAACAACATTTATATACAGAACTCTGGCTTTATTAGAATGAGTTTCCAGGCTGTGTGATGAAGCCTTTTCTCTTGGTCAGACTGTTATAAACACAGACATACTGTTTGACCTTGTGAAAACTGGCATTAGTACAACATTAGCGGCTTAAGCTGTAGCTATTGCACTAATCACTGTGTACTTACGCTCCTCCAGGCACCCTCACGCTGCCCACTCTGTCACAGAAGCCGTGCGCCCAGAGGGTGGGCACATCATCCTCCTGGATCTCCATCTTGTTGCCCTTGAAGTCGGAGAGCTCATACAGGCAGATCTTGTGCTCCATGCTGTCCTGTGGGGGAGACAAATGTAAACATTTTGAAGTTAGTTTGATGATTTGTGATAACAATGCAGATATATTTATGATTACTGATAATAAAAGCATATACCATGCGGATGGGCCTGAGGGACATGAGGCAGTCGCTGCGATAGGAGTTGCTCCAGGTATCCCAGCGAGGATACTCTCCCTTCTCCAGGATAAACATCTCCCCACGGAAGTTACTCTGCTCAAAAGCAACAAAGCTAGAGAAAGAGGGGCACCAGGTGCAGAGGGGGAATAAGTGAGAAAAGGACAAGAAAAAAGAGGGGAGATATCAAGAATATGAGTCATTGGTATACATTAGTTTAGTAAACCTGGGTCATGTGTGTTTGCTTACGGGCCACACTCCACGATGATACTACGCACTCTATCCATGCCACGGTCACACACGTTCATGCACTCATTCTGGACCTCAATCATCCTGCCCTGGAAGTTCTCCTGGTCGAAGAGCATGATCTGGTAGAGAGAGATGGCAAATACCCATTAGCAGATAACACCTGTTAAAACCAATTAAACCACCTGAATAAAACACTGCTATATTGGAAACCCCTTTATCGGTGTGGACTGAAACCATACTTATTTTTATTTCAAGTCAGGTGTCTTTAATGAAAGTGTTCTTTTGTGTAAAATCCATTGTCAGTGGTGTAGATGTACTCACTCTGTAGGATCCCATTCCGGGGTCTCCGGTCTTGGTGGCCTTGCTGGAAGCAGCTGGAGCAGGGGCTCCCTTGTCCTTGGCATCAGTGCCCTGGCTGGAGGCGGACTTGGCAGTCTGAGACATGGTGAGGGGCTCAGGAGAGTCTTAATTAAAACAAATAGATGCAGAAATATAAATAAATAAAACAGTGGGAGTTCATAATGTTTTGGGATCTTAACATTATTATGGGCAATTTTTCACTGGAGGAAAGCTTGTCTCATGGCCTGCAAGGGAGTGAGTGGTCACCCTTGCAATACATTTCATGTTATGGCGTGTGTCTGCATGTATTCTTACCTGCGTTAGTATAGCTTGTAGTGTCGTATTAGAGTAGCTGGCTCGTGCTGGTCCCTTCAACTCGCTACACAAGCTTTTATACTCTGGCAAAGGCCAAACCTGGAGGCTCAATGCACAATGAAAAGGCTCTCGTCATCATAGTGGCCAGCACCAAAGCCACGGGTCATCATGAAGCCCAGAAAACACTGCCGGCCTCTCTCTGGCCAGCCTGTAAGCATTTCACAGTCAAAAGAAACTACTGAGTAATGCATTTTCTCCATGTGTGGCAGGGCTCAAACTGTAGTGTATGTAGAAAAGTGGAATGCAGAGGTAATCCTTCCTCTATGTCACCAGCACAACTAACTCTTTTACTATTCCAGATGATTAACTTAAGTTTCAAGAAACTTTGTTTCTAGCATGTTCATAGTAGAAAAATATTTACCAGCATCTAAACACTACAGACAATTAGCCATAAACCGTGTTTGTCTTGCCTTTTGTGTTACAATTTCCCTATATTTTCTGAACCAAGTGTTTACAGTGGCAGTATGGCAATTGGAAAAACATATGGCAAAACATCTGAAATGGGAATGCCCTTTCAGCCGTACCATCTCAGTTTGTGTTAGAAATGTCTTAAGAGAGTATTTGGTTGCATGAAAACCCCTGTCCTGTATAATAATAATTACATAGCTGGAATATAATTAACTTTTATGTGGATTATTGTTATATGCCTGGGTAAATCTGTTTTGCTGCGAAATGTTAACAGTTCTGGTTGTGTGGTGTATTTGTTATCACTATGCATTATAGGGAAGTCTACTATTGCACCTTAATCCTAAACAACAACCTATAATACTTGTTTAATAATGAGAACTGAACAAATAATATTTGCAATAACAATCATAAATGAGACAACAGGGGTCCCTGTTGGTTACCTACAGTTATTTTTCTTAATTGTATCCAAAGGAAAAAAAACAACAACAATAGATAACATCTAGATTTTTAAGCAAAAGTCCAGACCTATATACCAGTTGTCAATGTTTGCATGTGCATTTATAAAAGATACAGCCTCATAGAGATTATATTTCCCACTCTTAATTACATTTCACAGGGAGTCTTACTAAATTAAAATAATGTGATGTTTGCACTTCTAGCCCAGTACAAATTAATGCCACTTTTGTTGTGAGTGACAAAGAATAAGGCCCCTCCCTGCTGCTGACCCGGGGCTTTCAGCATGGGCTCTTGCCAGGGGAGGCTTTAAAAGGGTGGGGGCGCGTGGCTGCTCTCACTCTCACGGCAGGACAACCCCAGAGCATCAAAGCAAGGTGAGTCCCCTGTCCCACAGACAGTACAGGTTAGCTAAGTACATCTGCCCCAAACCCAACCACACAGGAACCTTTCAGAGTCTATACATGTCACTAAATAATAGATAGGCCTTGAAGATAGAATTTTACAAAACAGACTAGCTATACATAATCATATAAACACAATCTAAATTAGGCCAATCAGGAACTCTACAGCTAAATTATACTGTTTGTGAGGCAAGTCTTTTTTAATGATTTATTTCTTTCAGACAAGATGACTCATCATTGTACCAAGTTTTCCGGCCATTGGAAGGTATGTTTGTTCTGTATACAGTGTCAAATGTTACATTTAGACATTTGACAAGCTCTGTTTTAACAGTGACAAATGCTGGTATAATCTAGTTATAGGTTATGGCAACTGACATTTTAGTTTAATGTGTGCTCTTTGTATCTTAGACAGCTATACTTATTTTTTCAATGTATTGTTAGTAATTCCTACAACTTACCATTTGTGCGAATAAAAACATCTATACACATGCATTCCAGATTATTGTCTACGATGAGGAGTGCTTTCAGGGTCGCCGCCATGAGTTCACTTCTGAGTGCTGCAATGTGATGGAGTTTGGATTTGAGAGTGTGCGCTCCCTAAGAGTGGAAAGTGGAGCGTAAGAACATACTGTACAATACATATGCAATGTAACATAATGTAATGTAGAATCTTGTACTTTTCTAAAACTGGTGTGTTTTTTATACACCAAAATGCAAACAAT
Source organism: Taenioides sp. WSHXM2023 (assembly GCA_029959045.1). Lineage (NCBI taxonomy): Eukaryota > Metazoa > Chordata > Actinopteri > Gobiiformes > Gobiidae > Taenioides > Taenioides sp. WSHXM2023. The sequence continues at coordinate 23,754,834 of CM057085.1, forward strand.
GCTGTTAAAACAAGCAATGAGAGTGTTTTTATTTTTTTTTCTTCAGCTGGGTGGGTTATGAGCATGCCTCCTACCAGGGACAGCAGTTTGTGCTGGAAAGGGGAGAGTATCCTCAGTGTGATGCATTTGGTGGAAGCAATGCTTATCACATTGAGAGAATGACCTCCTTCAGACCTATTGCTTGTGCTGTGAGTAGAACATTCCAAAAAAAAGTAAGTAATCTATAGTATCTTATCTATAATTTCTGTTTATTTTTTCCTCTTTTGCAGAACCACAGAGAGTGCCGTATGACTATCTATGAGCGTGAAAACTTCCTTGGCCGCAAGGGTGAACTTAGTGATGATTACCCCTCACTCCAGGCCATGGGCTGGTGCAACAACGAAGTTGGCTCTTTCAGGATCCAGTCTGGAGCGTAAGGGTCCTCACTAAATACTGTTTCTTTTTTCTTGTCATCACTCCAGAGCTCTTCAAGTCTTTATAGATTTAGACACTCTCTCACAATTTGTCTAATTTATTTACAGATTTGTGTGCTACCAGTACCCTGGTTATCGTGGATACCAGTATATCATGGAGTGTGATCGTCACTGTGGGGAATACAAACACTTCAGGGAGTTTGGGTCCCACTGCCAGACCCCTCAGATCCAGTCCATCCGCCGTATTCAGCAGTAACCAGTTATGCAAAGCCTTTTACCATGTAACCCCTTCTCCTTTGACCACTGCTGCTTCCTACTGCTGAATAAACTGTCTTTCTTAAACCCTATTCATTTTACCAAAATATTTGTTTTACAAAAGAAAATACAATTGGTTGAGTGCTTAACAACTAACAAAATGAGAAGGAACACTGAATTTTTTGAAACTTTGATGTTGCACAAATCATTGTCAAAGTGAAACCAATAAAGTAACATTACATAGGCAAGGTGTTGCTTTAGTTGTAGGCCTACATATTTGTGGTTCGGTCCAAGATACCGTGAAGATATAATAAATGTGTAGGCCATGAAGTAGTCCGTTATACCAGTGTAGAAGGAAACCGCATGTTTACAGGAAGACGTAAGGTTTGGCCCACGTTATCCATCTGCTTTATTGCATTATGACCGATGGCCAGGGAACGGCGCTGTATTCCCATTACAACTACGAGTGACGCATTGTGGGTGCAAACGATTATTTATTCCGTTTCATATCCTTGGTCTCGCATTCTCGATATAATGAGTGGGCTACCTGTGTTAATTGGTGGAAACATCAACTAATAACGGCATGAACTGAAATGAGACCAGGCCATTACATATTTAGATGCAGCATAAAAATACAGAACACTTTCTGTTAGCATAAAATCGCTTGTTTGTGATACCAGACGGTAGCATTACAACATTACACGAACATATTACTCATAATAGGCATAATTACCTTTCCGGCCTGGATCCAGTATCCAGTCCGTATTTTGCAACTCTCCACGCCGCAACGAGAGGAAGTTGAAGCACCAAAAAAGCACCAGACACCCTGCAATCGAAAATACAGATATGACAAAAGATGAACTAAAAACTAGTTGAAGTCGAGATCTGTAAAGGAAGCTGATTAGTTTAACACAGCCCCCCAGATTATAGATACTCTTGAATAGTCACAACATTCAACTGACTGATTGTGAGTTTTATCTTTGCCTGATGTCAATCCTCGCATGGTTAACTTATTTGTTAGTTTTAACCATGATGAAAATGGTATGTTATTTTTAAACTCAAATAACCACCATTGGGCAGTCTAGTTCCATCATCTCCCAATGAACCCTCCCCTCCTCCATCGTCCGTCTGCGCCACCATCAGCTCAGAAGCAGCACTCGGTGCATGGTCCTGTTGGCGAGGAGGAGAGTGTCCCTGGAACTCGGAAACAGGACGAGCACATATGGATTAAGTTGTGTTTTTGCACTATATATATATTTTTAACCCGGATTCTTTCGGAAGCTGCTCTGGGAAGAGTGCACATACTTCCCCTTTTAGACAGGCCACTTAACTCGCCTCCGCTAGCTTATTAACCAACTAAATCGGTGTCTGAAATCGTGCCAGTGTTAATCTTCCTGTGAGTGGTAATGTCTTCGACCAACGAGAGACATTGGATGCTTCTATGGGATATAAAAAAATCTTAGATGCGCATAGCGACTGATGACACATACCTCGCTTTAAGTTAGCCTACTGGCTAACAAGTCTCATTTTGCTAGCAAGTCTCGTCGAAGCTAACTAGCACATGAATCAAACGCCAAAAATACTAACGGGAACGGCGCTGCTCTGGATGTGTGGATTTTATTATTTTTTTTAACCAAGACTCAAAATTCATGTTGGTTTTGATACTAGATCACTTGATTTACTGCATCTTTTCGGCGACGTTTTAATGATTGATGAGCCGATAAGGAACCTTAACCATTACACAGGAAGCAGGGACCACGGCAACATAAACAACTGCAGTGCGTGGATTTCTTGGGCTCCAATTATGACTCTGGGCCACTCTTTCAGACGTGTATATTCGGTTTTGCTTCTGCCCTTACGTGTCTAATACTGGACCAAGATTTCTTTAGAGGAACGAAGGCACACAGCGCCCTTATACTCTTCAAGAAAGTCGTCGCACAGCATCTTTTACATTTTTTTCCATTGCGACGAGGTTTACTTTGTTTTAAACGTACGGAAAGGAAGAAGACTGTCACATCTGTGCAGTGCAGCGTGTGATCGCAAATTGTCTCGTGTGTGACCGAGTCTGCTCCCAACATTGCTTATAATCAAAGGAAAAAGACTGAGTCGCATGCCGCACTGGTGGCAAACCAGTTCGTTTCCATCAAGTGGACTGGGCCGACAAACTCCCTGAGACTTGTAGGAGTTGACAGCTATCTCAAGACCCATCATTTGGTACAACTGTGTATGTGTTTTAGCCATATTACAAGCAAGCATCAGTACAAGCAAGGAAGTGCTGCGTTAAACACGACTGCAATTCAGCACGCACCATCACAATTTTCTGTGCAGATTTTAGACTAAATGACGTTGCAAGGACTGTGACCTCCGCTGCTTGTACGCTTTTTTTTGCATTGGCCTGTCCTCAGTTGTCTTTATGGCAGAAATTTGGGTTTCAAGATAATGATTTAAGGGGAAATAAACCCGACCAAGACAACGCCACATTTACACTCGACGGTGAGCCGTGTCATTCGCTCCACTGATCCTGTCACACGCCCCGACCATTGATGCTGCTCATATCTGATGGACTTTGTTTTCTGATCCCCTAAAACAACCTTCTCGAAACCAGTATTTTATCGATTTGATCATTCTAGGGTCGAAAGATGGCGGACCTCGAAGCAGTGCTTGCCGATGTGAGTTATTTGATGGCGATGGAGAAGAGCAAATCTACTCCAGCGGCCCGGGCGAGCAAGAAAATCATCCTCCCTGAGCCCAGGTAACTCAATTTCATCAGGTTTTAGTTTTCTTTTTTATTACAATTATTTGTATATACTGCTATAAAGGGATTGAGGCGGACTTCCTCTCAAAGCCGTGTTTTATTAGAAATTGGCTAATTGACACACAACTAGGGCCCCTTTGTGAAAGATATGACTGTATTATCATGGTCAACTATCTCGCAGATATATGGGCTACATTAGAGATATTAGCGTTAGTGGTTTCATATAGCTAAAATGTTTCGATCATTGTATGTCATCCAACATGCACTGCATGCTGCTGTGTTGAAGCCTGTTTGCAGAATAGTGGCCTCAGGCTAACACTCGATGACATTTTTGTTTACTTAAATAACCTAATTCATTCTTAATACAAATTGAAAATCACTTAATTTTGTGTGATCACTGCAAACACCTCTGGTCCAGGGCCAAATGGATGCTCTTTGTAGCCTGGTGGTGTAACATGCAACAAGAGTGAAGAGGATGTGGTTACAATTTGGTTACTGGAACAGTTGCTTTTCATAGAGGCTTTAGTGAACTATTTGCTTTTAGTCAAATTACGACTGTTGTGTAAACAGTATGCAAGACAAGACTTACTGTAGTTAGCTATAACTATGAAATTAAATGTGTATTACAATTTTTGTTTAACTGTACAATATTGTATATTCATGGTTACATTATGATTAGTATTTTACATTGTTACAGAATAATAGTTGTGTGGTTTTCATAAGGGTTTGTACTGGAGAGCTTGTCCATTAGCAGTAGCCAATTAGACCAGTGCTGGTAGATATTTAACTGTTAACACATTCAATCCCTCTAACCACCAGTAAAATGTAGGCGTAATCCTCCTAACCTTGACCCATTGTACTATGTAAGCTATATTGCTTGTTTAGATTTGATCCCTGTCCAGACATAAAATCAATTGTAACCTGACCATATATTTTAAAGCCACACTTAATTACAAATTATACATCAATAACTGACTCTAAGGTACTGTGTGATTGTTATTGAAGCAACATCTTTGAGCTCAGCTCATTTACAGTAATCCAAAAGAAATTGAGATGATTTGTAACATGGATGTGAGTGGTGGGTGAGTTTGAGCATTTTCCAGTGAGTTACTTATAAAAAAGAAAGTTCTGCCTCACTCAAACCTAAGATCAATAAAAAAAAAAGGTTTATGTTTGCAGACAAATGCAACTGCCAAGGATCTTTGTTCCCCCCTTCCGTAAGAGTAAGAAACAAAAATAAAGGACTCAAAGATTTGTTTTCTGCTTGAAAAGTCTATTTAAAATCAATTCAATTTGTTTAAATGCATCAAATGTTTATACAGAGAACTATATAAGGGACAACGTAAAAAAAAATGAAGGAATTAATGGTGGTCTGAATACTTTCTGGCATCTCATTCACTGAGTCTTCTCTTGGATATTCATGTCATAACATTGAACACCATCAAAGTTAATTTTCTCAATGAGAACCACTTTTACACTGCACTTTTAAATACTTAGACTTTGACAAACTTTATTGATCCACAAGGGAAATTATTTGGATACAATAGCTCACTCATCACAATATTATATAATAACAGAGTAACAAAAATAGATGGTATAGAAAAAAGAGCAAGAGACAGGAGTCAAAGGAGACACAATTATAAAAAATAAATGTATATGTACAAGTCAAGTAAAATAGAAAAATAAGTAATAAAATAAAAAATAAAATCAAAGCTATATACAAAAGAGACGGCAGTGCAATGATATGCTAATTGACAGGGCATAAGGTTATCCATTACTTAAGATTGAGTTGCTGTAGGGAGTATTATCTGTTACATAAGGGTGAGTTGTTGTACAACTGTATGGCGTATGGTATGAATGTAGTCCTGAATCTCTCACTGTTTGAGCGGAGCTGTAGGAGCCTGTTGGAAAATGAGCTCCTCTGTCCCTCTATAGTCTGGTGCAGTGGGTGAGCAGGACTGTCCATGATGGAGAGCAGTTTGTCCAATGTCCTCCTGTCCCTTACTGTGACAAATGTCTTCAGCTCACAGCCGATCACATAACCGTAAGCTTTACGGATCATTTTGTCAATCCGCCCAATGTCTTTTACTGGTGCCGCTCCCCCAGCAGACCACAGCAAAGTACAAGGAGCTGGCCACCACAGACTGGTAGAAGATCTCCAGTAACTCGCTGCACACATTGAAAGACCTGAGCTTTCTCAGGAAGTAGAGTCTACTCATGCTCTTCTTGTACACAGCATTACAGTTGTCCCTCCAGTCCAGCCTGTTGTTCACATGGACCCCAAGGTACTTGTAGCAGTCCACTATTTCCACGTCATGGCCCTGGATGGTAATGGGCTCCACTGATGTCCTCTTTCTCCTGAAGTCAATCACCAGTTCCTTGGTCTTGTCAACAAGGTGTACAGAGTGAACAGGAACGGAGACAGGACTGTACCCTGGGGGACTCGTACATTACTGACCACAGTGTCAGACAGGGTGGTCCCCAGTCGCACATACTGAGGCCTGCCTGACAAGTAGTCCGTAATCCAGGAGACAATGGAGGAGCTGACACCCATCCTGAGCAGCTTCTCACTCATCAGAAAGGGCTGGATTGTGTTAAAGGCACTGGAGAAATCGAAGAACAATATCCTCACAGAGCTCTTAACACTATCCAGGTGAGAGTGAGCCCACTGCAGAAGACAGATTAATCCACATCATCCACCCTAATGTGGTTCTGATAGGCAAATTGTAGAGGATCCAGGGATGGTGCCACCAGGGGTCTAAGCTGAGCCAGAACTAGTCTCTCAAACACTTTCAAAGCAACTGGTCGGAAGTCATTAAGTCCAGATGGGACAGGCTTCTTGGCACTGGCACAATGCAGGAGATCTTCCATAGCACCGGGATCCTTTCAAGCTTCAAGCAAATATCCAAAAGTGTTGGGATGAGTCCTAGCCATTTAAAGCGATTTTTATTTTTGAAGGCCCCAGTTGTTGTCTCGTGGTTATTGAGCTGGTTATTAAGTTTGTCCAAGGATTGTTTTGGTCATTGGATGCTCCTACTTACCACAGGTGTTATATTCAAGGCTCAACCATTTGACTTATTTGTTAGTTAACTGTCACAGTGCTTTTTAGATAGGGATGCACGATCCAGCTTTTCCAGTTACTGATGCCAATATTGATACGTTGATTTTTAAGCATCTGTTGATACCCGATATTTACCAATACCAGTGTAGGGACAGAAATTTATAGAAATTAATACAGTTAACGTATTACACAAGAGATTTATTTGTTTTAGGCAACTATATTCTTTATCCTTGAAATGACTACTTAACAACTTTTGAATGAATAAAAATTCAGGCAAAATCTGCCTCTAAATATCCTTATTACATCCACTTGAAGGCCCAACCAGGATACTGGCGTAACTGATATTATGGAACCGATATCCAGCTAATTTTTTAGTATTTGTGCCAATATTCAATCCCAGTATCAGTGCATTCCTACTTTTATACGATAAATCAAATTTGGTAAGAGGAAAGAATTGTTGTCCACTTTGCCCAGTCTCAGTAGGAATGGCTGGAGGATGCATAACTTGAGGATCCTTAGTTGTTAGTTGCTAATAGGCCACACTAACAAATTTTAAAGTAAAATATATTTCCGATATCCTAATAAACAACAATATTGCAGCAACTTAATACCATTGACACAATAAACCCAGCAAACCTGTTTCATATTGTGAAAATCATGCCAGCATTACATAAATTCTTGACTTGATGTTTATTAGTTGACGAAGGACAGCTCAGAGGTTACCAAAAATCTTAATGCTACAAAAAAATCCTGTTTGTGCAAAGCAAAGATATAGACTGTATTTATTGAGCCTGAAAGAATATTGTTCTTTCAATCACGCATTAATTGTCGATATGGTAATTATCGAGACAGGCATATTGATTAATTGGCCTATGGTCTTTTAATCAACTTGTAAAAAGGCAGATGAAACGATTCACAAGTTTGATCTGTCTTTAAAGACATTGTTTCTAGTACTTAACCTTCCTTGTACTCCCATACAGTTGTAGTCTTGTGAGTGCAGTTTGGGTCAGATATATACGTATCACAGCCCTACTGTAGTAATAATTTTGGTAAAAATTCTGACTTAAAGGATAATTGTACCATTTCTTTCAGTCAACACTTGACTTATCCCAAAACAAAATGAAAGCTGTGCTACTTAACCTGATGGTATCGTTATGGTTATTTGGTGTTGATACTTTGCTCTGATTGATCAGCTGACTCCCTGCTGAGTTAAATAAATTTTCAGCGGATAACTCAATCATTTATTGTAGACGTGGGCAGATCTGTGTGCATTTGTTACACAGTATACATGTGGCTTACAAACCATGGCTTGTTGGTGGATGCCGTTAAATGTGGCACTTGGAAGATAGTGTGGTGCTGCAACATTCTCAACAGGCCAGGGCTGTGTCCTCTGGCAGAGAGGTGAGATTTTGACAGCAATACCAAAGACGGTCCAGATGAGAGGCATGGGGGAGGGCAAATGGAAATGTTGTCACTTCAGTGAAAAAGTTCAGCCTAATAAAATGTACACTTTTGTGATTTAATTGTTAAGCTTAATTGCAAACAAGTTTTTAGCCTGAGCAGTGGTGGGTCAACAGGTCTCTTTGTGATATCTCCAATCTAAAGAATCATTTAAGAGTAAAATGCTAAAGTAAAAATTTCTTTGTATAAACTTAAACTATACTGAATTTTTATGTGGTACAGTGTTGCTGGACATGGAGAGTTGCATCAAAATATGCAACATAAATAAAACAAATAGATTTCATTTATTTCAGTTATTAGGTGTTTTTCATAATGGTAAGACTGCACTCAGTATTTCTTTTTTTTATCATCACCAAATCAAATAGTAAACAAACACTGTTATGCTTAGTCGGTGATCACATATAATGATCAACTATCTATCTCAAAGTAGCTGCTCAAAACTGGTTTGTCACGTGATTCTTAAACAGTTGTATTGTAACGTTTTTTTCTAGCTTTAGTTCATTGTATTTAGCTGTTGTTAAATATAGGAGACATGTGATTTGGTCAAAAATACATACTGCTGCATCATCAAAGCTGTTCCAATCAGGCTACAAAGGGCATTCAGTGGTAGCTGACCCACAGAAGGTTTGCTATAGCTTTTGCCCTAATCAGGAGCATTGTGCCAAGTAAAGCCTCTTCACATGACCATGAGTTTTATGTAGAAATGTTGCCAAAACACAGAAAAATAAAGTTTGCATCCAGCTACATAGTAGGTTAAAATCCCACCAAAGTTGTTTAGGTCATTTCTAGATCAGTCTTAAAGGTGTTGCAACCAGGGAAGTTCATAGAGGTGAGGGGGCAAAGGGCTCAGGATTGTATCCTCTTTCTATTATTTTCTATTAAAGTGGGCCCATGGGAGTTTTCTTGCCTTGGCTCCTCAAAACTCTGGCAACATGAACTTGATAAAACTGCAAAGAAATGTTGTTGTCTAGACCTAGACTATAGCAAATTTTAGTTGCATGTTTGGTTAGTCTACTTGATAGTCAGCTTTGCAGCTTTACCACAAATTGGAACATGTACTAACTGGACACTTTGTACACTCAACAGCACCCTGCTCTAGGTCGCAGAAGGTAACTGATAAAGTAAACAAAAAAGAGGATGTTCTTCTAAGTTTAATGTGAAAGCGTAGTTTGTACTAGGAAATGAATGCTTTGGCTTTATGATAACAATACTTAAAGAACACACACTGTGCTTGAGTCTGTTATATGGTAATGATCTACAACACCCGTGGATCATTATGTTATAATTTGCACATTTTAAATTGCAATATTCATGTACACCTACTTAAGAAAAGAAACAAGTCCACTGACTTCCGCATTAGAAAATTGCAGTGCCCAATGGGAGCAGATGTCAAAGTAAATGTCATCACAACAAGTAGTCGGCAACCCTGATGGATAGCTGTAGATTAAGAGAATAAATTAGGAGACTGAAGCAAGTTCAGAGCAGTGGGCGTATACCAGTGGTGGTGAATCCGGTTGACTGGCAAAATGGTGTCTTGAAAATAAGATATTAATGATTGCTTAAACATGCACGAATCCCTCCAAATTTAACTTTGAGAAGGTGCATAAGAAGGGGAAACGACTATAACATTGTTAAAAACTCTGACAGGGTGGTCTGGTTGATTAATCTGCAAATGGATATTTGGACTTTGCCAATTTTTTGTTCTACATGATGAGACTAAAAGCACTGTCACGACTATTATGATGAGTGTGCCTGTTGATTATTTACCATCTCTCTTTTACAAAGTTAAGGTGTGCAATTATCTGTAAACCTGGGTCACTACTACAGTTTAAGACTTCTGTATTCAGCTCAGTTGGTGTCATGTTTGAGCATATAACCCAATACACTACAACTTTAAAATGGACTGTAGTCTGAAGACACCTGTTGTGTATAATATATAATTGAGCCATTTGTGTAAGAGTAATGTAAATTGCAGCAACCATTTTATTGGCTGGACATGAGTGCCTTCATGGAGGTGTTTGTGGATGCGGCCAGGCTTGGTCATTTCCCTTATGTGTCAGCTCCCATGGCATCAGGATGCTGTTGTAGTGTTAATAGGCCCGTGGAGGGGTGCTAATTGATTCATTCTCCCCACACTCATTCTCATTAACGCTCGTTCCCAGGGAAGCATGTATCTCTCCAGGATCCCCTCAGCTTCCCCTGTGGCTCTCTCATGCAGTTCTGTGTTGTGTGGGGACTAGTGCAAGGAGACTCCCAAACCTAGTCGACAATCAGGCCATGACCTCACCTCCAAGGCTGCTTGCTTGTTTTTTTGTTTTTTTAAATCTTAACTCTGACAGAATACTTTTCTTTTTTCCAACAGTATTCGCAGTGTGATGCAGAAGTACCTTGAAGAGAGAGATGAACTGACATTTGACAAAATTTTCAACCAGAAAATTGGTGAGTTAATATGTCAAATACACTGAGTTATGTTTTCACGCACACGCGCACGCACACACACACACCCCCACACACCCACACACACACACACACACACATACACACATACATTCATGCTCACATTACAGAAAAAAGTGTGTTCTAATGCTTGTCACGATAACAAATTTTGAATTATTGCTTAAGAAAATGTAGACGATACAAAGAAAACGTACCCACGATAAATATTGGCCCCCCCAAAATAACTGTCCATACACATTTATTTATTGATTCCACACACAGATTTATTGTGATCATTTCAAACCTCAAGTTGCAACAATCACACAAAAACTCAAGTACTTAAAAATGTACATGTACAAACCAGATTTCTGGCCTACTCTGATTATAAAAGGCTTTCTAGAATGCATCTACTTTCTCTAATTTGAGTACAGAGATCACAATTATAAGAGTAACATAAGTGGAGAACAGTGACCATACTTGGAGAACTGCTGTGTACATGAAAACCTGAGCGTTAAGAGGTGTACTTGCTCATTTTAGACCTGCAGCAATGATATTCATTGTTGGTTTTTGCCAATATGCACAAAAAGGGCCCTAAAGTGCAAAAATTAGGTCATTATGATAAAACTCCTGCAAATTTACTCCAGCCACACCAAAACTCCTAACTAGGAGTGGGCAATATATCGGTTCAGTGATACATCTGAGCATTTTTAGCACTGATATTATTTAGAAGCTCCCCTCCTCTGTGTATACCCAAAGCCTCGTTTTCATGGTTTGGAGCGAATCGGGACAGTACACTGTCTAATGAGCACTGTAGCTCCCCATTTAAGGGGTCCGGAGCGGACCCTGGAGAATACTAGCTGACTTGATCTTGTGATAAACCTCCATATTTCCAGTTACGACTACTTTATATGTTGAGCCGATATGTGTCGCAAAACTAAGCTAGCTTGCCAGCATCAGCTGCTTCCTGTTTATCAATGCACAGCACTCGTGTATAAAGATTGAAAATGTAATATTTCCAACATGAGCCAAACCCAGTGCATTACATAAAGGGGCGCTAAATCTTGCTGTAGAGGTGCAGAGAAGTGAAATAAATGCAGAAAAAGCTGGCGATAAACCACAAGTAGTTTAGTGTTTACTGTAGGTTTAACCACATTACAAACTTGGAATTACTTGACATCTTTTTGTGAATTGTTGAAATCTGCCTTATAATTATGTGTATAATTCAAATACAATTTAAAATGTATGTTTTGTGTTTTTTTTAAGAAAACTTTTGTAGTGTTTGGGTGACATCGGTGTGTCACAGAGCAGAGCCCTGGCTGTGTTTGGAGCGTTGAAACACAACTTGGCTGGAAGGAGCCACACCAAGCAGACCCAAGCAAACCTTGTCAGTGTTAAAGAGGCTCAAATGTCATTCCTAGTTTTTCCACAGTTCATCAGATATCTTTTTGAACAGACTGATGAGTAAAAGTAGAAATAGACGAGTATAGGCTTATTAGGCTAGACTTACAGTATGATTGTATGCTTACACAATACATGTATATTTTATATCCCAGATAAATGACTAGGTTCACATCCACATGGAAATGAGTGTTACTTTCAATTTCTACAGCTGCTTGATCCTTGATCCTCAGACTGTAAATACTCCCAGAGTTTTCTCTATTTGATTCTGTGCATCCCCTTTGTGTGTGGAATGTATATGCGCAAAATGTAATTTCTTTAAGCTGGGATAGCTGTTTTTTAACTGTTAAAATTTTTAAGTATGTATTTGGACCAACTAGTGCAGTTTTTTCAGACAGAAAAGTGAAACAAGGGTGGACCACCCTTGGACAGCCAATCAGCTCTCATTCCAAAGCATCATATAGAGACTTGCATGGCTCATCTTTCTCTTATTTCTACTCATTACTTTTCCGGCCATACTCTAGACCCTCAGGTGTATCTGCTTTCACTCATCTTTAAAGTCATCACAGGGAAGAGTGCCTGCTATAGTTTAGTATTACATACCAAAAAACATAACTTCTTTCAGGATTGCAATTGAATACAAGTCAAACATGGTTACCTTGTTTATATGGTTGGCATGTGGTTTCCATCCTGAGCAGAAAGCAGTCTGCCAGTATGTGGTACATCTAGGAACGACAGTGGCCCTACAGGCTTCAGTGAGGCTTACTTACTCTTGTGTCTCAGCCCCCTGTGAGAATAGACTGTTAATTCTATCTGCCGCCTTCACTCTGCTTTTGTCCTTATTCTGTCTCACACTTGTTGATTCCTACACTTTCCTACATTCTAATTCCTACTTCCTTAGTCACAAAGTGTCTGAAAGTTGTATTCATTTGTGTATACAACAACAACATTTATTTATTTTGCAGTCTAAGATGGCCCTGTTACTTATTTGATTCTTAGCACCAAATGATTAGAGAAAATCTACAATCTGCAAATTGATTTTTATAACAGCTCAGAATGATATGGGTGACTTGTGGATCAGAACAAGAGCAAAGCACCACATGCTTTACTAGTTTTAATTTGAAATGCAAATGCGTTGTTTTGCATGTTTCACTACCTAGCGGTACTTGTTCTTCATGCCACACAAACTACAAAAGCATGAGCGTAGCTGTGGTTTGGGTTGTTGTTTTGTTCTGATGACTTTAAAACATAAATTTGTTTTCAAATGTATATTTGCAATGCACCTAACTAGTAAAATTTTCTCATAACTACAAGTGCATGTGATCATGTCTTCTGGAATATGTTGATGAGTTATTGTTAGTCTTCCTGTCCTTGTGAGCAGTAAATAATGAGTCTCAATTTAATTTAACCATACCATATCATACAGTTAATTTTCCCTCTAGGGCTGCAGTTAATTTAAGTTGTTGATCAACAATTATTTCAACAAGTTGACTAGTTTTTACGAGATAAAGGTAAAAACTTGCTGATAAAAAATATTCATAATTTACAAATGAGGTGTAATAAAAAATGAAAATCACAAATGATATTATTAGTTAATAATGCCATTGTCTCTTTGTAATAAAACATCATTTGGCATATGTTTTTTTTTTTTTTTTTTTTTAAATCTATACAGTCCACATAAAGATTAATGATTATTTCAGCAGTTGATTAGCTATGATGCCAGTTAATCTTTTCAAGAGGTGTGTGACAGTTGTAAGACTCGCATGAAACGGCATCCGATTAATTATGTCCTGCCTGATGGAGGTTTGGTAGATGGAGAGTTCACACGATGAACCGTGGCTATTACGTAGGTGTTTCTATTTTAAAGTGGGTGATCTGCGTTTTCTATGGGAGATGGACTTTGGTCTATACATGCTTTGCTCCAGTAGTGTGACTGACTTGACCGTGTTACAGTGTTGTTGGAATAGACCAGGGGTCGGCAACCCGCGGCTCCAGAGCCGCATGTGGCTCTTGCATCGTTCTGTCATGGCTCCCTGTGACTTTGGAAAATAATAATGAGTATTTAATTACATTGTATTTTTATTTTAGTTTGTACGTTTTTAAATGTAAATCTAAAATTGTAGATAATGGTAATCTTGTAACATTTAAATAAAACGTTTTTAATATTTTTGTCGCTCAAAACGTGTGTCAAAGCCGCTGATGTGCGCCACCCGCACACACTGGCAGCCCGGACATACCGGCACCTACACCAGCAGTATGATTTTCGGCCCAATGATGGATAAATCCAAGAAAAGAAAAGTTTCTGAAGAAAACAGAACGCTTAATGCTACGTGGGCAGATTCATTTGCTTTCACGGCCGATGAGACACACGGTACACGCGATAAAATGATGACAGAACACAGAAGCAGACGCATTTTTGGTTTGCTGCGGTTGGATAATTTAAGTTTGGATTTTTATTTCCTACGAGGAGGACTCAAATAATAATTGTTGAATGCAGCTTTGCGCACATTTGTTTACGTTTTACAGAAGCGAAACTTAAAACCACATAGCTAATTTGCATAAACTAGAAGCGCTGAAAAAACAGCTGCTCCTTGTGCCGCTGATGCGGTCAGCTTCTGTCGACTAAAGGGCAGGACTCAGTGGAATATGCGTGTTCTTTCTGTGACTGAGGGATGTTCTGCCTATGGTGAGTCTGTTCTGTGCTTCTATCGCGTTGGAGATGGTTCATGTTAAACTTTTCAGAGATTATACGTGTGCAGGTCGTACGTGTGCAGCGCAGTTCTTCATTTCACTCATGCACTTTATTTATGTTGCTACTGTTGTGATGAAAAGACTGAAAGGTGTAAATAATTCTCTTAAGACTCGCTCTTATGAGCTGTAGTGGAGGATGGTGCGCTTGTTCTAGTCCGTTTTCTGGGAGTTGTAGTTTTGCCTGTAGTTCCCCTGGTTTGCACTGGTTTAGATGTCAAAAGGGTTTTGTGGCTCTGGGTGTTTTCTTTTCTGTGGGAGACGGTCCAAATGGCTCTTTGAGTATTTAAGGTTGCCAAACCCTGGAATAGAGGTTAGAACCTAAATGGACTCTAATTGTGCCATTTTTGTAATCAGGGTTTAATGTCAACTTTAACCTTTCATAACTAAAAGATGCCTCACATAAACACATTTCTTAACCATTATTTCAGTTCTGTACAATTTTTGTTAACAATGGTTAAATAAACTGATTAAATAAACAATAAAACTCAACAAGTTAACTATTTGCGATTTGTCATTAAGAAATGTATAGTTTTTTATCTACTGTCTCAAGTAATTTCTCTTGTGGATCATTTGAGTTTCTCTGAAAATGAATGAAAAATACCTTACAACAAAGGATAGTTTGTATGTTATTAAAAGTATCCCAACTATGGCCCTAGTTCATGTGAGCACATAACGTACCTGGAACTGCAAAACTATTTGCACTGTCAGAACCTTATAGTGCACCTTTAATGAACCTTGCAACAATCTGTGTATGATTTGGCCTTTTCTTTTTAGAATTTGGATTCATAATGGAAAACTGAATTTACATATGTTTAATTGTCAATCAGTCATTTATTTAATATAATATTCTTATATTGTGTCATTGTATGGTTGTGGAGAGTCCATGTTTGAATTATAGCATGGCCAGGTGTTCTTTTGGTTTCTTAAATCTTAACCACCTGCACCTTAACATTAAATAAAGCATCACTTTAATCTGTGTATGCCCTCAGCAGTGAATTTGATTTCAGACTCTTATGCTTTGTCCTTGAGCTCAACAGGCCTTGGCCACTGTCATGACAACCACTGTCAGGCAGATGATGGTGTTTTTATCCTCAGGGGTAGTGTTACAAGTGCTCTTTTACTAAATGCTATAGATCACACTGTTGTCATGATTTAAGCATTTTAGACCTACACTCCCCTTGGTCCATGCGGTCTGCACAGTTTCCATATTAGAAGTATATAATTCACCTCAAAACACTACCAAAACTTGGCATGGATGATTTTTGAGTATATTTTAACTTTGACAAATTGCTTTGACAATACTCTTCTCTTCTTCACCCTATGTTTGTATATTCAAGCAGATGATGATGGTGTTATAACAGTAGCTATAGACATGAAGTGTTTCATTGATATGTACACACAAACTGTTCTGCCCTACAAAGGAATTAACTGCATATTTTGTGAAAATTGAGTTAAGACCAAAAATCCCCTTTTATAATACATGTTTCATTTGGTGTCAAAGTTTCATGGCTCAACTCTGTCTTGCTGTTGAGAAATTGGCACGTGAAATTTGCAGTAACCATAGTGTCTTCAGTGATGCAAAGGAAAAGTGCAGCAACTGCAGCTCACAATGTTGTTACTGACTAATTCAAATGCAGATTCCCCACAACAGCAGCATTCATCTGTGGGAGCTGGAATCGTGCCACCAACCGGTGGGTCAGTGAATCTCACCGCTCAACCAATGATGTTAATGTTGAAAGCAGGATTTGAACCGCCAGCCTTTGGATGGTTGATGGTTGTGATTGATAAGTACAGTATTACCTCATCATACAGTAACACAAACATACTATTATTAGTGTACCTATGACATACACAAAAGGGGCAACATCAAAGCTTTAAAGCCATTTTTCTCAGTTCAAATGTCAGCACAGTTACTGCGTTTTTCCTTTGTAGGACAGTATTGTGACCCCCTTTTCAGATCAAGCATTCAATCACAATTACTTTAGGTTTAGCCATTGTAAGTACAGCAGCAAACTGTTTTCTTGTGTGTGTGTTCTATTATGAGCCTGTTGTGTTAAGAATACTGGACATTAAAATATTTTATTAGATTCATCAGAAGATAAAGGCGGCTCCACTCACTATCTCAGGTTTATAACAAATTCCAGTGTAACCCTTATATGCCGCTTGTCTAAGCATTTACAGTGAACGTCTCACCAGAAGCCTGTATGATCAGTTGCACACCACAAAACCTCTCTACTACTGTACCCATGTATGCCCATGGACCAATTGAGAATATCCAAGAGAACTTGGTTTCTGTCCCACTGTATGTTTTTTTAATTGCATCATTCCCTTTCTGCACTGTGGCTTTACCCAGTACTGCTGCTTTATTCTTCATAATGTACCCCCATGCTCTCATCTTTCTCTTGCTGTGTTTTTGCATTCTCCCTCTCCATCTGTCAGACTTCTGGAATGGATGATGGAGAGTTGTGTGTTGCCTAGCAACTGTGGTTGCCATGGGAACCCCAACAGAACTGCTGCATTTGCTTGTCGACAGGGAGAAATAAAATTGATTAAAGAAGGAATAAAATAGGTGATGAGAAAAGAGAGGGGAAATAAAGAGACTACATGGACACCAAGCAATAAGGGCATAGAGATGAAACAATCTTTTCTCAGAATGCAGTTTCTATTGTAAATTAGAGTCCAATGCAAACACTCATTGTGTTTCTAATATCAAAGCCAATGCAGCTAGATGTATGAAGCCCAAAGCTGGTTGGATTATGCAACCCATTTCTCATTTCTAATACTTTTTCAAGCATCTACACTGTGTATTTTGAGTATTTTTTACTGTGACTGCACCCATTAGTTGCTGACATGCCTGTTGTGTTTAACTAAGATGAAGCAAGGAAAGTGACAGCTCTTTATTATATTTAATGTCTCAATATTGTTATTATTGTTGTTATTATTATTATTATTATTATTATTATCATTATTATTATTATTATTATTATTATTATTATTATTATTATTATTATTATTATTAATAATAATAATAATAATAATAATAATAATAATAATAATAATAATAATAAATATATAGACATTTTTATAAAGTTATTTAAATAAAAAAAAATAACTTTAGTGGGTCATACTTTACCAACCTATTATTTTCAGGAAACAAACCAAAAACTATTTATTAAATTTATTATGCTGTCTTGACTATACTATTTTCCAGTAATTACTAGAGGAGACAAGAAAGCTTTACTTTGCATAATACTTAACTGCACACTGCTCAGGCCCTACCTTCTTTCTCTGAAAAGTATTGATGGTATGCAAAGCAAGTCTAAAGCCAGTTTCTTTCCGGGGTCTTTTCGATGCAGAAGTCTTGGCCACACCGTTGGAGAGTGGTTAGCACCATTGTCTCAGCTCTCAAAGTAAAACACCCATCATTTAATTCCTAGACTAAGTGAGGCCTTTCTCTTTGCATGTTGTCCTTTGCAAGTTTCTTCCAACTGCAGGACTAGGACACACTATAAATGAGATTCTGAATCTCACTGAAAGAAAATTCCAATAAAATGCATTATTTTGTTTCTCTTTAAAGTTGCAACGTGCAAGTTACTGGGGGATGAAATTGTATTCAGATGTATTGACCTGTGACTTCTTATTTGTTATTGTAGATGATGATTGGTATACAAAAGCTTTTATTTGGGTACTGGTACTAAAAACAAGGCATTGTTCAAGTACTGCTACTTGAACAAAAAATTGAAAGCCCTACAATAGTAACATGGGTAGCATCTAGCAATGATATGGGAGAATACAACAGGCTCTGGAAAGATATCCTAATGCCATCTTAAATGTTTTAGCTTGAATTTGGCACTGAAACGTAGTCACATGAGAGAGATATAGATATAGACATACACATACACATACACATGCACACACATGTACACACACACACAGTAATTTTAAGCCATTCTTGTCAATTGTATTGTATCATTTCTCATCACAGTTTCACCAGTTGTAGGTGGTACAGATGATAGAGGCCACAAGAGGCTGTCAAGACTAGCAGTTGGTATTTTTAGATCTTTCAGGTGATCTCACTAATGAGACAAAGCTTTGAGGAACTTGCATCTTATCTCCACTGTGTGTTTGTGTTCGTGTATGTGTGTTCCCTGGAAGAGGCTATTTGTTGAATTAGCCAGGGGCAGTGTTGAAGTGTTCTGTGATTAAGGTTAATCCTGGAGTCTCTGTGATGTAAGAAGTGCCTTTTCCCACTTAATACCTCTTGTGCACTTTGCTGTTCATATAAAAATTGATTGTTGGGTATTGAGGAGCAGTAGTACCCTCAGAAAACATGTATGGCCATTGTTGACTCATGCCATGTGAGAGAGTGCTGTTTGTGTGGACTGTAGTTGCTATTGGAGAGAAGGGGAAGTGATGCGTCACATCTGGACAAGAGATTAAGCAGAGAGGAAGAAGTGACACTTCTTGATAGTGGGCATTTCAGCCTGAGTAAATGATGAATGCTTTGAGTCAGATTTTTTTTTATTAAATATTTAAAAAACAAATTAAATAATGTTGTACATAATATTACTATTAAATATTGTTTAGGTTATTCTGAAACAAACAATACAACATAACTTGTAACCATGTTTAATGACTATCTTTGTGGAATAAAATGTTTGTTTTTGTTTAGGTGTAAATATTTGACTGTAAAAATTGCTATTTTCCACCTGTGGAAGGACACAGGAGAAAGGGAGGGCGACCTAACAAATCAACAGGATCTTGTTAGCAGTCTATTTTTGCTAATGCGTCATGTAATCAGGTGAAGCTATTGGAGTCAGTCGTGTCCTGGACAACACCAGGTCTTACCTTTCCTAAATCCTGGTGATGCATTTGTTTTAACTTTGGTACATTTAATTAAGTAGCTCAGTAACCTTAAGTAAGTTAGTTGCGTACAACTATACCATCATTTCTCCATTTTACTCTGTTCATTGTGCTTGTATAGCACTCAGCCCTATATTGCCAAAAGTATTCGCTCACCTGCCTGGACTTGCATATGAACTTAAGTGACATCCCATTCTTAATCCATAGGGTTTATGACGTCATTCCACCCTTTGCAGCTCTAACAGCTTCAACTCTTCTGGGAAGGCTGTCCACAAGGTTTGGAGTGTGTTTATGGGAATTTTTGACCACTCTTCCAGAAGCGCATTTGTGAGGTCACACACTGATGTTAGACGAGAAGACCTGGCTCTCAATCTCCACTCCAATTCATCCCAAAGGTGTTTTATCGGTTTAGGTCAGGACTCAGTGCAGGCCAGTCAAGTTCATCCACACCAAACTCTCTCATCCATGTCTTTATGGCTTTGTGCGCTGGTGCACAGTCATGTTGGAAGAGGAAGGGGCCATCTCCAAACTGTTCCCACAAAGTTGGGAGCTTGGAATTGTCCAAACTCTCTTGGTATGCTGAAGCATTCCGAGTTCCTTTCTCTGGAACTAAGGGGCCAAACCCAGCTCCTGAAAAACAACCCCACACCATGCAGTTGACCAAATTATTTCAAATAATATTTGTTGTAAATACACACTTCATAGCATATGTTTTAAGATGTATCTTTCTATTTTTCAGGCTTCCTGCTGTTCAAGGACTTCTGTTTGAATGAAATTGATGAGGCAGTACCGCAGCTAAAATTCTACGAAGAAGTAAGTCTTTCAAGTGTGCTGTTAGCATGCTAGTCGCGGTGTGACAGATTATAGCCATAATCCCTAATTCAGATTTGTACCGGGCAGCTCTTTCCGTAGTTGTTTTGTGGCACTCTGATGACCAGGTGACTCTTGTTTCAGATTAAAGAGTATGAGAAACTGGACTCCGAGGAGGAGAGGCTAAGCCGGAGCCGGCAGATTTACGATGGATACATCATGAAGGAGCTCCTGTCCTGTTCCCATGTGAGCACACATACATTATATTATATAACTATATAATGTATACTACACTACCACTACTTTTTAAATATGAAATACAGGGAGAGAAATTTAATATTTATAACAATATTTGTACCTCCAAAATCTGAACGCAAACTATGGGAATCTCTGGTCCTGGGGTATGGAGGTACGTTTTAACAATCTAAAATACGGTGGTGGAGGTCAGAGTGTACATGTGCACAAAGGGCTTTTTAAATCATCATGTTTTCTCAGAGCGAGGATCTGCTGGCACCATAAGAGACTAGAGGAGACCTCCTAATGCAGATATTCCTTTCAGTTATATATCATATGACTAGTTTGCTATGGAATATAATGTTCATTATGCATTATTTAATGGCCTTTACAAATTTATACTCCGTTGTATATGAAATTCTAGTTTGCTCTGCATTTTTAAATAACCCTTCCTTCTTAAGCAAAAAAGGAGAAATTTAATTTGTCAACTGGACAGAGTTTATTTGGTCGAATACGTTTCACAGCTCATCCAAGCTGCTTCTTCAGTTCTGGTCAGATGCTGGTGGACACTGCTTTATATCTGCTTGAAGGGAGGAGCTTAATTACAATGAAAATTACTCTGAGACAACACATATTCGACCAAATAAACTCTGTCCAGTTGACAAATTAAATTTCTCCTTTTTTGCCATGGATTCTACCTGGACGACTGAGGGATTTTACATACCTTCCTTCTTAATTTTCTCTACTACACAGCCTTTTTCTAAGAAAGCAGTGGATCATGTACAAAGTCATTTGGCAAAGAAGCAAGTTCCTCCAACTCTTTTTCAGGTAAAACTCACTAAAACTTGCCTTTTTGTTCTGAAGTATTTATTACATTTGCATCACATGAATTTACATTTAGCTGTAGCTTGTATGCAAATATTTGTATTGTATTTTCTAGAAATTCTTTTGCATTTTTTTCTTTTCCAACAGAAATTTCTACATAGCTCTACATATGCCCACATAGAAACTATGTAGTCACAGATTAAATTTATGCTCTACCAGGACACACTTTCATTTGTTTTTTATTTATTTTCAGGACTGTTTACATTGTAAATTCTCACTGAAGGCATCCAAAGTATTACTGAACACACATAGAATGTAGGAAACAAAAAGTTAAATCAAAATAACTCCAAATTTCAGTTTTTTGATTTTGAAAAATGGCTACCCTTTGCTTGTACTACTGCTTTTGACAATGTGCATTTCTTGACCCTGATGTGGCAGAGTGGTGAAGTGAAAACCATTTTAGGGAACTTCATCATGAAGCTCACTGGGAGGCCAAGGGTTTGCAGCGCTGTCAACAAAGCTACTTTTGCTTTGAGAAATTCAAATATAAAATACAAAAAAGTTTTAGTTGAGTTTTTTTTTTTTTTTTCTTGTTACACATTTGATGTCTTCTATATGTACTGCATCTAAAAAGTAGAAAGTAGTAAACATAAAAAACATGAAGGAAAAAAAACAAAAAAAACAATTTTGAATAAGACGGCGTGTCCAAACTTTCGACTTGTAGCGTAAATGCTTTTGCTTATGTGGTTTTGTTTGTCTGCAGCCATACATTGTTGAGATCTGTGACAGCTTGAGAGGGAAGATCTTCCAAAAATTTATTGAAAGGTGAGCCAGCTGCAGACATAGGCCCAGAATAATGGTTGTTATACAGTGACTTGCATTACAATAAATTATTTCTCCCTTTTAGTGACAAATTCACTCGTTTTTGCCAGTGGAAGAATGTGGAGCTCAATATTCATGTGAGTAGTAGCTTTTGTCACTCCTTATGTAAACAAGAAATGCAACAGTGTCTCCTCCTCAGGATCCATATTCCAAAACAAACCTTGAGGGGCCATTATGAATAGCATGTACATTGTCTACCTAAATGCAGTTGTTTATTATTATCGAAATGATGTATCTTCTGACATACATAGTATTGATTGATTGTGTGTAAAAATTGCATTTTGTTCATACCCTTTGTATTTGCTCCTCCAGCTGACCATGAATGACTTTAGTGTTCATCGGATAATCGGCAGAGGAGGCTTTGGGGAAGTGTATGGCTGCAGGAAGGCAGATACAGGAAAGATGTGAGCAAATATTTTTAAACGCCGATGAACTTTAACGAAAACTTTTACTAATCTAGTAATTTGATATTTTTACTTAATCAGGTATGCCATGAAATGTTTGGACAAAAAGAGAATTAAGATGAAGCAAGGAGAGACGCTGGCACTCAATGAAAGAATTATGCTCTCACTTGTTAGCACAGGGGTAGGTTTGTCACATTTCTCAATTGATTGACAAAGGTTGCACTTTTTCAACTAAAATGGTTTCATGCATGCATTATTGCAGGATTGCCCATTCATTGTATGTATGACCTACGCCTTCCACACCCCTGACAAGCTTTGCTTCATACTGGACCTTATGAATGGTAAATTTTTGAAAATACACTCTGTTAAGTTGCTCACACACCAGAACTAACGTCACTGTATGAAAACGACAACAACCCACACATATTTGTAACTTCTACAAAGTTAATGAGTTTGGTTCTGTATGCTGATTAGATTTAATAAAATGAATTTCATACACAATGTTTTTATGATACATACAGTGAGTAGATGCATTTATCTTTTTAATTTGGAGTGTGATGAGGTTTGGCATGTTGAACAAATGTTGCTGTTTTTTATGTTCAGGGGGTGACCTGCACTACCATCTTTCTCAACATGGAGTGTTCAGTGAGAAGGAGATGCGTTTTTATGCAGCTGAAATAATCTTGGGACTGGAACATATGCACAATCGTTTTGTTGTCTACAGAGACCTCAAGGTAAAGAAACATTTTTTTCATGAATGATAAATATCATAGTCTCTATTGGACTTGCTTGTTATCTTGAATGCATGTTCACAGTTTAAATTTCATACAAGGTGTTTTTAGTGATCCTGTTTTTTTTCTGTTCCCATGTTTTGACTGGTTGCCATAATAGGAGATATATTTTGCTGGAAGTCAGGGAGCAGCTTAGGGCTTCAATAAACAATCTATCTTAATGCAGATAATACTCAGAGGTTTAGCTTTGAGTGCAAGTGAGTGAGGGATGTGGTTTTGCCAGACTGTAGAGCATAACCAGGCCAGCAGACTCTTTGTTCGAGCCAACGGAAATTGTAACTTAAGTTGTGAATTAACATGCTGTCCAGCAGTGTTCCCTGATCTGAGGGTGTTGTCTCACATTCTGTATCAGCCTGAACCTGAGTATCCTCCTTTGCTTCTTTGTGCAGCCAGCTAATATCCTGTTGGACGAACATGGACATGTTCGTATCTCCGACCTCGGACTGGCTTGTGATTTCTCCAAGAAGAAACCCCATGCCAGTGTGTGAGTAGACAATAAGCCATATTCATTATTGATCAGGTTAAAAACAAAAATTGTGTTTGACAAATGTTTTGCCTCCTTTTTGGCAGAGGTACGCACGGTTACATGGCTCCAGAGGTCCTGCAGAAAGGAACGGCGTACGACAGCAGTGCTGACTGGTTCTCTTTAGGCTGCATGCTCTTCAAATTGCTCCGGGGGTAATCAGCCTCTTTTTGACCCTCCGCACTGACATCTTTCTCTGCTCACCACACCCACTGTGTGCTGACTTCCTGTCTGATTTCAAACCACTTGTGCCACTCTCAGAAACCTTTTTTGAGTCAGCTCTAGTCTTTTCTCCATGTCCCTTTTCTCTCAGTGCCTGTTGGGTGTGTTTGATCTTGTTTTGTGTGCAGCAGTCTGTGTGTGTATTTGTTTGATCCAGAGTGTGTAAATGCCAGAGGTCTGAGCCCAGTAGGTCATGGAGCATGGAGAGATGTAGGGCGTGTGTGAGAGGAAGGTGAAAAGAGAGGAGAGCATGACGTGTCTTTCCATTGATGTTGGGCTCAGTCTGTTCAACACTTAAAAGAGGAATACAGACTAGGATTTTGCTTAAAGGTTGGCTCACAAAGCCAGCTGAAAACAGAAAGCACTTTTTCCCAGTTTACATTATACTATTGTATATATTCTGTTTGATAAAATATGCAGTAAGTAAAGAATAACACTGCAGAATTAGATGTGCAAATAGATGAAATATTATTGAAGTTTATACTCATGGACTGGCTATTTTGAGTGGTTTACTTGAGTGGGCTGCTTGTCACACAAACTACAATGTACTGTGGTGCGTATTTGTACAGCGCAGATTCACAGGGATCACACAGTAACACAGAGAAGTACTCCTCTAATTACCTGTACACCACTCCAGACCGTTGCAGTGTCCTTACGGATTCTTTCTGCAGACCCCCCCCCCCCCCCCCCCCCCCCCCCCCCCCCACACACACACACATACCGTGCTCCATAGCTGGTGTGACAGTACGCATTGCTTTTAATTACTCTGCATTTCTTGCTAGACCCAAACTGCACCCAACTTACTTTAGGTGTAAACCTGGCTTGAGTCACTTAAAGTGACTTGCTACTTGAACACTACATACATTTTTTTCTGAATACATAAACAGGATTAACTTTTTATTTCCCTCATATGAGTGTTTCATTACCTATTACACTTTGTAACACAGCTATTTGGAAGCTGCATGTCTCTCCTAGCATCACAGAAGCTGCAGTAACCATATACTATGTTTATAAATACAACTTTTGTCTATTTGTGAGTCATTACTACAACAACATTCTTTAACTAAATGGAGTATTTTTTGTTGGTCATTGCTTGCCCTGGCCCGATTTAAAGTTCTGGACCTCACATGACCTCTATACAGATAAAACATTAAAGCCTCCCCTCTTCTGTTCTTTCAGGCACAGTCCTTTCAGGCAGCACAAGACCAAAGACAAACATGAGATCGACCGCATGACGCTCACCATGGTAAGACTCTTCCTCCTTAAAGAGAGGTGTGTCCAGTGACAAAATGCACACAGTGGAGGACACATGCTGTATAGTACAAGAAGTCACTGTGTCAACACTGCCAGAGAACTAGCCTTTACTTAACCATGCTCACATGAGTTTGGTCCTGTTTACCTTATAGTAATACAAAATACACACAACTGTTATATGCATACTACAGTGTTAACAAAAAGACAAGAAGAGCTGTTCGGTGTAAACAGTAAATTAAATCAGTAAATAATTAGCAGCAATACAATACGATATTTACTTTAAACTGGATCTTACCGTTTTCTTTTAAAAAAGTACATTTTAAAATGGCACTTTGCTCTGTTGAGTTTTGGGACTAGAGTGGATTGGCTGTACTGTAGCAGTCCCAGGGGCTGTTTTAATTGTGAGACTTAGGAGACCTTAAGAAGGTGTAACCAAGCAGGGAAAACAACAGGAAACAAAGCCATGACAAGGAAACTCCAATACTGCCTTACTTTATGAGCTATAGATGAGGCACCTGAAGTGGAATCTACAAAGGTTGTACACTTACTGAAATAAGACAACTGCATTTCAAGATATTTTAAAATTTGAAAGCTACATAATGGACACTGGTTATATTTCTCCCTCCTGACCTTAATTCTAGTTTTGTGGAGAGTAGTTGTAGTTGTAGTATTTGTTGTTGTAGTAGTTGTAGTAGTTGTAGTAGTTGTAGTAGTTGTAGTAATTGTAGTAGTAGTATAATAAACCTCAATATGCGGTCAATATCACTGTCTTACTTTACATTTGCTTGTAAAGAAAAGTCAGAGTTAACGGACTTAAACTGCTTTCTTTCTAAATCTAAAAATATCACTCTATATGTCTTTGTGTTTATTTAAGATGATTAACAGTTTAGTTTCATTAAACAGACAGTAGAGAGCAGGGCTGAGAGCAGAGCGGCAGGACAGGCACAGACCAAATGAGGAATAGCAGGACAGGACTCAAGCTAAGACATGGTCAAAGATTATACGGAGCAACCCACAACCTGCTAGCATAAGGTGAATTAATTAGAATGTTAATACTGTGTGCAAAAAGTGTTAAATGCTTTTTACTCCCGTTGTTTGTGGTTTAATTCTGTGACTCCTCTGGTCTGTTACAGAACGTGGAGCTCCCGGACTCATTCACCACAGAGCTCAAGGACCTGCTGGAGGGTCTGCTGCAGAGGGACGTATCCAAGAGACTTGGCTGCCAGGGACAAGGGTGAGGAAGGAGCCTGAGCTCTTTTTATACTATTTGTTAAATATTACTGCTAAAAATTATAATGACATGTACAAACATGTTTCCAAATAGAAAAAAATGAAAAATCATAGTAAAGTATAGCACTTTGACCATGGAGGCCATGAACTGAACTTTGCACACTTACTGTGGCAAACAGCACCACCTTCTGCTGAGAGTAACGATTGATGCTCTCTTTTTCATGCAGAGCCCAAGAAGTAAAGGAACACCAGTTTTTCAAAGGCATTGATTGGCAGCAGGTGTATCTGCAAAAGGTCTGTCATCATGTTAATAAATCAATAATAGATTATGTTTGTTATGTTTGCATACTCAGTGGAATTGGAGTTGAATAAGTAAAAAGACAAATATTTACAAGCACTGTTGATACAAATGTCCAGTAGAATTAATTGCTATGATCACCACAACACTACTTGGAAAGCTGTCATTGCACTGTGCTCATCTTTTCTTATGCTCTCCCCCACAGTACTCTCCCCCATTAATCCCTCCCAGGGGAGAGGTAAACGCTGCTGACGCTTTTGATATAGGCTCTTTTGATGAGGAGGACACCAAGGGCATCAAGGTACGACACTACATAACGAACCTGCTCTCTAGTCGACAGTCTGTTATGTTCCATTTTGGGTTCATTTCACAAAAACGGCTTTTGTCTCGTTAACTTTTATGTTGTAGCATTTATAATTGTATGCACATGCAGAACAATATCTTTTGTTTACCATTTCTCTGTAAGTAATGTTAATAATTACATGATTACAAAGTCAGGCTCACACTGCAAATGAGTTATTGTTGTTATTCAATGTACAAGTCAACAGTTTCCAATTGATCAAACTCCCCATTGCAACTGCACAGTGCACACAAATTAATTCTAATTCTTCTAATATAAAATTAAAACAAAGCTTGCTCAGTCTATAATTAAATATTAAGTGATTATTAATGACCTCAAGCTGTTGCACAAGATAAAAATTGGGTTCAATATGTTGAGTACTACCAATATCATGAATAATTATTTAATAATATTGTCCTACATAAATCTTGTGATTCTTAAATCTTTCTTTCAGTTGCTGGACAGTGACCAGGAATTGTACAAGAACTTCCCCCTGGTCATATCGGAGCGCTGGCAGCAGGAGGTGGCAGAAACCGTGTATGAGGCAGTGAACTCCGACACAGACAAGATTGAGGCTCGCAAACGAGCCAAAAACAAGCAACTAGGCCATGAAGAAGGCATGTCTGATGTTTAAACTTTGTACAACTTATATAGATTACATAGCTGACTTTTTCTTGTACATGCACAGACTATGCCTTAGGAAAAGACTGCATAATGCATGGCTATATGCTCAAGTTGGGGAACCCCTTCCTAACTCAGTGGCAGCGCAGATACTTCTATCTTTTTCCTAACCGTGTGGAGTGGAGAGGGGAAGGCGAATCTCGGGTAAGTTCCCCAATCCTTATTTTAGACATGATGGCTGTCTTGTGTTGCTTGTCTATTTGTCAGTGAATACGTGTTTGTCTGTTGTTGTTCGCACTCATTAAAGGAATCCTGGCTAGCACAATTAAAAAAGCTCAGAGGGGTGAGTGTTATATTTGCCAGGTGTTAATGTTTCCTGTTTTCTTAGAGCCAGTCTCAGACTCCCTGCTTCAGTCCGTAGCATGCATTGCTCCTTTGACTACCCCCTGCTGGTAGAAACACAACAAGTATAATTGGATCTGTTCAATACTATTTGAACTCAATGGGCAGAATGTGCTGGAGTTTGATGTTTTCATTAATTTAGATGTGTCAACCGTTTTTACTACCACCGTAGAAAAATCTTATAAAACGAGAATGTCTTTTCTCCCTTAGTTTCTAGATTACATTTGAATAATTAAGATTACTGGTTTTGGACATTTTGTGGTACTATCTCTATAACAGATTTCTAATAAATGAAAAATGCTCTAGTGTGATATGTAAGAATATACAGTATATGTATAGTGGTGTACCTTGACTTGGTTCACTGCAGTTTGTTATATATTTCTTCTTTGACCACATTCATTGGCCTGGTTTTTCCAGCAAAATCTGCTGACGATGGAGCAAATAGTGACTGTGGAAGAAACGCAGATAAAAGACAAGAAATGTATCCTGCTACGCATCAAAGGTGGAAAGCAGTTTGTGCTGCAGTGTGAGGTAAGAATACAGAGCTGTGGTGATTTATTTGTTAGTAAAACTTAAAGTAATAATCTGATCATGTTTTTCATTTGTAGAGTGATCCTGAGTTTGTGCAGTGGAAGAAAGAGCTGACTGAAGCGTTTACAGAGGCCCAGAAGCTACTGCGTCGTGCCCCCAAAGTCATTGGCAAAGGCAGAGCAGGAGTGGTTGAGCTGTCCAAACCTCCCCTCACACACCGCAATAGCAACGGCTTGTGAACCCGCACGCTCATTTGCACACAGTCTGACCTATACACAGTCCTCCCTGTTTACTCACTAGCCTCAGGACATTAGGACCTGAACCCTGTCTAGCCCTGGAGCCTGACTCCTGTGCGTGTGTTTACGGACCTACAGCACGCAGCTTAATTTGTGACCAATCATCTGTTGTTTGTACCACCATGGGAACTTGACTTGTCATCGTGATGGAGGATGGGTGCTGGATATCACATTTAGAGGTCTTAGCATGTGAAAGGCCTCTGAGTGAACGTCTATGTCCAGGAAAAGCTCCCTTGGCTTTATGTTTTGCTTACTACTTCTTCACACTTTCTACCCAAATTAAATCAGGAGGCTCGCATCGAACCAGCTTTATTGTGGACCAGCTGAAGGACGTTCCCTTTTCCTTCAGAAGAAAATCAGAAAAAGTATTTCTTATGTATATGTGTATTTTTGAGAGGCCTAACTTAGAAAAAATGGCTGCTCAAAATGATGTTCTCTTCATTGTGTCTGTAACCATTCCTCCCCACCAAGTGAAGTGCGTGAAGTGCCAACATTGATATGTACTTGAGACACCTGGACACAACAGCCCAGTGGTGATTTTTGCCCACAAATTCAGAGACGGAGTGAAAGCAGGGTGTTAATGGTTCAGGCCTGATCATTCCAACGTCAGGAAGTGCGAGGACCACAAACTGTTCTGATTGGCCCTCGGACAGTAAGTTACTATAGAGACTGCACTTCCATTGGGTGACAAGCAGCAGCTGGTTACTATGGGAACCCATAGACTGGTATCCAAGGACAACATTGTAACTTGGGCTACACTCTGAGGTGAAGAAATCAAGGAGATCGTCAGGAGAACAGGGAGTGACTCTCTGAGTGTATATAAGTAACCCTTTCTCTGTGCATCTCCAGTGTTTTAGTCTATGCTACAATGTGTGTGCATTATCAAGGACTTCTCTGTCTGCCTGTCGTGAGTTGTCCATGTGTTGGGCTTTTTGAAAAAGGGGCTGGGGTCAGTTCTTGTGGGTGAGAGCAACCAGAGGAGCTTTCAATTACTCACAGCATACATAACCTTTTTGAACATTGTCAGTTTATCTAGGCTGAGTGACGACTTTCTTTTATGCGATGTGTGTGTGTGTGTGTGTGTGTATGAGCACGTGTGTGAGTGAGAGAAGTATATATTTGTCATTGTATCAATCATTATAAAACAATCCAACTCTGATTTTAGTGTGAACATGAAGATGACCACCTTAAGCTAATTTAAAGATATTCCACTCTATATACATTTTAGGGGCATTTCTGTTTCGTTTATATGAAGGTTTGAAATGTTCTACTTTTTGCACTCTTTTTATCCAACCTGCCTTGACTTCAGTTTGTTCATTCATTTCCATGTCATTCAAAATTCCCTGAAAACAAGTTTCTAATACTTATATAGAGCTAGCTATAGAGTAATGTTTATTAAATGTCATTACTTTGTAAATGGGCTCAGGATGTATGTTTATTTTACTTTTAGAATATTAAGCTTTCAGTCAAACTCAATATCACTTAATATTAGATTATCAGTGTAAGATGCCCTGTTACAGGCCTATTATTCCATATCACAAGTCTCCCCTCAATTTCCACAAATCCAATTATTTTGAGGCTCTTAATGTAAATAATCATAGGTTGTCACAACTTTAATAGTACGAGTTGAATTTATACTTGGGAATAAGTGCTTGTGTAATTGTGTAGTAATGGTTCATATTAGCCAATAATAGCCTGTGTCATCTTAACATTTTGTATTGCCCACTTATGTCAATCAAAATGTTGTCTACAATTTATTTCCTTAATCTCAGCATCTTGGATATAAACATTTTTTCATTTGTACTTTTTAAATTACTCCCACCAGATTCACAAATGACAAATATACCTTGAGTTGTATGTATTTGAGTCGTCATTGACAGTCTTGGCTTGAGAGGAGAGTGAAGGATATTGGGAAAATCACTCATTAAGTTTGTGTTGATGCAGTACTGTCATTGTGATGTCCATGCATTTCTTAGTTAATATTCAACTTTGTAGAAAAAGGTTAATTGGGGTGCATTTTTGATTAGTATTTTTAGCCTTATCATTCAGGGGAGAGTTTTTTGTCTAGAAAGATGTGACACCTTTCAAGGTGTCTTTTTAATTTTATAAACCAAAATGGTTTTGTTGTTTTACTCTTGTTGCACCTTTTAGCCCACTGTGTTACTTATTATTTGTTAAATGTGCCAAATAACTTGGAGGCTTGATGGGAACCAATGGGAAGCCGTCCTTCGGGACCTTTGACCCCTCTCTCTGTGGGCTCTGTGGACCTGTTGAGTCAGCAGTTCACAGCTGAACTTTGGTTCAGAGTAACAATCAGAAGCAGGGGTGCAAAACTGTGACCAATTGTGTTTTTTCAGGACTGTATGCAACAGAGTGCATCAGACAGGCCTCTACCAAGTTGCCATGAAACTTTCACCCCACTTCACCTCTCTGTATGTATGTGTGAGCAAATGTGTGCTTATTATTGTATGTTTGTTCTGTGAACTACTTAATTGTTGTGTTTGTACACAAATCTGCCCGGATACCGGCTCAACACAAGACCATTTAAAGGGTGTGGCATATAGGAAAAATTAAAGGTATATATAAATATATGTGTATAATATGAAATGAAAAATTTCTCTAGGTTTATTTAAAAAAATTATGTAGAAAACAGAAATTGTTGCGAAGATGTCAGGGGTTTTGATGTGAGTTTATGTTTGTTGTTATGAGTTCAGCTCAAACCTTGCACATAAAGACTAAGATATTGTACCTGGAGTAACAGATGAATATTTTTGTTCAAATACCGGACTCTTTCATATTTATTGTGGAGTGTGTGGAGACTATGGTGGTAGATCCTCCGGTTTACACCCATGAAAACCCTTTTTCAATGTTATAAATACAAGTACTACTGGCTTTAGGTTATTGCCATTCAGGTTATGATGATGCTGAAATATAACTGATATTCAATAATTAAATTAATTTTATTTCAATGAACTTGTTCTTTTGGTTTCCAAGAATGGTAGGAAGTTGTGTGTCGGACTGCTTGTGCAAACAGTTCATGAATAAAACTTTTTTTTTTTTTCTTCGTGTTGCTTGCTGTCGCATGCTCTTTGTTGTTCCTTAAATTTTGTTGTTAATTTAAGGCTATAATCTGTGATTAACAGGGGCCAAGTCAGCCAGTCTAAAGTCTCACATATCACCAGATACTATTATTGTGGTCTGATAACGTCAGCTTTTACTTGACAGAAGAAGACCAGAGGGCAAAGGTGAACCTTAGCCAAGGCCAGGTGAAGGGAGGGGGGCAGGTTTCACATTTGCCATCTACTGGTAACAAAAAGTCTTAATAAATATACAGATGGTATAGCTTTAATGAAGCCACTATAGATGTATGGTGTGGTCTAGTGATGTCCATTTTATTATTCTCATGTCTTTACATGTGAAAGGTATTGCTCAAATACCAAATATTTCACTAAGCATGATGATGATGATGATGATGCACAAACAAGAGTTATACTAGATACTGTTAATGTTTCCACATTTAGTGTGTTTTTCAACCCATGTATGCACAGTAACCAAAACTAATTAGGTTTTCTTATAAAAGCAACAGTTATAACTAACTGCTTGTCCTCAACAGTGCTACAACCACTGTCCTAAGTCTTAGAACTGAGATGTGGAATATTGGCATGCCTGAATTTGATGAAATGCTTTAATTATTTCTATGATTGCATATAGCTGATCTGAAAATGCGAAAATATATATTTTTAATCCCAGAATTTACTCACTTACAAGTTTGCTTATCACCACCTCCCATACAGATCCCTGGCTCCTTCCCCTCAGCTGCAGCTGTCACTCAAACTGAACAGCTGACTACAGACCTGCAAATGTGCTTTTCTCCCTGTGCTTTGAGAAGATTCTTTACTCTGAACATGAGAAGATTCAGAGAGACATAGAAATATTGTGTTTAATTTGTACAAATCTCTTGAAGCAAAAATTCCTTGCTCCTTGTTGAAGTAATTCTCTAAACAGCACAGTCCCTGCTCACTGCCTGCCCGCTGGTGTATTTATAGAGGCGTCTGCTGTCAGTGTTTGTGTGAGGGAGTGGGGGAGATTGGCCGGACCCAGTGTGACTCTATTTCTGACCCTATTGCTACATGCCCCTCACAGTCTGTGCTGCCGTGTGTCTGTATGTGGGACAGAAGGCCTCCAATTTGGCCACAGGATTCACATCAACAAATCTGGAATTACTGAAATTTGGACCTTGAAGGTATGTGGTTGAGTCTAGTGTAGGTGTTTTTGTCCATATATGACATTCACTAGGCTATATTTATAGCGATATGAGCTCAGGCCTGACACTAAGTGCGCTGGGGTGTGATTTGACATTGCCTTTGTCACCATACACAGGCAAGCATGGGCCAGATAGGGTTGACATTTTTATTATTTATGTATTATGTTGTTCTATTTTATAGCAAGAATTTTCTGAAGAAATGCTTTAGGTCCAGTGTTGTTATAGTAATTTCTGCCAATACCACCACACCAAATCAACTGACTTAAGGTGGAGCGGTACATTTGGCATTTGTTTGTAGAAGGCCAGTGATTTTATCTCTGCTTGGTACGAAGATAAATGGTCAACTAGTACTAGCCTATTGTCAGGATAATTTTAAATTGTTTATCTGCTGAGATGATTATAGGGGCTTTCAGGAAAATGGTGTGTAAATTACAGCTTTGTAAACTTCACTTTGTCTTTTATGCTGTGTTTTTATTGTTTGCGACCTGTGATCCAGACTGACACAAGAAAGCCCCCGAATGAAACATGAGAGTGAGAAATAGTCTACCGAGGAATCAGTTTGTAAAAGTTGTGGCTGAACTGTGAGTTACAGAGATGTAGAAAAGGTTCTGTTAATATGTAAAAGCAGGCAACATATTGAAGAAACATCTGACTGGATATGAACATACACGGATACACAAAAACAACTTATTACAGATAAAGCTAAATAACTGTTACTTTGTTACAAAGCTGTACAACTGTCTGGGAGCATAACTGAAAGGCTTGCAGAACACAAACATACTGGCAAAATCGTTGGGCCTAAGAGCAAACTGCATGCATGTATGCGTAGGTTTTCTCCTGACTGTTCAATATGTAACCTCCTACATGGACAAAATCGTTTAGGCTCATTACCTGGAACACCACAGGGTGCTGCTTAATGCACAATGGAAGAACGTGTTGCTATTATGAAGAATAACAGTGGTGCATCACCTTGTCTTTGTGTCTCACCTCTTCACCTCAGGTGCACTGCGTCACTGTTCGTCTCTGAGATTACACACCTCCACACCACGCTGACAGCACACCTGGCCAGATCCCCCACTGTGACCTACTCCCTCACCCCTACACACACAGTAGGCACTATGGCACTGTCATCGAGGCTCAAGCTCTGGGAGCAGAAGGAAAGTTCAGAGCTACTGCATGTTGTGTAAACACAGCATGGACTCAATATGTACTGTGTGTGTGTGTGTGTGTGTGTGTGTGTGTGTGTGTGTGTGTGCGCGTGTGTGTGTGCGTGTGCGTGTGCGTGTGCGTGTGCGTGTGCGTGTGTGGAATAGTGGTACTTAAAGCATGGTGAGAAGTCCCCCTTGTTCTATCCATGATTCACACTGGCATGTCACTGTGAGGCTGGCTATTGAGTCTGAATTAGTCATCATTATTTTAACACTCCTTACTGCACCTTCATTTGTGATAAATTGCATATTGTAAGTTGTGTTCATAATTTCATTTCCAAAATGTATTCGTGAGGGATATGTCATAGAAGTTGCTGATCCAGATGTGTCCACATCCACAAATAAAATTTTCTGTGGTGCACTGAAAACAATAGATAAAAGAGGAGAAGACCCCCGTGCCCACTCCAGCCGCACCAGCACCTCTGTCAGCAGTACCAGGGGGCTTCCTCAAACAGCTGGTCAGAGACTCAGAGAAGGAGACCAAACTCAAGGAACCTGAGGTCAAAACTGATGATAAGGCTGTAAGTGTTTTCTTCCTTCATTCAGTGAGTTATACAAGGACCTAACTGGACTCTTTCTCTCTACAGCCCAGTAAACTAAGTAATAACCTTGTACAACAGTTCCTCACCCCAGACCAGACTCCTCCAATCCTAGAGGCTGAGATGTCTCTTAAAGCAGAACTCTTAGATAATAAGCAACGGAGCAATTCGGCACAATCGGAACACAAATCTCCATCTCCAAGGCAACTAATCAGTCCTGACAATTTACAGGTTATAAGGCAAGAGGTAATTTCACCACAGTCCAAACAAAAGCAGGATGTTTTGTCAGAACTGAAGAAAGTGAACAAGAAGGCAGAGGAGAAGAAGAGGAAGAAAGAGGAGGTGACACAGGTGGAGATGAAAATGGACAGGATTGAGACAAGGCAGGAGCCAGAGGGACAGCAGGCAGACAGCACCATTGTGGAGCACGAGAGAAAAGAGGTACGTCACTGTTAATACCAGTTTAGCAGTGTAATATGAGTTGACATGTACCTTACTGAGGCACAGGTAACAGTAGTGGCAATAATATAGTATTAATAGTAACAGCAGTAGTGGTGTTATTCATAGTTGCAGTAGTCTTTGTAGAAGTAATAGTCAAATTATTTGAGTAATTGTATGATTAAGTTACGCATGGTTCAAATTGTAACAGGTTAGAGATGTGTGGTATGAAGCTGGGACCATATGGTATGTCCACAAAGATGGATACAGTCTTGGTAAGTAAATCTCTGTAATACTCTACTCATTCACTATTGTTGTCATTAGCCTGTTATTCCCTCTGTCCCCGTGTGTGAACAGTAAATAATCTCATTCATTTAGTATAATATGTTCTGGGATTAGCATGAAGCCTGTTAATCCAATCACAATCTCTCATAATCTGCTAGTTTATTACAGGGCACTCATATTATGTGACATATTATCTGTTGTGATGCTGGTCCATATGTGCACAGATCTCCTCTGGCCATCTTTATCCATACGTCCTTACTGTTCTTGTGTGCTGCGCTAATCTAAAGATCAAATCATACGTCTTAGAGCACATGGCCTGTACCCCGGTATCACAACATGCATTAAAGATAGCATATGGAAATGGCCTTGTATTGTTCTGTTTTGTTTGACCTCGTGTGGATAATTAACAATAGCAGGTCACCACAGATGTGCTGCCAGTAAAGGATTTAATGTATATTCTCTTTATTAGCCACTCAGCTGAAGCCAGATGAAGGCACCCCTGATCTCCCTGATGGTAAAGTGAGGGTGCGCCTGCATAGCGATGGCAGACTGCATGATGTCCCTGAGTTTGACATACAGAAGGTATGACTGAATAATAATGTTTGCAGTGTTTGATCCTGGTACATAAAATGTTTATTTCACTCATAAGTCGCTCACTCTTCCTAATCCACAGTGCAACCCAAAAGAGCTAGATCTTTGTGAAGATTTGAGTAACCTTCAGAGTGTGAATGAATGTGGTGTCCTACACACCCTCATCAGCAGAGCTAAAGCTAACATGCCCCTCACTCATGCTGGACCCAACTTGGTCAACTTCTGGCCCCCACTGCAAGCCAGCAGCAAGGTAAAAGGACACTAAGAGAGTATCAAAGACTTAGAGTAGCAGGGGATTATAGAGTTGTTAAGTGATGATGTCACTTTCAAGTCCAACCATCCATCCATCCATTTTCTTCCGCTTATCCGGGGCCGGGTCGCAGGGGCAACAGTCTAAGCAGGGACTCCCAGACTTCTTTCACTCCGGACACTTCCTCCAGCTCCTCTGGGGGGACCCCAAGGCGTTCCCAGGCCAGCCAAGAGACATAGTCCCTCCAGCGTGTCCTGGGTCTTCCCCGGGACCTCCTCCCGGTGGGACATGCCTGAAACACCAGGTGTCCAGGAGGCATCTGGAACAGATGCCCGAGCCACCTCAGCTGGCTCCTCTCGACATGGAGGAGCAGCGGCTCTACTCTGAGCTCCTCCCGTGCGACTGAGCTCCTCACCCTATCTCTAAGGGAGCGCCCAGCCACTCTGCAGAGGAAACTCATTTCGATCGCTTGTATCCACGATCTTGTCGTTTCGGTCATTACCCAAAGCTCATGACCATAGGTGAGGGTAGGAACGTAGATTGACCGGTAAATCGAGAGCTTTGCCCTTCGGCTCAGCTCCCTCTTCACCACAACGGTCCAATACAGCGACCACATCACTGCCAATGCTGCACCGATCCGCCTGTCAATCCTCCCCTCACTCGTGAACAAGACCCCGAGATACTTGAACTCCTCCATTTGAGGCAGGGACTCTCCACCCACCCGGAGAGGGAAAGCCACCTTTTTCCAGTCAAGAACCATGGCCTCGGATTTGGAGGAGCTGATCCTCATCCCAGCCGCTTCACACTCGGCTGCAAACCGCCCCAGTGCAAGTTGAAGGTCCTGGTCCAATGAAGCCATCAGGACAACATCATCTGCAAACAGCAGAGATGAGATCCTGTGGTCCGAAAACCGGATCCCCTCCGGACCCTGACTGCGGCTAGAAATTCTGTCCATAAATACAATGAACAGAACCAGTGACAAAGGGCAGCCCTGGCGGAGTCCAACATGCCCCGGAAACAGGTCCGACTTGCTACCGGCAATGCAAACACAGGGACCGAACAGCTCTTAGCAAAGAGCCCCGGACCCCATACTCCCAGAGCACACCACACAGTGGAATGCCTTCTCCAGATCCACAAAGCACAAATGTGGACTGGTTGGGAAAACTCCCATGAACCCTTGAGCAGCAGATGGAGAGTATAGAGCTGGTCCAGTGTTCCGCAGCCAGGATGAAAACCACACTGCTCCTCCTGAATCTGAGGTTCGACCATTGGTCGGATTCTCCTCTCCAATACCCTGGAATAGACCTTACTGGGGAGGCTGAGGAGTGTGATTCCCCGGTAGTTGGAACACACCCTCCGGTCCCCCTTCTTAAACAGAGGGACCACCACCCTGGTCTGCCAGTCCAGAGGTACTGTCCCTGACCGCCACGCGATGTTGCAGAGACTTGTCAGCCAAAAACAGCCCCACAACATCCAGAGACTTAAGATACTCAGGATGGATCTCATCCATCCCCAGAGCCTTACCACTGAGAAGCTTGCCAACCACCTCAGTGACTTCAGCCAGGGTGATGGACGAGTCCGCCTCGGAGTCCCCAGCCCCTGCTTCCTCCTCAGAAGACGTGACAGTGGGATTGAGGAGATCCTCAAAGTATTCCTTCCACCGTCCGACAACATCCCCAGTCGAGGTCAACACCTCTCCATCTGCACCGTAAACAGTGTTGGTGAAGCACTGCTTCCCCCTCCTGAGGCGTTGGACGGTTTGTCAGAATTTCTTTGTGGCCGTCTGATAGTCCTCCTTCATGGCCTCTCCGAACTCCTCCCAACCCGGAGTTTTTGCCTCTGCGACCCCCCAGGCTGCAGCATGCTTGGCCCGTCTGTACCTGTCGGCATCCCTTACTTTCGGGGTCCACCACCAGGTTAAGGGATTGCCGCCACGACAGACACCACAGACCTTACGACCACAGCTACGAGCGGCCGCATCGCCAATAGAGGCCGAGAACAAAGCCCACTCGGACTCCATGTCCCCAGCCTCCCCCAGAATCTGGGAGAAGCTCTCCCGGAGGTGTGAGTTGAAGGTCCCCCTGACCGAGGGCTCTGCCAGACATTCCCAACAGACCTTCACTATACACTTGGGCCTGCCAGGTTGATCATTGACCTCTGGCCTAGGGTGTCCTAGTGCCACGTGCACTGATGGACATCCTTGTGCTCGAACATGGTGTTTGTTATGGACAAACCGTGGCTAGCACAGAAGTCCAATAACAGAACACCGCTCAGGTTCAAATCAGGGAGGCTGTTCCTCCTAATCACCCCTCTCCAGGCGTCACTGTCGTTGCCCACGTCGGCGTTGAAGTCCTCCAGTAGAACAACAGAGTCCCCGGTCGGTACACTGTCCAGTACCCCTCCCAGAGACTCCAAGAAGGCCGAGTACTCTGCACTGCTGTTCGGCCCATAGGCTAACACAACAGTGAGAGACCTGTCCCCAACCCAAAGGCGCAGGGATGCGACCTTCTAGTTCACCGTGGAGAACTTCAACACACGGGGCTGAGCTGTGGGGCAATGAGCAGGCCCACACCTGCCCGCCACCACTCCCCATGGGCAACGCCAGAGAAATGGAGAGTCCAGCCCCCCTCAAGGAGTTGGGTTCCAGAGCCCAAGCTGTGCATGGAGGTGAGGCCGACTATATCTAGTTGGTAACGCTCAACCTCCCGCATGAGCTCGGGCTCCTTCCCCCCCAGCGAGGTGACATTCCAGGGCCCCAGTGCTAGTCTCCATGTCCGGAGATCCAGTCGTCGAGGCCCCTGCCTTCGACTGCCGCCAAATCTCCCTGCACCGGCCCCCCTCCTGCGGGTGGTGGGTCCACAGGAGGACGGCCGCATGTCGCTCCTTCGGGCTGTGCCCAGCCACCAGACGCCCAGGCCTGGCTCCAGGGTGGGGCACCAGTAACGCCAATCCGGGTGACGTAACTGGTCTTGATCTATTTTTTTGTCATGGGGCTTCTGAACCGCTATTAGTCTGACCCGTCCCCCAGGATCTGTTTGCCTTGGGTGACCCTACCAGGGGCATAAAGCCCCCGGGATCATTTGGACACTCAAAACCCTCCACCACGTTAAGGTGGCGGTTCAAGGAGCCACCTTAACGTGGTGGAGGGGTCTGGTTGGATCCCTTCAACCAGGTCAAAACAATTAGTTATACTGCTTGTTGTTACAGTGATAAATATAAACAAAGTCATCGGTTATAACTCTCCGTTATTGGTGTTTTTCATCTGTAAATGTCTCTATGTCGTTAATTAAAGTAGTTAGTGGCATCACAAATGGGAGAAAACTGAGCATTATTTATATTTTACTCCGTTTTTTCACCAGACCCCAAAGTCTCGGCGTGGAGAGTCTGTGTGGGATGCCCCTCCTTCTCTGGACGCTCTGGTCAAACAGGTGTATGTGTCCATGGTGGGCACCAGGAGGGACCACAGTGTGTGTGCGCTGGGGCGCAGTGGGACAGGCAAGACCACTGCCTGCCAGGCCTTCACTCTCGCGCTGCTCAAGCAAGCAGGGACAGCTGGGAACAATATAAGCTGTGGGTATTTCTGCTACAGTCACAAGAACCCTTGCTAATGGTTTATTGAATTATTTTTTTATTCTTTCCTCCAGATGATCGAGTGAAGGCTATGTTCACTGTTCTAAGGTCTTTTGGCTGTGTTGCGTCCCCTCACAGCGATGCATCAACACGATTTGCGATGGTGTTCTCACTGGACTTCAACCATGCAGGCCAGGCAGCTGCAGGACATCTCCAGGCATGTCCCACATGCACCTGTTAGACACAGTCACATACACAGAATATACATGTGACCATTCCAAATATTCTTCTCCAGACTATGATGCTCGACAAATGGAAAGTGTGTCAAAAAACCCCAGGAGAAAGTAACTTTTTGGTCTTTGCCCAGATGCTTGCAGGACTCAGTTCAGAGATGAGGTACTGTGTATTTCATATTCTTATTGACATGAGACACATATCTAATATTTCTATTCTTGTATTGAATATATTTTACGTTCTTTTAAAAGAACAGAGTTGCAGCTCCATCAATTCTCTGAGACCAACTCCTTTGGTATTGTTCACCCCACCAAGGTAAAGTAAGTGTAACAGATAAGTCTAGAGTCCTCTACTGTGTTACTGTGAAGGACTTTAGGACAGGAGTTATTAAATTCAGTGGGGAAATGACCAAATAACTACATATCTGACATCCTGTTCTGCTTTGCTGTCTTTAGGTTGAAGAGAAGCAGCGTGCATCAGTTGCCTTTACTAAGCTGCTAAGTGCCATGGAAACACTGGGCTTCTCTGTCAATGAACAGAAGGCAATATGGCATGTGCTGGCTGGTATTTACCATCTGGGAGCTGCTGGGGCCAGCAAAGGTAACAATACATAATCAACACCAATTACATTGCCTAAGCAAGCCCAAAACAAGTCCAATATTCTTATTATAGCAAGCATACCAGACACTAATGTCTTTCTACAGTTGCCCAGTTGCATCATGTACATGTTTTTTCCCCTTTTTTCTCTGTCTGTAGTGGGCAGGAGGCAGTTTGGTAATTTTGACAGTTCCCAGGTGGCCAGCAGTGTGTTGGGCTGTGAGGGGGACGATTTGCACACGGCTGTGTTCAAGCATCACCTCAGACAAATCCTACAAAGAGCCACTGGGAGCGCTAGAGAGAAGTGTTCACCTGTCGAATCAGATGAAGGTGAGAAAATTGATATCATCATCATCATCATCATCATCATCATCATTACTGTGTCTTTTGCTTATCTTATTTCCATAAATGAACAAATGTATACCACTTCTTTGCGCGCAGGGCCTCGACTGACAGCAACTCAGTGCCTCGACGGAATGGCTGCTGGTCTCTACGAAGAACTTTTCACTGCTCTAGTTTCTCTTATAAACAGGTACTTTAAGTGCAATGGAGTATGAATCTGCCAGCACAACAAGTTGAAGCAGTTACATGTGGTTTGAGCTTTATACATGAATTGTTACCAGGGCCCTGTGCAGTCAGCAGTTGACGTTGGCCTCCGTGATGATCACGGATACACCGGGGATCCGGAACCCCCGACACTGCGGGGAGGAGCGCGGCGCCACCTGGTCTGAACTCTGTCACAACTACCTCCAGGAGCGACTTCTGGAGCACTACCACACGCACACCTTCAAACACACGCTGGAGAGATATGAGCAGGTACATGAAGAATAGCACTTAACATGTAAATGACCGATACAACCTGACCTGAGGCAAGGAAGAGGGCCTTTTTATTATTTTTTGTACACATTTGTATAAAAATGCGAGGCATCTGGATTATTTAAATTTATTATTATTTTCATAAGCCAATTTCTTAAGGCTATTGAAATGTTGTGTTTACATTCACCAGCCACAACAACACCCAGTTCACAGTTTAGTCACAGTGTGCACCTAATTTGAGCTGCTGAGTAATTTGACATTTGAAATAGTGTCTAACACATGTTGTTTTTCAGGAGAACATCCCTGTTCAGTTTGAGTGTCCAGAGAACAGCCCATCTGAGCTGGTGTCAGCCATTGATCAACCTCCTCCACAGGTGCAAAACAAGCACAAACTGACTGCCTTAAAGGTGCACTATGTAACTTTTATGGTGGATGGTCTGCTACCTGCTTGTTTCCATGGAGATGTTATTGCTTTGCCTGGAATATGACAGGATAAAGCATTAAACCTTTTGATCTCTGTGGCAACAAGCATATGATGTTACTAAGCCAAGTTTCAAGTTTCTTTAAAATGAGAATGTATGTTTTTCCAGGCTCTTGATAGCAATAAAAAATTATGAATTTGATTATATGCAAGATGGATATGTGCAGTGCCATTCTAATACTGATAATTTCAGTCTCTTGTGTTGTGCTGTATTTGATGGACATTTGTGCTTTAGATCCGAGCAGCAGATGGAGACCCCCGAGGCCTCTTGTGGGTACTGGATGAAGAGATGTTGACACCAGCCTCCAGTGAGAGCAGTGCCCTGGAGAGGGTCTGCCAGTACTACAACAGCACTGGTATTACTCCTCTGCATATCCTCAGTTACTACTAAACTCAATTACTACTAAAGTAAGAAAATATGTGTATATGCTTGCAGTACGTCAGTGTGAGCAACCCCTTCAGTGCGAGCTTAACCACCTGATGTCCGGTGACCCAATCCGCTACGACATGACCGGCTGGTTTGGGCTCATCCAGAACAACCCCTCTGCCTCCAATGCCATCTGCCTGCTCCAGAACTCAACCATGTAAGTGTGCAGGGCCCAGCAGTCAGCACTGAGGATGCATTAATCATGTCAGTGTACTATGTTTGGGAGCAGCTGGCTCCTATGTGCCACTAGTGAGTTAAACTACTTGGGCACACCCTTGAGCTTCAGAATATATGACATAAATATTGAGTGTGAGGATATAAATTTGTGCACGCATGTGTATAGTGTATAGGTCACTTCAACAAATGTGTTCGTGAATCTTCTCAGTATAACATCACTGCATTATTTAGCACTTTAATACTAATGTTTTGCTTAGAGCCCCAGTGAAGGCCCTGTTCACCCCAAAGATCTCCTTACCTCCTCTGTGCCGTGGTCTTGGTGGGCTTGAGGGAAGCAGCCAGCGCTCTCTGCAGAGAAATGGCACCATTAGAAAAACCTTCAGTGGAGGAATGGCAGCCATACGCAGACTCTCGCAGTGCATTGCAGTGAAACTCCAGGCTGTAAGTATAGTGTAAACTAGAGGTGTATGATTAATAATAAGCATGTGACACTTATGCCTCTGTGGGTTGTAGGACGCTCTGGTTAATGTCATCCGCAGAGCCAGACCAGTGTTTCTTCAGTGTGTAAGCACCAAGTCTGATGGAGGTTTTGATGTCCCTTCACTTAGGGTCCAGCTCCACTCAACTCAAATACTATCAGCACTGCAGTTGTACCGGACTGGTGAGCTGTTTCGTTATAAAACCCATCAGCCCAAATATTTCACAAAACTTTCTTTTTCTGAAATATTTGTGATTGCTTCTTTGGAATAATAGCACACTAACTGAAAATTGCATATTAAAAATATGTACTGTCTCACTCTCTTTCAGGTTATCCTGATCACATGACTCTTAGCGACTTCAGGTGTCATTTTCAGGCTTTGTCTCCTCCAATTATGAAACGCTACGCTTCAATGTTTGTTATGCATGATGAGAGAAAGGTCAGAAAGTACGAATATATAAAATGTTAAATATGGTTTTGATTGTAGTTTAAAATATGCTCTTTTTCTCAGGCAGTGGAGGAGTTGCTGGTTGAGTTGGATTTGGACAGAAGAAGTGTTGTTTTGGGGGCCAGTAGGGTGAGAAAGTGTTCCCAAACTCAATCTAATAAATAATATAGAAAAAACATTAATGCTGTGTAGTGTGTGTTGTGTCTCAGGTGTTCATGAGGCGAGGAGTGCTGCGATACTTGGAGCAGCAGCGGGATCAGCAGGTCACTGGTTGGCTGGTGCATCTACAGGCTGCCTGTATGGGACATCTGGCTCGTCAGAGATACAGGAAGCTCAAAGTGGGTTCTCCTTTGCATTGTAGTATCTGTGTGTAAAATCACATGGATTCTGAATTGGATGTCGTTATTATTTTTAAGACTAAGAATCTGAAAGGTGATATTAAGTGGTCAAGGATTTAGAGTAAAGTTTAATGACTTCCCATTTGTATTCTTTCTACATGTCCAGGTGCAGCAGATGGCAGTGAGCTGTCTGCAAAGGAACCTGAGGGCACTGAGGACGGTGTCTACGTGGAGCTGGTGGAAACTGTTCTGTCGTGTCCGT
The DNA here is from genome assembly GCA_029959045.1 of Taenioides sp. WSHXM2023. Lineage (NCBI taxonomy): Eukaryota > Metazoa > Chordata > Actinopteri > Gobiiformes > Gobiidae > Taenioides > Taenioides sp. WSHXM2023. The sequence goes on from CM057085.1 coordinate 23,799,293, forward strand.
CCTTTGCTGGACGTCAACATGGACAATGAAAGACTTAGGGCCAAAGAGGTACACAAAATGCTGAGTCAGAATGTGTTTAGTGTTAGATTGACAGATTACAGCTTTTGTTGTTCATTGCTTAAACTGAATTAAAAACAGTATACTCAGTCTGCCTGGGCATCTGTGGATCTTTAAAATGGTCCTCATAAGTAAACTGAAGTTGACGTTTCATCAGTTATTTTAGAGATGTGGTTTTCTCTTGTCAGGATGAGATTTCAGCTCTTAGACGGCGTCTTGAGAAATCAGAGAAAGAAAGAAATGAACTAAGACAGAGCACCTACAGCCTGGAAACAAAGGTTTGAGAGTGCATGATTTGACAATTATAATTTTACTGTAAATTGGTTATAGCGATGTTTTACCATGTGTCCAGGTCACAGCTGTGACATCTGAGCTGAGTGACGAGCGTTTTCGTGGAGATGCAGTGGGTCAAGCTTTGGATGTGGAGCGGGCCGAGAGACTGAGGCTCAGCCGGGAAAACAAGGATCTACAGGTATCATTACTACAAGCTGGGAATTTGTATTCATATGACTTTATGATAATATCTTAACCACATCATTTTTTGTTTTGTTTTTCTGTCAGCAAGTTTGTGTTGTATTGGTTGACTATGTTTAACTGCAACTTTGTGTTTTAATACAAGCTTCGTCTAGAGCAGTGCAAAGTCACCATGGAAACACTGGAGAAGCAGCTTGAGGAGGAGACACAGAAATCTACCATCGCACAGAGTCAGAGAGGCGCAGGGACAGGTAATAACTTTATTCATTAAATAGACCTGTCACCATTTAAAGATAGTGAGGATTATCATTATTATTGATTCACTTCACATTTATAACCAAACATCTTCCAAAATAGTTTGTGAATGTTGTGAAAATTAATTTTGGTGGGTAAATATCTCACAGTCTGTGTCATTAGTGAAAGACTGATGTGTTGAAAGAGGAAAGAGATCTCATTTGCGTTCCCTCAGAGCTGGTGTCAGCGGGTCAGATGTGGTTAGAGACGGTTTGTGTCAGGCTAAACAAAGACATCTGACTTTGTCTGACTGTGACCATCACCTCTGACAAAGTGGCATCCATCTTGTCCTCCTTAGATAGTGAGCTGGCCATGCAGCTGGAGTGCTGCCAAACAGAGGTGGAATTTCTCCGCAGACGACTGAAGCAGACTGAGGAAAAACTGGAGACAGAGAAACAAACACGTCAACAGCTCGATGCCAAGGTGAGTCAACACCCTGTTGCACAACATCTAGGACACTATATGAACAAATGCATTGACTGTGTGTGTGTTTAGGTGGCTACTTTACAGGCTCAGCTAGAACAGTCTAGGAAGAGTGTAACAGAGCTGAAACGTCACTGCCGCCGCGTGACCTCTGACCTTCAGGATGCAAGGGTCCTCACTGACAGCTTGCAGAGCCGCATGCATGAGCTGGAGCGCAAACAGAAGAAGTTAGTCCGCCCCACATACAGTGCACACTTTACAATGTCTTTAGAGGTCATATTTGACTTTGAGCATGGATACATGTGGGCTGTGTATTGCATCATTATGTATTGCATAAATCTGTTTTCACTGTGTTTGTGTTTACAGGTTTGACAATGAGTTGACTCAAGCTTTAGAAGAAGCTGAAAATGAGAGAGAGCAAAAGGACAAAGCTTTTCATGAAAACACTGCTCTGGAGGCAGAAATGTATAGATTGCAGCGCAGCCTACAGGTGGGTAATTTTTCTATTTAAATTGCATGTTTTTTATGTATATTTTGTTTACATTATGTTTATGTGTGTTTGTGTGCAGGAGACCCAGACAGAGGTGGGCCGTCTGCAGAAACAGAAGGATGAATTGTGTGCTCAGATCCGAGACCTCAGTCTGCCTGTGGACCTTGCCTCTGAGTCACTGCCCGACCTCAAAAAGCAGCTGCGCCTGCTGGAGAGCCAGGCGGGTGAGCAAGCAGAGGAAATCACCAAACTAACTGCTAAACTCCAACAGCAGCAACAGGTGCTTCCATTGCCCCTCAGTGATTTCAGATACATCCACTACCCACTTCTTGACCTCATGTGTTTTACTGTAGATTCACATGCGTTTTGAAATGGAGATGGAGCGCATAAAGCAGATCCATCAAAAGGAACTTGAGGATAAGGAAGAGGAGCTGGAGGATGTCCACAAGTCCTCTCAGAGACGGGTCAGTGCCCACTGCACATTCAAAATCACACTCCTGCATGCGATTGCAGTATGCACTTAATAGGAGAGCACATGATGTACTACCAGACATTAGCCTATGTTTGTCTTCAAAGATCTATAGAAGATAATTATTTTAATGTGTATCGTAGAGGATCACCCTGCAAGGGGACATTTCCTGTCTGGAACAATAGAAACTCATTTAGCTTGTTGCCAGTTCATAAAATCTGCCATTTTGTGTGCCTGTCTGCAGCTCAGACAGTTAGAGATGCAATTGGAACAGGAGTATGAGGAGAAACAGATGGTGATTCACGAGAAGCACGACTTGGAGGGACTTATTGCAACACTGTGTGATCAGGTACCCTGAACATCTGTGATACATATGTTTGCACTCACAGACACCAATCATGTATTATGAGTGATAATAGTGGCATTTTTTTCATTACTGCATTACAAAATTGTGTGTTGAGAAACTGTAAGAAATTACTGTACAACTTGAAAATGATCGTACAAATTCAGTGTGTGCTACAATAAACTTACACATATACTTACTAATATATTGACTCTGACAAATAATTTCAAATAATTATTTTGAACCATAGGACACAACCATCTGGCACTTAGTCTTTTAACTTTGCTTTTATTTATCGCTGTTTCATGACCACAGTTATGAACTGTTTAGATGACCAGTTGGTAAAAGCATTTTCTTTTAGGTGGGTCACAGAGACTTTGATGTGGAGAAGAAGCTGAGGAGGGATTTGAAGCGGACTCATGCTCTACTGGCAGATGCCCAGCTGCTGATTGCCACCATCAACAACATAGAAGACAACAAGCCCAGTGGCAACAAGGACCAGATCGAGCGCCTCCACTGTCAGGTCTGCACCACTGACTCAATTGGCTGCTCATACAGACATTGGTTTAATAACTGTTCATGCTGTGAATAGTTTGAGGAGAGTGAAGCGCGACGGCTGGAGCTTGAGAACATCCAGACGACTCTCGCCCAGGAGCTGGAAAACACACAGATTGAGCTAGAAACCATCTGCAAACAGAAGAGTGTGGTAAGCAAATATATTTATATAAATATATATATATGTATTTTAATGTAAATATGTATTAATTTTTGTAAAGAACAAAAATACAAACTAAAAACAAAAACAGTGAGAACTCAATGTACAAACAACTCAAAAGTAATGATTAAAATAATGATGTGAATAATATTCATTATTCAGAGAGATGTGTGTAGAATCCATGTAGAGTCCAGGTAGAATCCATGGCAAAAGGAGAAATTCAATTTGTCAACTGGACAAAAGTTTATTTTTGTCCATCAGCATCTGACCAGAACTGAAGAAGCAGCTTGGATGAGCTGCGAAACGTATTCGACCAAATAAACTTTTGTCCAGCTGACAAATTGAATTTCTCCTTTTGCCTATTCAGAGAGATTATGAATAAAAGGGTAACTGCCCAAAAAAGCAATACATTTTGTTATTTGATTATTTTGATTATGTATTGCATTGTTTTCAAATTGGTGCGCTTTTCTTGAATATGGGAAGAATTGCACCATCATTTATTCAGTTTGCTTTCAGGTACAGCTTTTGTTATTCTGCATATCTTATATTTGACTTGTGTCCAGGTGGATGAACAGTTGGCCTTGCTTCAGCATGACAAAGTGGACTTGCTTAAGAGACTTGAGGAGGACCAAGAAGATCTGAATGAACTTATGAAGAAGCACAAAGCTCTCATTGCACAGGTGTTAGACAATATACCATACAGCTCTGTTTACAATAAAGCTAATACTAAATGTCTGTGCTGTCTGTTGTTTAGTCCTCTAGTGACATTGCTCAGATTAGAGAGCTGCAGGCTGAACTCGAGGAAGTGAAGAAACAGAGACAGTCCCTCCAGGAAGAGGTAACTGACAAAACAGCACAGCTTCAAATTAATTTTAATGTTCCTGCTACAGATCTCAATATGACTTTAAGGTGGAGTTCCACCACCTCGCTAATGGACTAATGCATAATTTGGCTCTCCAAACTGTTGTCCAACGTCTCTGTTTTTCCCAATGTAGCTCGAGCAAAGTGTATCTCGGGTGCAGTTTCTAGAGTCGTCCACTGTGGGGCGCAGCATTGTCAGTAAACAAGAGGCACGAGTATGTGACCTGGAAAACAAACTGGAGTTTCAGAGAGGACAAGTCAAGCGGTTTGAGGTTTGAAAACACTACATGCATTGTCTATACTGTTTACTTTTGAGGGTCTAATTATGTCTATATTTAGGTGCTGGTGCTGCGCCTCAGGGACAGTGTGGTGCGTTTGGGGGAGGAGCTTGAGCAGAGTGCCCAGGCTGAAGCTCGGGAGAGAGAGAACGCCCGCTACTACCAGCAGCGTCTTCAGGACATGAGACTAGAGATGGAGGATCTGATCCAGAGAGAGCAGGACAGCAGCCGCAAGCGCATGGAACTGGTAGCCTATATCTGCACTGAGTTACACAATGACAGGCCAAAACTTGTCCACTAAGATGATAATGTTACTGAAATAATGGACAGTGGCTCTACTACCTCTTAGAACAGTATGGCATTACCTGTTTTCATCACTAGGCTGCTGTTTGTGAGCACAGCAGGACATAAGCATTACATTTATGGGAAGTTTTAACGATTTATAAAAGTTAATTCTGTTAAGTGCCAGCACAAAGCTCCTTCCCCTGGGCAAGTTTGCAAATGTGCTCCACTTTCAAAATGTCTTGGCGTTGTTTTTGTGAAAAACAACAGCTGCTGAATTATCTGAACCATTATAACACTGCATTATATTTTCATTATGGCTACAGCTACACCATCAGCAGACTGCTTAAACACCCCAAGTGCACATGGGTGTCAGCCAAAAGAATTATTTCTAAGTTTGTCCTAAGATGTTTTTAATAGATTTACAATGGTTCACTGCTGTTGAGGTTTGTGATGGCAATCGCTTTAAAGCCCTATTTATCATCTAGTACTACAGGGCTTGCATGGTTGTCACAATAAATGGCTGCTTGATAGTTTAACTACGGTTGTCGTTTGTTGTAAAAATCAAACCTAATTTTTACATTTCAACAGATTTAAGGCTTTGGAGCAGTTTTAGAAGCATTTGTTCTCAGAAAAAAATATTTTGACTTTGTATCAAAGACGCAATGTAAAAGTATATTTGCATGTCCTTATTAGATGTTATATGAAACATCCATTGAATATTACAGAAATCTGTGTTATTTTTATTAATTACTACCAGGTTAAAGTAAAATAAATTCCTAAATACTCCCATTATCCTATGTAATTATCAAGGAAAATTCTAAATTAAAATTCTATCCTATACAGTGTAAAGTGATATTTGGGCAAATCCCTTCAGATCATTCATTTACCTTGATTCTAGAGAAATCCTTTAAACTGCTTTTATTGTCTGACCTTTGGTCTGTATAAAAAAGACACAAGTAATTTTTATTAAAGCAAAGCTTCTCCAACAAAAAGATATGCCCTTTATCACCCCCCGCCCCCTCCCCCCTATAAACAGACACCTAATCGGCCTCCACCTGCCTCCATGCTCCCTTCTTCATGTCATCTCTCCCTCTCCCTGTCTTCTTTCTCTCTGTGATTAATCCTCATTGTCTCCTCAAGGTTATGGGCAAACACACACATTCATACATGCTTATGTGTCTCTATGACAACTGCTACACCCACACCCGTCTTCTGAAGCCAACAAAGCCAATAACTTTGAAAGCCTGTAAGCTTGTGTGTGTCTGTGACAGAAAGAAAAACGATAAGATGAAATAATAAATCACATTATTCTTTCAATGTCATCACATGTAGCTAACAATTCTCTTCAAACTAACCTGATCACAATTACCAGAGGCTGTGGTCACACCTTTAGAGAGGACACATGCCATAGGACACTCACTGTTTGACTGATGAGGTAATATGGGACAGAGCGGGTTTAATTGTTTGGCTGGAATAGCCCTCCAGTCCCTAATAGTTATCAGGGGATAAAAACACAGCTGAAGGTGAATAAGTGGCTCTGCCTCTCAACCTTGAAATGGTGTGTGTTTATAGGAAATGCAGGTGGAGGAGCTGAACGCGGTGCGACAGGCATTACAGGCTGATCTGGAGACATCTATCAGGCGTATCGTAGATCTGCAGGCCGCCCTGGAGGAGGTGGAGTCCAGTGATGAGAGTGATACAGAGAGGTGAGTGACTAGTTAAACTCAGAAAAACATGTCCAAATACATAAAAAATAAATATTCACCTGACCTCCCTCCAATTCAGTGTTCAAACTGCTGTGGAGTCTTTAACAAGAAAGAAAGATCTGTAAGACAGTGAACTTGTCTTGTGCCTGTGTGCTCAGTTGATTCCTTAACCTAATCTGTCTGAGTGAATATGCTTGTACCCTGGGACTTTAAATATGCTTACCTTAATAAGCATTCCGGCAATATAACAAACTGAAATTGTGAAATTATATTTTTAAAGAAACTTTAAAGTAGCTAGGTTCAAAGCTACTAACAATGTGCTGACCTTATACTTTTACGGCTTTACTTCTCATGCCAGGCTTACTGCATTATAAGTAAGGGTTATTATTATTTTAACTACCTGATTTGAAATGTAATCATCTTGCTGGCTGGCGCTAGAACAAGTGGAAATCGAATGAGTACATTCTGAATGTGTTCCAATGCCACAGGTTTGTAGGAGAGTCTGAAGTGTAGATGCAGAGCAAATACTGTATCTGCCTAAGTCTGCCAGTAAAGATGATTTAAATCTAAAAAAAAAAGTGTAAACTCATCAAGAGTTTGCTGTGTTTTCATGTTTGTCTACCATGATTTTTCCATGTGTTTGCATGTTTTTATACAGATTTAGACAGCGTGGTACTGGTATTAACATATGATACCCCTTTTCTGTAGTGACTCAGTCTCTAGTGTTGGCTCCATTGGAACGGAGGATGTGGGAGAGGGCATTCGTCACTGGCTGGGTGTACCTAGAGCTCGATCTCAAGGAGGTAGCTCTTTCTATGACACTGGTAGTACCATCAGTGGACATGGGGGGCGCCAGTCTGTAGCGGACACTGCTAGTACCTACAGTTTCCGGTACATTCTCCATTACATTTCAATCTATTCTGTATGGAAGATGTAATAAACTTACATCTTACATCATGTTTCTTTGTGTTAGTCAAGATGTTTTGTTATGTTGCACAGCTCCTGTGTGGATCTCGATGATGAGGGCTCTGAAGCAGGGCCAAGTAACAGAAGTCTCAGTCGAGCTCCATCTTCCTCTGCTCTATCTGAGCTTTTGGAGGGTCTTCGTAAACGTAGGGGCACAACTGACACTACCGATGGGGCTGGCAGCACCGCATCTTTACCTATATACCAAACAACCGCTGCATCTACTCTGAGACGCAGAGCATCTGCTCTGTCCCTCAGTCCTGAAGATGCACAGGAGCCCCGGCCAGGCCCCAGCATCCTGAAGTCCTCTTCTCCACTGCTGCCACGAGCTGCTAGTTCGCAGTCGGTTGGTGAAATGACTTCTGGTACAAAACGATTCAGCTGCAGTGATTCAGTCTCTTCTCTTCCCTCACTGCCTCGTCTCTCCACTTTGGCATCCTCTCTAGCAGCTCACCACCTTTCTCCGTCTCTATCTATCCCAGAGGAGGAGGAGCCTCTGCGATCTGTCTCTTCAGCCCAGCGCTCCCCTCAGCCTCTCAGGCGTTGTATGCTGGGAAGTCTGGTCACAGAAGATGGTGGTGAGCACCCACTCGGCTCAGAACCTTTGGTGTTTCAAAATCGCAGGTTGGCTGGTGACAGTAAAGATGATGCAGCCTCAGATATCCTGCCTGCCATCAGAAGAGCCCAGTCCACCAGCAGTCTGGCCAGTTCAGTGAGAGGGGGGCGCAGGGCACTGAGTGTACACTTTGGGGAGCTGCCTCCATCCATTCGCAGCAGGAGGTCCTCAGACACTGAGTCTTCCAGTTCAGGGGGGTCAGCAGGGAGTTCACAGGGCAGCGGGCCCAGACGGAGGTTTGACAGACCTCAGGGAGAGAGACTCGAGGCAGAAGGCAGCGAGGGAGAAGATGTGGCTTCAGTCATGAAGAAATATCTCAAGAAGGAGGCAGACTGAACAGGTCAGTCTTCTCAAAAACCTTTATCTCAGTCATTGTTTTCTGACCACCATTACATTCTTTTTTCATACAAAGTGTTTACTTTTCATTTTATACTTTCTGTCTGACTTATTTTTCTCTTTTACACCAGCCTGTACAAGAATCCATACCCAGTTGTGTGCACTTTACAAACCCTCTCAAAGTCCAGCTGCTGCAATCGAGGCTCAAAGAAATCCTTTGAACGTCAATGGTGTATTTTTGAGAATACATGTTCATAAAGATATTGATAAGTTTGTACATGAATAAAATCAAAAAGAATTTGAGCTGTCTACATATTTATTTATTTCCATTCATCTTTTTGCTTCATTTTTTTCCTTTTTTTTTTTTTTTCATCATCTGGCCGATCAAATGCAAATTACATTATGGATTTTTGGTAATACCCTAAGCTACAAGAAAACCCAATGGACTAATGTGAAGGAGCTGGAATGAAACTCTGGTCTCCTGATTCAAAGTACTGGCAAATGTTTATGCTGCATGATTTTGATCATTCATTCTTAAAGGCTCACTTCACTGCCGCAAGGGAGGGGCTCTGCTTGGTTAAGTGGAGGTGGTATAAAATTAACCTACACTGAAAACATATTACATATACACTGAGAAATTTAAAGGAAAAATGAAATTATGAATCAACCACAAGAAATCAATGTTTTCAGGCTCAGGACATTTATGTAAGGTATCTGCAGAATTAAATCTGAAAATTGTTGTGCTGTTATTTTAATTAAAAAGTAGAGAAGAAATAGTTGGACTAATGGAAGTTACTCCCCATTCCTTCAAAATTATGAAAACCCAAAATAATTCCCAACCAAACCAAACAGCAAGTGAACTGTCTAATCATTGAATGGCAATGGCAGCTATATTCCTTCAGTAAATTCACAGCAGCAAAGTACATTATAGTTTTTGTGATACCATTATTCCCAGATGAATATAAACAATGAGTGATCTTTGATACAATTTTAACTGCCAAAAGTTACTTTTGTTAAGTTTGTGCCTCACCATAATTATTTCTACATGGGGCTGCAATTAAATCATTATCACATGCTTTACTTGATTTCAGCTCTGTAAGACACTCCTGCACCCCTAATGTTAGACTATAATTATGAAGCAATGTTAGCACACAACACATATAATTATATTGATGCTTCTCATAATAACATGCATTGTCATTTGTTTCTAGATTTTTACAAAACATTACATTGTATTTTTGGGAACTACTCAGTCTAATTTAATTTTACAACAAAAATAATTTATTATGCCCTAGTACCTGTCCTTGAGGGTTTTAATGAAAGACTGAAAGAAAAATTTGTATCCAAAAGTTATAAGTGAGTTATTGTCTCATTTGAACCCATGCTTTTTGAGTTTCAGTCTCTGTGAACAGCTGTGTATTACCTATGTCATATCAGGAGGAGACAGAGCAGGAATTATAGTGATGGGGCCTGATTATGCTGCTTATAATTGCAGTATGATTTAGAGTGAAAAGGCTGGCAAACAGGGTTGTGCCACAAGACTGATATCTGCAACTGGACAAGCTCCTGCTGCTAAATGACTCCCATTAATGTCCTGGTTATACTGAAATAGTTAAAAAGGAAAAATAAAATCAAAGTAAGTGCATTGTTGTGGCTGGCCTTAATGGACTTGCTAGAGGCAGCTCAATATTGGAGATGCCTCTGGGTATAACATGGACAACAACATATACCTTACTCACATTTGGACAATAGAGAAAAGAAGGATGTATTGTGCTTTGTTGAAAAGCTATAATTTAAAGTAGCTCCAACTGTGTCCTACTCAGTGAACTAAAACGTAGTCTGCTTTTTGTTGTGCATGCAATATTGTGTGAAGGAAACATACTGTTAGAAAAAGTGGTTGGTGGTTACCTTTTGTTGTTACCAGTTTGTTTAAGGAACCTACTTTACAACAACTCCTGCTGCACTCCATGGTTGTCTTTCCCTTAAAAACAGTTGTTTTTGGTAAATCTCTTACTAAACCAAAGCATGGAAAGACATTTTTGCAGCTCTTCTTAGTTCATTGTGACCTCCATTGCACACAGAAGCAGGAATAGAGTGAGGCTGGCTCAGGGCACAGGCTTATCCCCATCACATGTATCTGTGAAGACAACACACAACTGCAGCATGAGAACTACACAGCAGAATGCAGATAAAAGAGGCTGGGCTGGGGTAAGACAGGAGCATGGGGGATTAGGACAAGATGGGATGAGCAGCAGTGCCAGTGAAGCCTGTATACTGTAGGAATAATCATATCTATCTCTTTCTGTAGCTGTTGTCTGCTCAGATTCTTTGGTTGTCATAGATAAGCGAGACAGCACACTCGTAACTCCAAACACGGCACAGGCTGTCTGAGGGGAAAATCAAGGAGTTGATTCATGTGAGCTCTGATCACCCATAGAGACACTGATAACATAGACAATTATTGTTACAGAAACCGCCTTGTCATCACAGTACACATCTGTGTTTTGTTTGAATGTGCTGCATTTCAACAATACAGATTTCAGATTCCAAGTAGAATTCACTGCTCCCTCTGATCCAGGATAAATAAAGGATGAGAACATTGGGCATCTGTTATAAAATGTCTCAGAATTCAGGGATTTTCAGTGGAAAAGTCAAACAAAATTATTTCTAATTATTATGAAGGGCAGACCCCTTCAAAAACAAGACAATAGTCTATTGATTTGAATAGAATTTGAATAACCCAGTTTCCCATGTGTATATTACCCTCTTCACCTGGATTAGCTAAGGATGACATATTCTATTTATCCCATATGATTTATAATAGACAGGCAGATCAGGGTTAAATTCGGGTTTGATGCAGAAATATTGATGACTGATATGTATTGATATCAAATCAAAGTAACGTTTGATTTCTACTTTTATTTAAATGCCTGTCGGCTATGTTTGTTTTGTCTGTGTTCTACCTCACAACAAATTGTAGTTAGAAAGAGTGATGTCTGTAAACATTTGGCTCAGTATGGATTCTGGAGCTTTGTCCAGAGCGATGAGCATTTGTCAGCCCATAGTGCAAGTTGTGATCCAGTGGTTTCAGATTGAGGTGACTGCTACAGTGAAATACAGCTACTTACAAAGATTAACAGTTTGAGATGAGATGGCTCATAAGTCAGGCCTCTTCTTACACTCCATTAATCTGCTCTAAGGGGCACTCAGTGATGTTGTTAGCATCGAAGTTATGCTGCCTCTCTGTGACTTAGGCTACATAGCCAAGACTTCAGTTTCAGGATTGTGTACTTGCATAAAAGATAATGCTTTACAAATCAACAGAGATGCCATTCCACAACAGAAGATAGGGGGTACTTGAAATTATTTCAGATTTAAAAGTAAAATGGAATCGAATAGTATCAGAATCTAAAATGTTCTTTGATCATTTTGAAAAAAGAGAAAAACACTGTTACACAATATAGGGGGTACTCAAGAGTGTGAGACAGCAAGACAAAAAATGTCTTGGGGGTTCGCAAGATAAAAAATGGGAACCACTGTCTTAATCTGCAGTTAATAGACACATACAAGGTTTTCTCAGTTTATCTCATGGACAGGCCATTTCTCATGTGAAAACTCCAGAATTCACTCACTGAGCTGCAGTAGCTGCACTTGCACTGATTTATGATGAGGTTGTGATAGTGAGTATTCAGATCAGAGAGAGCTCATCCTTTATAAGACTCGTGCTTTCTGACTGGTTAATCCTACTGAGAATCAAAAAACTAAAGACAACATAAAATCTGGCCATCTATTGGATTTGAGGATATTTACCTTGTATCTGGGGATACTGGGGACACAGATAACATTTGAAATAGTTCTATAAATTCTACATACCCTCCTTTTACAGAATTAAACGACACTACCCTGAGCCAAGTGTGTCCAATAACACAAGTGACCTACATACGGCGCCCCCTGTATGTAGACCAGTAGCACCAGTGATGTTGTCCATACTCTAACTTGTTGTTTTATTCGCATGATATCGTTATACGTTTGCGATAAGATCAGATCTTCTTGTCTAACAGGCCTAATTTAGTTTCGAGAATAGCCTATTTTGATATCGAAGTATGCAGGCCTACAGATTGCTGGAGGATGATATTGCAGGAGGGTGACTTTTGCACTTCATCATGAGCAGGTAGTGTTTTAAATTGACAATCTACACTGTGACTCCTGCGGTTTTTGAAGTCCTTTAAAGTTGCAGTCATATTTGGATCACGTGACCATGTTGACAGGACGTGGGTTACAAGCGGGAAGAGATGCGAAAGAAAGAGAATAGAGAAGACGAAGGGAGGGGGCAGAGAGAAGAGTCCGTGGGACTCGGGCGCAGAAGCAGACACGGTGCAGGCACACGGAGGAGAGGAGCTCTGTACACTCTGCAGCATGCCACGCTGACACGCTCTTCTTCTGTCGGACAAAGAGGACATTCTCCTTCCCACCCGGGCTCCCCATCTGTGCTCACCCGGGAAGCCGCCTAGACCGGCCACTGTAGCCATGCGATCGGGCGCCTGGTCGTTCAGATACGTACTTCGGAAGGTCTTGTCCCCGGTGCTGTGGTTGGTGCTCCTGGGAAGCTGCGTCTCAGCAGGAGGTGTGTTTTCTTACATTTTTATCATGTTTTATAACCTCGTTGTTATCTTACGTACTCCGGGTGCGGATTGGCTCCGCGTGTTCTCAGAGGAAGAGTCGCATAAGTCTGGGCAGCCCTTTGAAGTCCCGAAATAACGCTGTTGCGTGCTTACCAGCGCTCATCCTGGCACCAGCAGCAGCCTGCATAGTCACACAGACACGTACTGAGAGAGCCCACGCTGACTTGCCCACTCGTGTGCGTGGGAGCCTTGACAAGTAGGATTGCACTGCAAGAGAGAGCTCACCTGTCAGTGCGCTGTAGAGTGAGAGAGGCAGGGGATTCCTCTAGTCTGAGCATCCTTAACGCACTGACACAGCCCAGTGCAGTGGCAGGCATCAGAAATGTTTTTAATACAGAAAAAGCACTGCACCTAATGATTATTCAGAATCTGTATTAACTTCTTATACTGTAAAATTGTTTAAAATGGGCATTTATGATCACAGTTTTTGCAGATCTGTTTTGTTATGGTGAACAGCCCATCCCCTGAGCTCCAGCCTACTGACCTTTAAGTGAGGGACAAATGATTTTATGGTACAAGTAATGTCCCCAGTGCCCCTCTTTACCGCTACATGATGATTATAGCCTACCTGCATGACCGAAACTCCTCTAGCCCATGCTGTTTTAACAGTGTTTGATTTATGGTACAACATATTGGCAGCAACCAATTTACATGAGCAAAAGCCTAAAGGATCTAAACAGGGTGTGAAAAGATAGTTTATAGCTAGCCCATGGAGTGCTGAAATCAAACCATTATTTCTGATCAAACCCAAAGACATACAAACAGTCCTGAACTATTTTATAAGATGTCTTTCATTAAGTACCAATCTACTCTGCATGCAATTTTGCACACAAACGACTACCATCTATTTTAATTGTCGGTTAATTTTATCTTTTCAAGAATTTCTCGGTTTAACCAAATCAAGGCAGTCTTTTGAAATCTATGTTTGGAGATAAAGAATGTAACTGACTGTGCTTATATTTTAGTCAATATTGCTGTTTTGTAATATGTCCACGCCATTTGTTTGAGTTTGTGACGATAACAGTGATCAATTATTAAATAATTTATTACTGATTCATCACAATGAGTCAGATTACTTGTGACAGCCCAGATTTCCCCATAGAAAGTCTTCTCTTAGTGTAGCGTCCCTGTCTTAATGATTGCTCCTATGAGATCCACCTCAGAGACGTGTCTCAGGCCTGGCTCACAGTGTTGTCTTGTGTATCCATGACTATCTGAATTTGTTTAAGGTAGGAATGCACCAATACCAATACAAATATCATCATGAATACTGAAAAATTAGCTGCATCAAGTATCGGTTCCATAATATTGGTTAAGCCAGTACCCTGGTTGGGCCTTTAATTAGATGTAATATGATAATAATAAAAAATTATAATATTCCAAATAATTTCCCTTGTGGATCAATAAAGTTTGTTTAAGTCTAAGTCTATGACTATTTACAGGGTAATTTTGGCCTGTAACGGCTTATTTGTTTGAACTTTTATGCATATGATTCATATGATAAGGATAAATAACTGTTGCATAAAACAATTGGATCTCTTGTGTAATAAGTTACCTGTGTTTTAAAGTATCGGCAGATATTTAAAGTCAAAGTATCAGTTTTGGAATGGAAGAAGCCTAGCACAGACAGTGGTCCGGTATCTGCTCGATCACCATGAGGTCTAATTTTTTCATAGTCTAGTGGTGATAATCTTCCAGAAAGATGGCGAGGTTAAGACTGAACAGCTCCAACTGGGAAGTTTAGCCATCTCCAGTTTGCATCGCTCTGCATGGAGCGTCTGTATTGATCCATGCTGACATTGTGTTGTTGTCCAAATATCACTGAAGCACGTCCTCTTAATTTATGGGTTATAGATTTTTTAAAGGATACATCATTCATGCTTCAGTCTCGACTTGTACGTGTTTTTACTTCTGTTAGCGAGGGAAAAAAAAATCTTCTTCATCTTGAAAAACCTTGTATTCAGTGTGATATTTTGGGCTGTAGGCATGATATGCAAAGAAGGTGGGGAGGGAAGACAATCAAAAATGACAGTGTTTTTTGTGCTACATCTGTCAGTGTGATGTGATACAGAAGAGGACATATAAAAGATGAATATTGTGAAATAGGATGACAAGTTGAGCTGTTACAAGGAGCAGCAGCAGAGACACAAAGTTGGAGGTGACCTTATTCTAATCAGTGACACTGGGCCAGCCTCAGCCTCAGCAGCAGCTCAAAGCACACCGGGGCTTAAAGCAGGTTAACCTTTCATTTTCCTCGAGAGCTGCTCAGAATATAAGCAGCTGATTAGCACTATGACCAGGTGAGGAGGAGTATTTCTTATGGGGTACCTGTTAAAGGCATTTGGCCTGTAAGTCATTTGATTAATTTTACACAGACTTTGCATGATGAATATTTGACAAATACCAAAGATTTCTATGAGCCAATTATCACCAGTAAAATAGCCGGTAAACAGTGCACTGGGAACTCTTAAAATGAGAATATTTATTAATTCTGTCCATATGCTGAACTTTACATAACCATAGTCATAGCCACTTATTGTACATAACAGAATAATACACTGAAGTCACTTGCTATTTTCTCTTTATTCTTGCTTATATGCTGCATTGTATATAACCATAGACAAAGCCATTTTGTAGCCTTATCGCTTTTCACAGTTGTGCAAGATTTTATGTCTGTTGTTAAGCCTCTCAATACTTCATTTTGATTTTGATTTCCTGCTTCCTATTCTCCTGCTGTTCGTGAAATTTGCATTGCAACATTGTCATTTTCTCATTGTGAGACAAGGAAAGGTTTATCATATTTTATGTACAACTGTTAAAATACAGTTTAAAAACACTAGCAACAGCTTTGATATAGAATGTTCTGAACATTTTCAGGTGCTAGGTTGTGAAAAGCTGTGTTCACTAAACCTTAGCCAATGGGGTGACATTTTCAAAGATTAACCATTTTTATGGACTTAGTGTCGGTGTACTGTCCACCATGAGCTGAGCCAACAATAAGAAATTAATGTTAATCATGTTCTATACATTATCAAATGAAAGGGCACTTTGTGTAATATGTTTGAAATGTATAATGGCCTTAAATCCCTGTTATCATATGGTCATGGCGACTACTAAAACAATACTTGACAATACCTTTAAGCAAAATAATGATAATAATGACAGAATAATATTATCAAAAGATTCTAAAATGTTGTGATGTCACATGAACGCAACCTAAAATGTAACACTGATCATATATATTACTTATAACAGATTGTCCTTAATGGTGAAAAAAAATGTATATGGTTGCCTAACTGGTACCAGCATTCATGTAGATATAGTGTATTTTCATAGTTGGTACATAAATTCATTGCACTTCACATCAAAACTATGCAGTGTTTGATGTTCTTAACTTCATTTTGTCATTTTTCTGTGACCATTAGATCTAGAATCTTGAATCTTGAATCTCATCATCCATCTTATCCACAGTCATGAAAGAGGTCTGGGTATTTGAGGTTTGGCCCTTTCTTCATGGGACTACACAGTACTTATTTATTGGTAATTAGGTTTAAAATCTTGTGCGGTGCAGATGATGTGCAAGCTGCCATTTGTCCCAGTTCTCATTAGGACCAAAGTCTTCCACAGACACAGGCATATGGTCCAAGCTTCTGCAGTGAATTGTAAGAGCAGAGGCACTACAAAGCCATAAATTTGTTAAGTTTGGTGTGACAGTATTTATCTTGTGATCACCTGGCACTAACCTCCTTGTGTTTTGGTGACATCAAAGGAGCACTTCCAATATAGAGGGCTACCGTGAGCATCTTTTTTGTGACGGGGCATTCTAGGCCTGGGGTTTGTGTGGTTTGTGTTTGGCTGCGCATTGCTGCTGCTTTTCTTAGTATCTGGGATTATCCTCACTAGGACCGTGGCAGGATTGCACGGATGCTGCTGCGCCTGACACTTCTGTACAATAGAAGCAATTAACTGAAGCTTAACTTTGTCAACGTCTGTTTTAAGCCACATTCAGCAGTGGAACTAAACCGTCTGGAATTTGCTTTCATCTTTGACCACTTCAACTTAAACTTAAGAAAAAAGTTAGTCATAGCTTTCAAGAACAGGGTTTAAAGTGCAGACAAATAAAAGAAAAAAATGCACTTTTAATTATAACCAATATATTAAATAATACAATTGTTATCTATAGAAATATGCAAACTTTTTAGCCAAACTTAAAAAGATGGCTAAGGAGATGGTCTGTGTGTATCAAGCAAGTCTTATAAGAGGTTAATAATTCAGTAGACATTTAACTCAAAGATTATGCTAAGCCTGTTGTGTTCCTTCCAACTTTTTGCCTTTGATTTTGGTTCCTGACTGAAGTGGTTCTGTTGACGAAGCTGAATCCATGTGTGATAATCCGGCTCCATGTTAAAGCTCTGCGCTGTCTTTCTACCTGAAATGGCATCTGTTCTTCATGTATGAATCGAGGTCAAAGTGAAGTTTGAAGTCGCACAGAGCTATAAAGGATGATATGGTAATGGACCACATCATATTACTCACAGTATATAACTGTGTGTTTTGAGTTCAGTATGAAACTTGGAATACTGTGATTTTCCTCTCAGCTACATCAAGAGCATCTTAAACACTGTAAAACACTGACAATAAATAGAAATGAATTAAGGAGGGGGATGCTGAACAAATTACCACAAATGTTTTAAATGCCACTGTTAAGCATGTTGTCTGGTGTCATTGTATCATCATTTATCTCAGGCCCTGGGCCCTATTGCCCTGTGCTATGATGGATAAGATGATTTTGTTCCTCATGGCTCTGAACCGTAGAGTTGGTCCTGCCTCACCACCACAGCTTCAAGTGACTGACTGCTCCTCTCACTCAGAGTTCACCGTTTTTCCTCCATTTCCCTTTGAGCCTTTGGAAAAAAACTAAAGCAGTGTGAATAAATTTATCACCAACAACACCAATGTTCACCATTGTACACACACAATGTGCAGACTGAAATGCCATCTATATGCTGTCACTTTTGTGACAGATTGCTCTAATTCTCTAATTCCACTTTATTCCACTAATTGACACACATTGAAGAGCATTCTATGCATACAAGTTTTCCACAGTTAGAAGCTTTTTACTTGCAGAATATGTTATAGTATTTAATGCTAGAGATGTCTCCACCTTTGATTTAATTAGGAACTTAGTTTGTAGTGTTTTTATTAAGCATGCTAATGGAGTGTGTTCTCTGTGCTTGAATAATCATTGAATCATTTGAGTTATGATCACAATAATCTTAGTTATAATTATTTTTATAATTTTTTTTATTTCTTCATAATTGAGCCCTGTATTGCAAAAATGTTATCCATAAACAACAGCGTGAGCTAGGAATTTGAATCCCACTTAAAAGAGCTAAAAATTATGACCATTCAAATTAGAATTTTGATTGTAATTCTAGTCTTGGTTTCTCCGATGATTTTTCTGGAGGATATGATGCTTTTTCTCTTCAAAGCATCATCTGTTAATCAAGAGCAGACTTGTTTTCAGATCTGATGAATTCTTGTTGACCATCTTGTGGATTCAATTATTTATTTACAAGAGCTGGATGAGACCAGATTTGCTGGTCAGTTATAGAAATTGGAGCAGCTCATGATCAATATAGGGCAAGATGTGATTGATGGCATTTGTCAATGAAAAAAAAAAAATTGTATTACACTAGCAGGGGACAGATTCCATAACAGAACACTCAGAGAAATATGTCAGAAAGAGACAGAAACCTTTATGAATAATTATTGTTATGAGCATATATCTGAACTTCACACTCCATCCTTCACTATGTTTCTCTTCTTTTTACTGGAGTGATTTCAGGATTTCCTCATCATTTATTGCTGAAGGTTCTGTTGACGTTTGGGTTTTGACTGTCCCGAGATTCAGGCTAAAAGCATTTCTTCTTTATTCTGCTCAACTGTAGCCCTCCTCGGAGTGAAAATATCTCTGCAGCTTTTCTTTTATTCATAGATTAAAAGCACAGGGGCCCATATAGTATACCTGCATGTCTCAGGAACCTATACCATGGAAAAAATATATTATTTTATCAGCACATTTTGTATTGTTTTTACAAGCATGTCTGTGTGGCAAAATACAACATATTTATTTGCCTGGCAAAATCCAGGATCATGTCTCTCTGTATTATTTTTATACAGAGGGTTAATAGTCTGGTCATCACGCCCTCCATCGCGTGTCGAGTCAGAACCAAACTGTTTCTGCAATCAGATTTTTTTTTTCAGAGATGCATGGGAAACGAACAAGCTCATTGGTCCCCCATAATTAGTTTGGTTTAGTGCTTCGCACATTGATTCTGCAAAACTGACCTATGTTTTTCAGCCCCTGTGATATTTTTTCCTTTCTTTATGCCTCATAAGCAGCTATATTTGTTACCTCACCCATCTGTATCCCAGGCAAGCAACATATTCTAATGATACAACTGTGCATTTGCCAGACTCATTGTCCACTCAGAGCTGCAATGAAATTATAAAAGGTGACCCAATAATATTCACCAAAGTGTAATTTCAGTGCATCTACTCCAGTATGGGTCTATATTTTTGTTCTGATTAAACTTAAACTATTGTGTGACTTTGTTGTAAGTATGTTTTCTTGTTTTTAATCAAATATTTGTTACAAAATCAGGTACTTTTCTTCTTGGCATATTTAAAGAATGACACCTAATTGCATGTGCACAGTGTAAAGTTTAATGGTAAACTTTACATCACATCTCAGTTTGATTTGTGTTTCCTTTGGTCTGTTTCCTTTGGCATCCACATAGCCCCTCTCTATTCCAGTCCCTACCCGCCCCATTGCTCACTGGATACATGTGAGCAGAGTTTCAATGAGTTTTTGTTCCGAGCACACACACATTTACAATTGCATTTCTGACACACACTAGTAAAAAAAAATCATTGACTGCTTTATAGTATTCTCCCTAATCCTAACCTTTACCGGGATTACCTTTGACATTTTCTCATTTTGAACTCAGCTGCCAAATTTGAGATTTTTGGAGACATTTAATTCAGCTTTACTGGATTATACTTATATTGAAAAAGGTGTTGTTTATATATCTCAATTAAATCTAAGAGCCAAATATATCAACAAAATTGCATCCGAAAGTGGAGTCCATACTCTACGCAAATGAGCACTATACCTGTCAGTCTGTAATAAGAAATACTGAGATTCCAAATCATGTTTTGTTGTCGTATCTTCTAGTATCTAAAAAATAGGGATATGTATATATTTTAATAGCAAAATATGCAGAATGTCTAGGGGAAATTTAGAAACAAGCCTACCTCTGTTTTATTCTGATCAGTCAAGGACAAATTAAGGTTTATTTATACTTTGCCTGAGTGCTATAGTTCCAATATAGAGTGCAGTCAAGATAGATTTTAAATGGAACTGCTGCATAAATATTTCGTTAACACAACCTCTTAATCCATAGTGTTCATCCTTGACCTTGTGTGCTGTTCACTGCCATAGGAAATGACATTGATCAGTGTGTGGATATCAGTATGTGCTGTGGACTTGGACAGCTTTCAGATGCTGCATTTCTCTGCTGATAGTTGTGTCACAGCCTGGTGCTGTGTGTGCTGTGACCTTGATAATTATAAAATGCAGCGCCAATGAGTTCATCAGATGCCCTCATTTGAGAATCCAAATTCTGCATCACAACATTCGATGAATTATTATTTCTTGTTTTCGTCTCTTGCAGTGGTCAACCGAAGCGTATAGACAGATAACATGATGATTATATTTAGGGATGCTCCGATCCAATACGAGTATCGGATATCGGCGCTGATACTGAAAAATATCGGTTCAGTTGATATCCTGGTTGAACCTATGGTTTTATTTATACAAAGCCGTTCTATAGTTACTTTAGAGATAAATAACAGCTACATAACAGTACATACAGTGTCTGCAGTGGTATAGGTTAATATTGCATATCGAGAGATACATAGTTATATTATCGGACAACACATTGTCGGCCTCATTTTTTGGTCTCTTGTTTTTTTGGTGTTATTGGTTCCATCCTCAGCCAATCAGAAGATTTTTACAGCCAAAAAAACAAACCACCTCATCTTATTGATATTTTTCTCTTAAATATTAAAACATAAATTGCAAATGCAATTATATTTTTGGTTCAGCCCTATTAACAAATAATTCTTAACATTATGACATTACTGATGACTGCCTACAGCTGATCAGTTGTCTGTATCTGGGTAAAATGGTGAAAGGCTGTCTGCATTTGGATGTAGTCTGAGTGGAGTGTGCCCTTCTCAGAGCAATGGTACTGTAAATGTCCCGCAGGGGAACACAGGTGGGGTTTTCTGACCTCTGACTTTTCAAGCTATGGTCTAGTGTTGGTCAGACTCTGCATTTATCAGATCAGAGAGAACAACTCAGGTGGAGCAAAACAGTGTTGCTATGGAGATGCATCAATTCTGCCATAACATTCCTGTTTTCAGAGTCTTGACTCAATTATAGCATGAACAATATACACAATGCTTTACGTTCCGTATATCTAACCTAAATGAACACAAATACAAAGATACATATTAAAGTTCCTCTAGCTCTGTCTCTGCACAGACAAAATCTTCTGTGATGGCCAGCGCTACATTGTGACAGTGGTGTGTGTGTGTGTGTGTATCTGTGGGTATAGCTTTCACAGTGGGTCTCCATGGAGAACGGACAAGCTAGACGGAGAATGTCTGAGATACATTTGCTGTCAGTCTGAGGTCTGATAAAGCATTTCCAAAAAGCCACCTAAATCTAGCATATGAATGAATCCAAGCAACACAAAAGATAAGCTTTTTTGTCAAATGTTTTGGGCTTTGAAATATCCATACAAACAAACCACAAAGAGCCACTTTTGAGGGCCTTTTTTCTGAGTCACTGGGCTCTATTGTGACATTACAACCTCGGAGTTGACTGTCTTGTTGGCAGTTACTGTTGGCAGTCACTATACCCCATTGAATCGCTCTCCAATCCCCCTCTGACTGCGCTTAGTATTGCAATGGCTGCGATGGTTCCCCGTGATGCGTGCACATTTGCTCCTCTCTTGCTATTTTAATGCAGATATAGTTACCCACAATTATCAAACACTAACACTCAATAGTAGATGTACTCTCCCCACGAAGGTTACACAATATTATAGATTTGCAGTAATCATGTCAAGAAGGAAGTGCCTTAGAACAAATAAAGAGTTTAGCTGTTCAGTATTCACGGCTTCAGTCATCCATCTAACAACAAGCACATTAACACTGATGAAAATGAGAGTAGGGTGCTTTTCCCATCCACCATTGCTACAGTCCATTTGCTGCATATAAACAGGGTACATCAGCAACTAATGGTGCACTAAACACATCTACTAGTGAGAATAAGAAGGCATTTTAGAAGATTCAAATAAACGTTATTTTACAAAGCTTTAAGAACTCTTGTATCTGTATAATCATTATTAATTAATCACTGCATTTTTATAGCACCTTTCAAGACACCCAAAATGGTTTACCGTTCATTGTTCATTCACTCCACACTCAGTGGTCGCAAGCTACTATTGTAGCCACAGCTGCCCTGGAGCAGACTGACGAAAGCGAGGCTGCCAATCTGTGCCATTAGCCCCTCCGACCAACACTCACGCACACTCCACTTTCTTACAAGGCAATGTAGGTGAAGTGTCTTGCCAAAGGACACTTGTGCCCCACTTTTTCACCTGGAATTCCCAGTGGTCTCCCATCCAAGTACTACCCAGGCCGGCCTTGCTTAGCTTCTGAGATTTCCAGGAGAGAAATCTCAGATCCGTAATCCGTACAAACTGATCCATAAAGCGGGTTACGTGATCGGCTGTGAGCTGAAAACATTTGTCACAGTGAGGGACAGGAGGACACTGGACAAACTGCTCCATCTCCATCATGGACACTCCTGCTCACCCACTGCACCAGACTATAGAGGGACAGAGGAGCTCATTCTCCAACAGGCTCCTACGGCTCCGCTCAAACAGTGAGAGATTCAGGACTACATTCATACCATACTCCATACAGTTGTACAACAACTCACCCTTATGCAACAGATAATACTCCCTACAACTGTACAACAAGTTAATCTCAAGTAACGGATAACCTTATGCCCTGTCAATCAGCATAGTATTTGCACTGTTGTTCTTGTCTCTTGTCTATAGCTGTGACTATATAGTTTATTACTTTATTACTTATATTTCTATCTTTTCTATTATTTTGACTTGTATATATACATTTATTTTTATAATTATGTCTCATTTGACACGTGTCTCTTACTCTTTTTGCTATACCATCTATTTTTGTTACTCTCTGTTATTATATTATATTGGGATGTGTGAGCTACTGTATCCAAATAATTTCCCCTGTGGATCAATAAAGTTTGTCTAAGT
Organism: Taenioides sp. WSHXM2023; assembly: GCA_029959045.1. Lineage (NCBI taxonomy): Eukaryota > Metazoa > Chordata > Actinopteri > Gobiiformes > Gobiidae > Taenioides > Taenioides sp. WSHXM2023. The sequence goes on from CM057085.1 coordinate 23,822,718, forward strand.
CTAAGATTTGACAGGATCAGGCTTTGACAAGCTGGTATGGCCACAATATAAACATATAAAACATTTAAACAAATCATTTTAAAGTCAGTCATCTGTGTAAACAAACTGCACTGGGACAGTATTAAAACTAACCATACAATTTAAAATCTTATTGACAGAAAGACGTTTTAGCTTTGATGGTATTTTTAATGGATGTTTTATTGAAGAGTAAGGATAACCAAGATCAGGCACCACATTTAGAGTGACTGTGATGTTGGTAAAAGGGACTAAATAATAAGAGTAAGAGTCAATTGCCAACACTAGTCACCTTAAATCACACCTTAAACAGTGGATGAAGGAAAACCAAGTTTGTGAGCACTTTAAATTTAGGCCTCTTACAGTTCTTTGTACCTTGTAAATGTTTTTGATAAGCACTTTGCTATTATCTGGAATATTTACAAATGATTGTTACAGGTCTTTAGTGACCACTGCTTCCATCAAATAAATCAAATAATCATCCAGTTATAGCCTACTTTAGAGTTGGCTGGGCTGTAAGTGACAATGCTATTAAACATATTGGCAGTAACTACATTAAATATGCTGTCATTTTAGAAATGCTCATCTTTGGTTGGATTACTCTCTCCTGTGTTTCTCCTATTAAACTGCTGAAGTAACTAGTTTCCTGAGCCTGTGTACGCTCTTGTGCTCAGACACAGTGCAGACATTGTACCTTCACTATAACCACAACTTAGTGCTGTTGGGAAATGTGTACATCTGCAATGGCAGATTGTCCATCACTGGGGATCTCTTGCATGGGTCCATATACATCTGTAAGACAGATCTAAAATAGCTATGTTTTCAAATTCAAAATATAGTAAAAGTGTAGTAGAAGTATTATTACCTGGTGGCTTGCTCTTTGGAGAATAAGTAGAACGTCTTATTCTTATTTGATCAGCATTAACCAGTGAATTAACCATTTTAATTACGAAAACTAAATGCGTGTTTTTGTTTTCTTGTCATCTTATTTACTTAACTTTTGAAGGAGATAAATTGTAGATGAGATACTTCCACTATTTTGTCATTACATCATGGCATCATGTGCCACTATCAACAGACAAGTGATATTGTTCAGTTGTTTTCTCTGCATCAATGAGAGATTTAATTACATGCTTTGACTTTCAAAGTGTCAAAGCTGAGGTGTGCTTAAAAAAAACAGGGTGCACATCAAGTTTACCAAGGTTATTTCACAGACACTGCAAAAGGATAATCTGTCTCTTCAAGTCGACAGCCTCTGTCCATAATTTTATTGTACCTTCTATGTCACATGGCATACTATGAAAGTGTAACCTTCGTGAAAATATTTTTCCATTTACTTCTTATAAACAGTAGCACTTATTAGGATTTTGGTGTTTGACTGTGTCGCTTTTTTGCTCTCTCACTTTTATAATTTGACCTTCTGTTTCAGCATTGCACCAGACACTGTTATTGCTTATCTTATCTTACTTCTTATGCTCATAGGCTGTAACTGTGCTATTACAACAAAACTATGACCACTTGTGTATTCAATGTACACAACACAATGTATTCAAATTGTATTGTTGTTTTAAACCATAGCAACATGGCTAACACTCATATATGTAAGAATAAATTGATTGATTGACTTATAGAATGTTTATCTTATAGTTTGTATTTGTTCCCACTGAATGATATAATACTCTGTGACAGTAAATGTGTATGGTAAACATTTAATAAAAACAAAAATAGGAAATCGGATTTACTTGTCTTGCTTTCTTAAATAACTTCCTAGGCACCGTGCATATTGCCTGTCCAATCAGATCCATCAGCAGCACTTTCTTAAAATGTAATTTGGTACAAGTGCAACAACAAATCAAAGGTACATGCAAATGTACAAACACTAGAGACTAATTAGAAGCAAAAGATTGTCATCTGCAGTTTTTATGCTGTGTTGTTTTTTTCCTATGAAATGCATTGTCGTCTTCACAACCCAGCAAGCATGCATATTTAGACTCGTGTTTCTAATTCAAGGTAGATGTACTGAGGGAAATAACGTGTATTTATAGGATTAGTTCTCTTTCAGTATGTTGAGACTGATATAGACTAATTGTAGGAGACAAAATGTACCTTTTCTCTAAGACAGTAGTTGTTGCTTTGGTCTTTATGTGAAATATACTCTGTAAAAGCATAGATTTACACTGATGTAAAAGGGGCAGAAAGAGCAGCCCTTAGCTGTCAATTACAGAAATTCTGGGCATGTTGTAAATGTTCTGTAAACTGTGAAACTGTGGACTAATGGTCATAGGGGCCAAGAAAGTAGGGGCCAGTGTAGGTTATTTCAATAACATATGGTTAACATAGATTAAAGCTGATTCTAGATGATTGCTGCTGTCTTTGTTATAAAAGGGTTTTTTGTCAGTTTGGGGACTGACTCTGCTGAACTGAGACTGCTGTTGTTTGGGCATGGATTACAGCCTATAGTAGCCCTTGTGTTCAGAAAATAAACAACTAGAAGAAATTCAGTGTTTCCTCACACCAGAATGCTACACTGGTGTCCAAAGTGGGATGAGCCAAACCTCCTCGGAAAGTTTCAGTTAAGATGGAGAAGGACACTGACTTCACTCCACACACTGAAATGGTCCCTGCTTGTGCCATTAAAACCCCGAGGTATGGAAAGTCTGATTGGGAAGCTTTTTATGCCCAGTTTGAACTCTTGGTCTAGGCTGCAAGATGGTCCGTGGAAATAGGAGCGCTACAAATAGTCATGTGCCTCACTGAAGAGGCTTTGTCTAGTCTGCTGAGGCCTAAAGACAGATGTAACTACAGAGCTTTAGTCTGGGCTGTGAAGAGAAAGTTGGTCCTGCTCCACCTCCAGTGTGCTTTGGTCAGAGTTATGTAGTCACCAGCGTCACCCTGTTGAACACCTTAGGGCACTTGCCAGTGACATTGAAGGACTGGTTCATCACACCTTTGTTCACATGCTACCTGTTATACAGTCTGAACTGGCCTGGGATAATTTCTGCAGGCCCTGTCGCCATTTGACTTGAGTATACAGACACTTCTGGCTTACCCTAGATCACTACAGCAAGCACTGAAACTGGCTACAGTGAGGGAGCTGCTGTGCACCCTGACAGCTTCTTTGAGGGACCAAGTGCAAGCGAATATGACAAGTGTCCCTGTGGCTAAATCGTCACAGACCTCCAAGCTGAGTGATCTTATTCAGCTGGTACGTGCTGTCACAAAAGAAACAAAGACCCAGGCCAGAACAGAACATGTTATCTTGGTGGGCCACAAGGGCAATATGGATTCCTGGTACTGACCCATAACAGTCAGAAATGTGAGTTGTTCTGCATTAGTAGATACCGGCTTCTCGGCTACCTTGCTGTGGCCAGACATGCTTGGAGATATAGCAGCTTTTACTCCTACTTCTGTTCTAAAGCAAACTGTAACTGGGGAGCGGGCCCCCATGGTCGGTGATACTACAGTAACTTAATGGGTGGGAAATGACTCAGTTTGCTGTCTGGTGTGGGTCACGGATTTGGACAACTGTATACTGGGCCTGGATATCCTGGAGGCCTTGGATTGCATAACTGACATCAAACAATGCCTTAATCTTTCCAAACAATCACACCATTCAAATGCACAAACACCGACCCTGCTTCTCAAGTGACTCTCAACTGTTGTGCAAAGAAGGAGTTCCAAGAAAACATGGAGCTACAGTGGACAGTTAACTGCAACTGTCAGTTTGGATATTCCAGCCTATCATGGCCTAGTGGACATGAATACAGCTGAGTGGGCCTGTCAACAGGAACGGGACAATAAGATCAGCCCAGTGCTCATATGGATTACAAACCATCAGCAGCCCAATTGGACTGACATCATTGACCTCTCCAGAGCTACTAAGGGACTTTGGTCAATGTGGGAGGCCTTACACCTGTGTGACGGGGTGTTACAAAGAGGGTTGAAAGACCCTAGAATGTGGGAGGTGAGATGGCAGATTGTAGTTCCACAGTTACTACAGGAGACTGTTGGCTGTCATGGAGCTATGGGCACAGGTCATCTTGGGGTGACAAGGATTCTACTGGGGCCAATAGAGGAGGGATGTGAATGGCTACTGCCACCTCTGTGACAGTTGCACATCTCACAAGGGACCCACAGACAGGTCTCATGCCCTCCTCCAGCAGTTTCTGGCTGGCTGCCCCATGAAAAGGGTAGGGATTGATGTTCTCGGTCCTTTCCCCTTGATGGAGAAGGCTATGTCCTCACTGTGATGAATTACTTTAGTGGCCTGAAGCGTACAGCTAGATCAGTAAGCAGAAACTAGTGAATGCTTTAGTGGAAGGCATGTTTAATAGGTTTGGGGTACTAGAAGCAATACACACAGACCAAGGATAAAACTTTGAGCCACATATTTTTGAAGCTATGTGTGAAAATCTAGGCTCAAACAAAACCCACACAACTCCTCTACATCCACAAAAAAGTGATGGGCTTGTTGAAAGATTCAACCACACCCTGGCCCAGCAGCTTGTTATTGTCACAGCCAAGCACGAGCGAGACATTGGACAAACATCTGCCATTTGTCCTCATGGCTTACAGATCTGCACCAGGACTCTACCTCCTTCTCCCCTACTCACCTCATGCTGGCGAGAGAGAGCTGGACTCCAGCTGAGATGATGATGGGGAGACCACTATAGATGCTCCAGTTGCTCCTACAGGACCATGTATGTCCGGAAACTTCAGGACCAACTGGAATCTGCCCATAAGTTTGCCAGGAACCAGCTTGTAAGTGTGGGAGTGAGGCAAAGAGAAACTATGATGTTCACTTCAAAGGACACCCTTTTGAAGTGGGGGACCAGGTCTTGGTGTCATGTCAAGAGCGTTTGTCCACTGATCAGAACGTTGGCGGTTCGAATCTCAATATAAACCTCATGGGTTGAGCTGTCAGAGCTACAGTGGGCAATTAACTGTGCAACTGTTGGTTGGAATAATCCAGCTCCCACAGATGAATGCCGTCGTTGTGTCCTTGGGCAAGACATTTAACCCACCTAGTGCCTACACTGCCCCTAGTGTCATACACTGGCGTGTGCATGGGTGAGTGGTTCCTTGATGTATAAAAATGTGACCATATAGCACCCCATGGAAGAAGGGCAGGTACCCAAAACTGGATAGTGACTGGGTTGGACCTTGCGCAGTCTTGGGGAGACTCGGAGACCTAATGCTATAAACACCTGTAGTTTCCTCAATTACAATGTTGGCCCTTGTCTGACACTGCATGCTGTCCTGCTCTGGTCCGATCATCTTCTCTGTCCCTAGAGAGATGATGGCTAAAGAGGGCGCTGATGTTGATGTTGCTGTAACTGCTTTTGTATGTGACACTTGGTTGGTATACCAACCAAGTTCATGTGATGGTTCGATTTGGCAAACTGCTTAATTGAGACTGCTGTTGTTTTGGCGTGGATTACAGGCTACAGTAGCCTTGTGTTCAGAAAATAAACAACTAGAAAAAATTCTGCATGTTTCCTCACACCAGAACACTACAATATATATAATGTAATCACATGTATCACATGATGAACCAGGAATATGCTTTGTAGGGATTATTTTAGAAGTGCGCAATTTAGTTGATGAGTGAATTAATCAAAGAGTCCTTTCTATCGAGTCTTTCTAAAATGACATTTCAAGCCAAATTAATGTCAAAATTATGACTTAAGGCTTCTACATAGAGCATATGTATTAAATATGAGTGTATTTTTAATTTTGAATAATAAATGTCTTCTGCCATGTGTTTTTTGAGTTTGTAATCCACAATACAATTACAATTATTTGAATAATTGACCAGTCATGATATAGCTGCAGACAGTCCTACGTTTTTGGCTGCAGTTGTTATCTGGTGTGCATGCTGCACAAATAAAGTGTGTGTATAGGCATGTGGCTGGCTGGTGTGGATTGAGAATTTGTTCATGTGTGTAAATGCTGCTCTGTGCTGTTTTTAAGCTACTGGAGATGGCGTTTTAGCATGCAAGGCAGAGCGTTTTGCAGTCGATATGTTTCTCTTTTTTAGTGCCCCCTCTCCCCCTTGCTCCTGTCATGCTTAACGGTGTTGTCGCCACGACAGCATTTCACTGCTAATGTGCAGCTGAGGTGAGCATTTGGCTGTACTAGATAGTCTCACCTCTCACCTCTCACCTCCCACCTAAGAACAGGGCAGTGACAGACCCACCCCGTCCTGCTGACTCCTGGACATATTTAAACACTTTCCCGCTGATTCATAGCGTGTCTTTGCTCTTTTTCAGATAAAGCTGTACCCACAGTGCTCTCCTCCACTCTGTCCTCTGTACTTACACAAGGAACAATAAACCAAGACTCTAGCTCCACATCACTGACTGGTGGCCTACTGACCAAAAAAAGACAGCATGCCTCCCAGAAAGGGGATTCTTCCCCCTCTGCCTTGCCCTACAACCTGCTGCCTCTCTTGGGCCGAGGGCTCAGCCTGGGCTCCCTGTCAGGAGCACGCTCACCAGAGCAGCAGAGCAGCGGACTGCGGCACACAGAGAAAGCCCCAACATCAGCTGCAGCTTCCGGGCAAAACTACTCTCCATCTGAGGGTCCTCCCAAACACTCTCTCTCTCCTCCACTGCACACAGATAGCCCTGAACCTGAGCCCTCTGCAACCGGCAGTGTGGAAACAGACACAGGGAACACTCAAACAGGTACAACCCTTGCAGCTTTCTGCCTCACTGCAGTGTGGAGGCTAATCTCTTTAATGCCCCACTAATTATACATTACAGGGGTTTCCTTAATTCCTACTCAAATTAAGTTTACCAAACAAAGCTCTCCTGCCTGCTCTCTTCACTTTTCACTTGCTCTCTTCTGCAGTGGCCAGCTGCATAGTCAGTCTGACCAGCCCGGAGGGATATATAGATTCGTCTGATGACCCCCCTTTACCGGATGGCCCCTTCCTTCATTGCACCTACATCATCACTGTGTACACAGGATATGGAGTGGAACTGCAGGTACCCTGCACCAAGCACCAAACTTTACTCTCTGGTGCCCTACTGCTATTGTTGTTCCGTTCAAACTAGAAGACTGCTTCTGGTGATGAGATGCAGCTCTGCCTCCTAGTGGTCACTGGCAGACTTGCTCACTGTATTTGCTGCTAAGGTCACTGCATGCATATACTCGTGTTTAATCCAATAATTTGATGCCTTGCTATTTACTTTGTTAAACGAAACACACCTAAGATATATATTGATTAATGTCTAATTCAAGGCACCATTAAGATATCTTTGTTTTTTTATCAATTCCATTTCTTTTACTCAATGCACTGCACAGACTCCCAGTCCCAAGGAGCATTAAAACAGAAAAAGAAAACAAATTACAATTATGTTATTTAAAAGTTCTTGGAGTAGTTCAGCTGCTGGATAACCATATCTTTGTAATGCCTGTTGTGCTACAGGTGAAGAGTGTGAACCTGTCAGATAGTGAACAGCTCTCCATCAGAGGATCAGATGAAACAGGCGCCCTGCTGGTCCTGGCCAACCACACTCTGCTGGTGGAGGGTCAGGTGATCCGCAGCCCAACCAACACCATGTCAGTGTACTACCGCTCTGGGCCTGAAGGAAGCATTGGCACCTTCCAGTTGCATTACCAAAGTGAGTTTACAAAGCATACTTTAATTATAGTTAGTTTAGTTCTGTACATAAACCATGCATCTGTCCTGATAATCTTAGCTAATCCAGTAATTCTCTATTTTACAATTATATGCAAATGTCAGGCTTTAGATGGTGGTGGGAAAACAAAAAAATAAATAAATGACTTGACCCCTGATATATTGTTCATGCAAAGTAAATAATTATTTCATGCATTAATTTAAATATGGATTCAATTACTATATTAGAGATATTTATGTTGGTAAATAATATTCAATTAAAATTCACAAAAAAGATCCTGATGTTTGTTTTTTATCTGTTTTGAAGTCTTCAGACTGAGCTGTTCCCTCCCTAAAAGGCCTCATTTTGGGGAGGTGACTGTGCTCGACCTGCTTCCCGGAGGCATTGCCCGCTTCCACTGCCACATGGGCTACCACCTGCAGGGAGACGCGCTGCTCACCTGCCTCAATGCTTCTCTGCCTGTTTGGAGCGGGAGAGAGCCCACATGCCGAGGTACTGTCTGGATGCATTACCTCTATGTGTTTATGAGTGGACAAATCAAGTTTATGCTCTGTTTTTTAGCTCTTTGTGGAGGCACAGTGAAAAATGCCACAGTAGGCAGGGTCCTCTCTCCCTCACCTCAGCACGGGCCCAATGCAACACATGATCGCTCCTGTTCCTGGTCCCTGGAGGCCCCCAAACACCAGAGGCTTCATCTGCACCTGGAGAGACTGGCTTTGGGACCCACTGACAGGTGGCAGTACCTCACATCAAAACATACTTATTGACTGATTATGTAAATAAATATGAATGCATATCTGTCTGTGTCTGACAGGTTGGTGCTGTGGAGTGGTCTGGATGCTGGCTCTGTAGTGCTCTTCGACTCAGGACGTGGAGGGCAAATACCCTTTGAAGGAGTCATCAGTGAGGGGCCTGCTGTACGAATCCAGTTCATTACAGACCAGCCCAACCACAACACAGGATTCAACATCCGCTATGAGGGTACAAGCTACTATAAATCTCACTTCCACTATCATACTTATCATATTTTTATATTTTTTATTTTATTGTGAAACCAGAAATTGTACATGTCTATTTGAATACTTTTGTGTTTTGCCAAGTCACCAGTCACTGGTTGTTATCAAAAAATAAGTTTACCTTGAGAAAATATGGCCTTTGCTACATTATTCAATTGTTTGTATTTTATTGATAAGATAATTGATAAGAGTTAAACCTGTTTTTTTTTTTTTCCACCAGCTTTTGAGCGTGGTCACTGCTATGAACCCTACATCCAGAATGGAAACTTCACCACGTCCGATCCTCTGTATGGGGTAGGCACTGTTGTCCAGTTCACTTGTGATCCGGGACATTCGCTTGAACAAGGGCCTCCTGTCATTGAGTGCATCAGTGCCAGAGACCCATACTGGAATGACACAGAGCCATTGTGCAAAGGTAACAATGATACTTTTGTTTGAATCTTGTGCTTGTTGTAGGTCTTTTATGATACCTTGTATTTTTATAATAACATGGCTTACCAGCACAGTGTGGTGGTGACCTGACTGGACCAGGTGGGGTGATCCTATCTCCTAATTGGCCCGAATGGTATGGGGAGGGAGAGGACTGCAGTTGGAGGATACATGTCAGTGAGGACAAACGAGTTCTGCTGGATGTACAACTGTGAGTGCAACAGGCATCAATGCACAATCAACAGTGTATTTAACAAACAGGCTAATATGTTTGTCTAAAACTGGCTCACTTCATTATGGGCTGGTGTGCACCATATATTTTCTTAATTCTCTGCCTGTATTATTAATATATTTATTGAGCATTAACTGTAACAGCATAGTATAATGCAATAATAATAATGTATTGACTAGACCTATAAAGCAATGACCTAATTATAAGATTGGGGTATTTGTTAAATAAGAGTATGGTAATCTTAATGCTAAATGTCCTTGTCTGTTACATATATTTGTATTTAGACAGTTGGGTTGAAGCGATTAATTGTGGCTGTTAAATGCTGTCTTCAGCCTTTGCCTTCATCTGTTCCCACACAGTTGGCTGTCAGCACTACTGCACTGAGTCATCACTGGGCCTTAGCTGGTAGCCAAGCTACATCATTTGTACTTCTATTTTCAGTATGAACATCAGCGACAGTGACATGCTTACCATCACAGATGGAGATGAGGTCATGACACACGTTCTGGCTCGATACGTCGGAGGAAGCAGCCCGTTCAAGCTCTCCTCCACCACACCTGACCTGACCATAACCTTCCACTCCGATCCTGCAGGACTTGTGTTCGGCAAGGGCGAAGGTTTCATCATTAATTTTATGGGTACAAGCTATCATTCAATCTTATGAAATCATATTATTTGTGTTCCAAATTAAAACATGAATTAATTCTATTTACATATTGCTCAGTTTTGTCTGAGTCTCTACATTCTATTAAGATGCTTCACATATTCCAATAACCAATGTACGGAAAAGCTTTCCTTCTTTGAGTCTCACAGTCTCAGGCTGCCAATGTGGTTTTGTGTTTTTCTCTTCTTTATTTGTCTTTGCTTTCTTTCCCCTCTGCCCTTATTCAATCACATTCTATTTGTTTGACTATCTTCACTTCACTACAAATCCACACTCACTCTGCACATAATGCTCCCCAGATACAGCACCTGACACCAATTTGGACTTGCACTGAGAGGCACAATGTCCAATTTACTTGTCACCCTCCTGACACATGCAGCACACACCGCAGTCTCACACTTAATCAAGTTGACACAGCATGAATAGTAGGTGTCTCTCTTTGATTATAGCTGAGTGTCTATGTGTTCAACTGGGCCAGCACTATGTGTATCTGTGCTCAGAATATATTACACAGCACCACACACCACGTCCAAAGAGAGCCCAGTCAATAGACAATGAATAATTGATGCAAGAACTTTGACTTACAAATCCCAGTAGGCCTATTATATTGAGCAGAATTATACAAGATACTCTTTCTTGCCCGGCCATTAATCAAGTGTATGCACACCCTTGCTATCCTGCTGGGAGTCTGGGACACGGCAAACTTTTATATTTTTCTGACTTACAACAGCTAGCTTGTTGTTTGATAAACAGATCCACAGTACATTTAATACTTTCATACTAGAAGATTAAAATGTGTGAACTTTTTAGACTGATCAAATAAAAGGAAAAGGCATGCTTATAATACTGTAAATGTGTGATAGAGACAGTCAGAAGATCTATGTTGAAATGACAAATAATTTGCTAGCCATAAAGAAGGACTAGTGAGTGTGAGAGCCACTGTCCAAGATGAAACATCCAAGCTCCATAAGTACATCAAGGACAAAGCCCCAAAAGATGACGTGCTCAGGGACCATCATGGCAGGACAAGCCCCTACATGGGGCGTACCACCAAAACATAACTGAAGTGGCTGATATCAAGAAATCCTACCAATGGTTGGAGAGGGCTGGTCTGAAGGACAGTACAGAGGCCCTCATCCTGGCTGCACAGGAGCAGGCCTTGAGCACCCGAGCAATAGAGGCCCAGATCTACCACACCAGGCAAGACCCAAGGTGTAGGCTGTGCAAAGAGGCTCCTGAGACAGTCCAGCACATAAGTGCAGGGTGTAAGATGCTGGCAGGGAAAGCATACATGGAGCGACATAACCAAGTGGTGGGCATAGTGTACAGAAACATCTGTGCAGAGTACGGGCTGGAGACCCCAAGGTCAAGGTGGGAAACACCTCAGGAGGTAGTGGAAAATGACCAAGCCAAGATCCTGTGGGACTTCCAGATAAAGACTAACAGAATTGTGATGGCGAACCAACCAGATATTGTAGTGGTGGATAAATAACAGAATAACGTAAAGCCAAAGGAACATGAGAAACTAGAGAAATACCAGGGACTCAAAGAAGAGGTGGAGAAGACCTGGAAGGTGAAGGCATCAGTGATCACCATGGTCAGCAGAGCACTCAGTAACCCTCAAATTGGAGGAGTGGCTACAGCAGATCCCAGGAAAAACATCAGACATCTCAGTCCAGAAAAGTGCAGTACTAGGAACAGCAAAGATAATGTGCAGAACCCTCAACCTCCCAGACCTCTGGTAGGACCTGAGCTTGGAAAAAAGAATGAGACCACCTGCAGAGTTTTTTGTTTTTTTTTCAACTTATTTTTTATATATATATACACACCAAATGCATCTATGTGCACTCTTTTCAGTGTGTTTAGAATTTTAAACTGTCTAACACAGGTCAAATCTACCAATCGTTGTCACAATGAGGTTATTTTACAGTAATTACATCAATCATTCATGTTCAAGTGCTTTTGTTTTCTGCATTTATTGTAGATTATGTTACATGTGTCACTTACAGTATGTCACTTCTGTCAGCGATAATTAAAAAAAAATCTTCTAACCAATAAATTCTGTATTTCTTTCATAGAGGTGTCTCGAAATGACTCATGTCCAGACTTGCCAGAGATACAAAATGGATGGAAGACCACATCTCACATTGCCCTGGTGCGAGGGGCACGCATCACTTACCAGTGTGACCCAGGGTATGACCTGGTGGGACGAGAGACTCTCACCTGCCAGCTTGACTTATCCTGGAGTTCACAGCCACCTTTCTGTGAAAAAAGTCAGTTTCTGCTAATTATACTGCAGCCTGCTATGATTAAAAGATATTGCTCTATATGTACATAAGCAATAATTCTGTTTTTCCTACGAAATTGTGTGTCTCCTTTTGGTTTCCATATAGTTATGTATTGCTCAGACCCAGGCCATGTAGAACATTCAACTCGGGCATTGTCAGACTCAAAACTCCTTGTGGGAACAACAATCCAGTATACCTGCAATCCTGGATTCATCCTACAGGGTGGCGCCACTATCACATGCTATGGCCGCGAACCTGGAACGCCAGTGTGGACATCCAAACTACCGCACTGTGTTTGTGAGTATCACTGTTTAGCTTTAGTGTTAAATCTTGCAGTGCACCGAAATGCAGTTTTAGCATCTAAACAGTGTGCAATCAAGCAAGTACTTGATACAAAAGTACATGTAACATCTAACAGATATTAGTTCTAACATAAGCATTTTGTCCATTACATTACATTAAGTAAAGTGCGTGCATGCGTTTAAGTGCATTTTTTGTTGGGGCAGTTCAGTTTATCTCTTTGCTTTCTCTCAAAGTTTCTCCTGTGCGGATGCCTTTGTGATTTTGCATGCTTGTGTCAGGGTTTTTAATGCCTGTTTGATACGTAAATGGAAACTAATGCCCCATATAATGTAGCTATGAGGTATTTAGAGGGAGTGAAGGAGATTATCAATGAGTCATGTATCTTAGCCTTTCATGTATTTTCTATATTTTTCAGCTGAGGAGTCAGTGTCTTGTGAGAACCCTGGTCTCCCTGACAATGGTTACCAGATCCTGTCCAAAAGGCTGTACCTCCCTGGAGAGTCTCTCACCTTTGTCTGCTACCAAGGCTATGAGCTTATTGGAGAAGTGGCAATTAAATGCATTCTGGGAAATCCATCGTTTTGGAGCGGACCACTTCCTCTCTGTAGGGGTGAGAGCTTTTCACATTTGGTGCAACTTTGTCGCTGCTATATGGAATGCTTCTTGTCTTGCTAAAAGATAATCCCTCTTCAGGCACTATGGGGCATTTGTTATAACATATTTGACATCATCAGCTATTTCAACGTCAAGAGGAAACACCTGTTGGTCTACTTATAGAATGGACCTGTAGGTTTACCACATAACATAGTCTGTTGGAACTAGGAATGTCACACATTTTAGTGTATCATATGAAATCAAACTTTTTGAATGAAAATGTAAAGTCAAGTTGACATAAACATCCAGATAAAGTACTTTTTGGGGGTAGGTTGAATTGAAATTCACACAATTATTATTTTTCATTTCTTTATACGATTTATATTATATATTGATTGATTATACTGTGACATGAATAATCAATATTAATTAATAGAATATTCTTGGCATTCCTAGTTTGAACCATGTCAGTTATTGGTGGGCAGACACATTAACATAATACATATGCTAAAGAGACTACTGACTAGGGCCAATTCAGATTCACTACTTTACCTACACCTGCAGACTTAGTAAGTTATTAGCTGTTCTGTAGAGTACAATTGTGAAAGCTGATGAGCCACTCTGAATTGCCTCATTCCCATCTCAAAGTTTATGCATGCACTGTTTCCAGTGAAATTTTCTGGTGCACATTTGTTTTAATGAAAAGCCCACAGATTGTATCAGTGAAGTCAGTATTCATAATGTCTGCACTGACTGACAGAATGATGTCTTGCAGCCAACCATGAGTGCTTTGGCAACCATGCTCTGGAAGGTGAGTGTGTTTATGTTGGTGTTTGTGCGTGGGCTCTGCAATGCATCAATAAAATCTTCCTGTCATGTTCATTTCAAATGTCTCTTTGCCCCATCTGATATTGGATTTACTACACATAGAGCATCCATCTAAGCTTGCTGCTCATTTCTGCCACAATAAACCATGTCTTAATGTAGCTGTTTGCTATCTTTTAGTTGCAGAAGAGACAGCACACTCTACTCTCAAAGGAGGGAAAATCGCCCTGTCCATTTTTATCCTAGTGCTTGTACTGTCTGTGCTGCTGGGAGGAGCTTATGTCTATGTCACAAGGTATTCCTTACTAACCTCTATTTTTGTTGTTGTTAATAACGTTTTTATAACATAATGCCATATGGTCCAAAGAAGAATGTAACAATTTATATTTTTCAAAAAAGCAATAATATTTGCATTTATTACAGAATTATAATTTATTTTCTCATCTGTCCTTCAGGTGCCGCTATCACTCCAATTTAAGATTGCCTCTCATCTATCCTCATCCATACCGACAAATCACTGTGGAAACAGAATTTGATAACCCACTCTACGAGACAGGAGGAGTAAGTATTTATTATTCAGTTATTCAATTATTATTCAGTCTTGCATATATTCTTGTTACATATATTCAAGCATATTCCTCTGGTGTGGTTTATTAATATTTTTCTGTTTGTTTCTTAGCAGGACAGTCGTGAATATGAAGTATCAATATGAAGTGACCACCATCCTTACCGTTCGTTCTATTCTCTGCTGGATGGGGGAAGCAGTGTAAATAAAATATATGATGTCCACCCCCCACCCCCATTCCCTTCTGTGAGACTCCATGATTATGTTTTGTCCAGTTTTTATGTTACTCTGAACAGAGTGACGGAAGAAATTAGGAGACAACAAGTGGAGGCATAATTATGGACAAGACTGGCTGAAATGAATGAGAATCGTATCTCATGTGTATACATTTATAAATAATGGTGAGGTATTTTGTTACTCCAATGGACATAATACTATCACCCCTTTTCTCGACCTGTCATTCAAAACAAGCACGTTAAAAACTGATTAGGGCCAGTGCTGTAATGTTGTTGTAAACTACACTTCTAGTTCAAGAGTGGTTGGCAGTGTAGTTAGCAACCTACTATCTGGCTTCAAACTACCCATGAACCAATACAACAAGCACCACTGCAGATTTGGATGTTGCAATTCAGTCACTTTATTTCAAACAAAAGTTTCCCAGATGATGTATTTATTTTTGTTGTACTATAGGCCTATGTGATGTTTTATGCCGATTACATTTGCATTGTAACTATACAAGGACAATGTTGTTTCCTTAATAAACTGTAAAATTTTCTTTTTAAGTAATGCTCTGCTCTCTCTTTAGTATAGTTCCTAGATGCTATAGTTTTCTAAATCAAAGTCACAAATATTTGGTTATACTAAAATTTCAAAAATGCATAGTGCATGGTATACGACCTGCAGGTAATGCAAACAATCTAACTTATTTTATACAATCACATTAACTGTGATCACTTTAGCTTTTGTTATTGAATCAATTTAAATCCATTTTAAATCAATTTTAAATTTGAATTAATAACATGAGACTTGATCTGGCTTAAGTATCGTGTAAGCTATTAAAAACAGGCCATTTGAAACAGCAACAAATAGCATAAATTAGCATTTTGGTTTTCATTTTTTTTTTTGTTTTTTTTTTCCACAACTGGGAAACAAATAAGATACAACAAACATGGCTGTGTGTCGTCAGCAGTTACATGTCTGGATGAGGGAACATTATATTATAAAATAATAACAATAAAATAACATAAAAAGTGCATTTGCATAGTAAAAAAAAAAAAAAAAAAAAAAAAGATAGCAAGGGGAGTACAGTTCATTCAGCCATTCAGTCCATGGAGTCCAAGGGAATTTCACACATGTAGGAAAACACTTTTTGAGCTTTAGGTCCATTCATATATTTCAGAGATTTAATGTATAAGTTAAGTTCATTTTTAAAACAAGTAAAGTTAGGTGGGCATTTCTGAATTTTACATTTGTGGATATAAAATTTGGCAAGACATATTAAATTTACACAGAGTTCTTCTTTTTTATTTTGAATTAGTACATCAAAAATTATAACATCTCTATTTAGCAAGACTGGTAAGGAAGGAAATATGGAATGTATCCAGTGTTGCATTTCAGACCAAAAGGGTTGGATTGTAGCACAAAAGAAAAAAAGATGATCGGTACTTTCAATCTCCTTTTCACAAAAAGTACAAATGTTTTCTTGAAGTTTAAAGCGCAACTGAAGTAATGTGTTTCCTTTACTTTAGGAGCGACAGGAAAGGCCAGGTACATTGTTCTTAGTTTTGTTATTGCTTCTTTATCAAATTTATTATGTATATCATTTTTATTTTGCAAACCAGGGAACATTTTTTCTGTTAGACATTTTCTAATGAAATAATTATTACATTTGCTGTCTGTTATTGACACTCCTTGTACTGATGAGGGAGGTATATGTGGGTGTATAGTTTGGTTTGCCAAAATGTTCCTTGAAAGGAAAACAAACTCTTCAGGGAGAGCACTGCGTAACGTATATAGTCCAAATATGAAGGAGTAAAATCATATTTTGCACAGAGTTGATTGTAATTTACTAAATTTCCACCATCATCCATTAAGTGTGCTATAGACCAAATATTTCTTTCGAACCAGTCTTTGTAAAACAGTGATTTGTTACAATGCAGGATATATCTGTTATTCCATATTATTGTGGAGAGTGTGGAGAATAGTTATGAACATATAACATTTTCCAGTACAGTAAAATTTGCTTATGGAACTCTGATAGAAACACAGGAAGCTTATTAATATCAAAGTCACAGACAAGTAGAAGGTTTATTCCACCCAATTTGTTAAAAATAAAGTTAGGGATACAGTACCATAGGGAGTTAATCAATTACATTTAGGCCACCTTCTCTTGTTTCTTTCACCAAATGACTTTTCTTCATATAATGGGGTCTATTTCTCCATATGAAATTTAGATTAATTTGATTTATGGATTTGATTAAATTGTTTGAAATGGCATTTGAATAAGAGTAGGTAAATACATCTTGATAGACTTTCCATTTTGGTTAAATAAATACGGCCTAATATTGATAGATCTCTTTGAAGCCAAATATTCAGTTTTGATTTACATTCCTTAAGCTTGCTTTCTATATTGACCGATTGGCTTACTTTTTGATCTTTACAGAGCTTAATACCTAAATATTTAATTTCAGTTAAAACTTAAATTTTTTTTAGATGTTAGAAGTTAAAGTTATTTTCTGTGTTACGCATACACTACTTCCGCTTCTGCTGTGCCGGTCCTACTTTACGCTGCAGCGGAGGGATATCAAGGGAGGAGGGTATCTATAAAGCTCCGAGAACAGCGCTCTGTTGTCATGACGACACGTAGACGAATGGGAGTCAGATTTTCACAATACTGCCCTAGAACAAAAAGTAAGTACACGGGAAGATTTTTTTAAACGGTTAATTTGTAGGAGCGTAGTGTGTGTTATTTTAATTCAGTAATATTATAAATTAATTAATGGCATGCTAATGGAGTACAACGTTGCCCGTTAACCCTAGCAAGCTAGCAGTGGTTGCTAACACTACCGTTGGCTAACTCACGCAAACCTAGTCACTCTAATCTAATATCAATATATTATACTCGACAAAATTGACGGAATACGGCAATTATGCATAGCTTACCTCTACAAGTTATTCCTTGACACTAGTTGTATTGTAACTGATTTACCGGCCTCTGTCTACAATTCCTAAAATCCAATGTCCCTTTTCTTTTGACAGAGCAAAATGCAGATCTTTGTTAAGACTCTGACTGGTAAAACCATCACTTTAGAGGTTGAGCCTAGTGATACAATTGAAAACGTTAAGGCCAAGATCCAAGATAAGGAAGGTATCCCTCCTGACCAGCAGAGGCTGATCTTCGCTGGTAAGCAGCTTGAAGATGGTCGCACCCTCTCAGACTACAACATCCAGAAGGAATCCACCCTCCACCTGGTGCTGCGTCTGAGAGGAGGGATGCAGATTTTTGTCAAGACCCTGACCGGAAAGACCATCACTTTGGAGGTGGAACCTAGTGACACCATTGAGAATGTCAAGGCAAAGATCCAGGACAAAGAAGGTATCCCTCCTGACCAACAGAGGCTGATCTTCGCTGGTAAGCAGCTTGAAGATGGTCGCACCCTCTCAGACTACAACATCCAGAAGGAATCCACCCTCCACCTGGTGCTGCGTCTGAGAGGAGGGATGCAGATTTTTGTCAAGACCCTGACCGGAAAGACCATCACTTTGGAGGTGGAACCTAGTGACACCATTGAGAATGTCAAGGCAAAGATCCAGGACAAAGAAGGTATCCCTCCTGACCAACAGAGGCTGATCTTCGCTGGTAAGCAGCTTGAAGATGGTCGCACCCTCTCAGACTACAACATCCAGAAGGAATCCACCCTCCACCTGGTGCTGCGTCTGAGAGGAGGAAACTAGGAAACTCGTGTTTCGGAGGGACAAGAATTGATTTTTGTTTTTAGATATGTGTGGGGTTTTTTTTTTATGTGTTAAATACTTTTCAATAAAGTTCATGCAATCCAGTGCTGCTTCTTTATTTGCTGTTCATTAGACCTGGTGAGACAGTTGATTCCACAATTTATAAATAAACAAATTGGCCTACACATTGTCTCCAATGTAAAGCATGAATAACACTAGCTAAACAGTACAACACAATATAATGGCAAGAGAACACATTTTGGTTGTTTCTTCACAATTGAATTACTTGATACCATTGGAAGTTTGAAGATTAGAAATTTTTCTGCTCTGCCAAAAGGATGAAGTTGACTATACATTGACACTACAGAATGGTCTCTGCACACGAGTCTTCAAAGTGGGCTCTCAGTTTGCTGTAGTAGTCTCTAGGTGGGTCTGGGCTCCTTTCGTAGCTGGGGAGATAAAGGTGATGTTTCCTGATGTTAAAGTCAGATTGAAAGTTGTCGGCCCTCCTGACCCGGGACACTGGGGGCGAGGGTGCAGCGGGAGGGGGCGGCGTAGAGTCCCCTGAACTGTAGCTCATCTGGGAGTGCACAGGCGAGGGGGGACAGATCTTCAGATGCACGGTGATGCTGAGAAACAGCCAGGTTTACACAAATCATTTTAGAGTCTAGACACGTATAAATCATCAGTTAGGCAATGCCCTTCTCTGACTTAAGAGGGCAATGTTGACCATAGCAAAAAAGTTGCTCAACTGAATTCTCAGTCCAGTGACTTAGTTACTGTGTGCAGACAAGAGAACAGTTATCCAATTAAGATAACTGTAAAGAAACAACCAAAATACCGTATACATTTATAAAGATACATTAAATCACAAAGCGAAATGGAAATTAAGGATGATGACATAAAGTCTAATTCAAGTTAACTTAATGCAAAGAAAAAATGCCCAATCCAGATATTCAGAAATAACAAATGGCTATTAAAATCCTTATATTATAAAAAGTTATCATAGAATCTTAAAAAATAAAATAATAATTCTCAATAGGCCTATTGAGACAAAGGTAGTGTGTTCTATTTAAAAGAGACAGCTGTTACATTGAGACCAAATTTTGTTTTAAACATTTTGCATGAATGAAATTTCAATCTCCTGTCCTACTAATCTTGTGTCCAGGTTACATCACATCATTGTAGGGCACGTGCAGCTTCAGCACACAGTACCTGCGGTCCAGCTCGTCATCATCGGAGGTAACTGTCGAGTATGGATTTGTCTCCTGTCATTCAAACATACACAATACAAATATAAACAATGGGACAAAAAGAGGGGAATCAGTTGCAAAGTGTATAACTCTCTCTTAATTTAGGCCAGAGACATAACAGAGAAAAGAAACCAAATCAATTGGTTTAATATTGTTTTATAGTTTCATAGAAAATTTGTTGAAAATATTTATATTTTTGTAATACCAAGGACCAAGAAACCAACATTTAATCATACAGCTGGAATATTAACATGAGGAGAGGCACATTGTACTTACAGTGAGAGGGCTGGTTTGGGGTAACGGATGTGAGGTCTGTTTCAGTTGGAGGATCTATTATTGCCATGGGAATCTTCTGGGAATAGGGAGATGGGCTGTGGGCCTGACCACAAATAAAGGATGGATTGGTAGCATGCAGACATATTTAACATTTCTATACACTGACATGCTTGAGATCAGTTACAGGATTAAAATTTAAAGACATGCGCTATTCTGGCCATTATCATAATCAAAGTGTAGGGCCACACAGTATTATAGCATATAATGTAGGGCTGTGCAGTCAGATGTTAATTGAAATCAAGATTCAGCCATTTTGAATTATCAATATGGTTAGGTAGGTATGGTTAGCCAATCTTTGGTAAGTAAAAGGCACTAATTAAAAGTGTGTATGTATGTATGTTGTACAGAAAAGTATATTGAAAGCCATTTTAATTTGTTTTAATACGACAAAATAAAAAATAACTGAAAATCATGATTGTTCAGTTGGGATATATGTTTTTGACACGTCTCTTTTTACCCTAACCACCAAACTACATTTTGGCCCACAGCCTTTGACTATAACGTGGACAGTAGAATGACATTTAAAGTGAATAGACAGTGTTATACAGTGCCTTTTCAGCAACACTGTGGGACAGAGGAGAAACATACAGTATTAGTGAACTTAGACAGACTCAGGGTTAGACACATGATATAAATGTGTACTCTTGTGACATAAACCACTGCATTAATCACCTCCTCATCGCTATCGGGCTGCCCTGTCTTCTTTTCTTTCTTTTTCTTTTTGTCATCTTCTTTCTTCTTTTTCTCTTTGTCTGGCAGAATGTCATCGAGCCAGGCCAGGTCATGTTGTGAAAAAATAAAGTCCAGTAACTTTCGTACCACCATCAAACCCAGGATCTGAGAATAAGGTAACAGCAGATTACAACATTAAGATTCAGTTTGAGGATTTGGTCTTCACTGTTCACTGTACAACACAAACCAACTAAAAACAAAAATATAACTGCAAATATAGGGTTAGATACCAAATACCAACCATTACTGGAAAGACAATGGCCAGAAAGGTGGACTTGAGGATCCAGAGGACAGCCAGGCAGACAATCTGGATCAGTGTGAACAGATGCACACGCCTGAGAGGAACGTGGCGCAAGAAGGAGAAGTCCGGTTGGTGCTTAATTGGCATCAGATACAACTTGATTCGCTCCCAGAACTGCAACAGAAAATGCACGATAAGATGGAAGCAAGCTATCCTATCCTATCTCTTTTAATGCCATTTTATGGTTAGACCCTTATTTTTAATTTTTAATATGACTTACATAGGAAGAAGTCAATTTGGTACTTGAATAAATGTCATTGCATAGCTAACTATATATATCAATTACACAAATAAGTACTCTTTTAACAATTTTAGTATGATTTTAGATAAATCTTTAACACAAAACTGAATTTACTTAAACTGCAAAAAGCTGAATTAAGCTGTTTTAAACCACAATCTGCATATTATCTCTGGCCAGTCAGAGCAGGCAATGCAATGCTGTCATGTGTGTTTGTAGCGAGAGAGAGAAGCAGAGAAAAGCAGAGAAAGCTGTGCATTGCAATTTGTTTGGTTTGATTGGGACTTGTATTGTACTCAGTAACTATGGTACTGTCCATCCCCAAGTAATTCTAGATAAAATTTAGCTATATGAGAGTATTAACAAATCTGTAGCAAAGGCAGCAAAGATAGACTGTATACATTGTTAGGTAAAATGTTACCTGGATGCCACTTAATGAGGCCACTCCCATGTACAGGAAAACACCGTAGAGGACAGGCATTGGAATGTACTGGAATAAAATAGCTTCACTTAAATCAAAGTAGTGACATGGTTTTAACAAGAAAATTAACTGTAATTTTGAGTGCATGTGTGTAGTTGTAGTTGATAAATCATCTGTCAGCAGTATTTGTATTTACAAACCTGCAGCACTGGAGCAAGGAAGACAGATACTCCCGTGAGGACAAACACCAGAATACCTGTGAGCCTTTGCTCCCTGAAAATAAAATGTCATTACTAACAACATTACAGCAGCAGGCTACTCCTGTGTGGTCCTACCTTACACCTAGGAACTGAGGCTGTTCTCCTGGGGCACTGCTCTCACTTTCCATTTTCAGAGAGTCGATGTGAGCAATGGAGATCACAGTAGCAGCAACATACCAAGGCAAACCCATGAAGGAGCATGCAGCCATAAGAACCCCAACCCAGAACAGGTCCAGGTGATAGCCACATCCTTTCTGTAAACCACATTAAGAAACACATATTACTTCATGCATACAGTTACTCTTTATTTATAGAGAATATTTTCTAAGGGCTGACCTTGAGTTTATTTTCCTTGCGATTGACGATGACAGCACTAATCTGCTGGTCCATAAAGATGAGTATAGTCACTAGGAGAGCAGGGATGGCGCTAGCTAGGTACCACCACCAGGGGTTTTTACCAAATGGCATTACTATCCAGCCACGGTCTGTACGCGTCGGCTGTGAAGTGGAGAATCAGAAAAACAGACTTTAACAGGACGCCTTATGCTTATAGGCTATAACTTATAGACACATAATTGTAGACACTAGGGATGCAACAATACAGTTTTCCCACGATACACAGGTCACAATATCGATTTGATTTCGATATGTTTTAAGATGTGAAAAAAAATCTTATGTAATTTTTTCTGCTAATGCATATAATATAACACTATGACGTTAATGAAACGATACATACATTACATACGATACATTATAGTGCAACTACTGTACAGCTGTAGTTTATATGTGAAGTCCAAACACCCGTATTGAATTGTGATACCAGTATCGAACGATTCGATAATAGATCGAATATCGTTGCATCCCTAGTAGACACAGAGATAACTGATTTGCAAAATTAGTCAGATACCTTGACTTCTGTTGGTACGATCAGTTTAGGTGTGTCTAAGCCCATCAACATATCCAGACCCACAAAGGTCATGATTGACATAAAGATGGCAAAATCACTAATAAGCTTCCTCAGCTACCAGAGGGCCCAGTACACAGTAGGTGGGTTACGATAGTGCAGAAAAATGAAAAAGTGAAGAGAAAGAGAAGAGAAAACTTGTGAAAAGTACTATGTTCAATCAATACCGATATGATATCAATAAATACTGATTATATGATTACAGTGAATAAAAAAGAAACAATAGGGAACACTGTAGGGAAGAGGGACCTTTATCTGGGTGGGCACGTGGAGTTTGGGCGTGTCCAACTCTAGCAGACAATCCAAACCACAGAAGACCAGGATAGAAATGATGATGGCAAAGTCACTGATCAGAGAACGCAGCTGGAAAACACATTTGGGTACAGGACACAAAACAAATTTGCATGCATGGGCTAAGATCAGGGTATATAGTATTTACCTAAGTGGAGTTTATATGATTAATTTCAGGAGCTGGACCACGCCTCAACCTCCTCGCCAGCTAACCACACCTCACCTCGACCACGCCTTCAATTACCCAGAAGCCCTATTTATACAGCCTATCCCATCAACACCGTCCTTGTCAGCTCTCTCGACCCCCTCAGTCCCACCCCGTGTCTCTTGTCCATCCTTCAGCCTGAAGACATCATCTTTAAGAAGCTGGTGACCATTTTGGATTGGAGATGGAGCCCCCACCCTGAGTCTCCCCCCAGCCATCACATCTATCCACCGTCAATAAATATCTTTATCGTATTTCATTGTTGTGGCGTGGTCCTTGCTGGTGAATACAATTTTTTTTAAAATCGTCATATATATAAAATGCACATCTAAAACAAAAATAGATGCTGACAGTATTTATTATATGTGTGAACTATATTTTAACTATACTTTTTCAGCTACCAAATTAGATCAAATAAGAGCATCAAATAAGTTTTAAGGGGCACCATACCGGTTAAGGAATAAAAAGTTCTGTTATGTACATTCTTGGAAAATCTGAAGATGAGCATTGTGACAGCCATTCTTACCTTTGTTGGGAAGTAGCGGCTAGACTTGAATTTCTTGAGTGAGATGGTCATGGAGTAGGTGCCGAAGAAGAGGATGAAGGACATAAGTGCCAGATCTGGTACATACTTACAGGCCTTTCCCACCAGAGAGCCACCAAACTTGACACACTCTTTCTTACTGAGCTGGCTGTAGCCCATATCAGTCAGATTAAACTGCACACATATACAAAAACAGTTAAATCCAGCTAAATGAACTAAATGTATGCTGCGTTACTTACCAGTATAGTCATGTTGTCATCTGCCAGTGGTGCTGAGACGTTAAAGCCCAAAGCAGAGGCTGTGAAATATATTTACATTTTAGAGGTGGTGCAAACCTAATATGCTTAATTTGACACATCCTGCCCAAGTGTTTCAATAGATTATACTTACATTGCCAATGAGTGTCCAGTAAACAAGGCAGATAAACATAGAATATACTTTAATGATCACACTGGAACTTTTGTAAAAGTGAAATGATTTTGAGTTCAGACTCACCCTGATCTGGAGCAAGACAATCACACCTGTAAGATGTGATGTAGTCTGACTTGAAACCTCGGTTGATTGGGTAATACTTAAAGGCTGCTACCTGAATAAAACATATTTACATGGTTTTGATGATTTTTTTTTACTCTCCTTGGAAGTTTACCAATCATGACACCATGAAGTCTCCAGGCTGACAAACGTACCATCTTCTTGATGGCATCAGAGATAAATATAAAGGAGATGAGACTAGAGAAGCCCTCCTCGGTGAAGCGGGTCATGTATTTGATGATGTAGCTGGCATCTGACAGAACAAGTACAAAACACTGCACACATGAGTGAAGGCCAATCCACAGGCGCAGTTCCATGTAGTCAACAGCATTATTCCTGTCAGAGAACACCGTTAAAACCATAATTATAGCATTTTTTCTTTAGCATTTTTATAACACTGATACTTACTTGCTGAATTCATATAGTAGTTTTTCAAATATGAGAATTGGGCCAGTAGAGCTGAGAATGATGAGAGGCTGTCCACCAAACAAACAAAAGACAGTTCCAGCCAGCGCTGTGCCAAGGAAACTCTCCATCACACCCTGAAAAGAATACACAGAAGTTTACAGAATAATTGTATCAAATATATTTGAACTTCTGAGAACTTCTGAGAAGAGATTTCTTTTGTAACCTGGTAATTGTCCGTGGCATCTCCCAGTAAACCCCCAAAGGTTATGGCATTAGTGATGCAACCAAGGTAAATGAAGAGCACAGCAGAGATAGACTGGATATGGAAGCCATCATAGATATCACTACAGTACCAAGGGATCTTCCTTTTAATATCTAGCCACAAGCCACCGCCAAACCTTCACAGAAAAGACAAAACACATTAAACACACTACAATGCCTATACAGACACACTGCATACGGCATGGCCCATTGTTTTTATACCTCCCAGTGAATTTTAGTTCCTCTCCAAGCTCATGTTGAGGAGGCATCTCATCGTCGTCTGCCACAGCTCTTCCACCAACTGAGCCATTCATTTTTCCCAGCTCATTCAAGTTCAGCACTGACTTCCTTCAGTCAAAAAGACGGAACAATTTATTTGCTATTGCAACATACTGAAAGAACATACAACACACCTCATTTCTGCAGATGGGACTTTCTTGGGAGGTTCTATGCGAATTTTAGGGTCCCATTCCCCTGGTGGAAGAACAATGACTTCATCCAGAAACTCATCAACACCAGCAATCAGGTCCTCTCTGTCTCGAGCTTTGTAAGCAACATCACTGAAGAGCTAGTAGATAAACAGTCAAACAAACTCAAAACTGACATGAGACAAATAAAGAATATTTTATTCAGCTTACATCATCCACCATAAGAGTAGCAATAGCTCTGCCAATCTCATTGTAAGATTTGGTTTTACCGTGAGGACCCAGCAGAATGAAGAGAAACCTACGAGAAAAACATGGAACTGAATGGAAGAGACCATATAAGAGCAGCAAACATGTACATGGTGTGCACACCCACCTGGTAGGGACTGGGACCTCAGTGAGGCCCCCTAAAGTTGTGGCTTGGGACAAGCGCACAAAGGAAACAAATGGTTTGTCCAAAAAGTCCACCTCTCCAATAAGAACGTTGGACGCTTCAGCATCTCGAGGAATCTTCTTCATGAACTTGTTCCTTAACTAAATAAGATAAAGGGAAAATATTTGAAACATAACAAACTTAACAGGGTTGCAGTGTCAGAGAATGATTTTCTATATACTTATTACTGCATTTATACAAGTACTGACAACATTTACCAAATGATTTGAATACGGCTGCTGTTTTTCTTACTTACTTCAACAGTTTCTCAAACTCAAACATGTGGCAAAGAAATGGCAAGTGCTTAAATTTAAAATCTCTTTATAATCTTATAATGCTACTTTCAGAGTCAGTTCACCAACATTTCCTGGTTCCATACATCAATTCTATTTGTTATACTGTACATCTTAAAAAAAAAATAAAAAAAAATTTAAAAAAAGAAAAAAAAAAAGAAAGAAAGAAAAAAGAAAAAAAAAAAAGTTACATATCATAGCTAATCTTAGTGCTACTATGTTGTGTATAGGTACCTGACTATGTCCATAACCATCTCTTGCTCACTGCATCAGTTTTGCCCATTGATGTAAAATGTATTTAAAAACAGCCAAAGCACTGAAGTGGAGATCATGCAAGGGGAAAAGCACACACACACACGCACGCACACACACACACACACACACACACACACACACACACACACACACAGTACACAGAGTACTGCATGTCCCAATTTGCCACCAGTCTGTGGATTAGAGGGATTATAACATTCTGCTAACTTCATACTTCTAGAGCAAAAGGAGAAATTTAATTTGTCAACTGGACAGAGTTTATTTGGTTGAATACGTTTCGCAGCTCATCCAAGCTGCTTCCTCAGTTCTGGTCAGATGCTGGTGGACACTGCTTTATATCTGCTTGAAGGGAGGAGCTTAATTACAATGAAAATTACTCTGAGACAACACATATTTATTTACAGTTTCAGTTGGTCAGGTGAGTCTATTCAATATGGAGTTGTTAACAGTTTCTGTTAGTTAGGTGTGTCTATTCAATATGGAGTGGGAGTGGGGGGTAGTTAGCATATCCATTCAGGGCCATGATGGTGTTTTCACACCTCTGGACATGTCCTGGCTAGTCCCATTGTTTTCCCTGTTTGTTTTGATTTAGGTTTGAGGATAGAGTTATAGATGGGAGACAAATGATGTCTGAGACCTCCATTTCTGTTCAAGGAAGGATTCTCTTTCTTGACAAAAATAGCTTCTTTAACTCCCCTCTCAAACCAGTTCTTTTCTCTGGCCAAGATCTGGACCTCGCTGTCCTCAAAGGAGTGGCCTGTGGCTTTTAGGTGGAGATGTACGGCAGATTGCGGCCCACCCTGGTTTTCCTGTCTGTGTTGGTACATCCTCTTGTGAAGTGACTGTTTTGTTTCTCTAATGTAGCGCTCGCTGCAGTCTTCACTACACTGAATGGAGTAGACCACATTGCTTTGTTTGTGGCTCGGTGTTTTGTCCTTAGGATGGACCAGTTTTTGTCTTAAAGTGTTTGTGGGTTTGAAATAGACTGGGATTTCATGTTGTCTGAAGATCCTCTGTAGTTTTTCGGAAACGCCAGCCAGGTAAGGAATAGTTACACCCTTTCTCCTGGGCTCTGGTTCTCTGTTGTCCTGTTTCTTTGCTCTCTTGGGCTTGTAGGAACCACTTGGGCTCTATGTTGTAATGTCCGAATGACTCCCAGTTTGTGCTGAAGTGGGTGGTGTGAATCAAAAAGCAGATATTGGTCGGTGTGTGTGGGCTTCCTGAAGACCTCTACCTGGAGTCGCCGGTCTTCTCTTATCGTTACTGCACAATCTAAGAAGGCCAATGTGTTGTCCTTGGCATCTTCACGTGTGAATTTGATGTTCGGATCTACAGAATTGATATGTGCAGTAAAAGGTTCCAAATCTTGAATTTTGATTTTTGAGAAATTATCATCAACAAAGTGATACCAGTGCGTGGGTGGAGTGCCTGGATATGAGGCACAAAAGGATGTATCAACACAGACAGGAAAACCAGGGTGGGCCGCAATCTGCCGTACATCTCCACCTAAAAGCCACGGGCCGCTCCTTTGAGGATAGCGAGGTCCAGATCTTGGCCAAAGAAAAGAACTGGTTTGAGAGGGGAGTTAAAGAAGCTATTTTTGTCAAGAAAGAGAATCCTTCCTTGAACAGAAATGGAGGTCTCAGACATCATTAGTCTCCCATTTATAACTCTATCCTCAAACCTAAATCAAAACAAACTGGGAAAACAATGGGACTAGCCAGGACAGGTCCAGAGGTGTGAAAACACCATCATGGCCCTGAATGGATATGCTAACAACACCCCACTCCCACTCCATATTGAATAGACTCACCTGACCAACTGAAACTGTATTTAAATATGTGTTGTCTCAGAGTAATTTTCATTGTAATTAAGCTCCTCCTTTCAAGCAGATATAAGGCAGTGTCCGCCAGCATCTGACCAGAACTGAAGAAGCAGCTTGGATGAGCTGCGAAACGTATTCAACCAAATAAACTCTGTCCAGTTGACAAATTAAATTTCTCCTTTTGCTATGGATTCTACCTGGACGACTGAGGGATTCTACACATTCATACTTCTAGTAAATTTTAAACTCATTCAAATAAAAACCTTTACCTGGTCTATGCTTGGCGTGTCTGAAATATCATTCATGCTTCGGCTCTGATTGTAATCTGTGAATAAAACCTGTGTTAAAATATCTTTTGTCACAAGAGAAATATAAACTTCAATATACAGTCTGTGATTGTGACACAACTTGATTGAGATATACAAACCAACAAAATGGGAAAAATAACAAATGACCAGTATATGCGTTGCATATATATTTTCCAAAATGCCCAACATAATGGTGTGAAACAAAACATTCTGAGTTAACACAATGGGAAAGACATGCAGACTGAAAAGTTAGTTCCAGGTAAATAGTGTTAATTAAAGAAGGAAACCAAAGTGCTTCAACTCACGCAGACGGCCAAGGCTGCTCGACTGCCGAGAGCGAAGGTCATCTGTGGAGCGATGGATCCCAGAAGCTGAACTAGTACTACGACTCAGATTAACAGGACTACGGCCTGACAGAAGCACAGAGTGGTTATAGAGGGGAAGTCACACAAAGCAGTAGGACGCATTACTGACAGTGTTTGTTAGTTAGGAAAATTAGAAGTGGATCATGAAGACAGACTCACTTGGAGCTGGATTGGAGGGCTTCCCTATGTCTGCCAATGAGCGGTGGATGGGTTTCTTGGTTTGATGACGATGCTTTCTAAGAAGGACAAAACTGATCTTCTCCTTCAAATCTGGGGCAATGAGGCCATCAGCTATATGTCGCTCCAGTATCTCATCTGCAAAAACGCAGTGTAATATGTCATATCTTTAGCTCATATGTTCACAATCTAATAAGGGTGCTGTCAACTTACCCACAATCTGCGGCAGAGAATTCCCGTCGAGATTGAGCAGGATGGTGCCGGTCTGGAGACACGTGCGCAGCTCAAACAGACTGTGAAGGGTCAGCGTGGACACATGTGGCTTGCTCCATCTCTCTCCTCCTTCCTCCACCTTCTCCTCAAACTTCACCCATCTGAAGAAAAGAGGCTTTATCTGATAAATCTGAACAAAATGTACCACTGCACTAAATACTAAATGTTGCAAAGCATTTGGAGATGATTTTAAAATATCTTCAACTTGATACCTGGCAGACTCTTTCCACTCAAGCTCCCCACCATCGTGCTGTAGTGTGTCCATTTCAGTGAAGATTGTTGGTGTGGGCGTGCCATCATCATCTCCCAAAATGTGGCGTAATCTCTCAGCAGCAGGTGAGACTATGTAAGAAACAAGCATGAAGCGACTGAATTATAGTACAAAGTTACTACCTGGCTGTTCCAGATGTCTCTCTGTACTTTTTAAAGTACTGGCAAAGTGTTTATTCTGGATCCCCATTTGTACAATGGGACTCTATTGTAGGGGCTCATAATATATCACAAGGTCAACAAAATAAAAAATGTCAGTTGTAAGTAAATGTTGAAATTGGTAGTGGAGTGTGAAATAGTTCTTGTTTTCTTTGTTTTTTCACAAAGTTTAAAACGGGCTATATGTTTTCGTGATAAAGAAATAGGGAAATATCTGGTTTTATTTGTAAAATGTTGTATGCATTGCAATGTATGCTGTTTTACTGCTATCTCTTTTATCTAATTAACTGAACTGAACACAGGGGCAGAGACAGCCAGTTGCTTTATTGATGATAACTGATCTGTTAGTCACAACATTTTCTAATTTTACTCTGAGCAAATCAATCTCCATTAACATTCGGCCCTGCGGCCATCATTGTGTGCACAGTTCACTTTGTTTCCCTTTTTGAACCTCAATCTGAAAAAGTCAATGACCACCAAATGAATTGATGGGGTTTTAAGTTTTACAATTCAGATATCATGTAACTTAGATTAACAGGGACAGGGAAATATTATTATAGCCGAATATATAACCAAGTAAATATAGATAACTTTTTAGGATCATACAATTGCACACAAATTAGCGACAGTGTCAAAATTGGGTCATGAGGCATAGATGTGCACTTGAGCGTCTCAAATCAAGAGGCTTACTCCATGTGTTCCTCTGTATTAAGGGCTAAAGTGTAAAATCAAAATCTTTCTGTATTTAGAAAGGGTTTATAAGTCAGCTAAGAATGTCATTCTCAGCTCTGCATTCAAGCAAAAAACAAGTCAGTACGCACTTAAGTAGTAAGTAGTAGTTTACATCTAACTAACCAGAATAACTCGCTCTCTACATCATACAGAGTTTACCACAGGTTTATACAGCCTATGGTGAGACTGATTATTGAATGCATTTTTAGAGTAAATATGTAATCTATTGCATCTACTAATTCAAAAATGACAACTTAAAATATATACATACACTTAATAAAACAAGCAAACATTTTTAATACTAATTTGTTCTTCAACTTGTTTTAGACTGCGGGAGCAGAAATTTGACTATGGAAGGCCATCATTGTCTCCTCTATTAACACTGACATCTGTTCTGTGGAAAGTGGGGCCTGCAGCATCTTCATCTGTTTTTCCCCATTTAGTTCATTATTGAAAACATGCTACAACTACGTAATTTGACCCTACAGAGTAAAACAAGATACAATTTTATGTTCTTGTTTGATTGTAAAAAGTCCTTGTAACTGTCTCTTAACATATTATAACAACCCGACTGTTCTAATGCTTCTGCCTTTACCTGTTTCAGTGTCAGCCAATGTCCAGCAAGAAGGAAAATATATTCCAGAGTCCTGCATGCTTCCTAAATCCGGAGGAAAACTTAAATGTATGGCTCCACGGGTCAGCAGTCTCTGTCGCCCACTAAGGAGTATGGACTAGTTTAAACTCTCACTTCTGTGACATGTTCTTCTGTGTCCTCTTATTTATTCCTTTCATGTAGGCTATGGTAGTCAGATCTGAGACGTTTAACTATTCTGAAAAGATCTGTCAAAATCGCAGTAAAAACAGGTTGTACCTGCATCGATGCACACCACAAGGCCCTCAAGTACTCTCCCAGAGCACACGTTCATGTAAGCTCACGAATAGGCTGCACTTTCCCTACCTATTTACCCGCTTTCTTGTTGAAACTGGCTAAACGTTCACTACTGCCCAAATAACATACACAACCTCCTCAGCCCTAATCAGCTTACAGACCTCAGATTTTGTGGCCTCTTGGGAACAGGGACTAGGCTGGAAAATATTCATCATTTTCATTGGTTCTCTGGTTAATTCACATTCTTACTACCCACTGACCTGTTACATACATGTAGATCAAACATATCATATGCTCCACGTTAAACCAATGAAGATGGGCCATAACTTAAGTAATATGGTGTTATAATATGGTGTTATAATAACTGATGAAGAACCAGCTTTACAATAAAAATGTGTAACACCAATTAGAATTATGTCGACAAGCCCAACTCTGGAAAATGCATCTAGAGATAAAAAAAAATAAAATAAAAAGATTATTACTAACAATTATACATGTTTTTAAATTGCTCAACCAGTTAT
Organism: Taenioides sp. WSHXM2023; assembly: GCA_029959045.1. Taxonomy (NCBI): domain Eukaryota; kingdom Metazoa; phylum Chordata; class Actinopteri; order Gobiiformes; family Gobiidae; genus Taenioides; species Taenioides sp. WSHXM2023. The sequence goes on from CM057085.1 coordinate 23,854,940, forward strand.
TAGGCATTTACCACCAGTAAAAATTTTGATAAATTGAAAAAAAATTTAAATATAACTATGCCAAAGGAAATTGCAATGGGAGGAAAATGATTTACAGAAATGGTCTGTTGTAAAGCCAAGTTTTGTCTATTTGAGATGAATAAAAGTCTTACAATTTTTAAGTCTTAACTAATCATGACGCCTAATCCCTTAATTAAATTGTTAAGTTAAGCTTATTAAAAACTATTTGTTCATTTGGAATTAAGCCTTTCTTCATGCTTTTGTAAGGCTAATGAAGTAGTTATTACAAAGTGTAACCCAGTTTACTAACCCAAGAGGTCAGGGTCGTGGCTCTCAGTGCTTCCCTCGTCCTCTTCATATCTCTCTTCTCTCTCGTGATAGTAGCCCCGTCTCGAGTGCTCGTGATGAATGTGGTAGTCGCCGTGAGAGTGACGCATCTCTTGCTCAGCAGTGTTGGCATAAGCGTGACGTCTACGCCTTTTCCTTCTGTGAGAAACTGGGACTCCGATGTACACGGGCTGAACATCTGAGAGGGATCCAAACTCAAGTGTTAAAAGATTTCGTGTTCGTTGAGGTACCCATTTTAAAATGTACTTAAAGAGTAAAAAGTAAAAGTATTTCACACCAATTTTGAGGTCTTATAAAGCTTCAAGTGTAGTGATTTTGATAAAGATTTGTGCTGAATTTTGTTGATTTTTAAAATGTAATCTAGCTGTTTTATTTGTATATTTTTGTTTGGTCAAACTGCAAATGACTGCAAACAAATGTGTGGTACAATTTGACTTTCAACTGTTATTTTGTAGATGTTGTGACCTACACATGAAATAAAAAACTATCACTAATTTCAGTGCGTCTCTGCACGTTTAAAAAGTTTAAGTCATTGAGTGTCCTATAGAGTTATATAGGTCCCTCCCTCCACCTGAGGTCATGACATCAAATTGTTGAACGTCGTGATATTAATCTATTGCAAAGACAAATTTGTGTTCTCACCTTCATCCTCATATCGCCTGTGACCTTTGCTCCTTCCTCTCTGCCAGTCATGATGTTCCATTCTAGAAGAAACACAGTTTATTTTTTGAATAAATTAAATATGTGCTTGGGAAACTTAAGCCTTAGAATGAGTCTAATGCAGCACCATAGCGTCCCTACAACATGGCGTCACATCCCAAATGTAGCAGGTCAATACTTGACAGGAAAACTCAATGGAAATCCAAGCAAGCCTCTGGCCTCTGACTTCTGAACACACCATGGAAACAAATAATACAGGAATTCCCTTCATTCTCTCTAAACTAACATATGACTATTTAAATAATGTTAAGAGTTGAAATAAGAAGCACTGGTGTACTGTCTCCATTCATACTGCTAACTTATAGTAACACACTGATTCATCAGTTTCTTGGAAGTTGTGACGTAGATCTGTGATTTGGGTGAGTTTCTGGGCTGATCAATATGTGTCATTTCCAATCACTATCTAGTTCCTGAAACCTGGTCACTGACTGTGAAGGACAGTCACATGAGGGCAGTCATGCAGACACATTTGACAAACTACGAACTTATATTACACACCATGTTTCAAGCAAAAGATTATACAATTAACACTTCTGACATATGGCATTGAATGTTATATTCTCCACAGTATATGCGTTACACATATTTATTTGCATTTCGACAGATTCACCATTAGATTTAAACACTGTATCAATGTTGATGAACAAACCCTTGAGATTGTTCTCAACATGAACACACCACAGTCCTGGCCTCAAGCCTAAAAATCTCCTAAGTTGGAACTTTTTTGCACAGGAATTTGTCAAGCCATTCTCTGCAAAATACCAGGTTAAAGTGACTTACATAAAGCCATCCATCCATCCATCCATTTTCTCCCGCTTAATCCGGCTGGGTCGCGGGGGCAGCACACTGCCCATAACTCTGTGCACCATAGACCCCTATGAACCCCTCTGCAGGTGGTGAGCCCACAGGAGGGAGGAATATATCTAAATCAAAAGATTCTATACTATTGATATTTTCACTGTCCAAGCTCAGTCAACTTCTGATTCCAAACTGTCATCATGATGCCAATTTAAATTACTATTGGTTTATTTTTATGCAAGTATAGCTATGTAATTATGTTATGTAATAAAAAGTAACAGAAAAGCATATAATAAAGATAAGTGCCTTGAGAAAAAACCTTACCTGGTATATGGAAGTAGCAGCAGAAGGCCACGATTCAGACTATACCGATGAGTGGGTAGAGTGACAGTGTGTGCTTCACTGTCTGTACTGTACTGTACTGTCACGTAAAGTGGGTATTGAGTACCGCTGAGGGTGAATGAGATCAATTGATTGGGTGGGAGCTCCAATCACAGCACTTGTTTCTGTCAGTGTCACTATAATGCAAATGCTAAGGCTTTATTTCTGACAAAGACTTACAAAAAAGAACTATATAATTATATTGTTTTATCTTATACTTTTAGCTACAGCATCCAAATAATTTTCCTTGTGGATCAATTAAGTTGTCCAAGTCTGCCTTAAAATAGGTTATGTAACATTGGTCAGTATATTAGTATAGTATAGTAATAGTATACAATAAGAGAAATAACTGTACTGTACTACATTACTATCACAACAATACAACACACAATTTCAGCTTTATTATTGCCCCAAGGGAAGTGAATTTCGGTGTGCATACAATACAGTAGTTCTAAATCACAGCTTATGATCCAAGCATACAGATCCAGTTATGATACAGAAGCATACTCCATCAACAGTGACAAACATTTGTCATTACCTGAGGTATTGGGCAAAGGTTATGGCTGCAGAGATAGAGGATTCCCTGCTGAATTCTGGTCCAGGGAATTTTCATCCTTGTTTTTTCATTCTTTTTTACTTTCTAATGGTTGTGAGACAAAAATGTACGTTGAGCTATTTAATCTATCTGTTTTAATGTAATCTATTTAATCATTTAAGAAATGTTTGACAATCAAACTGGAACTGAAAAATACACTGGAATTTCTCAAAACATGTTCAGAATGTGATGACACCAGTCCTGACTCCTCTGTGACTGAGCTTCAAATAAGTCCAAAAGTGCGACTGCTGACCTACAAGATTAACAACAAAGGAAAGGCTCAAGGCTAAAAGAAGTGACAGGCAGTACATCAGATAGTTCATATCTGATGTACTGCAGATTATGAACCACAAACACGTGCACAAGTGTAACATTTTAACCCCTTAAGCCCTACAAATTGTGACATTAACTGTTGCTTTTATCTCAATAAATTATTTATTCTGATAATATCTCATGATGCCAATTGGCACATGGGTGACACGTGGGCACCAGTTTGGTACAGGACGCCGGGACTTTTTCCTACAAAAAACAGTGTAAAGTTTTAGCTTTATCTGCACTAAATTTTGTATGTGTAAGTGTTGATCTCATGTTGTTTTTACAATTTCTTGGTGTCCCAGAAGGTCCATCCAAAGTTTAAAAGGCAATTTTCAGTTTTGATTTTATATTTTTTGTCAGGTGGAATTGAAAGGGTTGTGTTTGAGACTATGGACTTATTGCTAATGTTATATAATGTCATTATTTAACACCAGACAGAAAGCACTAAGTAATAGTTTCACTTAGACACCAAGATCATCCATGTTGGCCATGTACAGACTGAGAAAACCCTCAATTTATATGTACTTTTCCTTTCCCGAGGATTTGACCAGACAAGGATTTCCCGCACCATACCGGTTGGTTAGTTCACACATAACTTGTACAGCTCTTGATCGAAGCTCAGATGTCAGATTTTACAGACTCACCCCGCGTGCCGAGGGGAGCAGGTGTCAAGACCACAACTGTGGTGGTCTCAACCCAAAGTGACATCGATCTGTGACGCGCGTCACAGTTTTCAGTTCAGAGATAACCTCAGTCCTTTGACCTCATGACCTACTGTATATAGTAGGCCTATAGGCTGTGTTATGTGAGTAGAATTGTAACCTGCTCATTTTAATATTTTGACCGTATTAGGCTAGTAACAAAAGGAATGACATTGGTAAAATTAGGCTGAGCAGGGGTTTCGAAATCTCATGTGATATAATCTGTCTGGTAAAACCAGTGGGTGTAGACAATGTTACAATAGTCCATCTCGCAGTCTCTCTGCTGTAGGCTGTTGGCAATAACTTAAATTCATTAGAGGGCTCCTGAGTGAGGTCTGATTTTATTAAGTGTACAATAACTATGGTATGTTTTTTGCCCATAACGCTTCCCTGACAAGTTTGGACACCGGGTGGGGTGGCCCACGACTCCAGGGGTTGCGCGCACCATGTCTCCGGTAAACACGTCGGACTTAATGAAAGAGTAAAGAGAGGGAGGCGTCTAGACTAACGAGCGTCTCAGAGACGTCGCTCAAGAACTATTGTCGCGCTCTCTCACTAAAGAGCAACAGGGCACATGGCTATTTTTAACTCACAACCACAGCACCGCGGGGAAAGATGGACCCTCTCGACAATGTTACGTTTTATAACGCGTCTCCAAACGCCACTGATGAATTTAACCAGTTTGTGCAACCCGTTTGGCAAATTGCGCTTTGGGCTCTTGCTTATTGCAGCATAGTTGCTGTGTCAGTTGTGGGAAACGTGGTGGTCATTTGGATCACCCTGTCGCACAAACGCATGAGGACCGTCACCAATTACTTTTTGGTAAGTATGCTATTGCCATTATTATACCATTATTATTCATTTTCTTTAACAGTGCATTCTATGGTAGAAATACTGACCACTACACAACAACAGGTTTTTATAGGTCCAACCCTAATATTAACGTCTGGTGATTTCAGGGGAGTTTAAAAACTGAAATAGACAATTTGTATGAAACGTTCCTAGTGTACACTTTTTTTTCAACAAGACACAAGGCTTAACATTGCAGTTGTCAAGTAGGATATGCAATCGATGTAGGCTATATCAAGAGGATATCAGTTACCCTGGCTCAGTTTGTGTAGGGTAATCAATGTTGTTTATACTGATGTGCAGTGACTTGCAGAAAAACAGTGTTCATTTTTGCAGGTCAATCTTGCTTTTGCTGAAGCTTCCATGTCAACATTCAACACAGTGATCAACTTTGCATATGCTGTTCACAATGAATGGTACTTCGGTTTAGTTTACTGCCGCTTTCACAACTTTTTCCCCATCGCTGCCATATTTGCCAGTATTTACTCCATGACTGCCATCGCACTGGACAGGTATGGTCTGTGTGGTCTCATAGTCGGTGTAGTACTCATATAATGATTATGTTCATTATATGTGTGTGTGTTCCAGGTACATTGCGATCATCCATCCTCTTCAGCAGAGACTGTCATCCACAGAGACCCGGGTGGCGGTTATCATCATCTGGATCCTCGCCTTGCTCCTGGCTTTCCCTCAGTATTATTACTCCTCCATCACGCAGCTCCCAGGTCGTACTGTGTGCTTCATAGACTGGCCAGAGTACAGCACACTGAACTTCCAGAAAATGTGAGTGACATCATACAGATATCACCAATATCTAATCATAAAAACATAGGACACTGTAGAATGTGTAAGTTGAAATATTGGCAATAATGTTTAAAAAATCTTCAGGAGAGAATTTTGTTTGGCTCAACCAGCTAAAGAATATATATAAAGATTTATATTTGAAGGCTCAAAATGTGACACTGCCTTCTTATTCAGTTTGTAGTCATACAGTTTTGTGTATGGTAATTGGTCACATTTTTATATAGCACTTTTCCACCTTCAAGGCACTCAAAATACTTTATATTTTGAGTGCCTTGATAAGTGTCCTGCCCAAGGACACAACAACATCTTTCATCTGTGGGAGCTGGAATCACACCAGCCAACCTGTGGGTCAGTGGATCTGACCGCTGAACCAATGATGTTTACGTCATGGGAACTCCAGCCTTTGGATCAGTGGACAAATGCTCTAGCAACTGAGCTACTATTGTCCCTGAGATTTTAGCAAATTTAAATTGTATCATTTGTGTAAAATAATCAAAATCGGCCCTACATAATTGGCTTAAAAATATGAGCTGAGTTTATCAGACATCGGGTTCTGTATCGGTATCAGACTCATTGCATGAAAAGAACACGTATTGATCGATCTCTAATAAAAGATATAAGAAATCATATTAAATCAGAGAAATTACATTTTGCTATTTTTGTTTACAAAAGTTAAACGTTAATTTGAAAACTTAATAGAAATTTTCTTCATTTTATAATACTGATGTTGGCAAATACGACTTTTTGGCCACACTAGCAAGACATATCTGACTACCTCTAGTATTTAATATGTTATAATTATGCATTTATTGATGCAACTAGCACATCTCTTTTACACACTTGTAATGCTCTTATACTGTTTAATCATAACTTTATTTTTTAGAGAAATTTACCATAACACATTCATTTTTTTCCTAGATACTATGTGTGTGTCACAGTGCTGATCTATTTCCTACCTCTGTGCATAATGGGTTGTGCATATACAGTTGTGGGGATTACACTTTGGGGTAGTGAGATCCCTGGGGACTCCTCTGAGCACTACAAGGAGCAACGTTTGGCCAAACGCAAGGTGAGGACGCACCCTGTTCATTTTGTAAATGTCATTGTTTAATTTAATGGGTCTTTAATCCTCTTATGTTGTGACAATAACAAATGGAGAGATGATTTAAACCCACGCCTGTGTTCTGTGGCAGGTGGTGAAAATGATGATCATTGTAGTGTGCTCATTTGCTATGTGCTGGCTGCCATACCACATCTACTTCCTGCTGCACCAGTTTTTTCCTGAGATTTTGGAGCAGGTGTACATTCAGCAGGTGTACCTGGCCATAATGTGGCTGGCCATGAGCTCCACCATGTACAACCCCATTATCTACTACTGCCTCAACAGCAGGTAATGCTAATTTCAGAATCTCATTTAGTTGAGATTTCATTTTTTATTGATTTGCAAAACTCTATTTATAGATTTAGAGCTGGTTTCCACCAGATTTTGTGTTGCTGTATGGTCCGTGTGGTGAAAGAAGAGCTAGAGTTTAAATCCCCCCGGTACTTACAAACCCAGGTGTGTGCTGGGACACAGGAGGGATGTCCAGGCATGTGGTTGTCATTGCTTATATGTTTGCTTATGCTCACTGTAGCAGTCATCTAGTCATGCAAGACTCAAAGTAATATTTTATTTTTATGATCGTATAGCTATGTATGTGTTTTCAGGTGAGCACATATCGAGTCAGCTGGATGGAGACTGCAGTGCCTGTTGCTAGACTGACCTCAGCGCTGCTGCAGAAGAATGTTAAGCTTCCATCTTGTGCTGATGCCAACACTCTGGGTAAACACAGGGGCTCCTCACAACCATCTGAACAGGCAGATCACATGCATCAAAAGAGCAAGGCAGCAGCCGATGTGCTTTAGTTGACTTCCAGTTCCACAACATGAAAAAGCATAACACTTGCTTGTTTTGAGCCATGTGCACCTCAGATATCGGAAAATCTCAGTGTGTCATGTATAAACATGACAGGCGCTTGAGTCCATGTAGCTCTATATAGAGAGGGCACCTGTTGCCCAGGATTAGCCCCTTGTTATGACATTGTGTTTGGGCAAAGGAGGGTGGCCTGTATTGAAATGATTGGCAGTCGAAACACATTCTTACCAAATTGGCATTTAAAGCACAATACAGTATATACACATATTTTTTATAGGATATTCATCTGGTCAATTTAAAGTCAGTGTTTGGTTTGTGACTGCTACAAGGAGTGTAAAATAAGTTATGTGAAATCTGCTTCAAACCATTTCTCTTTGGTGTTAACTGTATTAAATGTGTAATTTTAATTTATGTTCACTTAAGGTCGGGAAAACAGTGTTTAAAAAATGTCTGTAAATTTTGAACAAATTAAATTCAAGACTGCCATCTAGTGGTGTGATTATGGATTACGGTCCACATGTTGCAAAGGTTAAGTGGGCCTACCAGCAAACGTTTTAAAAGCTACGACAAGACATGATTTAAATATTACTAATTTAGTGCCAGAAGCTTTTTTTTATGAATGAAGGCATAAGATATGACATTGTGTTTATTTGAAGAAAGACAAATATAGACAAAATAGATTTTTAAAATGTATTTTTGTCTGTGCACTGAATGTACAGTAGTACATAGTCATAAATTTAATTAACAATAAGGCACTGTATAGTCAATGTCAAATATATTTACAGTTTTACAGACAGTTTACATTTCGAAGTTCAGTATCCTAATGACATAGTCAAAACAACAAGCTGAAGGTAGATAGACATGTTCATGGCAAGAGATATTTTTAAGGCACATTGGCAATAAAATACAAGTTCCCTTGTTGTTGATAGAGAAACATTAATATCCATATGCATGTACATCCAACAAAAGTAAATTACTGCTCCTAAATAAGTGGTATTTTGTTCACAGTGATACCAGTTTGGCAATAAATATACAGCATTTATGAACCTGCTTGTATAGTTAAGAGAAGATGTGGAGTCTCTCCTCACAACGTACACTGTAAAAAATACTGGTCTCAGCTCATGTGGTCATTGGCTTAAGAGTTTCATCAACCTTCAACTGAAGTGTAAAAATCTAGAGGTCAAAGTTTCCAGTCCTGAACATCGGTCCATTACAATGGAAGTGTGACTGCAGGTACACAGCACCTGCATTATGTCCTAGTCCTTTTCTTGAAGTAGAGGCGTTTTCTCATCCGTTGAAATGCTTGGATTTCCATCTGAGGCAGCAGCAGCATTGATTTTACTTTTCTGTATTACATCAAACAAAGGGGGGAAAAAGAAAAGTAGTTAGCATGTAATAAGAAAATATAGCATTTTTAAAATATTTAAACAAAGGCAAATGTGCCCTTTGCTAAACATAAGCAGTTCCTGTTGTAAAAATAATGCACTAAATTACAAATACAAACTGTAGCACCCACCTGAGTTTTTAAGTTTATTTTTCTCCACCTCGTGTGAGCTCTTTATTGACTCATTTTGTGTTACCTAAAAAATGACCACATTGTTCTTCAGCTCATCAGTAATTACTTAGACTGTGCAGTTTGACACAGTGAAATGAGGATTGGGAGACGGTCATATTAAGATGCATGCAGTGATTTGTTCATTACAGGCATGCAGTTAAATAAACCATGCAATGTTAGATTATCAAATTGAATTGAAATTGATTGAAATTCATTTGATTTTTTTTTTATTGCAAAGTTGAATTGAAGAAACCTCTTCGCCATGATTCCAGCAAATGTTATAGTTTTACACACCCAGGTATTCCCAGGTACTGTAGTCGTATTAAAGCCTAATCCACTGTCCTGAAACTTCTGCAAAGAGACATTAAACCACTAACAATTAATATAAATATATATATATATATATATATATATATATATATATATATATATATATATATATATATATATATATATATATATATATATATATATATATATATATATATAATTTCCAAATAATGACAATGATAAATCATACCCAATACTAAATGTACTCACATTTTAGAAATGCAGTGCCTTGCGAAAGTATTAGCCCCCCTTGAACTTTTTGACCTTTTGCCACATTTCAGGTTTCAAACATAAAGATATAAAATTGGAATTTTTTGTGAAGAATCAACACCAAGTGGGACACAATCGTGAAGTGGAATGAAATTAATTTGATATTTTAAACTTTTTTTTACAAATAAAAAACTGAAAAGTAGTACTTTGTAGAACCACATTTTGCTGCGATACAGTCTGAAATTTTTGCCTATTCTTCCTTGCAAAACAGCTCGAGCTCCGTAAGGTCAGATGGAGAGCATTTTGAACAGCAGTTTTCAGATCTTTCCTCATATTCTCAATTGGATTCAGGTCTGGACTTTGACTTGGCCATTCTAACACCTGGATGTGTTTAGTTTTGAACCATTCCATTGCAGATTTTGCTTTATGTTTAGGATCATTGTCTTGTTGAAAGGTAAACCTCCGTCCCAGTCTCAGGTCTTTTGCAGACTCCAGCAGGTTTCCTTCCAAAATTGCCCTGTAATTGGTTCCATCAATCATCAAATCTAACCATCTTCCCTGTCCCTGCTGAAGAAAAGCAGCCCCAGACCATGATGCTGCCACCACCATGTTTGACAGTGGGGCATTTAGCCCAAAAAGTTCAATTTTAGTCTCATCTGACCAGAGCACCTTCTTCCACATGTTTGTTGTGTCTCCCAGGTGGCCGGTGGCAACCTTCAAATGGGACTTTTTATGGTTTTCTTTGAGAAGTGGCTTTCTTCTTGCCACTCTTTCATAAAGGCCAGATTTGTGCAGTGTGTGACTATTAGTTGTCCTATGGACAGATTCCCCCACCATTAGCTGTGGATCTCTGCAGTTCATCCAGAGTGATCATGGGCCTCTTGGCTGTGTCTCTGGTCAGTGCTCTCCTTGTTTGGGCTGAAAGTTTGATATGATATGATTGAGCGAACAGTGCTCCGCGAGATGTTTACACCACGTTCCAAATTATTATGCAAATTGTGTTTAAGTGTCATAAAGGTAAAATGTTTAGTTTAGTTCCAGTGAAACTCATGGCTGGTCTTGTGTCTCAGTGAAATCAATGTCACACTCCTGTGCCAATGAATTTACCAGGTCCATCCAATTAAAGGAAAAACCACTGAAGAAGGACGTTCCACATTATTAAGAAGAGCAACATTTTCAACAATATGGGAAAGAAAAAGAATCTCTCTAGTGCAGAAAAGCGTGAAATAGTTGAATATCTTGGACAAGGTATGAAAACCTGAAATATTTCATGAAAACTTAAGCGATCATCGTACTATTAAAAGATTTGTAGCTGATTCAGAGCACACGCGGATTCGTGCAGATAAAGGCACAATGAGGAAGGATTCTGCCAGACCAATACATCAGATTAAGAAAGCAGCTGCTAAAAAGCCATTACAAAGCAGCAAACGGGTATTGAAGCTGCTGGTGCCTCTGGAGTCCTGCGAACATCAAGGCGTACAATCCTCCAGAGGCTTACAGTTATGCATAAACCTTCTATTCGGCCATCCTTAAACAAAGCTCACAAGCAGAAACGGCTCCAGTGAGCCCAGAAATACATGAAGACTCATTTTCAGTCTTGTTCACTGATGAGTGCCGTGCAACCCTGGATGATAGAGATGGATGGAGTGGTGGATGGTTGGTGGACGGCCACCATGTTCCAACAAGGCTGCGATGTCAGCAAGGAGGTGGAAGAGTCATGTTTTGGACCGGAATCATGGGGAGAGAGCTGGTAGGCCCCTTTAGGTCCCTGAAGGTGTGAAAATGATCTCTGTAAAGTATGTGGAGCTTCTGACTGACCACTTTCTTCCATGGTACAAAAAGAACCGTGCTTTCCGTAGCAAAATCATCTTCATGCATGACAATGCTCCATCTCATGCTGCAAGGAATACCTCTGCATCATTGGCTGCCATGGGCATAAAAGAAGAGAAACTCATGGTGTGGCCCCCATCCTCCCTTGACCTCAACCCTACTGAGAATCTTTGGAGCTTCTCAAGCGAAAGATCTGTGAGGACAGGAGGCAGTTCACATCCAAACAGCAGATCTGGGAGGCTATTCTGACATCTTGCAAAGAAATTCAAGCAGAAACTCTCCACAAACTCACCAGTTCATTGGTTACAAGAATTGTGAAGCTCCTATCAAATAAGGGGCCCTATGTTAAAATGGAACTTGACCTGCTAAGATGTTTTGATTGAAATGGATTTTGATTTCAGTAATATGCGAATGCTTCTAACTGAAAAATAAAAAAAAGACCATTTTCAGTTCTTTACAACAATAACATGGTTTGAAACTCTGTTGTGCATAATAATTTGGAATAGTGCATTTTAAGTTTTTATTTTTGAAAAAAACACTTATCATTGGGAGGTTTGTTCAACAACATTCGAATTGTACTCTAAAGGTTGATGACTTGAAAATTATCATGACTGTCATTTACATTTATAATTTGACAAAATCAGAGGAAAATATAATTTGCGTAGTAATTTGGAACGCAGTGTAAAGCTTGTGAAATCATTTTATATCTAATCCTGCTTTAAACTTCTCCACAACTTTATCCCGGACCTGCCTGGTGTGTTCCTTGGTCTTCATTATGCCCCAATATTCTTTTAACAGACCTCTGAGACACACAGATGGACTCTATTTATTATCATCAGTCATTTAGGTCGACAATGGATCATTCAGAAATCATCAGGAAACTTCAGGAGTGTTGGCTACAGTGACAGAAAAGGGGGTGAATAATTTTGCACACCCTACTTTTCAGGTTTTTATTTGTTAAAAAAAAAGTTTAAATTATCAAATACATTTCGTTCCACTTCACAATTGTGTCTCACTTGGTGTTGATTCTTCACAAAAAATTCCAATTTTATATCTTCATGTTTGAAGCCTGAAATGTGGCAAAAGGTCAAAAAGTTCAAAGGGGGCGAATACTTTTGTAAGGGACTGTAAGTGTTACAATGTAATATGTATTCACTGGTGTAGTCCCTTATGAATGATGTTTTTGATGACATATCCTCAGCTGCTAAAGTTCACTTAAATCTGCTGTGCAACCCACACGCCACATATTGTTGACCTGATAAGAACTATACTAGAGTTGTATTTAACGCAAAGGGCAATAAACTTCATACATTGATTGACCCAACATGAGTCTGATCTAGTGTCAGAAATAACATTTGAATGTTAGTACATTTTGAAGTGCATTTCTGAGTGCGAACGAAGAGGAATAGAAGTTGCTGTAGGAAAATCTCTCCCAGTAATATTACAAGTAAAGAATAATTTCGTTATTTACATTTTATAGAGATCAGATGTACACACGTTCCACACAGTTCTCTATTCCTCTTTCTGTGAGTGCTAAGAAATATGCTTACAACATGCCATTTTAAAATGTCCCATATTATGCTAAGTTCGGTTTTTTGTTCTTTTCTAAAGCCCCTCCTCATCACTGGATATATTCTGATCATTTCAGTGCTGAAGTTAATGTTGCTGTGAGTACACAGCCTCACTGCCGGTATTGATTAGCATAGACATTATAGACAGTGTGACAATTTATGTTTTAAAACGAATAATCTATGTATTAAAGCGATATACTATACATTTTAAGTTCATGTGCAAAAATAAATAAAAAACAGAACTAAGCATAATATGGGACGTTTAAAAACATTAAAGACTGTAGGTTAGTTTGAACAGTGATACCTTTTGTCTCCTCAGCACCAGGATGGAAATCACTATAGTTGCAAGACCAAGAGCGATGAAGCCATACTGCATGTACTCCATAACAGCGGGCAAAATCACCAGGTTTGTGTGAAATGTGTTCAGGATGGGGCCATCAATATAACCGCTCTAAAAAAATAATAATAATAAATAATGTATTTTTAAGAATTCAAGAATTAACAGCTTAGGCTTTTAATCATACTAGTCACATACCTCCCCAAACCAAAGCAGTGGCATCACCACCTCTGAAATCTTGCCGGTTTCTCTGCAAATATCATACAATGAAATACATTTTTAAAGTTGTATCTACTTGAGGAAAAACAAACCTTTTCATAATCATTTTAGAGATAAGATGTAGATTCTTACGTAATTCCTGGAACTGTCTTCATGTAAAGATTCAGCTGGAGGCGAATGGATACATTTAGAGGTACTCCTGTTTGCTGTGGAGAGAAAGTCAACACGAAACATAATATTTTGGATTAAACAGCATACCTACACTGATAAATGTGCATGTTGCATCATATCAAATGTGTAAGTAACTTTCAGTAGTTAGGAAAAGTAATGAGTCTCAGCAGAGCAGATAAGTATTATCTAACAGCTATAGCGCTGCAAGTTGTTAAACTGATAGGATAACTTCACCAATTTAGATAAAAGATAAAACTGATTTAATCATCATATTTGGTTTAATCATTCATTCAAACTTGAATGTAATTTATGTAATTTTTTGCTAGGTTTTGAAACAAGTTATTGGAGTAATAAAAAAAGTAATACACTTTGATTACAAAGATAAGATAATGTTCCAATTGCCTTATCACAAAAGCTCAGGTTAAGATTGTGCATTGAAAATAGTGGTATTCTGCTGGGCTTTCATCATTATTATTATTATTAATATTATGATCTCAGAGTACATTACATCAGTAACATTTCATAAATATATTTCAGTACACATTTTTGCATAAGGCCTTTTACCCAAGGTTTACACACATAATCAAGGCCAACTAAAATCTTAGATTACCCCTGCATACCAGGAACAATTAGTAGAGGTTGTAAATTTTTATGATATGAGGAAACTAGAATGCAGTGATTGCTCCAAACATTTTTTTTTTCCCAAAAGCTTTGACGTGTTAAAATGACAGTGACACACAATACAAAGTTCATGATAAACAATCAGTTAACCTCTGCCTTGGGACACGCACGCCAGCCCCAAGGATACACCTACTGTATCGGATAAATAATCCACCATACCTTTTCTACTGTTATGGTTTGGTGTGCAGTCGTACACTCACCGGGTGAATGTCAATGAAGAGACCGTGCTCCTCCTCAGTGGGAGCCAGCCCCTGCACAAAGTCCAGCAGCACGGGGTCTGCATTAAAGAAGTGAGGGTGGGAGATAAACGTTGGGGAATCTGCAACACAATGCAAGAAAGGTTACAGGTAGTTTTATCAAAAGACATTTTAAATTAAATGAGATAGAAACATATGTACTGTGGCGACAGCTGCTGACGTTGAGCAGACCAGATTGTCTGCATGGACAAAATCCTTCATTGGGTTCATAGTCTGTTCCATTAGCGAAAAGAGTTGGTGGTGCAACATATCTATAATAAGGGATCCCCTTCATCTGACCCGGGCGCTGGTAAACAAGTTCCATTGATCTGCCATAAAACATGTACTTATTTTTGTTCAACTGTCACATTGTTTATATTTTGTATCAAGTACCTGCAGGCATCAGGGCTGTAGAAAGGCAATGTGGTTTCTTTGGTCATGAATGGGGGCCACATCTGTCCTGCTGTGCCATTAATCATGTTGCACTGAGGTGTGTGCCAGTAGTTTAGCTAGAGACAAAGACAACACTTTATAAATGCTTCAACTAAACATTTACCAACAGTGTATTTGAACAAAGTATCCTCACCTCTGTCAGGCCGTTCCAGGAGTCAACTCTGTGGACATTTTTGATGTTATCTTTTCCAGTATAAATTGTGAAGAGGCCAGTGTTGGAGTTGTTAAACTAAAAACACATCAGATGAGCCATTTAATATTTCCCCTTGTTATTTCATGTTTATGTTGAATTTATTATCGACATACGTACCTCTGCAAAGAGGCCAAATTTCCCAGAGGAAGGCAACATGCCTGGCAGGTATTTATTAAGAAACTCTACCAGTTTGCTGTCATAGCCCCACATGAGCTCTTCAACTGTCTTTGTTAGAAAGGGGCCTTCTTTGAAAGTTTTAAAGGTTGTACTGATCATTAAACGCACAGCGTAAGGCAGATCTTGCATCATTACAGCAGAGCCCTGGATATACAACAAGGACATTAGTGCCATGTTAAAGGAAAAAAACAAAACAAAACAGAAGAAGCACACTTACCAGGACCAGCATATTAGGGATGGTGACGATGTCGGACTCATTGCCAACAGACATGTCAGGCTCAAAGTAGTACTGCCGATACTCTCTGTATGACACAGTGTTATTTGGGTGAAATGTGATGTTGTCCTTCTGACAACGTTTTCTGAAAGAAAACAAACACTTTACAACTGTGTTAAAATGGTTATCAAACATTGTAAGGCTATTTAAAATCTTGCATGCTTATGCAAGACGTATTGCTAAGAAGTTGAAAAGAGTAACCCTCCTTGAGTTTTTTGAAGCAAATGCAAAACATCCATGTGAGACAAAGTATGATGGAGCTCAATCACACCCCTCACTCTTTAGTTCTCCATGTAACATATGGGACAGTTACATAACAGGACCTAAACGGCATCCCACTATGTCTCAGAAAAAGGGGGAATGAGAGTGATCGACAAAGCACAAAATGTTCCAGGAAGCTCGATAGACTAAGTGTAGTTTTATAGTGGAGTGGACTAGAAGAAAGGACTAATAGGCTGCTTTATTACTGATTTGGAATATTTTTACCTGTAAACATATGGTCCACGCTGTTCCAGCATTGGTTTTTCGCCTCTTAATATTTCTTTAGGATTGAGGACATTGAAAAAGTAGACAGACATGAAGAAGGGCACTGGAATGTCCTTCCACATAGTGTAAGTCAGTTCATTGTTTGGGTCAATCACTGTGTTCTGCAAAACAAAACAATAAACAGTAATACTCCAAATACATTTGGATAAACATTTAAATCATGTTTTACAGTTATCTAAGTTTAAGCGTCCTTATTAAACCAAATCAAATTATGCAAGCAGCCCATGTCCTGCAGTGTCAAAGATAGGCTATTATGACTATAGGCCTTACTTAAAGCTAAAGCATCCAACCTCTATGTTGTAGTTTTGTTTTAGTTTTGGTGTTACAAACAATATGATCAAGCCATTTGCTATGACAATATTTTTAATTACATAATGAAATGTCCAGTGTTACTAGTTGCTACATTTTAATCCATCAATGATCTCTTGTTTGATCTTGAACAATTACTTTAGACTTGACCTTTATTCCAGTGGGTTACCTTACCTTTACTATCTGATCATCAATAATAAGCGGTCCCACAAACGCCAGCACAATCCCGAAAAACACTGCAAGAGCACCTGCCACTATGAATCCCACAGCTACTTTGGATTTATTAATTGCCATGCTGCTCTGTAGCTTGTGTCAATAGAGGCTGTCGGTGTCGCCCCGTTCGCCACTTGAAGTGTGCACGCGCTCTAGACTCACTGACGTCCCGTCTCAGAACCGCAAGGTTGCATATTAGTGTGTACTTCAGCAGTAGGCTGCATGTTTTTGTGTTCGACCTAGTTTTATTATGCCTTAGCAGACATGCCACGCCTCCTGTTTCGCGCAAAGGACTCTGGGTAATGTAGTGCCATAGCCCACGTTGCCCGATTAATTGACGTGACTGAAATATTGAGACTGTAGAATTACTGGGCCATGGTACAACTGTACATTTAGGAAAAATAATAAACGTATGCGTGGACCTAATTCGCTTAGCCTGTCTGGATCTTAATCGGACAAAAGATAATTATGAATTATTATTAAAATCGTCATATTTACTAAGGCTATCGGACAATGCATAAACTCTTACCTTAATGATTTGGTCACGCATCACGGCTGGGCCCACAATAAACAGCACTGCTCCAAAGACTACGGTGAGTATCCCAGCCACTAAAAACCCAATAGCTACTTTTGATCTGTTGATAGCCATGATGTTTCAGGACGCCTCAAAAGTCCTGTTTCTTGTGTAAAAATGACGTGCTCTTGGATGCAGAGTAGGAGACAGACTACTGAGGGGTGTGACAGCTGGATTATAAGGTGCAGACCACACCCTGGGGCTCGAATACCCTTCATCAGAAACACAGTGGGCCAGTGTGAGAACTTCCCGTGTGGACATTATCCTAAAACCATTTCACTTTACCACGGACACACGTCATAGTCAGATGATAAACCCTGTACATAAATTTACTGTGGGCCTAAACGTAATGTTTTAGGGCTTCTGTAGAGCGCTAAGGATGATAGTTTTAATATCCTTGCTCTGTGTAGGCTATAGCTTGTCAATAAATATGAATTTTATTAATTTATTCAATTTATAAACAGCCTGATTGAAGGATAACTCTGTAGGTTGATATGGATTATTCTGGTCAAGATGCAATAGACACAGGCCTAAAAAACCCTGCCCATTCTGTTTTTTGTTTTGTTTTTTGTTTTGTTTTGTTTTTTTAACTTAAGAAAAAGCATAAAAATTAAACGAAAAGAAATCAAAAATATATTCGTCTGCTGTTGGGTGTGGACAATCCAATCAAAGCTGATATGCGTTTCAAATGCAGAATTACCCTTTAGGCAAAACCATTGTTGAATTTAGTAAAAATCATATACAGTCTATGGTAGTAACAGGCCTAGAATAAATATTTTTAAAGCTAATATTTTGATGCATATTTTAATCATATTCTTTACGAGTTGGTTCTGGTTATATTTTCAGACTAATTTAATTTTTAAAAGTTTTAAAATCGGTGGAGAATACTCCTTAAAGTTGAACCAAAAGATCAAAGGAAAACTCCTTGCCATTGCCCAATTATTTTATTAATAATGCCTCAATTTGTCAAAAATACATCCGGTTACTACCATTTCCACTGTAACTATATGCTCATCCACTATATAAGTGTATATATAAGCAGTATACTATATACTGCTTATCGCGTTGTAGGTCTATAACTGCATGATTATCATCTACAGAATCAAATAATAATTTGTGAAATGTTAATCAGCCTTAAGTTTGCTCAGACAGTTTAAGTTTACGTTTGTGAGATTTTCCAGTAGGAGTCATCTTAACCATAAAATGGAGACTAATCTAGCTCCAAGGAATCACACATTATGGCCCCAAATGATATTTATGCTTTGCTTCATTAGTGGATTTGGTGGATTTGGACGATGAAGGACCCCTCTCTTATTTGGCACACACATGACTGTAGAGTACGCACTCGAGGGCCATGAGACCACTGAGCTGCAGTCCACCGCAGTGCCTCATCTGACTGAGCTGTGAAATCTCACTTCCTCACAACGTTTTAAATGTTATAGCGTGACTTGTCCTCCTACATCATCACACACGACCCAAAGTGCTCTTTACATGCCTTCCTGTTAAAACGCTGATTCTTACTTTTCAAAAAAGGAAGACCTCTAACTAAATAAATAACCCCTGCACCCGGTTTTTGTAGGAAGTTTGTCACAATATCACATGCTTCACATATGCTGAAGATTCTCCCTGTTCTTGTCCCCATGACAAAGAGGAGTAAAGATGTTTTAACAGATTGAGTAATTTTGAGTTGTCTAAATAAGTTAAATACTGCTAAGGGTGTCTCCTCCACCTTGCTAAAGGATCTTATTAGCTTATACTGAGGATAAAAAATACAGATTTGAAAATTGTGCTCTTTTGTTTCCTCAATGGTACAATAATCGCCCCATATTTACAGCGTTTACCTCATTCTCAAATAGAAGCAGTGTGATACTGGTCCTACAGCTCTCTGACTCCCTCACACTACATGTCTAAAAGTGTGGGAACATTCTCCGGCCAATGTCCAGATGAAGTTTATAAATCTGATTTATAAACTTCTAATCTGACTGTGTTGTTTGTATTTAACCTCAAAGTGTCGTTTTTTACTAAATCTTTTTTACGCCAAAGATTTACCAGATTTAGGAAAAGGGAAAGTTTAGGGAAAGTAAATTTCTGAAACGTTTCCTAAATCTGGTAAATCTTTGGCAATAATTAACACAAAACACAAAAAATGTTTGGAAAAGTAAACTTTGTGAACAAAACATAAAACACTAGAGTAAAAAGGACACTTTGTGGTTAAAATACAAACACAGTCATCAGATTTATAAACTTCATCCGGACATTGGCCCGAAATTGTGCCAAAGCAATTCAAAAAGCTGTAATAACATTATCCACAGTTCCAAGTCATTTTTTTGGCAATATTAGTGCAAGCTACATGTAGATTTGCAGCTTTCTGCTAAAAATGTATGAAACTGAATGTGTGCTGCCTGCTACGATCTACTTGTAGTTGGTGACTCTTTCACTCCCTCCTCCTCTTTCACTCTCTCCTTTAGTCCTCCAGGTACTGCCCAGTTTAGCAGCTCTGTTTGGGGCAAACTTATCTTTTGTATTTCTATGACCTTATGTCAAATTTAAAATACCGTACTTACTCTGCGTCTTTGTCTTAGAAGCTTTTAGTTCATTCGCTATATGAGGCCTGTTTTGTATAATGACTTATTTACCTTGCTGTAATTTGTATAATGGTAACAAATATGTAATATTTAGATCTAAAAGTGTAAAATAATGACATTTATAGTGTATTTTCCATTTTACTAGCCACTTAAACTATAGATAATTATGTATAGATATGTTTGTCCACAAGATGTCAGCCTCAGTCCTAAACAGCCTGTCTGTAGTTTCATAGGCAAAAACAAATGTTTACTCACCAAAGACATGAGAAGTCAAACAGAGCTGTTATTAGGGGAGTTAAAATACTTTTAGCATTACACTGTATCAGTGGTGGATGAAATACTCAGTTTTGTTTACTTAAGTAAAAATACAGATACAGTTACAAAAAGTTACTCAAGTAAAAGTATCACATGAGAAGTAAAAGTAAAGTAAAAATATTAAAGTACCTGATTAAAAATGTACTTAAGAGTAAAAAGTAAAAGTATTTTGCAAAGAGTTTTAGAACAATTTAAGAATTAAATGTAGTGATTTTGGCTGATTTTAAGTGATTCAGTTGATTTCTTGATTTTTCTAGCTGTTTTTGAGTATTTGGTTAGCTCAAAGTTGGGACGTTAACTCAAACTGAATGTGCTAAAAATAAGTCTCAGCCATTTCAACAGGTCTCACACCGTAAAGAAAAGTACTTTTTACTTTTCAGTCCAGATCTAAAATGTAGTGGAGTAGAACATACAAATACTACTCAAAGTAGTGAAGTAAAAGTAAAAAGTGTCCACTGTAGAATTTACTTAAATAAAGTACAGAAAATTTGTACTACTAAATTCTATACTGTAAGTATTGTACTTTTACTTTTGTACTTTGTTACTTTCCACCGCTGCATTGTATACAGGCATTCTAACTGCAGCAATGATTGTGGATGATGAAGAGGCGCTAAAAATATATATTTATAGGTGGTACAGAAGTGCTTGTCCCATGTCTGCTGTGAGGTGAGGGTGTGTCCTCAGGAGAAGTGTCATACAAGAAAGTGCAATGACCTGTAGCTCCATTCATTCAGTCAGCCCAGAGCAGCTCTCCTACCTGGTACAGCAGTGATGTTCTGAGGCTGTTTTTTCATCAAGGACCCTAACCTAAATTCATATGGAGATTGAAAGCATGGTCGCAAACAGTGTACTTGTTAGAGCCAGGGAAGGTAAAAATGATTTATTTTTATTTAAAAAATGCTAAAGTTCAGTTGTTAAAATTAAGACTTAAAGGTGCACTGTGTAACTTTTTGGTTGGGGTTCTGTCACCTTCTTGTTTCTATGGATATGTCATTGCTCGGCCTGGAATGTTACACATTACATTTATTCAATTACAGGTGGTTTTATTGCTCAAAAATACTTAGAAAAAAAGCATTCTGACAGTGAGTGGGGTTGCCTGTGCACAGATCTGACCTGTAAATTGTCCTGGTTTGGTCTCCATGAAGATAGAAAGGTTTAATACCATATTGTGAAACATTCCAGACAAAGCAATAACATCTCCATGGAGAAAAGCATTTGACTGACCCTTTGACAGAAAAATTACACAATGCACCTTTAAATCTTCGCCAGTGTTATATTTTATGTGTTTTTACCCATAATGCCATGGTCAGTGCCATGACCGTCATACTGCTGTGCATTAAGTTATTTTGTTGTGTGTACAGCAACACTGCTTTGTCAGGCTTAACTTGAACTCCTTATTTACCTACAATTATGTCGAGGTTTAGAATATGAAAAATGTGAAATCTCTGACCTAACCCTAACAATATTTGTCATTTTAAAAAATACAACAAGTGTTAAGGTAACTGCTAAGCCATTTAAGTCTGAAAGTAAGTTGCAGAGTAATGCAGTCATACAGGATCTGGTGACCTATTCTGTGTGCTATTATTAGCCCATTCATGGTAGAGCTGCATACTATTGTTAGAAACCTGCCAGATACAAGACAACTCACGCATGTTGCACAATAACAAAATGAACTGTCTTTATTAGGTGATATTTTTGTTTAAAAGTAAATAACTTTGCTCAGGTGGAGGCAACAAAGGCAGGAGCTGGAAGTGGAAAGAAATGTTGCGGTTCCCCCACATCAGTCAGTGCATGGAGTTGGCCAAGACCATTGGTTTGTTCAGTCTTTATCTGTGACTTTATAGTACAGGTCATCCAAGGTCATGTCTCATCTTGTTTTTTGTGTCAGAACAAGACTACTACAGTTTATGTGTTCAGCAGCCGATTGGTAAGAGGCTTTTCCAACTCTTCTGTCGGAGTCGACCTGATCTGCAGAACTACATCTCCTTTCAAGATGCACTGGTACAGTGCCCCTCACACTTAACAACACAGTGAGCTCGAATTACACAGTGATAAGAGAAGGTGTCAGTAAGGACAGCCAGGGTCAATCAAACCTTAACAAATCTCAGTATGCTCCCAGAGACATGACACAACCCTAAAGGAAAGCCTAAATTTTTACAGTACATTTGGATAGTATATTTATTTTTTAACCTTTTCCACAAAAATATAACATCACACACATAATAAGTACAATAAAGCAGTCAAGTAGTAATATGGAAATCATGTCAAAAACATTTGCAGTATTTGTACATGCAAACTAAAAGGCTTAAATGTTTTTGTCTCTATTCTAGGAAAGCTTTGAAACCCAGGCGGATTCTGAAAGAAAAGTTTTTGGTTTAACCATCATTCAAAGATTCCTCATGAGCCAGGTAAGAAGAAAAAAACCTTTTTACGTGGTGTAGAGCCTTATATGTTTATATATTATATAAAATGTATTGTATTATTTAAGTCTCTTATTAATGGCTCATTTATGTCCTCAGTCTGTTCAGTGCCTGCCCACAGTGCAAAGTCATATGCAGGCCTGCATACAAGCTCTGGAGCTGGACCTCAGTGCAGATGTTTTTCATGCATGCAAAAAGTAGGTGTAGTCCTATTGCATGTGTGTTATAGTTGTGTTATCCAGTCACACACTGCTATTAGTTATGTAAATCATTCTCTGCTTTGATTTAGAAACCATTGGGTTGGTCAGGTAATGTTACTATTGTACATATATTACAACTTTCTTCCACAAGATTGGAAGATGAACTATCTTCCAATCTTCCAATAAATCATCTGACAAGGAGAGCATGGATAATAAACCATTTTATTATTTTATTCTGTGTTTCTCCATCTTACAAATATGCTCTCTGCCAGATTAGAAATCACCGCTAATCATTTATATATGTAATTCTGTCTGTATGCCTAAACACTTGAGTTTAATGTCAAACTTGTCTGCATTTATCAGAGATCTGCATTCATATCTTTCTGGGAAACCATTTGTGCAGTATCAAAAGAGCATGTTTTTTGACCGTTTTTTACAGTGGAAATCGCTTGAGAGGTGAGTAACTTGTAAGTGTAAATTCACATTACTAGAACAAGAGTTGTTCTTATGTGTATATACCCAACTAATATTTGTTTAGGCAAAATGTTCCCATTATACTTTACCTATGGCTCTGCTTCTTTAAGGCAGCCGGTCACAAAGCATTGTTTCAGGCAATATAGACTTCTGGGAAAAGGAGGGTTTGGAGAGGTTAGTCTATGTACACACTGTAACTGATTTTACAAGTATTTGATTGAATGCATACCATGTGAACTTTTGCAACTGCCCTAATGACTAGTTACAACAAGGAAAATTAAAATGTTATTATGTTGTCTTTTGTAGGTGTGGGCTTGTCAAGTGCGAGCCTCAGGAATGATGTATGCCTGCAAAAAACTTGACAAGACTCATGTGAAAAAACGGAGGGGAGAAGCTATGGCCCTAAATGAGAAAGAAATTCTTGAAGCTGTGGACAGTCGGTTTGTGGTAAGACAGTTAACTTGAGGTTATTTGCAAAGTTTGCAAATGGTTGTCCCAATATGTTTCCTTTGTTAAGGTAAACTTAGCATATGCCTATGAAACCAAGCATGCCCTCTGTATGGTTCTGACAATGATGAGCGGAGGGGACCTGAGATTTCATATTTATAACATTGGTACACCAGGCCTAGAGAGAGAGAGGGTGTGCTTCTACGCTGCAGAGGTATGCTGTGGCTTAACACACCTACACCAGATGTCAATAATCTACCGGTCAGTACCTTTAATTGGCAATGTATGTATTAAACAGATATACACAACTGATATACTAACTGATATATAAATACTTATTTATTTCTAGAGATCTCAAACCAGAAAATATTCTCCTGGATGACTATGGTTAGTACAGATTAATAATTTGACTGAAAGTCTAAGTTATTAATAAAGATGGAAATGATCAAAGAAGTTTAGATTAGTTAATTGGTGATGGATGTAATAATAATTATTTACATTTGTGGAGCAGAACGTGATGTGTTTGCTTAATAAAACCACCAATATTATTTTTTGCTTGAGGAAGTACTGAAGGTATTGCGACATAGCAACAAAGACTTTTTAAGGAAGTAAATTGTTCAGGACAGTAGGTGTGGTTCTATTTTGAGATGCACCTGTCCTGTCTAACCATTTATAAAAACATGTACTAATAACAAATTAAAGCTTTTAGAACAGTTAAAATAAGTTGATTAGAAAGTGGGTAGGGATAAGGAAATATAAATTCTGTAAAAATTTTAATCTTGTGTCATTTACACCCAGGTCATATTCGAATCTCTGACCTGGGCCTTGCTGTGCGTTTGGCTGATGGGAAACTAGCACATGGCCGTGTGGGAACTATTGGCTATATGGGTGAGTTTGCTCTCTGTGTTTCATAGAAAGTACACTGTTAATAACATTATACAAATGAAAACATGATCTACAGCTCCCGAGGTGATTGGATATGAGCATTACGGGGTGAGTGCCGACTGGTGGGGTCTTGGATGTTTGATTTATGAAATGACTGCTGGTAAGCCCCCCCTGAGGACGAGGGGAGAGCACCCCAAACCTACTGAGATGGAGAGGAGGATTCAGTATGAAAAGGAAGAATATACTAAAATGTTCAGTAAGGAGATCAAAGATCTGTGTTCCTCGGTAAAAATCAAGACTAAAATACTATTTAGCAAATTTATATTCTCTCTAGTATTTTAAAATTTCACTGTTATGTAGCTGTTGGCCAAAGACCCAGTGAAGCGACTGGGATGCCAGGGCTCAGGGGGTAGTGAAGTTAAAGCGCACCCCTTTTTTAAAACAATTAACTTCAGGATGCTGGAAGCTGGCTTGGTAGAACCACCTTTTAAACCAGATGTAAGTATAATTTATAAGTATTTTTTATTTATCTTGGAGACTACTCATGACACATATAATAGGAATGTTTTGCTTATTTTTTGATTTGCTGAACTGTACGTTTAACAGCCCAGACTGGTATACTGCAGTGATGTACAGGACATTGAAGAGTTTTCTACAGTAAAAGGAGTGGTTCTGAACGAGACAGATGGGGAATTTTACTCCAAGTTCTGCACAGGTCGAGTTCCCAGAATGTGGCAAAATGAGGTACTTATTCATTACTCTACAGTGTGTTGTTTTTAAGATAGAATAATTAATTACCTCCGCCAAGGAGGTTATGTTTTCGCCTGAGTCTGTCTGTTTGTTTGTTTGTTAGTTAGCAAGATAACTCAAAATGTTATGGACGGATCTTGATGAAATTTTCAGGAAATGTTCCTAATGGTAAATCCTACAGATGATTAGATTTTGGTGATGATCCAGAAGAAATCCTGGATTCTGGATCACTTTGAAAACTGAGCTGCTTGGCGGAGGTCTGCGCTCTCTGAGTGCTTTTCTAGTTGAAGTCTGTTTTCTCTCTTAGATGATAGAGACTGGATGTTTTAGGGAGCTGAATACCTTTGGTCCAATGGGCACTCGTTCTCCAGACCTAGTGTCTTCCCAGGTATCTGACAGCCCTAAAGGTGGCCTACTGCGTCGCATATTTCGCAGACATGTAAGGTCAAAATACCATATTGACACATTTTCGGTTTCATTATAGTTTCTAGATACACTTTTGCTTTTTTTGTAAATTAGCACCAACGGACAGACTCACCGGACGAAAATAAAGTAATCAAGGATTCAGGACCGGACTCTGAACTGTGACCTATGAACTGTACACAACAAAAAGTTGATCATCAGTGTGTCATCAGTGGACATTTAAGATATTGTAGTATATATTGTAAACTGTGTCTAGTTTGAACGCTTCAATGTAAATATATTTTGATACAAACAACTACTGGCCTTCTGACAGTTAAATGTTTTGATCTACTGAAAAGTGATTTTGCACACTGCTCATTCTGCTTTCTAACTTGAAAAACAAAACACAAATTATTAACATAAATGTCTACAATAATCCTACATATACTACCTTTAAAAAATTTGAATATTTTAAAGTAGTTCTGTTAGACATACTGTTACAGTTTAGGAAGCGTTGAGGTGGACAAGACATACAATTTTATTGATTTCAGAGCAAACAATAAAAACAAACTTGTATTAATAGTAAAAAAAAAACAAAAAAAACACACACACACAACCAACACTGATTAAAAAAAAACACATAAAACTGAGAATGTGCTAAATTATTAAATGAAAGAGGACTACACATTACAATACAATATTTATGCTCAATCAGTGGCTAGACATTATGATGCATTCTGCCAAACATTTTCGCAGCACAGCACACAGCTGTTTTGTACATGGCACTGGAAAACTTTAAAAAAAACTGATGGTTGTCGTCATGGTGGAATTATCCTCATAGGGACTTTGTTTTAAGGAAACTGATCATCCTTCCCAGGGAGGACTGCGCCTGCCATCTACATCTGTCTCCACGTGGTATAACATATCAGCTAGAGTGTGCTCTATCACAGCCCCCCAGCCCATGTCACTCATCTGAAACAGTAAACCAGAGGTTCAGAATATGTAAATTATGGACTGCTAAAACACTCAAATTTAAATCTCACCGGCTGGTACTTTAGATCTTTGGGAGGGTGTTTGAAGTGAGGCCCAAAATTGACTGACACCTACAAAATAAATTTTAAGTAAGATAAAGAAATTCTCAAATAACCAAAACATATACACCATGTTTAAAGTTTTTTTTAACTAACTAGTTTTTAATTATAAATTTGCATTCAATTTTTACTCAACTGACCGTGCAGCTCTTGTACAGTGAAATGGCTGGATAGTAGATTCCTTCAAATAGGCTTTCAAAAGCCACTCCTTGACTTGCCCCATTTTTGTAAAATATCATCTGAACCAGACACACAAGTTAATACTTTGGAATTAACCTATAACTATAACACAGATCTGTCTTTTCAACTTACTTTACTGGGGCTTGTTGCCTTGAGGTTTTTTTCCGCTTTATCCACGTAGTCTTTTTCCTCAAAATACAAGTAACTCTTGAACTTGATTAGTGCCTGAAATAAAAATAAAAAACAGCACTAAAGCTGACTCATTTATTGTGCATTTTATACATTGGTTTGAGGCTTACCTTGTCCTTGTACGTGTCAGGAAGAGCTTTTGCAGTTTCAGTTTCATCTGGCAGCTCAATGTAGAAACCCAGTGTGTCTCCTTGGCCATATCCTGAGGAATAGTGCTTTCCTATAGACTGGTGAAAGCGAGTGCCCTTCTTGCTACGCCATGAATAGCTGAACTTATCATAACCTAAAGGTGCCTGCAAGTTACCTAAGCAGGAGAAATATAAAAATATTGGTCAATATAATATGCATGTATTGATTATGAAATAATCAGTACAACATTTAGGCTAATGTGTTAGCATTAGTGAGTTGTATGAAGCTCCACCTACCAAGAGGCTGTGACCACCCTAGCCTCGCAGCAGTCTCTGGAGGCATGTCGTCAACAGTGACCTCAAAGAACCAGGCCCCTTTTCGCACCCCATGAGAAGCTCGTACCATTGAGTAGCCCTTCTCCCCAGTCACAGTTAGCCGGTCATCAGAGATCTTCAGCTGCGGTGCTGAAACAAAAGTGCGCCATGAATATACACCATACCAAACATATGCAGTATTACTGCATTGTTTATCCAAACTACTTGTGAAGTACCTCTATCGTGTAAAGCTAACAGCACCCTCTCATAGAGACAGGCCCTGTAGAGATCACCCGGAATAGGTTTTCCAGCCCAGCAGTCGAGCTCCAATTTTTCAGGATCAGGAGCATGGGGGTCTGGTTCTGCAAGGATGTAGCGATAGCCATCCTTATTAAAGGGGTGCTCCAGAGGATAACCGTGAGGTGGGAGCCGCTGGGCTGAAAACAAAGGGTCACTGTGCAAACACAAAACAGAAAAAAAAAAAGTTATTTAACTTTAGGGACTCATTTCATGAGTGTGTGAGTGTGTAGGTGTGTAGTCCTACCTTCTGGTCCGCTTAGTTGCTCCTGCAGCAGTCCCTTCTTGCTGCTGCTGCTGTTTGCGTTTGGCTCCTCGTCCTTTTCCAGGACCTGCAGCCAATGCACCTGCAAAAAAACAGCCATTAGAGACACTTTCTAGAAAACTACAATATAGACAAACAAGGAAATAAGCTGCAGCAGCCCAGTTAATCAGCTTTACTCCCAACAATGATTGAATTCAGTGTAGAAACCCAAAATTACACACATATGCAAGCAATCCTATAAATAAGTAACTATTCTATACTCTATATTCCAGAACTGGGGATGTGGTAACATATTTGCTTTGTTACACAATATGTGTGTAGAGTTGAATTTTTATTTATTTATTTATTTATCTTTAACTTTGCAATTGGCACCATGTTCTCACAGAACATTTGCCATAGAATTTTAGTGGAGCACAGCTGAAGGAATTAGAAAGCCCATTAGCAGCAAGCCAAAGACAGAGAAAGACTAGGAACTTTTTCAGGGATGGGTAACAGGGGCAAAGGGAAGACAGGGAAATTATGAATACACACAGATGAAGTTGCCCAAAACATGCCCATAGACCATATTAATTGATTAAAATTGTGGTTTTCAATTTAATTACAGATCTTGATCAACCATCAGGGTCAACTTCTATCCAAAGGATTACAACACATAGACATTAAGTAGCTCAGGGTACTATATATTCACCTGAGAAAGTAGATCCACCTGGAACACAATGCACAAAATGACCATTGTCACCATGTTCAACACTCGGAACATGAGCAGTATGATTTTGTTTATCCTTTGCTTTCAATTGTAGTTTATTTAAGGTAGGGTATGTAGCCTGCACTTTAACTTGTTTACACAAGAAATATAACAACTAAACCTGGCTTACGAGTGTATTAACCTGCATATTGAGGACCTCTCAGTATATGTACAAGCATTGTTATTAGTAAAATCAATTGATTTAAACAGGCTTACTTCATATCTGAGAGGTAAGGTTTAAGAAATATTGAATAAAATCCTACATACCCTACCTATCATTTTCAAGAACATTTACCATTTAGTCCAGCAGTAGTGGGAGGTGCTGTGGTCTGTTTTTGTGTATCATATGAAGGACCAATGTTTCCAAGATCCTAAAGGAATACAATAATTTATCATCTACAAATGATATGTATCGAAGCATACCATGAAATATCATAAAACAATACCTGATCTAAAAGGCCAAATTTGGGGTACTCTTCTTCTGTGTCTTTGCTGCCAGGGTCAGGGTGTTCTTTTACAAGGAAAACATCTCGCTCTTTGCTCTAAATGAAAAATATACATCACACATCATCTACTAATTGATGCAAATTTTGAGGCATCCAGGGATAAAATATTATCAACGAGTTGAACTAAAACTAACTGGACTTACTTAGCTTTTGAAGCAGACGTTTTGCTGCTCACCAGGTAGCTTCATCAGGCCCTGTGTTGTGTCACACCTGGACGGAGCCGACCAAGGATGCCCCGGTCTGTTACATCTAGTGGGAGGCAGTCACCAACACAAGCCCTGATGAACCTACTTGGTTGGTAGTAAAATGTCGGCTTCAAAATCCAAGTAAGTTTACTTAGCTTTAACTTGTTGATAATATCATCTACTGATTCATGCAGGAGAAATCACAAAAATATTCTATCAAGACACTGAATTACGTCTGTGGTATTTGTGACAACAATACTCGCAGAAAGTGACAAATAACATTACCATTGTCTTCACAATGTTGTTAGGCCATGTTAATTTTCCTGGCCTCTGGCGAGTTGTCATACACTCCCAGTACTTGTCAATGAACGGTATGATATCCTAAAAACGTAATAAAATAATAATAAAGTTAATGGCCACAAAATAATAATTAACAAAGGCATATTACTGGGCTCTTTGGAAGAGCCCAATAATATGAACATCGGCTGTTCAACCTCTCTATCCCTACTAAATAAACACAAGTACAATTCTGACAGTTATTTGCTTAAGATCCAAAATATTTTGACATTTTAACCCATTAAGGGTATTAATGAAAACTTGATTATTATATGTAGAGACTTAGGTTCACCTTGTCCTTGGAGAACATCGTCTTTGGGTGTTCATCCTGCGTCCTGGAACGCCAGGTGAGGTTAGCCAGTGCTGTGAGGCACATTTCCTTTAAATCTGGGACAGGACGAATGGAAAAAAATGCTGATAGAACAGTTATTTAATTGATAATTATACAAGTATATTTTAATGCACATACTTGCTTGTTTTCTTAAGAAGTATGTGTTGCCACTATGGTGACATGCATTGCAATGGAAGACATAATTAGTCATAAAGGGAAGACAAGTCCTGAAAATAGAGAGAACATAGCATAAGGATATCCATTAGCTGAAGTTTTATAGTTTGGTTGGTTGTCTTTTATTCAACATACGCGGTGTCGATGCCAAACGTATCTGCAGTGAACCACTTCATGCACAGGGCACACTGGAGCTCCACTTCACCCAGCTGCCTGCCACTCTCCTCATCCCCAGACCCGGTAACGGTATCTGCCGCCTCCGAGCCTTCACCGGCTGTGTCCTGGGATTCCCAACCGAAAAAAAAAAATCATATTACAAATCTCGAATGTGTCGTACAATAAATACTGTGCTACAGACATGGGTGTTGATTTGAGGTATGGATTGTTACCATTCCTTCTTTGCCATTGGAGGATTCAGTGTCCATATTGGCAGGCAGTTCTCTGAATGAGGCATCACTGAAACAGAAAATTAATAAAGCCTACATTCTCCAAATGGTTATATATGGTATAATATGCAGCAATCTTCAATTGGCTAGTAGCACCGCCAGTTACAGTGGTAGCACTATTAGCCGCTTGTACCGTTGCATACTAATACCACGTGCATTCACAGAACGCTTATAACATATTATATTCCATTAGGACAGGGAAGATATTAAACATTGGCATATGGGTAAGACATACCCATCTGCAACCTCGGCACTTGCTCCAGATCCGACGCCCGCCTCTGGCTCAATGGTCTCCATGTTTGATTTCAAATCAGTGAAAACAAAAGAAACATCGCGAGAGACAACGATTTCCGGTTCGTGACTGGGGCTCACTAGTGCCCCCTCTAGGAATCTGCCAAAAGAACACCGTCGATAGATAATAGTACAGGGGTCTTCAACGTTTTTCAGGCCAGGGACCCCCAAACTGATGGAGAGATGGAGCAGCTACTATATATATATATGGCATACAATTGTGTTTAATATTAAATTGGGCCTAGTGTCATGTATAAACAGAGCTACTCTATTATTGTACATTCAGTACTAGGGGAGTATTCCATCGAAGTCGCTTAACAAGTCTAACTTATCCAAAAATCCTGAGCTGAAACTAGCTCCATCTCCATCCTCAACTCGTTCCATGACAGAAATAAACCAGAGTTTGACCAAAGCTCAGGCCTGAAGTTTAAGCTGCACTTTGTGCGCGCTCCCGGTGACTCTGAGAAGGTCAATGGAGCAACGACATCACGGAAAATGGGCTCAAAGTGTGACTTTTTTTTAATGATCTGGCAAAACGAGAGGAAGCCACAGCGGGCACGGACTCCCCTCCTCTCCCGGTCCTTCCGCGGGTAGGGAGGAGTCTGGCTGTAGTGCGGATCCTGGTTAATGCGTCTGGGAATAAAACAATAAAATCCGTGCCGACGTGTTTGCAGTTTGATAGGGAGCGAGAGACGAGTCTAATCAACCAAAGATTTCGCGACCCCCGCTGAAGACCTCTGTACTAGTAAATAGATAAAGGTAAAAAGATGTATATTTCATTAGCTGTACAAGCACAAGGCACATCTATAAAACGCTGCAGTGTTATTATTAAAAATCTACCTCGTGGATCATAAATACATGAGGCTATAACAAGTTATCTCTAATTTATTGGCCTGAACACAAATTGTCATGACCACAGATTACTGATAGATTGTGCAGTGTCACCTAAAGATAAGAACTTTCTTTGCCCTGCTGTATTTTTCTTTGGCCCCCTACATTTCAGATTCAGAATGTTTAGCCATGTATGAATGTTAACAAATCTAGCTGGCTCATGTTTATCCAACAACAACAACAATACCAATAACTAATTTAACTTTCAAATGTTTAATTTCCCAACTAAATATCAAACTGTACCTATCATCAGGTTGCAGCAAACTGTTGTTTAAGGAAACCATGTTGAGATCTTGGAAAACTAGGAGACATACCTAACACAACACGCTGATATATGCATTAGGTCTTATTTATGAATGTATTTACTTGTAAATTCAGAATATAGGCTTTTTTTCCTGGCCACAGAAATTATCCAATTGTCCAGATTTTTAGTGGAAGAGGAAACCAGGGTAATCGAAGGGAAGGCAGACATGGGGAAGATATGCAAACTCCACACAGAAAGGCCTCTCAAGGGTTGAAGAGTTGAAATCTACTTGCTGTGAGGCTGAAGAGCTAATCACTGTCCCACCATGTTGTGATACTCCCAATAGGCTATATGAATATTTTACACTACTGTTTTGACATAAAGGATGGACATGGACATTTTTTCATTGTTTTAGATATTGAGATCAACAAAATTAAAAAGTAGGTTATATCAGAAGTCACATCCACATAATACCTCTGGAGTAGTACTTAAGTAGTAGGTTACATAACCCAAGTCTAATCTTGATACCTGATACGAAATGCATAAAATTCAACATATTCAACATAATATGCTGAATTTTCACCTACCCCACATCTCCTCCCACAACTCACAGTATAACTTGAAATGACTGAAAACATTCAGACTCCAAGTCATACATGTTGGATAAAAAAAAAATCACATATTTTTCAAGAAAAATAAATGGGGCTTCTCTGTTCTGCAGTTTTGAACAGAAAGCCAGTGGACAAGTTTCTGTTATTTCTATTAAAGCTGTTTTACATGAAAAACACAACATGTCTTTAAACTAAGGTGATACTGAAGAGAAATTAAAGCGTTTGGCTTGACAGATGTAAAGAAATAATAACATGGACAACCTAATCCCAAATGGATATTATAGGGTGTACTTTCAAGTGCAAATGACCTTGTTTGTATTTACTCAGAGGAAGGCTGTAAAATCTTTTGTATTAACATGAGACCACCCCATGTAGTTTTTCCAAGTCAAACGTTATTTAAAAGATTGTGGGGTTGTTCAAACACCAGTAAACATTAGTTAGATACAAAGACAAGTGTGCCACTACGCATCTCACAAAAGAGCAAGAAAATGCAAAGAGCGCCCCTGAGTGCTGTCGTAAATGCTTTCAAGTCGTTGTCGAGAGTATAATGCTTGCGTTTTCTCCTCCCCTTGTCCTGTACTGTAGGCACTACATCTGTGAGACCAAAGGTTACGACAGTGATCAGCTGGTGTTTGCCTGAGGTTAGCCTGTAACAATAACAAACACATGCAATATACCTTTTTTTTAATAAAATACTGTGATTAACAGTAATAGTGATGACCGTTTTATGCCACTGCTGTAATAAAGGCAATCAGTAAACCCTTTTTTCAATTTTAATTTCTTAAATAATGAGTAGCTATACATTAATGGCACAAATAATAAATAAGTTGAACTTACACATAAAAAAGTTCAATTAGTGCAGATGTATGATAAACACTGGAACACAAGTTATTGTGAGAGGCCAGGTCTCATATTCAAACAACAAAATTAAATTGTCAGTAACAAGCACAAAATAAACTGTCACTCTTAATCAGTGCTGGCCAAAGTATGCGATTTTATTACCTTTTAGTACTTTTTATGCCCCCCCAGGTCAAATGTTACTCATACAAAAGTAAAGGTTTTTACTTACCTTAAAATAACCTACTATTAATTGTTAGAATATATAGGGTATCAAAAAGTACTATTTTTACACATGTAATCAGTTTTGTGAAATATAAACATAACAATCAAATATAAAATAAATATATATCTATTACCTCAAAAAATCAGATTATACCTGCTTACCACCACCCGCTGTTCTGGGATGAGCATCATAGGCTTTAAAGGACTAAATGCACTGAAAACCTGTCTGCAAAAGTAAAAGTTAAATCTACTTTCTACCTTCTTAAATCTACCTCTGCTATCTCACATTATGGGCCAACTGGCCTACTTGTGGTAAGCCTACTCTTATTGCTTTGTATTCAGGTAAAATGCAATGGAACTTCTGACAAATGTTGTTGTTTATGTTCACTTACAGTACTTTGTTGTGGTTGAGGGCATGAAAATGTTTTGCCCTAAACCATGTGTCAATTATGTAGTAGCCTAATAACTGTTTTATCATTATCAAGAAGATATAAAGCATCATCCTTGTCATTCATTCATCATGTTGACAGTGGCAAAATGTCACTAAATACAGTAAGAATGTTATTATGTTTATTTATTTCTGCATCTCACGTCTCTGTTCATTAGTCTGCTCTGAATCTCTTGACTTCAGTCTATGGCGTTCTACAAAGGCTGGGGTCAGACAGGGTCAAACATCTGCTAATTGTCCCAGTGTCCGGCCTCTTTCGGCTCAAACCTACAGCTTTGTGGTGGACTCTGCTGGAGTCTGCAGTGGCAGCTGTCCCTGCACCCCCAGAGTGGATTATTTACAATCACTTTACACCATGACCAACAGCCTCGCTCAGCATTAACCCCATAACTGTAATGACATCTTAAACATTGGGCTTTGAGCTGTTCATGAGTCAGGCTCCAAACAAGTGCAGGATGACAGAAGTCTAATAGGTTCACATTGACTCTGATGTAATAATGTTTTCCAAACAGGAAATAGCCTACAACCACTAGAATTATAATTTTAAGATGTTCAATTATTGTCACTGTGTGGATAGGCTGAAATCACCACTTTACTATTTAAACTTGTTGTGCCAAAAAAAAGGCAATACTCAGTAATCATAAACCAAACCAAGAAATCTAAGCATATATAGTGATTCTTTAGCTGAAAAATAATAACAGAATATTTAGCTATCATCTTTAACGATGGCAGTGGTGGAATATAATGAAGTACAAGTAGTAAAGAGTTGTACTTAAGTACACATTTTAGGTACCTGTGCTTTTTAAAATGGATATATTTTACTTTTACTTTACTCTATATAGAGGAGACCCCTGAACTGCAGTAGTCTCTGCCATCCACTTTGCAATTAAGAAAAAGTAGTTAACCCGAATAATACAATCTTAACGGTATGTTTCATTAAGTTTTCTATCAATAAGCCCATTCATTGGAGCCTGTCATTTGTGTTTGTTTACTGGTGAAAGTGCAGAGAAAAAAGCTGATCAGATGGCAGTCGTTTCTGTTGCATCCATGAAGTCGTAGTGTTTTCTAATTCATCTCTCCCGCTTTGTAGAGATGTCACCTTCCGCAGGACAAATGGTTCTTTAGAAAACGGGACACAAGAGAGAAAAGACGCAAACTTTCCCTTTGACGAGTCCATCAATTAACATAACAAGGTGCGTTCATGTGTCTTACCAGCGTAAAATCTCACATTTGCAAATAATTGCATGCTAGGACACAATAACGAACACGAAGAAGAAGAAAGGAGGCACATTTTAACCAGATGCACAGCAATAAATAATCGCCTTCGTGTCTCTCCAGCTGAGAGGCTAAATTTACATTTTCAAGTGCCACACGGGGGTTCCACGGGGCAGGAGCGTGCCTGCGTGCCCCCGCCGAAATGGCACTGACTGATTGTTCTCTTTTTATTTTAAACACCAATTTGAATAGGGTTAATAGGCTGTGGCGTTTAGCACCAGGATATAAAAAGCTAAGAGTTGCTCTGGCACAGTGTCAACTGCTGAAGCCAGCGCGTCAACTCAAAGATGCAGTCCGTGAAAGACACATGTGCGCACAGGACGTCTTTCTCTGTGGAGGACATCCTCGACCCGAGCAAATTTACGTGCAGAAGACCAGATCAAGATGCTGCTTTGGAAACTGCAGGTATGACTATGTTTTAATAGTCTAATAAGTTGTTGTTGTTGTTGCTGATGATGTTTATTTCAAACCATACCATTTCACCACATCTTTGTCCAATTCTAATGACACATACGTGTTTCTTTAGAACTTCAAACTCCAAAAGAGAACCAAGAGCCCATGCCCTGTCTGGTCCATGCTTCTTCAGATGACAACAGCAGCCCAGACGAGGAGAAGGACCAAGATACAAAAAATACAAAAATGAAGACAAAAAGCCACCGCATTCGCACTGCATTCACCTTGGAGCAGCTTCAGATCCTGGAGCACAGTTTTCAAAGGTGCCACTATTTGTCAGTGCTGGAGAGACACAACATCGCCACTCACCTGCACCTATCTGAGACACAAGTGAAGATTTGGTTCCAAAATAGGCGAACAAAGTGGAAGAAGGAGAGGCACCATGGCAAGGAAGGAGAGGACAATCACTGTTCCTTCATGCCTATGTCTTTTACCTCTCATCCATCATCATTCTACAGCCCTGTGCCCTATAACACACTGTACTCTCAGCAACGCACCCCAGTCCATGTGTTTACACCCACGCCTCTA
The DNA here is from genome assembly GCA_029959045.1 of Taenioides sp. WSHXM2023. Classification (NCBI taxonomy): domain Eukaryota; kingdom Metazoa; phylum Chordata; class Actinopteri; order Gobiiformes; family Gobiidae; genus Taenioides; species Taenioides sp. WSHXM2023. Next base: position 23,891,714 of record CM057085.1, read on the forward strand.
ATGCTCTACTCCTATTACAGATAATGGACAGTATCTGTGTGTATGATTGGAAAACTGAAAAAGCTGACTGCTAGCAGCACTAATGACTGTGTGTGTGTGTGTGTGTGTGTGTGTGTGTGTGTGTGTGTGTGTGTGTGTGTGTGTCAAATGGACAACTGAATATTTTAATATTTTTTTAGAATGAGAATATATAAATTATTTTGATAATACACTTTTAAAATATTTTTAATAAATTTGTATAACCATTTGAAAAAGGCTACATTTATTATTGAACAACACACTGGACAGCCAATGAACATCATGACTAAATAAAGAGGTAGACAAATGATAAAATAGGGTAAAATTACGTTTAAAGACTCATACGTTCAGATATTCGTAGCAAAACTGGCCAAAGTCACATAAGTTACTATAAATATAACTACTAGTTTCTATACTGTGTGATCCTTCTTCAGCTACCGCCATGAAGCTCACATAAGATTAACAAAACAAATAGCCTACTTTTCTACATTACAAATGCAAAAAATATATTCCTTAATTTCAGTCATTAAATTCAGTCATGTCCACTTAAAGTACACAGGACAGACTACTCAGTTCACTAAAACGTAGTTAGTAAAGGACTAATTATAATTAAAATATTGTAATTATATTTTACTAAAAAGAGTCTACAATAGAGATTAGACTATTAAAAATAAATGACAACACATTTATTTTGTTAAATGTGATCAGTATTATATTTACCACAGGTACTCTTCCACCAGCTGGAGTCATATATAGAAAAACATGAAAACCTGTCATACGAACAGACAATATATGAGGTGAGAATCTACAGATAGAGACAAAAGCTCTAAAAGTCTATCGCATGTTTTAAACAAAGAACTGCATACCTAAGGGTTGAAGAGGATGAGGTTTCCGGAGTGTTTTTAAAATCACATCTGAAACACATCTTTAACCACCTCCACACACACACACACACACACACACACACACACACACACACACACACACGTTATTGGAAACAGATGTGAAGAAAAAAAACAGGACTGACTGAGCAGGTCAGACAGGAGGACAAGTGAACCAAAGAAACAATGATCAGGCTCAGCTTCACTCCTAAAGGTGAGTGCTCGTAAAACACATGATGGCCCCAAGTCTAAAGATATCATGTTATTTTACACTACAATTGATTCTGAAGTATAGTGGTAGCATTATCAAGGTAATCACAGACAAGGTCAGATCTGGTCAGAAGCCCCTAACATTTTTGCAAAATTGAAGACCAAGACAAATCTGAATTTGTCTTGATGGTGTCACCTGTTTGTTTTCATGGAGTAAAATAAGTTTAATGTTTTGTGGCCAAATGATGATGATTAAAAGACCTCAATGATGCTAGCCTACAGAAACTCAAGACTGTTACGAAGAGGACTGTTTTGTGTAGTTTAGTGGCAAAAATATTACATTAAAAATATATATTTCAATGGAAATCATATATCAATATATATCCATATATCAATAGTATTTTGGAAAAATAAAATAATAATAATAACAATAAATAAATATTGAATAAATTAAGCTATAAGTGTACCTTAGCTCCAATCACAATTTCCTTTTGAGCAGGCCGTCTATGGTAGCAGCCCATTGGGGTGAGTGCACTCCCCCACCTCCTCTTGTTTCCATGGAATGTGTGTGTGTCAGAAGCTCCACCCTCCGTGAAAACCAGGGAGAAGGGAAGGGGGTACAGGGCCATGAGGGAGAGATGTGAGTCCAGACTGGGACGGGGCTGGGAGTTGTGTTCTGGACACTTTTTCTTCAGTAGTGCTAAAACCGATACTTATGTTCCCCTGACCATGCACTAGAAAGGACTGAGAAGGGAGCTTTGTAGTATTCACCTTTTCTTCTGTGAGGACTTTGAAGACTTCATCTACTGCCTGCAGACCAGAACATTCATCTGCAGGTCAGATGTTGTAACACTAGACAGCTGGTGCTACTTTAAGGTTCCATTTCCAGGCTCATCATTTTGCTCTGCAACAACTGGGGAAATGAGGGTGCATGTAGTGGTGCTTCTGGTGCTGGCCTTAGCCCTGACCTGTGCCCTGGTTAGCTCTGAACAAGAAACAAAACCTACCAACATCAGAGGTCAGCTTCAGGTGAGTGAGGCTCGGAGTCTGACCGAGGAGCACATGTCTGATGAACCAACTCAAGTGGACAAGCCAGAGATCACAAAACCAAAGAAGAAGAAAACTCCAGAGGAGATAGAGGCAGGTAAGTGTCAGCTTTATCCCACTCCATGGCAGACTACTCACAAATTATTCTTGGAATGAGTATTGACCAAAATTATTAAAAAGAGAGCTGGTGATTTGAAATTATGTGTCTGTCCACATCTGCAAACTACTTATCTCATAAAAAATGCACTTTTGAGACCAAACATGAGCAACAACTAAAACATTTCCTTTGAATGTGGTGCAATGGATTCACGCCATGTTTTTGGCAGTGGTTAATACTACTGATGTTTTTACTCTAGACTTTCCACTGCATAAAGCAAAACCACAAAGACAGCAGTCCACAATTTAAGCTCCTCAAAAACCCCATGATTATCTCAGCCTCCGGAGGACCACACAATTTAAACACTTGTTTATATCTCATGGATTTTTGCTGCACAAGCAAGCCTACTAGACCTAGTTTATTACTAGTTGTTAATTTAATGTTCAGATGTTGAGCAATGAATTACTTTATGCAGTGGCCTGTGCAAATCATGGGCCGCTAGAATACAGTTGAATGAACATGTCTGTAATGTATTTGATTTTCTTACAGTGTAGGACAGTTGGTTTAACAGCTTTGCATATAGTGCAAATAGTTACAACAACCAATTTATTTTTTTAAAAGCTTAAATTTGATTCATTTTATATCATGCTCTCAAAAAACATTTCTTTCTTGACCAAATGTCTTAATGTTTTGTCAATCAAAATTGTATTATGGATCCACAAAAAACATAAAATTTATCAACCAAATACTCTCTTAAGATTTTTTTTTTCAGAAAGTGTTATTATAAAAAAAACACACCCATAACAAGTAAAAGTTGGTAAGATCTAATTAACTAATTAACTAACTAACAGAAGTGAAGCTGTGCTGACTTTACTATTGCAGTAGCAAACCATGAAAACACATTTAAAAAAAAAAAACATGGAAAGTTTGTACAATGAAAGACTTTGTTGGGTCTTTGCTTAAGTTCTTCTACTGCTTCCTTTGGTCCTGACCCAAAGCAACAAATGATGTGATTCTGAGTCAGAAAATCCCAGCTGTCTGTATGTCTGTCCACTTCAACTTTACAAGAACCTGAACAAAATTACACTAAATTTTCCTCCAGCAAAAGCACAAAAGGCAGCAGAGAAAGAGGCCAAGGCCAAGAAGCAGAAAGGTCCAAAGCCCACCAAAAAGCCAAAAGCTCCCAAACCAACCAAGAAACCCAAAGCACCAAAACCCACAAGAAAACCCAAGACCCCAAAGAAACTGCGCACCACAACTGTGCCCCCAACGATCCGAATGACAACAGAGAGGCTGCAGCAGCTCACCACTGACTACAACCACCAGTCGTGTATGTCCACCATTCAACGCATCGTGTTGATGGTAATTAAATGACCAACTGCAACTGAAACACAGCTAATGTTTTACAGTTATTGATGCTGTCACCACAAAGGCACCAGTATGGGAAGAACCCGAAGAGCCAGATCTAGGTAAAATTGTATATATCTGCAAGTAAAATATTTATACACATTACACATAAAATGGTCATAATCGTAATACTAATATAACAGAACCCACATATATTTTAAACAGAAGAAATTGGGCGGGGATTTTCCTTTTGTTGATTTGAAAACCTGACATGCCGTATATACCATACCATATAAGGACACAAGATCAACTGTAGTTTAACTTGTTTGATTATGAGTATAAAACAACTCAATGTCATAAATAGTGCCTGTTGATAAAAGGCGGACCACCACCACTACAGAGGTCATCATGTACATACCAGGTACTGTTATGTAACTCAGAAATCTACTAAATCTGTTGAAGAAGTTTACTAACCCCTGTCTTTTTTAGAAGAAACAACTGGTAATCCATTCGTGGGCCCATGGTATGAAGAATATGACTATGCTGACTGTAAGTTTTATCAGTATGTTTTTGCGCAAAGAATCAGTGACGAATAACTATCACTTTCACAGTGGCAGCCAAAAAGCAAGAGGAAGAGGAAGAGAGAGCACGAAAGGAAAAGGCTGAAAAAGGTAGCCTACTATAATAATATAATATTTACTGTAAGTTTATTCGAGATAGTTAATTTACACACCATGTAAACATCACTTTTTCAGAACAGTGTTAGAGCAAACACATGAGTTTTCAAGAGGGTCTACACTCAAACGATTTACAGTTCTTAGATCATATTTTACCAAGAGCAAATAATTTCCCTTGTGGATCAATAAGTTTTGTCTAAATCTAAATTATATATCATTGTAGATGCATACATGTACCAGCTCACAAAGCATAGTTTCGTTTAGCTCTCTTGAAATGGGGCCAATATCTCCAAGAGTATACACTACAGCTCCAGGTTGTTTTAAACGTATTGATTTTCCACATGTGTCTTTTCAGCTGAGCGACAGCGGAAGGAGTGGGAGAAGGAAGAGGAGGAGAGACTCAGACAGGCTGCTATCCCAGTGGAGCCCAAAAGTGAGCTGCGTTTCATAAACAAATGAAAAAGCAATGCTGGCCCAATTCAAATTTGTGCCTAAACAACACTGACAGCAACATTTTACACCATCTGTTTCCAATCAAACAAAGTCAAATTTTACAACAAACCTTATGAACAGCACCATGTTGCCTTGGATATAAATGCTGATAAGTAATTAGAGTTGAGATCCTGTGTTTTTTTTATTTTTCTGCCAGAGTGTCCTCCTTTGGGTCTGGAGTCTCACCGTGTGGATGATGACCAGTTACTGGCTTCATCACAGTCACACCATGGCTTTGCAGCACAGAGGGGCCGCCTCAACATACAGGTATGGTATTCAACTCTCCTTTCACTGTCAACATTAACGACAACACATCAACAGGCAGCTTTGTACAGGGATCTGAAAGTGAAGATGATATGTATGGAGGTTCGTGGTGCGCTGAAGCTGAAGAGAAAAGCCACTGGTTTGAGGTTGATGCTCGCAAAGAAGTGGAGTTTACAGGTGTGATCACACAGGGCAGGAATTCAGAGCTACAGTAAGCAGGATATATCAGATAATAATTATTAACTAACATTTTGCATTAAGTGCATTTTAATGTTATTTAGTGACATTGTCTTTTATTTGTATATTCCATTTCCAGTGAGGACTTTGTGTCCTCTTACTTTGTGGCTTTCAGTAACGACAGCCGTGACTGGACTGTGCTTCATGATGGCTATGCTGAATGGGTGAGAAGCAGTGTTTTAAAGTTAATGGTGACCTGCTGTTATGCATTTATGTCAGTGGTCCTTCTTTTTAGTTGTTTTATGGAAATGTGGATAAGGACACGCCCGTGATGAATCAGTTTGCTACACCTGTCGTGGCTCGTTACATCCGCATCCTTCCTCAAAGTTGGAATGGTAGTCTGTGTCTTCGAGCAGAGATACTGGCCTGTCAGCTACCAAGTCAGTACAACACACTATTGTATTACTATTAATAACCAGTGAGGCAAGAGACAGACCATGTTATATGCTCTATTGATTTAGGCAGCTACCCAAGTGAGAATGAAGTCAATGTATCAGATGACCTGGACTTTAGACACCACAACTACAAAGAGATGAGACAGGTAAATGTTTAATATGGTCATTTACCACTTGTTAGATTAAAACCACTGCTTTGTCATCCAGATGATGAAAGTAATAAATGAAGAGTGTCCAAATATCACCAGAATCTACAATATTGGCAAAAGCTCGCAGGGACTTAAGATATATGCCATGGAAATTTCAGATAACCCAGGAGAGCACGAGACAGGTAACATTATTTAGCTTCCATTTATTACAGATCATAGAGATAGTGGAGGTGGCTTTTAACAAGACTTAATTCTGTGTTAGGAGAACCAGAATTTCGTTATACCGCCGGTCTCCATGGCAATGAAGCCCTGGGAAGAGAATTAGTTCTTTTACTGATGCAGTTTTTGTGCAAAGAGTATAATGATGACAACCCCAGAGTGCGCCGCCTGGTGGATGGTGTGAGAATACATCTTGTGCCTTCACTGAACCCAGATGCATATGAACTTGCTTTTGAAATGGTATGTCTAATATAGTAGATAATGGAGAAAATGTGACGTTTAATTCTGAGGGTCAGATGGTGTACAATAACAAGTACATGTAATATTCTGATTAGGGATCAGAGATGGGCAACTGGGCACTGGGTCACTGGACCGAAGAAGGATATGACATCTTCCAGAACTTCCCAGATCTTAACAGCATCCTTTGGGGGGCAGAGGACAGAGGATGGGTCCCTCGTATAGTCCCCTATAATCACATACCTATCCCAGAAAACTACCTCAATGGCTCAGTAAGTCTTAATGACACTATTGTGGACAAGTAAATACCATAACAACTCCCCTTTTTCCATCTTTTAGGTTGCTGTTGAGACAAAAGCCATTATTTCCTGGATGGAGCGTAATCCATTTGTCTTAGGTGCAAATTTACAAGGTGGAGAAAAAATGGTTGTGTATCCATTTGATATGCAAAGACCACCTATTTCTGTGAGTTTTGTATGCGTACATTTCCTTGTGCCCTGGATATTGTTGCCCGTTGATCACTTTCTCTTGTTTGCAGCTGACAGACAATCGTCGATGGAGAAACAATGCTGAGATGAACGAGGAAACTTGGGCTCGTATCCAGCGTCAGAATCAAGGGGCCCTGCGGGAAACGCCAGATGATGCAATGTTTCGCTGGTTGGCCATGTCTTATGCCCACAGCCATCTAACCATGACAGAGACCTACAGAGGCTCATGCCATGGAGACGACATTACAGCGGGACAGGGCATCATCAACAGGGCCAGCTGGAAGCCAGTAGTAGGCAGTAAGCAGCCACATACAGTAGACTATAGGTTCAAGTAGAATAGGCCTAAATAATAACTAAGAAATACAAAATGACTGTACAAAAATAAGTATATAGATGAGACATCAAACTTTGATTTATATACAGGCATGAATGACTTCAGCTACCTTCATACAAACTGTTTTGAGCTGTCCATCTTCCTCGGATGTGACAAGTTTCCCCACGAAAGTGAACTGCCTTTAGAGTGGGAGAACAACCGTGAGAGTCTGCTCTCTCTTATAGAACAGGTATGACGGTATGCTTTTTATGGTTTCAATGGCAAAGTAAACTATAGCACTTGAAGCACTATAGCCTTTTTTAATTAATTATTAAAATACTTCTACATTATTTACCATCTTTTATTTGCATTTTAAATTTTAAATGATGTTGCAGGTACACAGAGGCATAAAAGGTATGGTGAAAGATACAGATGGGAACCCTCTGGCCAACGCTACAATCACAGTGGAGGGCATTAGGCATGACGTCAGAACAGGTACAATTTTCACTTTCCATTGCTGCAATAACAAGCACTTTCATTTTGTTTGATCTAAAGCCCTCTTATTTTAGCGGCCGGTGGTGATTACTGGCGCCTGTTAAACCCTGGCGAGTACAAGGTAACAGCAAAAGCAGATGGCTACACTCCTCAGACCAGACTCTGCATGGTGGGCTATGACTCTGGGGCTAGTCCATGTAGCTTCACTTTGCCTAAATCTAACTGGAACCGTATCAAGAAAATCATGGCACTTAACGGCAACAGACCAATTCGACTTGTCACAAAGAAAGTGGCCACAACAGCAGCCCCAATTGTACCCACCAAGGCTTATATTGAGAGGGCAGAGAGACTAAGACGCCTCAGACAATTGCGCTTACGCAAACTGCGCTTACAGAGACTAAGAGGCAAACTGAGCACTACTCCTACAACCACCACCACCACTACCACCACCACCACAGCTCCTATCACCACACCAGACCATGAAGGCACTACATCCTGGTATGACCCTTGGTTCTCAGTCGACAACTGGTTAACCGAAAACCCTTTTGATGGCTTTAATTTAGAGTCTGCACCAACACAAGACTACCCCTTTGAATTTTCCATTGACTGAGTCTTAAAAGTTCTTTACATGACAATAAAGAAATTATTTTTAACATATACATTGAGTTACTGAGCCTATGCCCATGTTCAGTGACACCGAGATAAATATTTGTGTAAGTTAGCGGAGAGAATATATCTGAAGATATCTGCTGAGCAGACTGTATTTGGGTTTTAGTGAAAAAAATATAAATCTGTACAAAATAAACACAAATTACAAATATGTGTGTCCAAAATCAAATGGTCTAATTTTTATAAACATTTTTTTGTTTGAAGACATGGACAAAAAAACTGAATTATAAACAATACCAACATTTATTTTTTACTAAACATGTTCCAACAGTAAAGTCAGATGAGGCTTCAGAGTGAGTTAACAAAGTTTTTACTGAAAATGTATTTATTTTTTCCTTTTCAAAGTCAAAACAACTAACTAGACAGTTAACAAGCATTTTTCTTTTAACATCCACTCACATCCATCCAACTGCAGCTTCAACTGGTTCACTTTGATTTTTTGTTCCTTCCTCCAGTATAGCGGAAAGTCTTCAGTGGGTTTTTCTCTCGAAAGTTTTTCTACATAAAACAAGTTGTGATGGTAATCTTAATGAAGGTTTATTTTAATCATTGTTCTGTATTTTAATCATTGTTCATGCTCTGTACTTATAACAACATATATACATATACATACATACACACAGACATGTTTATACACACACACACACACACACGTATACATACATACATACGTGTACATACATACATACGTGTACATACATACATACGTGTACATACATACATACGTGTACATACATACATACGTGTACATACATACATACGTATACACACCCGTGTACACACCCACACCCATACCCCCACACAACCCCACACGCACCCCCACACCCACAGCTTGTTACAATGAAACAGCCGTTTACAAGCTGGTTCTTCCAAGAAGTCAGTGGTCCCATCTCAACCATTAAGCAGTTTTAGATTAATATTATGGTTTACAAGAAATACAATGCAACACATTGTAAATATCATTAAGATAAAATATAAAATGCGTTTTTTAAATGTATAACAGTCAGGCAAATGCATACAAGTAATGATCTTTTATCCTCACCTTAAAACTTGCTTTGATAAGACCATTAGTCCTAGGTTTATTCCTCTTCTTTCTCCTTCCCGACAGTGGATTGACAATACCTTTCAGTGTTTCGGGAACTGGAAAAGAACAAGTCAAACGTATTACAACCAAATGCATTTGATCACAAATTTCTTTTTTTTATTGCTTCTTGTGTCTCTTACTGAGATAATCTGGAACATTTTTCATGTGTGGTTGGATAACAGTAGGATGGAGGTCCTTGTCATGTCGTAGCAGCTGCAAGTCTCTTGGGTTATCTTCAAAGTAAGTCTGAGGCAAAAATCAAATTGTTTAGTTAGAAATTATCAAACATTTTTGCACTTTTGCAATCCTGATAAAAGTGCACTTTACCTTTAGTTTTTCAGAATTTAGAAGTTCTTGTTTGATCTCTTTAAGTCTAGCCTCCTTTACTGCTTGCTTTGTCACCGAACGCATGGCATCCTAACACCAGATAAGAGATTTAGAGGCAGCTGTGAATATCTAGAATGTAGCATTAGCGTAACTACATGAGGAACAAAGTAATATTTCTCTCACCCGGCATCTGTAGCGAAAACTTTCAATTTCCTCCATCTTGAATTCATACGGTTTTAAAACACAATCTGCATTGTCTGAACAAACAAAAGTATGATTTTCATATGTTTTTCAAATAATTAGTGTTATTAGTCTCTTTGTAAATGTATTAAATTTTTCAAAGGAAATGTGTACCTCCTCTTAAAACCTCTTCTACTTCTCTTAGCAGAGGCATCTCTGTGTGGGAAATAAAAGAGAGGGCAGTACCAGCATTGTCTGCGCGGGCCGTCCTAAACAAACCAAACCACAGATCCAATTACAAATTATAATCATATATTTATTATTATAATTATAAACAAGTCAGTAATTAAACAAAGTACAAATTTAAAACATACCTTCCTACTCGATGAATATAAGACTCTACTGTTTTTGGAAAGTCAAAGTTGATAACATTGGCAATGTTTTGGAAGTCAACACCTCTGGACACTCCATATTCCTTGTCTTTATTCCTTTAAAGAAACATTGAAAAGAGAAGAAAGAAATTTGACATTTTGAAAGGTGGTTTATGTGGCAGAAGTACAGCAAGTTAAGCATTGAAAGTATCAGGTTTCTACTCACTTTGACGCCTTCCCTGTGGATGGCTTCTTTCCTTTGCCTGCAGTCACTTGCAATGCATTACTGGGCTCAGCCAAACTCTCTTCATCAGTGGCAATTATGTAATCATAAAAACCCTGGTTGAACTGTGTGATAATGTGGCACCTGAAAAAGAAAAAATGAAAGTTAGGACGTCACGAGTCAGGACTTACCAAATGTTTGTTGTTCAGACCTGGACTGCACAGGTAGCTCAGAGTTCAACACACACGCAGGAATACCAAATTGTTCAAGAAACAGTTTGACTCTGTAGCATCTGTCCACTTCTCCCACAAACAGAAGTGTCTTGCCCTGAACTAGGCGGAGCTTCAACAGTGTGTAAATTAGCAGAAATTTGTCCTCCTCTTCACATTTGATACTGTACTGCTGCAGTTGACTGCTGTCTGGGAGTTGAGAGCCTTGCAGTTTCAGAATCACCTGCAAGTTCAACCAAAATCTGTATTTTAGCCGTACATGACATTTTCATTCATCTGAAAAGAATGACAACAATTTGACACTGGCATTACCGGGTTGTGTAATAGCAGCTCCTTTAAGGCTTGCACATCTTCAGTGAATGTGGCCGACATCAGAAATGACTGGTAGATCTTTGGCAAATGACTGTTTTGTAAAGAATAACAGTAAGCTTTTGTTCTGGTACGAGTTATAATATTGAAAGAAAAACTTTATATTTTCTGGTGTGACACAAAGTTCCACTCACCAAAGTAAATTTTTCAGATCTGCTTCAAAACCAAATGAGAAAAGCAGGTCAGCCTCATCTACAACCACCATCTCAAGTGATGAATGCAGGACAAGGTTTTGTGCGTTCAGATGTGCAAGTACACGTGACGGAGTGCTCACCACCACATCAGGTTTCTCCATCAGGATAGGCCTGGACAGAAAAATATATTTGGGTCAATGCATGGATTTATTATGAACTATAGATGAAGCAATATGCACACCTTTGAGTTGACAGGTCTGTTGTGCCAGAGATGTCAGCCACTCTAACATCCCTAGAGCAGTAGGCGGTTAACTGTCGTATCATGGTCTGAACCTGCTGACCCAGCTCTTTGGTTGGCACAAGTATCAATGCTCTTACATCCTGCTCCCGGACACTCTAAAACAGATGACATGATTCCCAATGATCCAAATATTCCTACACCAAAAAGTTACATGTTGCTACCTTGCCATTTCATACCTGTTTGGAGTTCAGGAGACGTTGTATGACAGGTATAGCATAAGCAGCGGTTTTACCTGAACCAGTTCGAGCACGAGCCAAAAGGTCTTTTCCTACCAGTGCCAGAGGAATAGCTTTCTCCTGGATTAAAGTGGGCTGTGACCAACCTAGATCTGCGATCGCCTGCATCACAAAAGACCAAGATGTTAGTTAGCCTACAAAGTGTTTTATATGACCTTAAACAAGTAATAGCATACTGTAAACATCGACTTGACATGGGCTTGAGAGAATCATTTTAAAAACACTATTCACACCTATTTCGTTTCCTTTAGCGTTAAATATTCCTTTGTCTTTCGCTTTTACACATTTTTACCTTCAAGACGCGGTCATCTAATCCCATTTCATGAAACTGCAACCTCTCTTCTGCCATCTCTGCACCGTAAACACGTGTGTCGCACATGTTTTACGTAAGCAAAGTGGGAGGGTCATGGGAGCCGCAGCTGCGTCAGTCTGCGTCCATCTACATCTGTTCTCTCCTCACAATCCCGTTTGCTCCGATACAATAACCACACGGTGTGGGCCACAAATATGAGATAACCAATAAAAACATCTGTCTGTCCTCTCTTCTATATTTCCTTTGAGGGTGGGATATAAAGCCATGGAAGTATACATCCATGTATAAAGCCTACAGCAGAAGAGGGATCGATATGGCGTATCGATTTTTTTGTTGTGCTGTCTTTCACACAGTAGATGGTGACAAAGGGAAAGTTATGAACGTTAAGTCTTTTAGTTTAGTTATATAATCTGTTCTACATAAATGTTGCTTAAAGGTCTAAAAAAGTAAGAACAGTACCACTAGTACTAGCTAGTACCATCTTGATTAGACTTGTCCTTATAGCCCCATTCTATATTAATTTAGCTGGGTGCACTTTACATGCACCCAAAAAATGTTACCCACGTTTTCCTACAGCACAGGCTGTTTGTATTTTCAGAAGCAGAGAGCAGCAGCCTGTCCGCTCCGCGCGGGACCTGTAGATGAGCCGCTGGAGGGGGATGCTGATGTCTGGTTGCTAGGCGTCTGCCTCCTCATCCTCCCACTCCGACTAGGCATCATGGTCGCGACGCTACTCAGCTCTTAAATACTGGCAAAACAAAGACAGGAAATACACACAAGGTAAGTGGAAAAATGAAAATCTTAATTGATATCAGCCCTGTCATTGTTTTGAATAAACCTATTCCAAACCCACAGGTTGGCCTAGTAAACATGACTCAATCAGACGAGTACGCTATATCTTTGTTATATGAATTAGGCCTATTTGTGTTTTTACAGTCTTATAATTTGTTGTGCTTTCTACAGCAACGAGAGTGGCGTTATTCATTCAGAATAAATGGCGTTTATGTCCCGGTTTTCCCGATCAAGGAGCAGCTCCAGATCCCCCAACAGGAAAGACTCCGAGCGAGCGTCCCCTGTCCTGTCCGTGTCGGAGCTGGAGAGACTACTGTACACTGGTAAAACCGCGTGTAACCATGCAGATGAAGTATGGCCACGGCTGTTCATTGGAGACCAGTAGGTGCTTTTGGCGTTATTATTCGCTCTTTCACAATGTGTTTGTATGTGTAATATGGTTTAATGTTCAACTTTCCAGAGACATCGCTTCAGACCGCAGAGAGCTGGCCAAACTTGGCATTACACACATTCTTAACTGTGCCCAGAGCAAATGGCGAGGAGGAGCAGAATATTATGCCGGGATGAACATTACCTACCATGGTATTGAGGCTCATGACTCCCCCACGTTTGACATGAGTGTGAACTTCTATCCTGCTGCAGAATTTATTCACAAAGCCCTTATCAATGGAGGTGAGTTTTCTTATGCACTGGTATATACACACACTAGACCTATTTGCAGTTTATAAAGTCTTATATCACATCATATGTGGGCAGCATTTGCATCCCAGCTTTAGGCCTATACAAATCAGAGTATTATTGTAAAAGTATTATTGTATTCTTTTACATATCTGCTGCATATGGCCTTTGTTGCGTCTGTGTGTTTATTTAGGCAAGGTGCTAGTACACTGCACTGTGGGAGTCAGCCGCTCTGCCACGCTGGTGTTAGCCTATTTGATGATCAGACAGAACCTGACTCTGGTGGAGGCCATTAAGACTGTAAAGGACCACAGAGGTGTCATCCCAAACAGAGGGTTCCTCCGTCAGCTCAATGGGCTGGACAGCATCTTGAGAGAGAGTAGAAAGACCTCCCCACAGAGCTGAGAGTCAACTACAAGTGAGCAGCCAACATGTTATTGTGTCATGTTATTAAACTATTTGGGATGAAAAGTTAGTTTCATTTTATGGTGCACATAATTTATTCTTAATTCACTGCACCGTGGCTATTGAGAATACCAAATTACATGCTTAAAACATTTTAACCAAAATGATGAAAAAAAAAACCATAAAAAATAAAACTGTTTTTTTTAATTTGCATAATAAGAAAAAAATAAGATTTACATTTACATAATAACATTTTTTTGTAGCAGGATTTATTTGTTCATGGAACAACATAGATCATTTTCAACTTGGTAGTATGGCATCAAAGACAATAAACATAATTTACATATCTATTAAAACAGCAAAACCATTGATGATGTTTTGAGTAAACTTAATTGGCACACTTGTCACTGTGATGAAATATTGTAACTAAGATGCTTTTAAATATAGTTGTTTTCTATTGCAATGTTACTTTGGAGCCCTCAGCCTGTGGCCTACTACCACAGTGAGCTCCAGAGGTGTATAAGAATTATGCTTACTTTCACTATTTTAGTATTTTAGATCTATTATGGTCACCACAATTAGCCGACGGACCAGCACTGTTATGTAGCTTTTTTGAACAGCATCACAAGTGTTAACATTATTATAATAATTATAAAACAGGGACACAGTCTGTTGCTGATGTGTTGTAGTGAGTACACTCTCAACATTGTATTTTTAATATGTGTTTAATAAGTGTTTTTGCCCTGGTATCAGATTATTTATCAAGTTCACTTCAGAGTCAAATATTCTGGTGAAGCTGTGTTATTGCTTCAAATTAAATTTGACTACTTGGTCCTAATCAAAAATCAATTGTTAATTTTATTTTGATGGCACAAAATAATGCATCTAGCTTAGTTATATCACAAAGGTGCCATTTGAATAGCTACTAACTGCCTTTATGTATTCTGCAGAGATTGTGCAAATTAGACATGCACAATACTATATTAGGCCAATTTAAACCATCTTTTAAATCAAAATGTGTAACTGTTACTTGTCGCAAGTGTTTCACATGAATATTCTCCACACACTGACACAAATGCCCTGCTGTTATCATAACCCAAAGTGGTAGTGGTGTGGACATTTTACATCAGACTGGAAACGCTACATTCACATCTACAGTATGAACATTTTTGAGTTTGGACTTTATTTGTCATGACATCTCAACATACTTTGTGTGGTATTCCCCATACTACCTGCATTACTTGTATTGTACTGGTGAGTAATCAGCTGTTGGCTGGGTGTTTGTATTATACTGTACCTTCAATTTGTTATAAATATTTCTATCTTTCATAGACATTTCTATGGTAAGGAGGATTATACATATTATTTTATTTATTTTTGTAATCTCTCTTTTTGTGCTTCATTGTGAAGTAACCTGGCAAAGGAGATTTTGATGCCTTAAACTACTGTATCACTTATGAGATTTAATTTATTATGCCTTGAATGTTTTATTAAAAATGTTGTAAATGTAGTATTTGTTTCTTTCTTGAGAGCAAAATCTGTAGAGGGATTGCCTTGATTATTAGCTTAGAGTGGTCTGTGGCTGAGATATTTTTAGCTCATGTTGGAAGATGAAAGCTGGGGAAGGGGGATTTTCATTTTGGTGCAAGTTCGTCCCTCACCACTAGATGGCAGGAAACCTTATATAATCTTAGTCCAGTTGAAAAAGCAGTCAGTGCACAGTTCATTCTCATTTTATTAACATAATAATTTTCTCAGTTAACAAATATAACCTTGGTTGGACAAATAAAATACAATATATTAGACAAAGAACATAGACATATACATAATTTAAGGAAGGTAAAAGATGGAAGTGGACTGGGTTTTCTACTGCAAATACATACTCCTGAATCTCAGCGTACTTCATACCTAAGATACAGTAATGTGATGTAGCTCTGTTAATCTATTTAAGTTCACCAGAGTCAGTAATGACAACTTTAGCTTTAGGAGTGCCACTTTTTGTCCCATGCTTCTCTATTGCCTTAACAACATCAATGCCCTCCACAACAGTGCCAAACACCACATGCTTCCCGTTCAGCCTGCAAAACAGATTCAGACCTTAGTATGGTACAGGCAAAACAAGGTTTTCTAATGACAGTTTGTCAGTAGTGAGTGAGCGTACCAGTCAGTGGAGGATGTGCAGATGAAAAACTGGGATCCGTTAGTGTTGGGCCCTGCATTGGCCATGGAGAGACAACCCATGCCTGTGTGCTTTAGCTGGAAGTTCTCATCAGCAAACTTCTCTCCATAAATGGACTTGCCTCCAGTACCATTGTGGTTGGTGAAGTCTCCTCCCTGAAAACAACTTGGTGTAAGTAGCAGAGTATATGTTATAATAAACATGGAAACTGCTAACATACCTGGCACATAAATTTAGGGATGATGCGATGGAATGAGGAGCCCTTATAGCCAAATCCCTTTTCACCAGTACAAAGCGCACGGAAATTTTCTGTAAAGGTAATATTTATCAAAACCCAGACATGAATTTCTTCTGGTCAACAAGTGAACTATATGTGAGGGGAGCAAAATGAAGAGCTTATGCTGAATGCTGTGCAGAGAGTCATGTAGGCCATTATACATTCAGAATAAATGAGGTCAGAGCTAACAAAGGCAATGTAGGACAAAATGACTGAGAGCATCAGAGCTATGCTGGCCTCTGTCTCTTTCAGCTTCTGTTTTCTGTCAACATAAAATTAATATTAGCCTAATCATTAATCATCACTCATCAGTGTTGTGCTCTGTCAATAAGGGAAACAATCTTTGGAGGGTGAGTACAGTTTTGCAGTTAGGGTATTTCTTTTAGGCCTAATGGCAAAGTAAAATCGACTTTTTTCTATGTCTTACCTGCAGTCTTGGGAACTACATCAGCTCGCAGCTGGAACACAAAGACATTCATGAGAGGATACTGCAGCAGCCTAGTAGTTGACCATACCACAGTCACCATCAACACAAACATAATTTGATAATATGTCCGATATGTTCATCGAAAACAAAAACAAGACTATCTAGGTCTCACTATGATGAATGCATGTGCTGCCATGGGCGTTCCCAGTAAAGCTACAGCACACTGGAAATTTTAACTTTAAGATCTGCTTTCAACCTAACACACTCAAATGTCTCACAGAAGAACCTTCATCACCATAATGCTTGGAGATTCATATAGCCTAGTTGTTGTTTTTTCTAGCAAATGCATATGTCTTACCTCCATTACAATCCTACCCGCGTTGGAACCATCAATTGTAATGTCAAAATAAACTCGAGGGTTTCCCATTTTTACTGATATGTTTGAGTCTTAAATCCCGACACCGCGTCCAGTCCGCTCCAACGAGATCTTTATAAATATGTACCTTTAGGCCTGTGATGCCAGTGACTTAAGCCACCAATGAAAGTGCGCACACCCTCAGAACCTGATGTGTGTGGGCGCAGGACCAGAGTTTGGACCAATGAGAAACAAATAATGGGGGTAGGGGGGCGGGACTTTCTTTGACAAGATGCTCAGAGCTACGAAAGGCAGCTTATATTTGTGTTATTAAATTAGTGAAGGCGTTGTATTTAAAATAGTCCACATAAAGTATTGTTACAGTTACGTAATAGATTACCTTGTTATAGCCTAAATCAATCTACAAAAAAGATAAATCGCATTATTTTGTTTTCTTATATCATACAAGATAAGCATAATGAAAAAAGTGTATATCATTTTACAACTGAATCAGTGTTCAAACAAATCATTTTATTATTCACAATCTTTAGCAAAGAGAAATAAAAGTACAATGACAAATATGATTTAAAATAAATAGAAAATAATGGCATTTTCAATGTGTTACAAAATATGTACAAGATAATATTAAAAGATATTTCAGTGAATTAGCAATTAAATATTAATGTAGCCTATTCCCAACACAATTAGTCCTCGCTTAATAGTCAAAAACATTTATTGCTGCCTTCTCCACATAATCTTGGACCCCACAGGGTTCAGTCCAAATCTTATTTGTAGAAAAATCTAAATGCATTGTTTATTGTCAGGTGATAATTCTCATGACACATACAATTTGTATGAACTCAGTTGACTACCAATACTTTACAGCTCCATCAACAATGCATTATCAAATTAATACAAATTTTCAATGAATATAATCTTTTGTTACACACGTTCTCTAATGAAAACATTTGATATACATAACATAAACCCGTGCCACGATGGGTTATACATGTCAAATCTAATAAATAGAACACAGCTTTCTAATGGCAGAAAATGCCACAACACAACAGCTGTACTTAATGTTACATTATGCTTAAAGCCCTCAAGGGGTAACAGAAAGTCTATCACAGTGCACAAGGATGCTGTAAACTAAATTTGTGTGGGGTTAGAAAAATATGGCTGGTACAAACCCAACACATTTAAGCACATATATGTATTTAACTTTTCTCAATTAGTATCCAGCTAAATGTTGTGTAGATTTCCTTTTACACTCAAATACGTAAAATACAATTCCTTCTGCATGTGCAATAGTTTATACTGCTGGTTTGAATTGTCAGTGCTTACTGCATCATTGACTGTAAAAACGACACATGATTCAGAATGGAAATGAGCAAAACAGTTAAAAGATACAAAACACAAAACATATGTACAAACATACAGTGCATGCTCATAAATATACACTTATATGCCTGTGCACACAGGGGCGGAGTCAGGGGCCCAGGTAGTGTGTGGACAGCTGTGGAGTAAACGATCAGTTGTTCTCAAACAATGACAGAAGGTCATCGCTGCTGTTATTTGGTAGGTCAGGGGGGCCCAAGTAGGACAGCAGCTCATCTGGGTTAGTCAGTTCTGGAAGAAACTTTATTTGAGAGACAAAACTGTTTACAATTGTCTCAAGATCAAAGTTGTATTTATTTTTTGTTAAATACAAACTATTTATGCACTCACATCAAGGGTTTGGTCTGCACCATCTCCTGCAGGTGTGACTGGGCCTCCTAGCCCAAAAGAGCCCTCACTCTGTAGTCGTGTGTTCTGGGTATTACTGGTCCTCTGGGACAGAGGGCTGCCTGTGTCAGCATGGCCCTGGTTACCATGGGCACCTGGGCCCATGTTGTGGGAGTGTTCGATACGCCCAGCATGAGGAGCCTGACAGGAGGGAAAGGAGAGGTCAAGTCCTTGTAAAAAGTGAATTCATACAAATATAATAACAAAATACTACTGTAAAATGAAGAAAAAATATTACATGTGTTTTATTTTGTTAAGAGGCCACACACCAGACGTGAATGACATAAGATAGCACTTTGAAGCAGATGTATGTGACAGGGGGAGCCTGTTACTGCGCATGACTGTCAGATAAATACATTTCAGTCAATGCTGTCTACTTCAGCTTCAGTCAAAGACTCTCCAGAGACCTTGTGAAGCAGAAGGACACGACAGTGAGCGCTGTACACAATTGTATAAAATGGGCATAGATGTACCTGAACAAAAACTCTGGTAAAATATAAAAAATGATTTCATTATGAGAAATTTGTATATTTAGTCGTGTACTTAAACAACACTCTTGTAAGAAGAATTTTCAATCAGTTGCATAAGAGGGTTCTTCTAATATTGTCATACTGATGCTTGCTTTGCTGTCCTGGCTATTGGTTTATGTTAAGTCAACCATGAAGGTAAAGAAATGAAGTCCATTCAGTCACTAGAGGCAATTTCATGAATGAGCTAAACTAGAAACATGTACAGTATGCTTCTATGGTTAGGATAAAAAAGATCTTACTGGGTCAGACGAATAAGAGAGAGATGATGGTGGTCCTGAACTTGGATATTCTCCTAATGTTGGGGTTCCAGGTGTGTTGGGGAAGTCAGAGAATCCCGATTGGCTGATAAATCCTTGGCTCGCTGAAGCATCAAAACAATACATATGACTCCACTCTAACAAAAACATTAATATTACATAATAGTGTTTAATGTAGTTTAAAATAAATGTGCACCCAGCTGTGTGGTAATCACGAGCATCAATAGAGCACTCAGTACTACTTGTATTTTTCTAGGTCAAATCGTTTTCAAAAGCAATGACACAAACACTTTCTGTACATTAAGTCATAGAGAGATCATATAATATAGAATGCCAATACTGAATATTTATTTATTTATTTATAGTCTATTCATAAAATATGCATATTATATACATGAAAAATACATCTAATTTATGAACAGTACAATAACAACACCACCAGATGTGTTGTGAGCATGCCAAATAATATATTACGGTACATTAATAATTCATGGCAGCCTTCACTTCTTACCAGGCCTGTTGAAGTCAGGAGTTGTCCTGCCCCCTGCTGTCAAGGTCTGGTATGGCGAAGATGCAGGCCCCAGAGCAGCAATCATTTCCATGACATTAGGCAGAACCATGTGGCTAGGGCTGACTGTGCGGCAGCGTTTCAGCACAGGCCCGTCTGGCTCCTCTTTTATGTGCAGATCTGGTTTTACAGGTACAGGTCTCCAACCACACACTGGGTCTATAGTAATCTCCTCATAGTCTGAACTAAGGAAGATCAAGAGCAAGAGAAACACATAATAACATGACCAATAAAAAGACATTGTTTCTTACACTCACTTTTGAATGTACACAAGTATTCCAAGCATGTATTGGTCCACCTCAAGTCCTTCCAGCAACGCTGTTTTACTGCCATCAAAAAGCACAAAATTCAATGATAGATTTAGGATACAAGAGGGAGTATCTTGGATTGTATTTGTTTTGTTTTGTTTTGTGTACATACTTGCATACAGGACATCTCCAAGTCCCTCTTTCACAGTTTAGTTGCAAATATGATTCTAAGTCAAAACACTAGATAAAAAAAAATGTTTACAGAAAAATTATAAAAACACATGTATGTATTTATAAATTGCTAGTTACCTGTATGTGCCTGCAGTCATGGCCTCTTGCTGGTAGCTGGATCCTTCTGAATGTAATTGGACATTTTAAAGACACTTTAATAGCTGTTTGCTCAACTCCATCCTCCCCATTCAGACCGGGGGTACCAGGAATAGTTCCAGAAGTGAAATTTCTTTTTACTGTGAAAACAAATACAAGAATGAGAACTTCGCACATCAATTTCTTAAAACGGGTGTGTTGGAGGAGAGGGAGCAGACCCAGAACATATGAGAAAAAAAAAATCCTGCACCCTGTCTTACATGCCTTCATTAGGCAAAATATTTTGCCTGATGAAGGCCTAGTACCAAAACGTTGTATGTCCTAATAAATCTTACATTTTGCAAGTAAGACAGGGTGCAGGATTTTTTTTCTCAACTGTGAAAACAAATACAATACATAAGTAGAGTAGTAAAAAGAAAACATTAAAATGACTGGCATCACTGTTAGTTAATAGAATGGTTTCACATGATGCAATTTTAAAGTGCCCATGGTTAAAAAAGGGCAGATGAAAACTCTATGGACATGTTATGTCATTTTGCATTTTCACCTAGATTATGGTTATCATTTGTGTAATAATAATATAATACTGAGCCTATCCACATGAAGGATACAGCATGCATTATTGTCCTTGTGAAGTTCATCCAGTTAAGTCAAAATGTATTATTCAATCATAAAGGTTCGAAATTTATCAGTTGGGACCATAGACTGTTTATATAAATGGACATAGCTAACGTCCTAGCCACTGTGTTCCAAGTAGGAAGTTCACATGCGGCTCTTCCGGCTCCTTCTGGCCCTGGCTCCCATTGACTTACATTGGAATATTGTGGCCCCTGTCTCTGTAACTGCTGCAGTGAGCCTTGTCATTTTGGTCTTACAACGTTCGTATTAGCCCACACTACATGACCCTGGTGTTTTCATTTAGCTATTTTGTCCGTTAAAAAAGTCCTACTGATAATATTTAGCCTGGCTCCAAATTCGCTCCTGTTACAGCTAGCACCACAAGTGTCATTTGAGTGGCGCACTCTTTATACAGTCTATGGCTGAGACTGAGAGGACTTTTGGCCACTAGACTGATATGGTAAGTCTGTGGACCTAATCTCTTAACAAAGAACATTTGGTTCAACATTTTTGGATTGTCATTTCTGGTAATTCATTCACCTTGTTCCATCTATAAATGTCATAGGCGCCTTTGTAACAGCATGAATGGGTTTCAAGCTATTGCAAAGGTGCTCAATTGGCATGGTAATTATAAATGATCAATTATTAATTATTGTTTTGAATGGGCAAATGTCGTCTTCAAATCAGGAAGTAGCGATGTCACTGAAACCCCTTAATATAAAAGATTCACTGTTCTTGAACTAAATAATCAAACGGAAAATCTACAAATGTTGAACCATACTGTATTATTGGATGGGAATTGTGTCCACAAAAAAGCCACAGTGATCTTATATAACCAGTCAGTCACCCGTAAGTATTGGAGTAATAGCACCATTTATAGTGCTCTTGTGGGGAAAAACTAATGCACCTTAGTTAATTTCTGCTGATAGAGAAGATGTTAAACTTTGAGCCAGTTTTTGTTTCATGTGGATAGGCCTAGTACATATCTGTTGGTGAATTAATTGGCAGTATAGATATTTTTTCTCTTTACAGCTATAACTGGCAAATAAACTAACCTAAACAATCATCCATACAATGCTGAGTTGCCAAAAAAGATGAATCTTAAACTATAGGCATAAGACTGAGTGACGTGAAGGGACGTGAACCTACTTTTAGCAATGCAGTGCTCAGCTGGTAAAAGCCTCTTTTTCATCAGACCTTGTAGGACGGATCTGACAGATGGCCGGTGGACAAGTTGCAGCACAAACAAATGGGACTAACAGAAAAAGAAAGAAGTAAAAAAAAAAAAGATTTTCTATGCATTATTCAAGAATAACTGCATTGTATAGTGGTTAACAGCTACTTACACAGCAACAAGCTGTAACAGTGATTTGCACGGTGTTGCGTCCAGGCTGGCACACCTGTTTAAGGTACAAGGGCTTGTGGGAGGTTTTGTTGTCCCCTCTTTCAATGGACAAAGGCGTGGCATTCACGCTGACCTTAAGTAAGGGTGAAACAATATTGTCATAGTCATGACATTACATGTCAAACATATTTCTGTAAGTTTGGCCTACCCTTGGTTTTAATACGTACTTGAACAGATGCTGGCCAGTTAGTGTTCATTTGTCTGTCCTCATGATGATAGCATTTAAACTGTAACTCCAAGTCTGGTCTGAGGGGGGCAATAGAACACAACTTTGTGAGACCGGGTGGGGTTAGGATACCTTCTTATACAGTGTAAATTTACACAGTACAAGTTAAAGTTACAAATGTGTTTCTTACCTCATCATGAGTGTTTTGTACACAGAGTCTCTGAGCTGAAAAGCATGATTACTAACAGCAAGATTGTGCTCCAGTCTGAAAGGATCTAACACTATTCCATCTCGAACAGGAAAGGTCAAACGCAGGTCATCACTGGGGTTCCCTAAAAATAACCCTTATGTCACTGAATCATTCTTGACAGACACATTGATTCAATACAACAGTAGTCTTTACCTGTAGAGACCTGTTGTGATGTGATGTTGGGTTTAGAGTCTGGGGGTAGGTAAGGAGGTTTAGTATCCTGGCCTGGAGAAAGATATGAAGGCATTGTGGTTCCTGGTGTCATGGGTGGAGTAGGATTTCCACCCATCGGTGAATTGGGATACCCCAGCATCACTCCACCCCTACCTGGCTATGATATGTAAATGGGGTGTTTTAACATTCAACAACATTCACTTTTATAAATTAAACTTATTTAGAGGTGAAGTAGTTAAATGCATATTTTTACCCCGTTTACGGCAGCCTGTGTGAAAGCATTATATGCTCCAGTCCCTCCCTGTGGATGGTTTCCTTGACCATTGAGAGGCTCAGGCTGCAAAATGCAAACAAATCAATAACCACAAAGTTTGAGCATAAAGGGTTAATAACTTAATAACTCAAATGAACGCATAAACCTTGTAATACTGTGGAGCATTTGGATGGGCAACTCCTGGGGGAAACTGTCCTGGGTTAAGCGATGCAGAGTTGTACTGTCCTAAATGAGGTAAGCGGCTGGTTGGATAAGACGGTGAGGGGGCACAGCGCTGCTGAGGCCCAGGCGGATACTGTAAAGGCTGGTTAGGGTATGACATTCCCCCAGAGCCATATTGCTGCACTGTAAAACCCTGAAAAAGAAGGGTTTGAGATAGAGTTGTATCTAAAATAAAAATACATACAAAAGTAAGAAATGGAATTTTATAATATTTAGTTAAGTGAATAATGTTTGTGCACCAAGTGAAGGACACACCTCTGAGTGGAAAGGCCTTTTGATCCCTTGCTGTCCCCCTGAATAGCTTCCATGAGGGGGCATTTTCTGCATCTGTGCATGATGAGAGGGGTACAAACCCCCAGTGGACGGTGAGTGGCCATGTCTGTTTGGACCCATCCCACCAGGATTCATCCCAGGAGGACCACGGGGCCCAGGCTGAGATAGAAACTGGGTGCTGTAAGAGGGTGCTCCACCAATCTGGAAGGAAAAAATATGAGTAAAGAGGCAATGTTGGATATATTACTCTAAAAGAGTTCATCAGACCATGTTTAAACAATTAGACACTGTCTGTATCTTTTATTAAATAAACCTAGCCCTAACCATGTAAAAACAAATAAACATGCAGTCTGCTCCCCTGGTACTTTAACTATCAGTTCATAGTCCAAATTCTTTGCTGTTAATTGGAAGCATGTGTCATGAATTTGTGTCAACAACAGGAACCCAGCTTTGTGCACCTCCTACATTCCCAGCATCCAAAGGGAGATAAAATAAAGCCAAAGAGGAAAATAACACCTGAATAAGTACCTGGCCATAACTCAGCTCTTGATTCTGTTTCTCTTGAATGGCTGCAACAGTAGCTGTAGCTGTAGCAGTTGCCGTGGCAGCAGCAGCCGCTACTGCAGCTGCAGCCGCCTGCGTAAAGTCTGAAGGAGGACGTACTCCTAAACCTGGTCCCCCACTATTTCCAGAGTAACTGTGTGGATGGAGAGGTTGAAAATAAGCAGGAGATTAGCCTGGCATGTCTCATTGTGTGAAAGCTTCAATAACAAACTAAAACAAAAAATACCTTCCGGCGTAAGCTGGAGGGTTGTATGTTGAACTTGGGCGCCCATACATTACATGCTGGCCGTAGCTTTTAGAGATGGCATCATTGTAGGACGGCTGGCCCATAAACTGTGAGCCCATGCCAGCACTCACACCCGGACTACCGCCAGGCATCATGTGACCACTAGAGTTTTCACCTGGACCCATAGGTGCACCAAGTACCTAAAGAAGGATACCATGACAGATGAATTTTCAGCACAACGTATGGACAACAGTGCAAACAAAATCTAAACTAAAGTGTCCCAACATACCAGGTCATGTCTTACCTGGCCGCGTGTGGGATTGGTCACGCCCCACACTGTTGTTACTACAGAGAGAGATCCTGCGTGCTGATTGGTGCTTGGTTGCCAGGAGACTGGGTCATGCAGGAATGGGCTGTCACTGCTGCAAATTATGATAAAGCCAGGTTATTGTAATGGTTCAGGAGCTGAATAAGAAGTTGCAATCAAAATGTATAAAACCAGCTATGTTTATTTTTTGACTATTGTTAACAGGTGGAACATAAACTATGCCTATTTTAGATGTTTTTTGCTAAATGCTAATACCTTTCTAATAACATTGGACAGGTGTTTGAATTATTTGTATCACTTAAAATTGGTGTGCTTGTTGAATTGTTATATTAATGATTTTAGACCTGAGTCACTGAGAGGTCATCTAAGGAGCAAATGGTTCACCTGAGGACAGGGTGAACATACCTTTGTGGAGTGGGAGGCAGGGTGGGTTTCATGGAGTTTGGGTGGTTCATCTGATGAATGGTGGGATCATCAGAGTGCCCCTTGTGCTTTAAGAGGCAGCCCTGAGAACAAGAGCAGAGGTAGACACACAAAAGTGGTTAAAGCCAATTACCTTCTCTGCACACTTTGTCATCCGCAGATCCCACATGCTTGCATGCATACAGCCTGTACAGCACCCTCCCACTCAGTGCCACTAACTTTAATCTCTGTGTGTGCCTGTGTGGACTGCGCACATCAAAATGTTAGCCTATCAGTGACTGCTGTAGCTCTGATACCTCTCAAAAGAGGGGGAGGGGTGCTGTAATCTAAATTTAGCTCTGATTTCAAAAGGAATTTAAGAGAACAGAGATGTGAAGAGAAAGACTCTTCTCTCAGCTGATGACTAACAAAGCATCCGCATGTCCTCCATACAATTTCTAAAGTGATTTTAAGTGTAACCTGTCTGCATGTTAATCTGGTTCTTTGTGTTGTTAGTACTTGAACAATTTCTAGAATTTCTTTGTACAATTTGTATAATTTACTATCTTATGTATAATTGTTTTAATTTGGGTAAAATATACATTACAGATCTGGTACAACAAAAGAGGCATGCAGCCTTTGGGTAACAAAAGCCTTTGCCACAGTACACTTACAGGATATCCAGATAGTGCATTATCAAGTCAAACAACAACTGAAGAACTGAAAAGCAAATCAGACAGGTCTCATCAAATTCGTCCCCCCAAAAGGTACTTATGATGAATGAGTTGTGTGAGTGACTGCACCACTGTGCTTTATAATATGACCCCAACTCTCAGACCTGTAAGAGACATCTGAGACACTTTACTCATAACATTTCTTGTCTGCTTTTATCTGTAAATGGCATGATAGTCAACCACATCAGACTTGATTTCAATGAATCTTGGTGCAAATGAAATGTCTTGAGAAGGGAACACACTATCAATGTGATTGTTTGCCCAGCCCAACAGCAGTTATATTTAAGCCTATAAAGTCTATAAGAATCAAAGAAATGTTAGCTCTATGGAGTTACAAAATAAACTGCTTATTATGTAAATGAATAGGTTAACATGATTATATTTATGAAGGATAGAAGTACAATTATACACAAAGAGCAACATACATTTGCCTATCCCAATGCACAGTATAATACTATTAGTCTCACATAAATGCATATGGAGACTGGTCATGTGTTACAAACAGCATGTGCTACAAACTGTCATAACTAAAACAAAATGTACATGCATTAAAATACTCAGTTCTCTGAAGTCAAAATCTAAAGGCATTCTCATGGTCTATCCTACCTCCACACCTTGTGTTCCAAAACAACAACAAACTAAACATGAAGCAGCGGAGCAGAACAAAGCAGCTGGGTGCAAAGACTGTGTGAAAGACTTTAAATTACAAGTGTTACCAATCCATGAAAAACACAAAACACTCACCAACAGGATCCTCACAATAAACACACGAGACAAATAACAATGCACCCTGCACAGCAAGTGGTGGAGGACATTTTCACCCCTGAATCATAAAAACCGTTGTATGATATCTTCACACCTGGTTCCAGGTATGAGTTGTGCGAGCATTCTGTTGCAGAGCTGGCCGCGCTGTGGAGGAGTCTTTTACGCGCTGCACTGGCACCAGTGGCCAAATACCGCTCCATGCGTCTTTACGCGGTTGGGTTTAACAACGCTAGTTTCTTGATAACAGTTAGTAGCCTAATTAGCTGTACGCTATTAGTTGTTTATAGTCCTGGTGCAGGTGTGTGAGATGTGACTGCCGCACGCGAACTTACCCCAGGCTGCTCCAGCTGCCAGACGATGTGACCACTTGGCGATCAGACAATTTAGCTCAACATTAGCCGCCTGCGTCGTACCCGAGCCACCGCTGGGACACAACAGAGCTGCTTCACCGAGCGTCCAAAGCCAGCTATTCGCATTGCCTTTTAATGATCCGTTTCACCTACACATGTAACTTATCAGTTGGTCTATTCAGCATTAGTCTCTAATAATATTTTTTTTCTTTGCGGTATAGCACAATTGACGTTCTGTTGGTGTTGGTGGTATAATAAACGTAGGCGAAATAAATTACTTTTCTAGTCTGTGGTCTGAAAGCAGGACAGCAGCTCATTGGCAGCCCGTAACCTGACAGCCTAGTGTACCTTCCTGGTTGCACAATGACCTGCTATAATATATTCATGAGATCACAGTGCTAATGTCTCCCACAGAGAAAGGAATTTTCCTGTCCCTCCTCCAAGTCAAGCGACTGACTACGCAGACAAAACCAGCAGATAATTTAGCGCGAGGGAGCGTCGAGACTGACGTCACTTGTAATTGATTAAGCTATCTGTGATCAATGGGTGCATATGGTGTGTTTTGCACTTAAGGACCAATGTGCCTGACAGTGAGTGCACCCGTCACATCTCCATACTGTATTTGTCAAAGGCTACATGCTTTCTTGTCATCACATGCCTTTACATCCTCTGCTCATAGACAGAGTGCATCTGTCACTAGGAACATGCTGTTTTAGTAGTCTAGCTGGACTAGGGAGAGCTTTGGAGTCATTAAAGGTGTCTGAAATATGTTGCCAGAGGGCAGTGCAGCTCTCAGAATAAAAAGTCCAACCTGCCTGTGTTTTTCAGACCTCTGTTGCCCTGGAAACAGGTGCTGAGATTTCCCATTTCTTCCTTTTTCTCTACACTATCACTGCTCACCCCCTCCGCCACCCCTCTCCTGCTGCTTCCTCCCCCACGACCTGCCGCATAGTAACATACACACACAGACCTCGCACAATTCAGTGTACTGCAGTCATTTTACAATGTCACAAGACAGACCAACTGACTGCTCTGTTCTGCTCTCATGGTACTCATCTGAGATTACACCTGCTGCCAACCTTTCTCCATATTTAAGGAGAGCACCAGCAGACTGCAACAATCTGACCTCAAGCTAATCTCTGAGAAAATAAAAATAAAAATGGGGAGATGGGGAGGGCCAAGAAGACAAAGAGAAAACCACAGATAAGTGAAAGTAAAAGCAAAAACTGTTGAGCAGTCTCTGTAACACTGGTTTGTACAGAGTGACAAAAAACACACATGATTCATCTGTTCAGTTGATTTGTTAAATAAAAATAAAGACCCATTACACTGCTAAACATATTAATGTACATATGGAGCACATGTATTTCTGTGGATGCCATTTAGAAACAGATCACTGAAGAATAGGGTGCTGCCTGTCACCTGAGCTTACACAATCTAATTTTCAGACCTTTTAAAGTCATTTTATTTTGTTTCTGCTGCATTCTCTGTGCGTTCCTTTGTAGTGACTGCTCTTTGGCAGGAGCAGAGCATTCCTGGGAAATGGCTGACCCAGAATAACACAGAGACGCAGGGTGACTGAGTGAGAGAGGTCCTCCACCCTTTCATTGCTCTGCATACACAAAGCCCTGTTTCCTATAACACACATCAGTCCGTCACATTGCAGATACAACAGTCAGTTCAACACACATGACTGTCAATACCAGAACACATTGTGTTCTACTATGTGTGTCTATTTGTCTGTATTGAAATGCAAATTAAACTCCTAATACCTGGTTTTACCAATGGTATCACGGGGCCTATAATGTTAAAACAGCCACCAAACTGTCAATTGCTTACTGTGTAAATATGTCAGTTACTCTCAGACAGATCTAGGATACCGTAGGTGGTGTGTGAAAGAAAGGCTTTTCTTTTTACTGACAGGCCTACAGCACATTGATTATACTAGTGCCATAGCTCGCAAATTTGTAAAAGATTGCAATTATATTAGGCTTATAGGAAAATAAAAATAGCCAGAGTGGGAATAGAAAGGGGAAATTAAAACATTTTCTATTATGGATGATGCAGATCAATGTGTAAAAGACAGATTCCTGACTGACTGATTATTATATGTAGAATTTGAAGAGCACTGCTGCCACCATGCGTTTACATGAGTAAATTGACAGTATAATTTTCATAGGCAATGTTACTTCTGTGATACTGCACCACCCTTAGCTACAGCACTTTATCCAAGCCGGTTGTTTTAGCGCGCCTTTGAATCACTTTTACGTTAACTGAACTGACCTACCTGCGCCATGGGATTGTAGTTTGTTGATAGGTCTTAGTTGTTGATGTAAGGCTCTGAACTTACACAGATACTTTTTGTGACGAAGTTATCAAATTAATGCATTCAAAAGAGAATAGTTTTGGTAGTGCCATGGTCGCGGGAAGTGGGGGTGCTGGGGCTGCTGCAGCACCCCCTAGTGGCAAGAGGGAGATTTTTTTTTCTTAATTGTCAGAGACAATATTAAAGTGCATATGTCAATAAAATGTTGATTTTCAATCTATTTATCTATCTATTTCTATCTATTTATTTAAAATGTATTTTAAATAGGCCTATAGGCTAAGAGGTTTGTTTGTTTATTTATTTATTTATTTATTTATTTATTTATTTATTTATTTATTTATTTATTTATTTGCTTATTTATTTGTTTATTTATTATATTTTACTTTTTCACAGCAGCCCTTGTTAAAAATTACTTCCAGCAGCCCTGGGTAGTGCACGCTGTTAAGTCAAATAAAGCCAATGTACTGACACCGACCACAAGGGGACGATAACGTAACTTTTTGTTGAGGATTCCGATTGGCTCATAGACTGGCTGTAGCAGACACTAACAAGAGAGAACATAGCCTACAGTGGTCTTTACTGAGCCTTTGAGATCCTAAAACCTGGTGAAGTGTTTGCTACTTTGAATACACCGTCAGACTTATGCAGTAGGCCAATATGTTGGCTATATCCAGGTCCTAATTGTGAGCTCATGCCTAGTAAACCTAGTAAACCTAGTAAAGTCTTTAGTGTGGGCTAGGCCCTGGCTGATTTAGAGAAGTTTTTTTGAAGTTTATTTTAATTAAAACATCACATTACTATTTTTAATGCAATGGCAAATGTCTAAATGAGTTAAAGTATGCAAAAACATAAAAAAATAATAATAATTTGCAGCACTTGGACCATAATAACTGGTGTGGAGGAGCCTGTCACTGGAAATGTGCTGCTGAAGTGTGTAGCAGTCACCAGCTGGTGAAGGACTGTGCCTTAAAACCAGCACATAGACAGAAGTTTACATGTAAAGACAAATAGGCCTAGTTTTATTTGTTAAAAATTCCCCTTCAATTGATATACAGAAATACAATGTGCAATGCGCAATTTCCAATCACTTAATTTAACTCTTAATTAACAGCACAATTAAATGTAAAATGTTGACAAAAGCACATTTACAACAATGTGATGTCACAAATAATCACAAAAAGTCTCTATGTTTGACTTTGTCGCATAACATTCAACAATAAGCATGTAAAAGGCTGCTCATTATTTGTCTCTGAAACTTAAGTCCAAAAAGGATGCACTGCTCAATGGTTCAAACAGGGGGCTGCCAGAACGCATCATATTATGATACATATACTTCTAGCTTAGACAAGGGTTGTCAACCCTTAAATGTTAAATGTTAATGTACATTCCTGTAACATAAATCCAAATAGGTTTATGCTCTATAATAAAATGAAAAAAACAGACTTGATTTTGAATGTAGCCTATGTCTTTATGTTTGGGAGTTGCGAAAGCTAATGGCTGTAATTATGGGGTCACCTTGCAACTGAAAAAGGCTGAGAACCACTGCACAATGGTGTGGCCATTGCAAGATCCTTAGCTCCGAACAGTTTTACTGAAAGTCTCAATGCACTCTCACCTTTTCATACTCATCTGTCTTGTCAAACATAAATCTCAGAAAACGTAAATTAATTTACATCATGTAAATAGGCTACTACATTCAAGTAACTTCATTGTGTACATTGTAAGAATCACAGTAGCTTATGTTCAATTCACTTGATATGTCTATGATAAATATTCAGAGCTTTGGTTCAGAGGAGGCTTTGTTGCTGAGGATGCTACAGATCGAAGGCTGTGTCCAGCAAGCGCTGCAGCTCCATGAGGTGAGTTTTTTTGTTTCCCGTAGCCGGTGCAGCAGCAGACTCACGGCCAGCATACCTGTGAAAAAAACACCAAAAGAAATCCAGATATTATCATTTACCCACTATCTGCTCTCAACTCAGGTCTTTCAGGTAAAAAGGCCAAATATACCAAACAGGGCGGCTCCTGTTGATGGTGGTGCGAATGCGTGGTTTAACATAGTCGTAGAAGCCCTGATTCTTGTGTTCCTCTTGGCACCACATTAGGTCTGCGTTTGGAAACAGGTTTGTCTCTTTTTTCACCAGGTCAAAAGGAAACGGTGACAACTACAATTCACAAACAACATGTTTTTATGCAGTAGTATCATTATCAATATCAGTCATACAAAAATGACCAGCATTCATCATGATTTTACCTGTTCAATGCGGACAATTGCTACATCACTATCCATGTTTCTGTTTGTACGCTCACGGGTCAGTTCATAGTAAATTTTTCCAGTGCAAAAGATTATTCTCTTGACGCTTTTAGGGTTGGCTGATGCAGGTCCATCATCTTGGATTAGTCGCCTGAAGCTAGTGCCTATGTACACAACTTACAGCTTAAATGATTGAAATAGAGCACATCACTAAAAAGGGCTACAGGTAATATAAATTATTTGCTATTCTTTCGCAGTACTCACCTGGCAGCATATCATCAAAACTAGACTTAGCCTCTGGGTGGCGCAATAAAGACTTGGGAGTAAATACAATGAGCTAAAAACACACGCACAAAACAAGTTTAATTTCTTAAATCTGTAACATGCAATGAGTCATTTCTAACACGTTGCTCACAGGCTTCCTGAAAGGCAGCAGGATCTGACGGCGAAGAACATGAAAGTAGTTTGCCGGGTTGGAGCAGTTGACAACAATCCAATTACAGTCATATAGTTGACGTATTGCAAAGTCGTCTGTCAGTTTCTGCAACGAGGACAGATTGTTAAAACAGAAGTTCTTCTGCATGTTATTAATATAAACTGTTAACCACCCAAATATTTTGTTTATTTGATTGACTTACAGGAAATACATCACGATCATCATTGCACATTTGTAAAAATCTCTCTGGGCGAGCAGAAGAGTGCTCAGGACCCTGAAAGAGCCACACAAATGAAATGAAGCAGAGATCTGACAGACAGGATAGTTACCAAACATATGTTGTTTCCTGATACGCACCATTCCTTCCATTCCATGAGGTAGGAGCAGCACAATGCCATTCTGGCGAACCCACTTCGCCTGTCCTGAACTGATAAACTGGTCGATAATGCACTGAGCTGTGTTGTGGAAGTCACCAAACTGGGCCTCCCACAAAACCAGAGCATTGGGGCTGGCCATCGCAAATCCTAATTCAAAGCCTGTCCAGGATAATGCGATTTAGGGTGAGTTCACACTTATGGGGATAATTTTGAGTTCTGCCACCACAACATTGTAGCCTTGGCCTTAATATTAGGTCTGTACCATATCTGCTGTTGAGGTTATCATGGTAGAGAATATTTATTAACACTTGCAGTGAAAAGTCCTTTAGGCTAATTCACCAGGAATTTTGAGACCAACAAAAAATGTAACATGTGGATTTTGTTTAATACCTAACACTCCATATTCCGACAAGGAGCTGTTGCAGACTGTGTAGGGTGCTTGATTGGGCGAGATGTGGTTCATTGGGATACAAATCCTTTTATCCACATTCTGATCATGAAGAACATGATGCCGATGGCTAGGATGAGAAACAAACTTATCACATTTCTGTAAATATCCGTACAAAAAAGAACCATAAAATATATCCTTTTTTACCTAAAAGTTCCCCTTTCTACATCTTGTCCACTAAGACGTACATGAGTGCCCTCTTTAAGCAGAGAGCCAAAGGCCAAATATTCCCCTAGAGCCCAGTCACAGAGTCGCTGGTTCACCATATTGGCACGACCCTTTAAGATACGAGAGAGTCCTAAAACATAAGTCAAATTAGTTTAGTGAGCCTGGGTAAAATGTACAAATAAACAAGCAGGTGTCCGTGAAATCATACCTCCATGAATAGTGAAGTCTTTCACTGGAACACTAGCTGCTATATTTCCAATGTGCTGTAATTCCTCTTCTGTGATGCCAGTGAGAGGACAGCTCATATTTTTGGGCTGACCATCAAGAGTGAAAAACTCTGCAATTACATCAAAACATTGTCAAACAATACAAACGATGCAAGGGATACTTCCCGTGTTACAAGGCAGTGGTACAAAAAGATTACCAGGCCAAGGTGAGTCTAACCAGTGTTTAATATGGAGGATCTTCTCATCTTTGGAGCGGGTAAACGCATCTTCGCAGATTTTATCATAATTTGCCACTTCCTCCTAGTTAAACAATGAAGTAAGAAAGTTTTTAAAAATCAAATAAACAAAAAAACACTATACACAAATTTTGCATACTTCATATTCTTGCGCAGAGACAACTCCTTGTCCAATAAGTTTCTCTGCAAACTTCTGGAGGACACCTTTCTGCTTTTTGATGCGTTTGTACATTAGTGGTTGGGTAAACATGGGCTCATCAATTTCATTATGTCCATTGCGCCTGTAACACACCTGAACGTAGACACTGTCTGTGACTTACAGAAGACACTTGGTTTCCTGGTAACAGTAACACTGTTCAACATAAAATGTCTGTTTGGAAATGTGTATTAAATAAACAGTTGAGCTGTTTTCTGAAAATAGTTATGAGAGTAACTGTGACGTACCAGGTCCACCACCACGTCTTTATGGAATGTGTTTCTCCACTCAGCTGCCACTTTGCACACATACATCACAGCTTCTGGATCATCAGCATTTACATGGAAGATGGGAGCATTGACCACTCGGGCCACATCTGTCGGGTAAGGAGAGGAGCGTGCCATTCTGGGGTCAGTGGTGAAGCCGATCTGCAGAGAGCCAAAAATAATTATTAAATAAAATAATGATGAAAAAAAAGCTATGACTGTTAAGTGTTGTAACATGCAAGTTGTACCTGATTGTTGACAACCACATGAATGGTACCGTGAGTGGTGTATGAGGGCAGGTCTGACAAATGAAATGTCTCATACACAATACCTTGGCCAGCAAACGCGGCATCTCCATGAAGAAGTATAGACATCACCTGAAATGGTAAAACACATAATTCACATTACCTTTAATAACAAGGCTGCATATGAATACTGTACATTTGTTAAGAAGTACCTACCCTTTTGCCCTCTGTGTCGCCACAATAGAACTGCTCAGCTTTAGTCTTTCCCTGCACCACTGGATCCACTGCCTCAAGGTGAGAGGGGTTGGCCACCAGGGACAGAGTAATATACTTATCACTCACCCGGTTAATCCGTTTGTGATACATACCTAAGTGGTATTTTACATCACCAGAACCCTGAATGTAAACGTCAGAAACAAATATGGTTGGTATTTTTGAACCTCACTGTGCTGAGGGCTATTTGTAAAATGCAAAAACCCTTAAACCCTTTTCAAACCTCATCTGCTGCCTCTAATTTAGAGTCAAACTGGCAGAAGATTTGCTCCAGCTCCTTCCTAATAACATTGGCCAATACATTCAATCTTCCCCTAAACAAAAAACACACAAAAAAACATTTTAGGGGTTTAAACACAGGAGACAAAAGTCACACTTATCGTTTTGTGTACCTGTGTGGCATTCCCATAATGACACTCTCCACACCACTCTGACTTGATATGTCGATAATTGTCTTCAGTGCTGGGATTAGTGACTCACAACCTTCTAAACCAAAACGTTTCTCTGAAGACCATTTTCTCTGAAGGAACTCTTCAAATCTGTGGACATTGCAAGAATAGAGAGATTGGTTTTACCTAAAATAAGATGTTAAATTATAATTGACCCCCTGATGTTTGATAACTAATATAGCCAACAATACAAGCACCTGGTGGATCGGATCATCCTTCCC
Source organism: Taenioides sp. WSHXM2023 (assembly GCA_029959045.1). Taxonomy (NCBI): domain Eukaryota; kingdom Metazoa; phylum Chordata; class Actinopteri; order Gobiiformes; family Gobiidae; genus Taenioides; species Taenioides sp. WSHXM2023. The sequence goes on from CM057085.1 coordinate 23,927,415, forward strand.
AGGAGGGTCCTCTTTTCTGCATTATTGAACTGCATGATGTCTGGAGTTTCAAACTTTTGTCTGATCCACTGGCACTGCTCCACATCATTGATAAACATAAACTCGACTCCTATGTGCTGACAATATGCCAACTGAAAAAAGAAACAAATGTGTGTCAGTGGGTACATTTACGTGGCCAGTAAAAATAAGATAACAACAATAATCAGGTAACACAATAATTGACTTTACATGCACAAAATAAATCTTATCATAAGAAAAACCTAGTGACATGTGTCAGTTCATCATTCTATTTTTAGAGTAACTGTTTGAAGACAATTTAGAAGTATATTGGGAAATTTTTGGATAATTAAAACCTGCTCCGGTGAGAAAAAATCAACAAATATATTAAGATTACTCACATCAGATTTACCTGTTTACATGATATCTCAACATCTGATAATTCCAGAAATCAGATAATGATCAGGTTTTTGGTGTGTATGTAAAAACACTGTGGGCCCAATCTTGTGCCTGATCTTGCCCTTGATCTTAGCGCTAGTGCAAGTGCGGTAGAGACTCGGTAGCGGTCTGCTGAGACAGACGTGAGTGGGTGCGACCAGGGGGAGATCAGCGGTCAGTGGGTCTGCTGTGGGATAGGAAGCGCATGAGATGGACACTGGTCTGCTGCGTAATGGGAGGCAAACGAAATGAGAAAACTTAAAAGGTTGACGTGTGTGCGCGTGCACGGGCTTACAGGGGTGCAGCTGCGTTTGTGTTCCGAACACAAAACCAGTTCTGTCACGGCCCATCCAAAATTCTATATTCCTGGTGCCTCTACTGGTGTGTACTTGCATCGTGGGGCTTTATTGTACCCATATATAATTTTTCCCCACACCTCTCTTTGCTGTCTGGTAATGAGGCAAAAATTGCAGACATTACCCACACTGGCAGTGCTACAGCGGTCACAGATTGGTTCAGAGGCCATCACCATATATGTACTTGTACCGTCCCACTCCAGCCTCCAGCAGTGAAGTGCAGCCCGACCTGGACTTGCCCCCTACTTAACGCTAGCACTAATGCTAAGATTGGGGGCAAGATTGGGCCCTGTAAATTTGAACGGGCATGTCTACAAGTTCAACATTTCTGCTTAACCCACCTCTAGCCGTCGTATAATCTCTCTAAGTGGAAGAGAGCTTTCACCTCCTCCAATGAAAGTAGTGGTAGGAAGACGAAACACTTTGTCCAAATCAGATTCAGCTAGCCCATAAAAACCTGTTTAACACATAATTTACACAGTATTACAAAAGAAAAAGAAAACACATAAACATGGAAGTTAACTACTATGTTTGCCATATAGACCACATTACAATTGGGATTAAGCCAGAAATTTAAGCAGGACTAGGACTAGAACAGGACAAACTTTGAACACAGCCACTAATGGCTGAATAAACAGCAAGACTGTGCTTACTTGATTTACTGCAGCTATACCAAAACAGTCGCTATCTGAAGTTTGTAACACAAATCAAACAGAGATAAACTAGAGCACAGAGAATGGATTGAGATCTACTTCTGTGCGTCAGCAAATTACACTGCGGTATGGACAGAGGCTGCTCAGCCCAACAAGGCAGAGTCAGCTCTCTGTTACATAAAAAATCTTTAGACTTTAGACTCCAAACCTGTGTACTGTACCACATATAAAAGCACATTGTTGTTTTCTTTGAAGATTCAGCATAAAGGTGTGATCCAGTGTAGTAATCAATGACAGTATCTGCTATCTAATCAGAGCACAGCTTCAACAAAGATAAGTCTTCTTTGACCCCAGTGGCCAACAGGCAAAGGTTAGTTCCTCCAGGAATCACAAACACCTCAGATGTATACAGCAGGTAGGCCATATTATATATAAACAATATTCAACAATATTCAACATTACAGTCACTTAACTGCATTGGTTTCTTGAACAGCAATGAGAAAGAGCTACACATGGTCGCTACTACAATTTATATTTTGCAAATGATGATATCAACATTTCCTGGGGGATTAATGCTAACTAAAGACACTGGTCTGTCTGAGGCACTGTCATTCAAGTTAGACTTTTAATACAATCTGACCATAAAGAACTAACTTAGTTGAAATTACAACAGGTGAGCTGATTTGTACAGCTAAACATGTTGCTCTCAAATAATATCACACAGCCACAAGCTAGCTAGCATTAGCCCAGAGTTTTTCACCCTTAACCACTGAAAATCAAACACCTGCACAGAACCACGAACTTTCGTTTTGACTCAGGCTTATGAAACTGTGTTGTTTAAATTTATTTTGCAATTTTTCTTGAGTTTACAAACCATCTTGAAACTTTTTTGGCTATGCTAATGTTTGTGTCACCATGGTAACTGCTATAGATATACATGAAGAACCCAGGGTGATGTCACTGTAAAGTATCATCAATAGGGCTTCATCTGATAGTCACTAGTCTGTTTAACCTGGCGCAGAGCTCCGCACCCCACAGGGCTAAGCACAGCCTTCGCCCGATCGCAAGATTAGTCCTGGTTCAGTCCTGGTTTAGACCTGGTTTAGTCCTGGTTTAGACCTGGTGTAGTCCTGGTTTAGTCCTTGTTCAGTCCTGGTTCAATCCGTATGCGGCACAAAAGTCCGGTATCTCGACTGATGTTTCTTCTGCTCGGTAAATAAAGCCTGTGAAGTGAAGAGATGTATTTTTGACAGTAGAGTCGCAACTGTGAATTCGTATTCGTACAGAAGAAAGCATAATCGCAAATTTTCATTTTGTGATTGTAATTCTTAATGTCGTAACTTCAATTCATATTCTGATGAATAAAATACATACAATACATTTTATGTACGACTGACTCATTCGAGAGTTTACAAATATTTATTTTATGCTCAACTACAGCCAATTTTGCACGGATTTCCCAAATATGCACAGATTTCTATCCTATGCACACAAATATTTCTGAAAGCTTTCGTACTCTATACATATAGCTCATTCTAGTAGGCCCACGTATTTTTAATAATTACCTCGTTTGTCGGAATGGCGGTTGAAAAAAAAAAAGATAAAGTGCTGCTACTTCGACTAAGGGAAAAAAATGTTGGAGTGCAGGGACGTTTGATAAAAAATAGAAATGCCATCACTCCGAAAATTAGATGTCAATGTCGGAGTGGCAGTATGTCGAAATGGCAACATGTAACCCTTCAGTGACAGTAATGATAAAGATGATTTTGTGTGGTAAAGTAATAGTAACACCTGCACTGTGTTTTTACTTTGCAGTACAACTCGGTCACATCCATTATTAGGTGACACGGTTAAATGACACAGACTAAAAATAGTCATTGACACTAGGTTTTAATTTCACCTTTGATTGCATTTCCAGTGCAATCAGGCAAACGGAACGGTTTAAATTACTTCAAATTGATAACATGCATAGTATATAGTATATTTGTTGTCTTGTTTTGGGGTATTATGTTGCAAGTAATAGTCCTAAGAACAGCCAAGATAATATAAAAGAGGTTTGACAAGGGCTAGTATTGATAGGTGACCCTAACTCATAAAGCATTTCCACTTCTACTTGGCACTCAAGAACTTTACATCAAGGAGCATTCACACCTTCATACACCTGTATATAGTCTTTCGACGCAAGGCGGGTTAGGTGTCTTGCCCAAGAACACAACAACCGAAAGTGCTGGTGGGAGTGGAGATCAAACTGTCAACCTTCAGGTCAAGCAGTAGAAACTCTACCTACTGAAGTATGCTCATAAGACATAAACAAATAAGTAAAAGTATGACAGTTTAGGAGATGAAGCAGCATATACTTTTATACATTTCTTCTTACCAACATTTTGAAAACCCACAGCACATGGAGCATCGTCAAAATCTACACAACTGATCCCCAGTGGGTCCAGTTTGGCTATGTGGTGACCTCGAACCTGAAAGCAAACATGAAAAATGTGGGTCACAAAACTGGCCCATCGTGAATACTGTGCAAAAACACAAATATCATGTTACTTTGATGCTTTTTACCTGATAAGCACGAATTAGCGTATGTACTGCTAGATGATCTGCAACAAGTTTCTTTGTATTGACCTGTGCCCCAAAAAGAGAAGGGGCACTTTCTGCTCCATGGGGCATCCCATTAAGATGCATAGGACTTTGGTAGGCTAGACCAGGAGGCACCCCCGCATTAGCATTACGGAAAAAGACATCCCAGGACTGCGGAAGGGAAGAGGGGTGAAGAGCATCACATTAAATTAATCCAACAAGTAAAACAAGTTGATCAAGTATTAGATCACTGTGCAGTGATCAGCTGATTTGAAATTCCACTGGACAAATATTCTACAGATTTCCTAAATATAATAATCACTGCATGTTTGCATTTATTCTATGTCTAAGGTGGAATATTAGTTTTGAAAGAGAAAATATGCCAACTCCCTTGGTGTGCTGCAATATTTACATATGCATAACCTTTAGCCTACATTTTGAATGTGTAGATATCCTGTTAGTTCACACAAGCAGAAAGATACCAAAGCAAGACAAGCTGTACCTTGTGCACATTCTTTGGATTCTCCAGCCACGCATAGTACATCTCTTCCAGATAGTTTGAGCTTGTGGCATTGAGGAAAGGTTCAGCAGAAACAGATGTCATTAGACGTCTCCAGGGCTTAAACGTCCTGGGAGCCACTCTGACCCGCAAGGGTCTGGGCTGGGAGATGCTCTGTACCGCCTGTGCAGTGGGCCCAAGCCGAGCCATAGTCCTTAAGCGGTACATGAGTGTAGCTCAGCCGCTCCTCTCACTCAGAAACAAAAACACAGCTGATCCACACGTTTACCGCTGAATCAGAGCGCGGCCCCTCGCATCTCCCAGCGCAGTCTCTTTCGTAGTCCTCACTCAAGTTACTGAAGAAACAAACGTTTGTTACTCTAGTCAAGACACACTCATAAGTTTAGTACTGAATAAAATGTGGCCCACGTGATATTTAGATTAGATCGAAGTCCCAAAATGCCCAGATGGCTTTAGTTTTACTTGTTAAAACTTTCCTTTCTATTCACTAACTGCATATCTGTAACTGTAGCCACACACCTGCCCTACAGGACATAGCCCACTCCCCTTTAACCCCTAGGTAAACTTTAAATACCCGACTAAAGGGTAACCACAGAACATTACCTTTGTGGTCTGGTTTGCGTTCCGCGCTTTACCCAACCTTTCTTGATCAGTCCGACGCCAAATGATCTCGGGAGTTGCGCTCTAATCACCGCGCGCCACGGCGTCACGTTGACGTCAGGAACAGAGGCATAGGTGGACTTCGACAAGACTTAAAACTAAAATCTCATTTAAATTTCTAATTGCCCAATGCCTAGTGCTAATTTTATAGGCATTTACAAGAAATAATGGCATTGATAATGGCAATTTGTTGGCATAATGGTCTTTTTATTTTAGAAAATGTATTGGAAAAACATTTAGGCTAACTGTGTATCGTATGTAATCGTTATTTAAGCCTACTCCTATAAAACCTTATTCCTGATAAGAGGAGATCTTCGGATTGATAATGAGTAAAAATTAAATCAGTTTAATAAGCCTAGGTTTAGGCTTATAGGCTCCCTCTGGTGTTCAAATTTGTAGGTTACTATATAGCTAAAGATGAAAGTAGCCTACAAAAAAAAAAAAAAAAAAACAACTTTATTACATTTTAATCCTATGTGTCCATCGAAAATGATTTGCTATGCCCTTGGCTCAATAAGTGCATAAGGGCTCTTTTTGTACGACCTTAAGGCAACACTTTTGGGGCCCTAGGCAAGAAGAGGCTTCAGGGCCCTTTGCCAGGAAGATTTTAACAGTTTAAAATGTTTATTGTGCATGTACAATTTAGAGGAAACTTTGCTTATCATAACTGAAAGTTTTCTGAGCCTGCTGGTTAATACAGTCATTTCCTATAAGGCCATCTTTAGCTGGGGGTCTTGGGCATTTGGCTTGTTTGCCCACCCCATTGTGGCAGCTTTGGTTAAGAATAATGAAGATGACCAGTAGTGAGTGGTAAATGTGGACAGGAACAACGATGGTCGGCATTGTACACTTGTGTCCAATGCAATTTCAGGGAAAGCTAACAAACAATCTGAGTCAGCGTTTAAGAAGGCTTCACAACTCTAACATTATATTGCTCACATGCTACTGACATTTTGACTTATTTATTGCCCCTCACAGTATTAGTGCACTCCACCAGTGTAATGCATTTTGATTAAAATGTACACTGTGATATACTAGTATTTATCAACATGTAATTGTGGATATGAAAGTGATAAAAAATACAATGAAAAAAATGTATTTAGTGAAGTTTCACATTTTGTCCTCAAATATTTAACAAAAAGTAAAAAAAAAAAGTATTCAGTTGTTTGCATTTTTTATAACATTCAATTTCATTGATTAAACAAATTAAATATGATTTATGATAATATCCTGTTATAAGCCATTACATTTTATGCATTTACAGAGCCCAGTGCACCAAGGTATTCCTTTACACTTCAGCAGTTTAGTTAACAAAACAGAAAAACAAAACACAGAGAAACATCCAAATTGTCAATGTATCAACATGAAATGTCATGCGATTAAATTCAGCATATTGGAGATAGATCACCACAATAAAACTGTAAATTTACACAACGGTGTTATTACTTAACTTGTTATTTATAGTTACATTAATTTCAGTTACTTGCAATGTTCAGGACGTTATTACCTCATGTAGTGTATTAGCATGCTGCATGTTTTCACTGCATTTGTGTAACATCTCACAGAGGGTCCATGGGACGCTACACTACACAAAATCTGTTCTGGGTCAAACACACACAAGAGAAAGATAAAAACAGAACTCGTTACACCAACTGGTCTCTGTGAGACTTTAGTACCGAATGTTCATTGTCCACAGGCAAGTCGTGCATAATAGCAAATGCTCATACAGAAGAATCATGCTTGTTATAAAAAGATAGCAAAATGAAAGATAATGACTATTAATATACTGTACAATAAAAATAGTACAACAACAGACCGAATCCAGTAAGAAGTTTAACCAAAACTGTAGTGGAAGGTAAAGGACGTTTACACCCAGGTATGTTGAGCCACTGTGGGATTACTTTAAAAGTCCACCAAGTTTCCAGGCCATTGACAGGAGGTTTGACGATAGTGTTGCTTTCTTGTTTTAGTCCAGTGATGTTATTCAGAGAGAAGAGATAGCTGGTGTGCAGAGGACAGAACAGTCTGCACCCAGCTCATCCTCTCTCTGTCATAACATGCTCCACTTTCCATAGGTTTTCTTTGTTTCCCCACAGCACCAATTCAGCCTCCTAAAAGTAGAAAGTAGTTGCATGTAGCTGAAAAAAGCAAAAGCTAATTTGCTTTCTGTGCAATTTATCATACAGTTAGGGTTACTGTATCAATCAGTTTAAACAACCAGGTTTCTTTGTTTGTGTTTTGGATACAATACATTAACTTTTCATTATTAAATCAGTTAACATACAAAAAGTATTTTGCCCTGAAAAACGTTTCCATAAATTCACACCCAAATGTCAGCAAAAACGTTTACAGTTATAATGGATTTAATGTTTACTGTATTTTAAAATAAAAAAAATGTTTAATGTCATCACATCAGATTGGTATGTTTTCATGTACATACCTTATCCCTGCATTGGGGCAGCAGGAGCCCCTGAACAGTGGAAGTGGACGTTTTGCCACCGGCTGTCCCTGCGGTGCCATACTCGAGTTTCCTCTGATTGGCTGGACCGGGGGCGGCCCTGCCCATCCACAAACTGTGTCAGGCGGATGTAAGCGATGCAGGCAGCGTCATCACCGATAATGTGCACGTGAGGATTGAGGATGGTGGTGTGAATGGGCTTGTTGTTTTTTGAGAGGACTATGACAGAAAACATAACATGGGTATTATATAAAAAATACAATTTCGATTAAATAAATAACAATAAAAGAACATACGATTGTCAAAATAAAATCTGTGAAAGTCCATTCCTTCCACAAGATTGCCCAAACCCTCAGGCTCAAACGAGGTGAGGCCAGGGTCACAAATCTTCCTGTGAAAACAAGAAACATGGAATCAAAGATCACAGCTGGTTCTAACATTAAATGTGGACAATATGGATGGAATTAATGGAAGCTGAAACGTCTAAACCAAAGGAACTTGTCCATTGAAGCCCTGTTACAATGGAACACATCTGGATAACCGAGTGATTACTTCTACATTATATGCAATAATGTAAAATTTATCATGAAATCAGAAGTGCTGTGTACATAATGATGTCTGAAATACTGTCTTTGATGTTCATAACATCATGCCCCTCCCTCACTCAATCTGTCAAGCATTTGTCTAAAGTGTGTGGTATTAAGAGGATAAAATAAGTAATTACTCTTTAATCTTTTAATACAACGATGAAACACGTTTGTATGGCAGTCAGATTAATGTTTTTTCCAGGTCGATAGAGAGCTTTAGTGGTTACTTCACACACAAGATCTGCTAAAAATGGCACAAAAAGAAAACATGAAAAACTCACGCATAGGCCTCGAAGTCTCCACTGTTGACAGCTTCAATAAGCTGCTCTGTGATCTTTATGATCTCCTGTTTGCGAGCTGCAGAGAAATCATAACATTGTGATACTGTTCCATCTCATCACATTAAAGGGTTATATGCACAAAAGCATATAATAATGTCGCTGAAATTAATGGCATGAAATGTTCCATCATGTTAATAGAAATGCTGTGGACTTCCAACTCACCAAAAGCAGTGTAAATCTTATCTGCCCTGTCCCTCAACTGTGTCAGCTTGAATAAAGTCTACACTACGCTTCAGCACACACATTAAACTACTTCCTTATATTATAAGGTAGGAAGTATATATCTTCCTTTCCCTCTGAAGACATACATATCGTATTCCTTACTATATTTACAATAAAAACAGTTACCATTTCTCCTCTCACCTCCATCCATCTTTCTTCACTACTTCATTTTGCATGCCAGGCTGCTGTAGCTCATCACTCTATCCTTGTCCCAGCTCAGGATGAGATTTAGCGTGTCCTAGTCGGCTGCTTCCTCCTGACTCTGAGAGGACGGCTTAGTGCTCCCCCATGTCTCCCTTGTGCTCTCCCTGTTCTCTCTCCCTCTTTCTCTCTCTTTCTTTCTCTCTCTTTCCTCTCTCTATTTCTGTTGCTTATTTCCCTACATCTGTCCTTCTCCATTAGAAACCACTCCTAGCTATATGCATATTGTTAATTTGATTTACACATAAGCAGTCACAAGCCTCTTACAAATAGATCTTTATACAAGTAAGTTTTAATACAATAATTTTCAAATTTTGCAGCTTTAGTATATTGCTTGGTTTCAATCACTGTCCCATATTTGTTGTTTTTTTGGGTTTTTTTTTTTTTTTTTTTTTTTAGTTTGACCTATAATGCAAAGACTTCAGATGATGCATCATAGTCAGAACTCGAATCATTTTTAGAAACCATCTACCATTATGAAATCAAAAGCATACATTATTTAGATGTTTCAGAATGTGTATAAATTATGAATACTAAAACATCTTCCTTAAGTGAAGCTAACCATAAACCCACAAAATAAATTCATTACACCTCTTTTCACCTCTTAGTGAAATAAACATTGAGATATGTCTTCCTTATAATGTTAGTTAAATAATCATGTTTATGTTAAATAAAAGTTTTCACTCATATACTCTTATTATGATCAACATTGTCAACATGCTAAATATATCAGTAATATCAGTAAACATATCAGTAATGTTAACTTTATTTATTGCAGATGTATTTTAAATGCATTTATCTAATTTTAAAGATTCTGCTCTCTAGGTGCTTACAAAACATGTTATCTGTTTATTTCTCATATAAACACATTCATACAGTAAGTGACTGGCACAAGGACTTGGTGGAGGTAAACATGGTCAGAGCAGGGGTCAAGTCACCATCCTTTGTGTTTCTCATCATGATAACTGGTTTGACAATTGTCTGCATCAATAAAGCAAAAAAACAGCCAGAGCTTACTCTTACCTTTCACGTCCTCATCCTCTATTGTAGTGTTACTGCTGTCCGATGATTCCTGCAAACAAATATATATCAATTTCAGTGGACATCAAAATAATTTTATCTAAAGAAACCAGTCACAAAATACAGCATGCAACACTACCTTTTGAACCTTTTACACAAAACCTAACACCACACTTTGGCCAGACTAGATTAGTGACAGCTAATCTATGAGTGACTCAGCAGCTGCACAGAGGCACAATGCCTGAGCATTTCCCATCTGGGATGGCCAATGTGGTAGAACACAAAACATTTAACCACCGTTTCAGCATTTCAACGGTGGTTAAGAGATACATGAGGTAAAGTCTTGGATTCTTCAAGCTTTATCGCTGAGCCTCCCATACACACAGGGGCACTATAATACAGTACAGGTGTAACAGTACCTCACTTTGGAGCCCATCATGCACAAAAAACAACACAACAATATATTCAACAAAATACACCCAAAAAAAAAGTTTTAGCAACAAGATTAGAGGTGGGAAAATGGAAGAAAATGAAAGAGTGAGTAGGATGTACCTTGATCCCATCTACTGGGTTATGAATAACAGTAGTCTGAGGCTCCTGGATAATAATGAGAAGTAAAGACAAGAGAAGTGGATATGAATGAGAGCTGCTGACGTGGGCATAACAGGGATTATAGTAAAATTGTAAATGTATCACAACAGATGCAAGGAACATGGAAAATGTAACAATGAAAGAAAACATCTGAAAAGACGAGTACTACATATTAATAGATGAGGGCGACTGAGGTCTCAGGTGATCAGTTTCTTTCTCCACTTAACCCTGTAAAAATAGTATAAAATCTGCGTAGGTTCTTTGAAGTAGTATCTGTTAGTATAAAAAAGATCAGACACATTACTGTAAATGGAGTGGGCAATGAAGATAAAGCATAAACACCAGTATGTGCTTGGTGGGATTCCAATTAGTAACATTAAAGAATTCAGAATGAGGCATGGGCACAAAGAGAAAAAAATGACCCAAATTTGTGTCCATAATCAGGCTGATAATGAAATAACCCCACATATAAACCTTATCCACTATCTATATTAACACTATACATATCCATAGGCAACACTAAAACCACCACAGCAAATTCACCCACATTGTATGGTACATATCATATGTCAGTTTGGTTTTGTATAAACTTCTGATTTTATTTGCATGCTATTTTCAAATGCATGTTCCTTCTTCACACTCTACCCTGATGTGTGATTTTATGGACAGGGACAAACAGACACACAGCTGCATACCAGTGCAGCTGACGGGACACTGCCTTTGGGACTGGTGACTATGCTGTTTCTGGTGCTGTTAGTCTGGGGCTGTGCAGAAAACACAAAGTGCTTTAATTAGTGCTCAGTAACAACATAAAGTGCCCCCTGTTGGATTAAAAGTGTGGTCATTGTAAATGGGAGGTATAAAGAAAAACCATATATTCACTGTAGAGGGTTTTCAATTTCAGAGCGAATTGCAAATTGCAAATTACACAAATATGATTCAGCAATGCAGTGACAGCCACATCCTCCACATCTATGAAACAGGCGTCAAATTTAAATTGTGTACATACACTGACAATATTACATCACAAACAGGCCATAGGGACAGCCAGCATGCCTACATACAGTCAGCGTGAACACTGTATTTAATAAAAGAGCACACAAAACCAAATATTGCAAGGACCTTGGATCTTGTATATAATTTGAAGTGGCTGCATTGTTATGAAAACAGAAATACAGCATTCCCTTTCAACAGTGGGTTGGTCCCACAGACATACTGTGCTTTGTCATATATAAATAGTGTGCTATGTAATTTAGTAATTATTTATTTAAAAAAAATATATATATATATATTTGCTAGATTTTGGTTTTAAAGAGTTTTTTTTTGATGCAGCAGAGAGAATTGGGTGCACCAAAGGAGAAAAAGTGATTATGTAAAAACAGATTAATCATCTGTTAGAAAATAATCTGAGATTAGCATCAGAGCACCAAAAGTGATCCTGTGTCCAAATGAACGTATGCTTGAATCTGAATGTTTAGTTCCTTTCATGAAGAGTTGAACAACTATTTAGGTTTAAAGTAGTCAAAAAATTGCTTACAAACATCACATTTAGGACAATGCAATTATCTGGTGATCTTGTGAGGTTTCATTCACACATGTTTAACACACAAGCCCTGCATATTTAGGATGAGTTCTTCTCTCAAATAGAAAACACTCTGTTCCACCATGTGATGTCATGTGGTAATACAGGAAGTGCTCCACTGTGTTTTTAAAACTCCATACAACTTTACTAGAATCATTTGAATCATTTCAACTCAACATCTCTGCTCAACAAAAATGTAAAAACTTAAAAACTACCACTACATGACATCACAAGGTGGAACAGAGCATTTTGAGCAAAATACAACAACAGGTATGTTTTTGAGAAGATAATATAATTTTAACATGTCTTAAAGATCACAAGTGTCAATTTTGTGCAATATAGTAACTAAGTGGCTTACTATTACAAAGCTTTAGAAGAGCAGAAAACATAAATAAATTAAAAGGAATTGGTGCTTAGAGATCCAATAACTGCAATCGCAACAACAGTTCTTAACTGCACAACATTATGCATTAACTGATAAACATACATGCAGGTTGTGATTACATGCATAGAGCAGGGTAGAAATAAATAAATCAAAACCCGTAAAGAAGAAATAAGAAGCAGGTAACGGTCTGGATCTTAAGACTCACCTTGGCATCAGCCTTTTTATTGAGGAGACTCTTGGCTGCTGCAGACAGGCAGAATGACACACCCTCAGATGGTAGAGTACACATTATACCAGCTCAGATACTCACATGTTTCTACACCTTGGAGGATTTCGTGGATCTATACAAGTTACCATGTTTGCCTCTCAAGACAATAAGCAAATGTATCTGCCTCACACAAAAACCCTTCCAATAACACTGAAGAAAACACATGAATCAACTGGCAACTAACTCTGCATTGCATAAGCAGAGGGCATCGACAATGAGGCAAAAGTCATGATTAACCATTTAATCCCAATACTCTCCCAGGGACACATGCACTGATAGAGTGGGATTAGGGTCAAACGCAGCAGGAAAGGCAGGTATATGATAATGGGGCTGTTAATCTCTAGAGTAGGTTGGATTTTATCAAATCACCACTACTAAATTTATTCATTGTTTAAAATTGTACACAACTACACAAGATGCAGCTAAAAAGATAACTCTTTTAGCTGCATCTTGTGGACCTAGGGAGCGCTGCAATTTCAAATCCTGTGTGTGCAACCTGTACATATGGTTTTTGACACTAAAGCTGACTTTGAACTTTAATTTTAGTAATGGAATAGGACACTTCTTGCTTTACTTTCAAGATCTTTTAATTTTAAAAGGCACTCTGCACATTTCTACCTTTTAATCCCTTGTGCATGGTGTACTATAGAAACAAATTTGTGTCGTAATTCCTCTAAGGCGAGAGAACACCCCAGATAACAAAAGGAAAAGCCAAAGACATCTGACGGTTAAATCCGTTGTGCTTCAGATGAGAGAAGATCTTACCTTGGCGAAGGTTTCCGGAGCATTAGAGAAAGATTTGGAAAGACAGATTAAAAAAACGAGCTAAGACATTGCAAGTGGAATGTTATAGTATTTTATAAGAAAATTATAACAATGGCATAATGAAGAAGTAGCACACAGTGAGTACCCAACCCCACCAAAACTAGAAATCAAGTAAAAATCTACTAGACACTACTACTACTACACTACTACACTACTAGAGAGTATTTACAGTAGCTAAAAAGATAATAGATAATAGATATGATTACCTTGTTCTACAATGCCAGCAGTGGTTCCAGCAACTGCACTGACAGCAGCAGGGGCTGTAGTCTGACGTCCCACTTAAAAACAGAAATACAACAGTTGTGACTGCATTTTGATTTAATATAGCCATACTGTATGTGTTCTTTCCGTATGTTATGATTGTAACAAGGCTTATTGACTTCAAGGCATTCTGTATGAAAGACGACCAAAGAAACTCTTTCTATCTTTTGTTAGACGGTAAATTTGCATTACTTCTTTCAACGTGTAATATATTATATAAGTGTATCTGAAACAGATTTCCTTGTCCTCCAGAGAGCTGCACTCACCAGAGAAGTTTCTGGAGACTAGCATAGTGGTCAAAATTGCCCCCTTGACAAAAAAAAGCAGAGGAAAGCAGATTTGAACTGGTGACCTAAACAATGACCATTAAAATAAACCTTTTTAAACCTTGAGTTTCCTTCTGGCATTAAACTTCTTGAGACACTCGACAGTCTCCTGTCTGTGCATCATAGAGGCCACTGTTGAGCGTTGCTGAAAGCAGAAAAAGAAGAGGAACTAAAAATATGGCATTAGGAACGGAGAGAGTGACAAGTTTATGTGGGCAAAGTGTGTGAGCAAGAATTGAGTGCACAAATATAGCACTGGAGATGACAATGTGTTTGGCAAACATCCTTGAGTTGGATGAACACAACTTTCATATCTATAGGTATATATGTGATCTATATATTGATTCTTTCAGACTAAGACCAAAAAGCATGTCTGGGTTCATTAAACAGAAACTCTATGGCTTTCATCAGAGAGCTGAGGACATTTAAATGTGTTTACCCTGTTACTAAAGATCTATTTCTTCTATACTCTGTATTTTTTTTTATTCTATGTGTAATAGTAGTGTACTAGTGTAATTTGAAGCAGTTCTTTAATTATATAAACATTTCTACACACTTACACAAACCCATGGGTGCTTTAAGGCCTCCTGCGCAGTGATTCTCTTGGCTGGGTTGATAGTCAGCATCTGGTTGATCAGATTTTTAGCCTCCGGTGTCACTGTGTCCCATTCTGGGGAAGGAAACTGCACACATAATTATAAACATTTAGCTTTAATTTGACTCAAAGACTTTAAATAGGTTTAACAAAGTGAGTCATATCTAAGCAGCAGCCTTACATCGTAGGCTCCCGCTTTTATTTGCTGGTAGAGTTTGTGTTGGTCTTCATCCCAAAATGGAGGGTATCCAACCAAAAGAATATAAAGAATCACACCTACTCAGAGCAAAATATATTAATTAGGTGATGATAAGTGGTGGAGGCATCAATTCAAGAAATCAAATAATGACAAATCCTTACCACATGCCCAAATGTCTACGGGTTTACCATAGGCCTCTTTTCTCAGCACTTCAGGGGACAAGTAACCAGGAGTCCCTGCAAAACCTACACACAGTAATGTTTTCCTGTAAATACGAAATGTTTATTTTGAAATGCTCACCTTCACATTTCTGCAAATTATATGTTTCTAGTTATACATTGGGTAATATCAGCTAAAATGAGTCACTGAAAAGGTGAGCCTCAGATAACCAGTGTTCATCAGTCTCAATATTCTCCTGTCTTTCTCAGAATAATGACATATATAGGACATATTATGAGCATACCAAACCATGCCTGTTGGTCTCCTTGGACTTCTATTGCGAGGCCAAAATCTGCGAGTTTCACTGCAGCATTCTTACACTTGCTTGCCAGGAGGAGGTTTTCAGGCTGAGGAAAAAAAGAATGCAAACACATTTGAGTCCACATACCACTGACCCAACCCATTCAAGAGACCTAATGTTGGATTTAACCAGTCGTGGAAGTTTTTATAATTTAATAACTTAATAATGTTTGTGTATAACTAGTTGAATGCAGTGCATGTAATAAAATGTGCCGTAATTTATTGCCCTCTGCTGGCTCCACAGGATAGTGCAAAACAGGTAATTGTCACTGCAAATATTTTATAAATAATTAGTCCATTGTGGACAGCTTAAGCTACTGAAAGGTTAAATACTACTAATTAATCACAATTACATCAAGCATTGTCTTAAGAATACATCATATTATAAATTATATAAATTACAAAGGAACAGATGAAGCTCGACATTTTAAACATAAGCTGCACATTACTCACAAGTCTATAACATTATTTAACAACAAGAATTAATAATTAGTCCACTGCAATGCACACTTCCAGTCTGATAATATGTGACATTATAACACATTTTGTCTTTAGTGTACATAGTTTACATTAGTTCCATAGAAATACAACTTTTCAGTTTGGAAGTAGTTCAGGTTTATTACAGGCATGCACAGACATAGGCCTAATGAAACCACAGCAAGCACTCATGCATACTATTATTTAGTTCCAGCTCCATGCACAAACATGTGGGTTGAATACTGTTCATTGGACTTACCAACTGTCAGAAGCAAGTACAATAGTCAGACCTAAGCACACACATACCACCCACATGACTGCACCAAACACTCTCTTTGGGGGAAACTTACCTTCAGATCTCTGTGTACAACACCCATCTGATGGCAGTGGAGCACAGCTTCCAGGATCTGCTGGATGCAATGACTGCATGCAAACAGTAGGGGGAGCAGGTTAGTCTGAACAACATTCAGCCCCCAATGGTCACATCCATGCAGAGGCAGTAATGTCTCAATATACGCCCAGCATTCGTACTGCACATATTTTCCGCAGTCACTTAAGTAGCCAGCACTCACTCCAGACAATCAGCCCAGTCAGACCTCTCCAGTATAAAAGCAAAGGAAGAGTGAACCTGAGAACTTCTGTTTTCGGAAGGGGTGCTATTTTCAGTGTTAGAGAAAATGCCAAACGTTAGTCAGACAGGCAGCGTAGGAGTATTGCAACTTCATGAAGGAGACACTGTGCCTAACCTGTGCTCTCTGTGTTTGTGTAATTTATTGATCAAAGCTGTTAATGCATGTAACATATTTTTATGCTTTGTTTTCATTCTACAGAATGTACCACACTGTCCTGTGCACGCTTATAGCTCGAAGGAGATTGTCATTCTATCCTGGACCCTGTAAAACAATGCAAAAAGAGGTCCCAAAGCAACATCTAAAAAACAGGCATCTGCAAACAGAGACAACAGGCACAAGCAAGGTCACAGGCAGGAGCACAGAGCAGGACACAGGGGTGAAGGGCGCAGAGCAGTGCAAGAATGAGGTACACACACCTTAAGGTCCCTGTGCACTATGTCATGTTGGTGTGTGTAAGACACACTGTCTAGAATCTGATGGATACAGTGACTGCAGAGACACAACAGTAAGCATCAGGAGGGATGACGACAGGAAGCAACGGGACACACTGAGAGGGGCTCGGGAGGGGAGTCAACATTTAGGATGACTTTACACAATCTATTAGATCGTTATTTTACAATAATCAACTAATCAACATTTGAAATTTCTTGATAAAGTCTATGAAAAGTATTAGTACTGAATAACACAAAACAACATTTGTTACACTGGGACACACAATTTATTATTTATTCATCACACTTTTTGTCACTATTTGAGCCAAAATAAAAGTTTGGCAAATATGTAATTTCACAGTTATTAATTATTATCTAATGTTCTATTTAGTTTTGCTCAAACTAAAGCAAAATACTAAACTGTATTTATATAAAGGAGGGAGAAGTGAAGGATGGATCCTGAGTGCAGATGGAGGATGCAGAAAAAAACCTCAGTGAGACATGGCTGGACATAGATCACGCTGTGCTGTCACGCACCCACACAGAAGCACATACAGAGACACATACACACAGAGACACATGGAGTCACATAGGAACATGCACAGAAGCACACACAAACACACACAGAGATACAGGAACACAGAGACATACACGAAGATACACAGGAACACGCAAACACAGAGACACACAGGAACACAGACAGTGACACACCAACACACACGACTTATGACAAATAGAAGAGAAAGCTGAGAATGGGACAACAAACATAAATAATGATTTTAATGATTTAAACACAAAATGGAAAGAGGTAATCACAAATAAAATCATTTAATGGCACCTTTAGATTGTCTTATAACATAGAGACATCATTTAAGTGCATTATCCTAACAGAGTGACAGAGAAGGACATAAAATATCTCAAAACTGCCCTGCAGTTATCTGGCCAACGGCACTTAAATAGTTAGACCACCTCGTGAAACTTGATGAAATTAATGTCACATTTGACTTTAACTGAGGCTGTTTTCTTTCTTTCTAACACCTGTCCCCTCATCTTTTCTTAGCCTTCATAAACCACCCTCACTGAAATTGATTTATGTCTTTCTTATGTAGGCGTATGTGATTTTCTATATGTTTCCATCTGTCTCTAATCGTGCAGTCAGGGGAATTGAAGTCAGCCTTGATTGTGATTCAGTTCACAGAGCAAAAGCTGCATTGAGGTATTTTCCCTCAGTTTTGTGTCTATGTGCCAGCTCTATGTGTGCTTGTTGTGAGATCCACATTTTCCTCTCGGCTGACTGCAGAGGCTCGATGACTAGCACATGATGTAGGATTCACTGGATGTTTACCTGGCATCTGCTTCACTGTAGTACTCTCTAGCAACAATATCTTCGAACAGCTCTCCTCCTGTCACCCTGCGGACCGCAAAGGTGGATGTTAAAAGAGCAAACCATGTTCAGAACGCATTGTCTTTGAGAGGCAGCGCACACACACACACAGGCAGGAGGGGGATGTCCTCATTAGGGGGAAACCCCGGCTGCAGGATTCACTCTGACTGGGTTGCCATGGAGACTGGCTTCGGTGCGGGGGAGTGATCGGTGTGTGCATTAAAGATGGAGCCGCAATGAGGAGGTAAAGAGAGGGGGGCAAAGGGGGCTGTTATGTAATGGGGGAACTATCTTACAAGTGCAAAGCAATGGAAGACCAAATGAGTAGAGAAAAAGAAATTAGATGAAGAAGGAGGAAGCAGTGTAAAGGAGAGAGATGTAGGGAGGATGAAGGAGAAAAAGAGATAAAGAGAAATATCAGGCTCACAGTGGGTGACAAGAGATACATGATTCAGAATTAGCCTGGTGGGGCAGCCCCTTATCCTATCCAGTTCAAATTCAGAAAGGTTTGGCATCAGGCATACAACAGAAAAGTATTTTGCAGATTCCAACTATAGCCACTAATTTGTATCTATGTCTCTATAAGAAGACGACATTTCCTGCTCTCTCAAATATCCTTATGTCATTCAAAACTAAATCTATAACATCGCTTAATTTACCAAAGATTACAACTTTGCACATTTACTCAGCATTTTTCCTTTCTTTTTACTTTTAAGGTGACAATTTTGTTTTGATACAAGTGGACCGTGCATTTCTCCACCTGTCATGTATGCTCATTAGAACCCCAGGAGAGAAGCCTTGGTTCCAGGCAATACTTCACTGTAAAGTGTTGTAAAAGCTTGTAGACTGGGCTGGTATAGCACATTCAGAATAAGTAAAGATAGAGGAAATGTAAAGAAATAAGAAGAGCTGATGAAGCAACTCACAGGTCAAAGAGGAGATAGTGGAAACCCTCCTCTGAGATACTGTCATGGAGGCGAACTGAGCAAAAGCAAGAAAACAGATATGTAAGAGAAAATATTATACTGTGTTGACTTCTCCTTGTGTTAACGTAACAACATTTCTTCCACTAAAGTGATCTTCCAAACCAAACCAAATTAATCTGGAACTTCAGGCCACCATTTTAACATTAACTGATCTGCTCCTGCCAAAGTACTACAGGCAACCACCATGACTGGGAGCATTTCATGCATTTATGAATGCATTTATGGGATATATTGTGAGAACCGACACTTATTTACATAATATGTGAAAAGCTTAAGTGGGTCATGTATCATGTTACAGATGCTCTTGCACAGTACCACTAATATGCTGTTTACTTCACCGCCATGTAATGACTCTTACCGATGTTTGGATGCTTGAGTAATCTGCAGATTCTCGCCTCTCTCTCCAGCTTCTGATGGTCTGCAACAGTAAAAATAAAATTAATACTCTATTAACCTTCTGTAATAGACACTGGTTTAATGTTTTCTATAATAAAATAAAAATAATGTATTATGCCTTATTACTGACTGACCCCACTATTACACTCATACATACATAAACAGAGACAGTTCATTTTACTAAAATACATAAGTTGCCTGTTGTGATTATGGACAGTCAAATGATGTTGGCAATGACAAAATCCAATTGATATTACCTAATGCAACGTCTTTAAATTTCTAGTAATTATTCCTCATTGTGAGAGGATTTATTTCTGCCTGGTGAGTTTGGCACATTTGACACCTCAGTGAAGAGCCTGAGCACAATTAGTGGGAGGCATCATTGGATTAAACGGTCCCATTTTAGACAGAGACCAACAATGGTGCTTTTAAAACTGAATTTAAATAAATTGTTTGCAAAAAGCACTTTGCTTGGCTATTTTGTTTCTTTGTGAGGCCTACAAACCAAGCCCATGTATATATTTTAGCTGTCCTGTAACAGTTGGAAAATGGTGTAAATCCTGGCTGTGCTTTTGAAGCTGGGATCATCTGGAATTGTGTTGAAGTGAATAGATTTGAAAGTGCATCTGAGTGAAACTGTCATCTGCTGTTTTGAATGGAACAGACGTGGAGGCTTCACGCGCTCAAATCAAACACTTGCTAAAATATGCTAATGTGACTTTAAAACTGGGACGTACACATAATAGCATAATGAAAATAAATCCTCTGGTGCCTTTGCTTCCTCTTTTCCCTGAAAATACACAGAGCTGTTGTGCTTGTGGTTTCCTCTCTTACCTCTGGCCGAAAGCTTTTTGGTGTTGATGATCTTTGCAGCATACTCTTGTCCTGTGCAAAGTTTGACACAGCGGCGCACCACAGAAAATGCCCCCCTGAGAAACAGACAGGAGACAGGACCAGAGGAGGGGTCAAGTGCTGTATAAGCTTTGTCAGCATCACACCAAGCATCTCAGCTATCAGAGTGACATCACTGCTTTCTCCCCCCCTTGTTTTTTATTCAGCCGGGAAAAAATCAAGGCCACTGAGTATTAAGAGACACATGTGAAAGTAAGAGTGCCTCTGCTGCACTTTTGATCACCAAGGCCAGAGGAGAATTACAGAAATAACCACCTCTGTCAATTCTCAGAGCTAATTTTACCTCACCTTTGTATTGTTACGCAATGAACCATGTCACTCTGATTCAAGCCCCTGCCTCTGCTCACCAGATCTCTTAATACGCATATGTGATAGGGATGAGTAAGCATCACACTGGGGCCATGTGGCAGGGCAGTGACAGGTGAAGGACCACGCTGCTTCTGCTGGGAATGACGGATGAGCAGTGAAGATATCCTTTTAAGGTTCTGATCATCATCTTATCCACTGTACGCTCAAGCCAGATTGGCTTAGGTAACAGTTTTTTAATAGACAGGATATCAAATATTTTGGGTTGGTAGGTTAACTATTTTGTTTCAGATGCCAGATGTCATCCTTTATTATAGACAGAACATATTTCAAGAACATATAGAATTTAGTGCTGAGATAAACCAATAAATGTCATGGCAATGTCAAATTTCAGACTGAACAAAGTGCTGTTTAACTAACAGTTGGGGAGGGGATGCTGGCAAGTACTTCTCCGAAACACACCCCTCAGTGCTTAATCACAGGCTGTAAACACACATCTGCACAGCCCACTCAAATCACAATCCAACACTACACAACTAAAGGCAGAAACACAACAACTAATGTGTTATCAGTGGAGACAGCTGCTGTGCTTGTTGTCCTTAATTTATCACTGGTCCCTTACAAGCCCATGGGTAGACTAACATCATCTAGGCTATCTTGGCAAATAAGGGTCTGTAAGTGAAGGCAGTGAATTTGGACACTGTTCCTGTGAGAGGAAGACATTGCAGAGAATTCCTCAGCCCACGCACAACCTGATCACACCGCCTATCGTCTCTGCCACTCTATGGACTACATCTATGACCATTTGTGTTGATGGACTAAAACACACGTCCTTTAAATTCGTGGTAGTCAGATCCAATGTCCACTTCAGCCCTATGCTCTGAAGACATTAAAATGATCAGCAAATGATGAGGCAGCGTATTTCAAACATATCTTCTTGGACATTAGTAGCTAAATGTGTCCCAAATTAGCCTTTAGGCGCATACACTCTCCACACACATTGCGGCAATCATAGATTATAGCGTGACATTGAGACAAATACAGTGCACAGACTGGAGTTTCTGAGGCAGTCTCTTTAAAAGTGTGGGAAAGCTCCGGTATAAGTTTGCAACCAAGGACTGAAGCATCATCCTCCAGCATCCATGCTCAATAGGTCTGTCTATTTCAGCTTTAAGTGTTCGCAGGCATGCAAAGACACTATAGAAGTCAAGAAAGCTTACTTGCCAAGCTCCTCGTACAGCTGATATTCATCTGTGAAGCGTGTGCAGGTAGTCGTTGCCATGTTTGCCCGGTCGGTGCAGCTTTCCGAGTCCAAAATGCGCGGTGTGTCGCTGCGGACAGGGAGACCTCAGACACAGTCCCCGCCCACCTCCGAGCCTCCAGAACCTCCACGAGCGTCTTCTGCAGGCTCCAACACACACTAGAGAGCTGCGGCCGGTTGTGCTGAGCTAATAATAATAATAATAATAATAATAATAATAATAATAATAATAATAATAATAATATATATTTACAGTGGTGGTAAGGACTCGCAACTCAAAAAAACGTTTTAGGCCAGCATTTGCAGTCAGCATATCATCAAGCCAAAATATAAATATACACCAGAAACTGTTGATGTTGGCGAGAATGTTTTTTTGTTTTTTGTTTTTTTTTAGTTAACGTTGAAATGCCATGTCTTGCCTTAAGCAGGTAGTGCCACATCAAGTTGTTACTCATCAACTCACAGATGCACTGTACAGGAAGGGCCAGAGTCGGCTCTATCTCCTGAGGAGACTGCGGTCCTTTGGAGTGAGAGGGCCACTCCTGAGGACCTTCTATGACTCTGTGGTGGCATCAGCCATCCTGTATGGTGTGGTCTGCTGGAGCAGCAGCGTCACAGAGAGGGAGAAGAAGAAACTGGACAAGATCATCAAGAAGTCCAGCTCAGTCCTGGGCTGTCCTCTGGACTCGGTGCAGCAGGTGGGGGACAAGAGGGTCCTGGCTAAACTCATGTCTATGCTGGACCATGAGGGTCACCCCCTGCAGGACGCCCTGTCTGCTCTGGAGAGCAGCTTCAGTGACAGACTGATTCACCCTCGCTGTGTAAAGGAGAGATTTCGCAGGTCTTTCCTTCCTGCTGCTGTCAGACTGTACAATGATCAATGCTAGTCATGTGTCATCTCCATAGCAACCATATGTAATCTCCATAGTAATAATAACAATGTGCAATATTATTTAAAGTCACTTTACCTGCTATTATTTATTTACCCACCACTGTCCATCACTGCACTGTACACAATCATCTCAGGAAAAAAAACACTTATTGTGCAATGTTCCTGTGCCTTTTAGCTTAGCTTACAGTGTTGTGTTTTTTAGTTGATTGTAAATACTTATTATTATTATTATTTATCTTGATTTTGATGCATGCTCTTATTTTCCTACTGTTTCTGTAACTTGCGTTGTGACACTGCAATTTCCCCATTGTGGGACAAATAAAGGATTATCTTATCTTATCTTATCTTATCAAGAGCACTGGGCACCAAACTATTTCATACATTTTACTACATCTCCATTGACACATAATCTGCCAATTAATTCCTTTTGCCGTGTAGGTCACATAACTCGTAACTCAATCACAGCTCAGTACACTTTTATTTAAAACAATTAACGTAAGGGAAAAAAAACAAACAAGCACTGAAGATTTTGTGTGTTGTTATTTTAGGACAAGATCTTTTTAAGCATCCAATGACTTGCGTTCTATCATTATTATTATCATATTTTTGAATGCAAATGAGGTGCGTTGTACAGTGCAGTATTTCCACAAACTGTATGTGGCTAGTGGGTTTACAGAAGCACATTTCCAGTTATATAAGTAGAAAAATAAATAGGGTTTTCTGGACTTTAATACAGTGTTGATACACTCCAATAAACAACTCAAAAAGAGGACATGGATAAAGAAAGACTTAAATATCAGCATGTTGCAGTAACATTGAAGTGGTAAAATTTCACTTCGTGACAATTCCTTAGCATACAGGCACTGCTGAAATAATAAATTACTACCAATGCTTCTTATTGCCAAAGAAGGAGTCCATTTCAGACTGTTCAAATGCGTGTAAAGTTTTAGGACATTACAGTTCATATTTGGCTTTTAATCAGGGTGTGCCTCAGAACTGTACTGCACTAGAGGGGATGTCAAACATGGATGGGTCAAACTGCTGGCCTTTGAATGGTGATCCTTCGGCGTCCCAACCTTTCTTTAGCATCTCGTGAACTTTCTGTAAAGACAAAGAATAGTTTTTACACATGTTACATCTCTCTAGGAGTATCAACACACAACAAAGGTTTTCTTCACCAGTTCATGACTCTGTGGTTTGCCTTGAAGTTTCTGATGGTAGTCAAATGTGAGTCGGTCCAAAACAGCATGCTCCTCTTCATCAACCGTTGCCATAGATCGCTCACGATTAATCTCGTTGATGTCTATTTCCTTTTCTCCTTTCAGCACTGCATTCCACCACCAAATGTCAGACGTTTTATTAAGTGATAGCTGCAGAAAAATTGGAAACGTGTTACAGTGCTATGGTTGAATTTAAAATCACTTAACATATTAAAGGGAGTAAATGTCTTCCACTTACAACCACACATTTTCCAGGCTCCAAGCTCCACAGAGAGTTTTCAGTGTTGATTTTGTGGGTGAACTCTCCTTCCATCAATGTTTTCTGCTCAGCTCCATCTTTTACACTCACAGACACACTGCCACTCTGCAGGTTTACCGACACCTGGGATTCAGAGGGATAATAAACATTTGATATATCCAGTGTAAACTAAGGCCACACAAGAGTAGCTTGTTTTACCTGTCTGCCCTTCACAATTGTCTTTGGCACAAATACACGAACCTCCACATCAGTGGCATCCTGGGACCAGCTGTAATTTTCTCTTACTGCCCCATTGTAGCTGTCAGGGTCTGACTGGTATTTCTGAGTCCTGGAACATGATGGCAACATATTATTATATGACATGTCATAAATGTCAAATGTCAATGCGCTTATTTACTCCACATAGATGATACAGTATGTGTTTTATTTCACCTAATATTTATTATAGCAAAATCTTGCATTAACAATGGGTAGGGTTTAAAATGCATCTGGACAACATCATTCATAGGTACGTACTCGTTTGAGGGATCGGCAGCAGCTGCCTGGTCTCCCTCAGCTGACTGCTCTGAAGGACTATTAAAGGGCTGGGCATCCTGCACTGGAGCAGCAGGTGCTGAAGAAAGGGCATCCTCCCCTTTTGGAGTTGTGTTTATATGTGCCTCTTCTGTTCTTGGATGTGCTGATTCTTCCTGGGGATCTGAGGAGACTTCCAGCTCCTGAACGGCAGGAGGAACAGTTCTGCCCTCCTCTCTTCTCTGAAGCTCGCTCAGCTGTCTCTCCCTGTCACGCTCTGCCACTTTCTCAAACAACTTAAATGTCTGGAAAAAATATATAGTATTATACTTAAACTATATGTAAAAATAGGCAGTGTTGATCACTTAGTTTTGAAGTAAAAAAGTTAATTTTGTAATATATATATATATATATATATATATATATATATATATATATATATATATATATATTATTATTATTATTATTATTATTATTAATAATAATAATTATTATTATTATTATTATTATTATTATTATTATTATTAATTAAAACTTCATCAGTTAGCTTTTTTTTTTTTTTTTTAAGAATTGTCTCAGTAATAATATAGGCTTAACAAAAGAAAACACTACCTTTAGCACCATTTTCTCAGCAACACCAGGAGGAAATCCCATTTTATCGTTAGAACTTGACATAAGCCGATAAAAGTCTGTTTTGCGATATAAAAAGCCAAAGTAGACCTGCAGAAAGTCCTGTATATTTCCAACATGCTGCAGTATGCCCAACAGGGCGTTATCATACATTTCTGTCATTTCCAACGACGATGCCATCCTCGGTTAAGACCTTTATCACCTATGAGAAACCGCTGAAGAAATGCTGTATAAGAGTTTAAAAAAAATTACGCTTTACCAATAATACGAGCAGTTGTTGATAAAGATTAGAAACCAGACCAAACTCCTTCCAGAACAAAAGTACCTCCGGTGACCTCAATTCAAATTAAAATATTTACATTCTACCAGAGAATAAGATCACTGGATCAAACATTAACCACTCTCAAATTAACTTATCTTTAATATGATTAGTTATACCCATTTATATAGGTTGGCATGTAACCACAACAGCACACGTTCAGAACAATATTGCCCATTATTTGTTTTAATTTGAAATTGTTCCGGGCTGCACAACTGCACACATGTCCGACAGAAACTAATGGCAATTAATACATAGTTCCGGTTTAAACATATTTTTCCCTGTTTCACCTCGTTTATACATACAGGCATATATGTAAAGCTTTATTATTTGCATGCGTTTTGGTTGTTGTAAAATGGGTATAGAACCAACTAATAAAATAATCACGTACTAATACTAGAACTACAACTATCGGTTTGGAAATCATGGCGGCGTCCTTGAGCAGCGCGAGGTTGCTGGTAAGAATATACGTATTTTTTTATATTTCGTTTGTTACGCAGTATGTCCCATTCATGATTATCAAATAAACCATTTGTAATTTGGTCCTGAACATAAGCCACTGTTTTCCCGTGTTGTAATTTGACTTCGCTTCTCGTCACTTCTCATTATTTGGTTATTGCACGGCAAGTGATTCCATAAAATAATTCACCAACAGCTAGCGTAGGACTATAGTTTTTATGATTGCCTATGACATTTTTCGCAGCTTTAGACTTGAGGCAGTATTTACAACAGAGTCTGATATATTCCCAGATTCATTGTGTTTGGAATGGCAATTTACACATTATTATTTTCAGAGTGTAATAACCAGGTCCTGGTACGGAAGCCGAAGCCTCCACATCACTGCTGTGTGCTTCAAGGTAACATAATTCATGATCACCACCCGTCTGCAGCTACAGCAACATCTCATCTGCAGTGGGGTTCTTACTGCTTATTTTTTCTTTCAGAATAGAGCGGCTCGTATTCGTGTTGGAAAAGGAGACAAACCTCTAACTTATGAACAAGCTCATCCTCCTCATCAAATTGGCCATAGGAAAGGTTGGCTTTCACAGCACACTAGTAAGTTCTTTCACATTCATCTGTAAAATATAGTGCAAGGAAATGTATTTTATTGGTAAACTATTAGAAATACATTATAATAAGTACATAATTGTGTTGTTTAATTGTAGGTAACCTGAAAGGAGAGGGTGGAGCTGCAGAGCGTACAATTGAAGATGTTTTTATAAGGCGCTTTATGTTTGGCACTTTCCATGGCTGCCTTGCCAATGAGATAGTCATCAAAAGGCGTGGAAATGTGCTTATAGTGTGTGCTTTAATGTTACAGAAATTACCTCCACAGAAGTTTTACTTTTTGATTGGCTATTCGGAGTCACTACTGTCACACTTTTACAAATGTCCTGTTAAATTAGAAATTCAGACTCTGCAGGATAGACCAGTGTACAAATGCATATAGACTTGCGCTTTGTTGATTGTCATTGATTGTTTTTTCATGAATGAAATTCAGGTGTGTAAGTAAATGTGTTCATAAATTCATATAAAGTTTCATGTATTTAATCATTTTAATCACAGTGCAAATACATTCACATTTAAGGCACATGGACCTTATCAGTGCAAACAGAAGGCACTTAAAGTGAACAGTTCCCTTTATGAAAACTCACAGTTGTAAAAGAATTTTATGATTACATAGGCAGTCTTTAGACAAGCAAAAGTTAAAATATCTTAAATCTAGTGCATTAAAAAAATTTAAATCAACACATCTATTCAAGAAAAGACATCTCTTTTTCTCCAGTAAAAGAGCAATAATTTTAGAAAGTCATGAATCAATGTTTTCTGTTGACAGGAATTCTCTGCATACCTTGATATGTGTTTGGTTGTGCATTTGTTTGTTTGTTTTTTGTTTAAAACAACTGAATGTGTAAGATTTTGACAATATTATACCAAAATAAAAAAAACAGGAATAAGGCCCAAAAAATTGGCATTGCTCAGATGTATAACGGTGTATCTGAACTCTAAATTGACAGCTATGGTTGGTCCTACCTCATAATAATCTCATGTTTTCATAGTCTCTGCAGCCACTGTTTACGCATGATTGAAGCTTAATCAGTCGCTGATTCATGGTCTGGAGAAAAGTTTGGTCCATTTTCTTGAAAATATTTTCCAGTTGGTTGGGGTCTGATGTTAGGTTGTACACCTCTACAAATGACTAGAAAGAAAATATTTTAATAAATTATTTTTTAATAAAGTTACAGTTGGGACCTAGTTATACCTACCTCACTGTCTGCAAATTCGCAGTATTGGAGATCCTGGTCTGAACTGAGGGACCGTACACAGGCATATGTATTGTTGTAGGCATCCTCACATACACAGTCAGGAAAACATTGCTGGAAAAAGCATACTGAATTCAGTGACACTTTTTTTATGTCTGCTAAAGGGAAGTGTACTTCTCTAATCATCAGACTATGCTGATTGTGTCAAAGCCACTTACTGACAGTCCAGGTCCAAGTTTGGGACAAGCTGGATCTGAAGTTGGATGCCCCTCTCCTGTATATTCCACAAGGAAAAATGGCCGAGCTGTCCCATTACGCAATGACGGTGCCTGGGGCAGAGACATTTATCAGGTATTGTAAAACACTTACAAAAACATTCAGAATTACAAAAGGACAACCATTTGGGAGAGGAATGATTGACCATCCACATTGACAGCTGACAGATTCACTCCTGAGATGTCCAGTATAGTGGGTGCAAGATCAATGTTCAATACAGGAGCCTAAACCACAAAATATAACATGTTACCATTAACTTTAAATATAAATTGCTGGAGTTGAAGTATTCTTGTGACCTTCACTGTAATGTTTGGTTTGATGCCTGGACCCCGAACTAGGAGTGGAATCCTAATGTCAAACTCATACAGCTGTCTTTTGTCGATTGGTAGTGAGAACTGACCTGGAGCAGAAAATAAAAGCTGTTTATCTGAAACATACTGTATAAACCTCATAGTCAGCACTTAAATAATATAGTCATTTTGTTTTTGGGCCAAACCTGTATGGTAACCATTGTCCGATGTGTAGAAAATGTATGTGTTGTTCAGCTCTTGAATATCCTTCAGTTTTTTTACTATTGCAGCCACCATGTCATCTACAGATAATAATGTCTGCCACCTGCAAGAAAAACCCTTTATTTGGCATTGAAAGTAAAAACCTACATTTAGCACCTTCAACCATACCATACCTCTTCCTATACGCGTTATCCAAATAGTTGAGTGAACTATTTGACATTGGATTGCTGGCCTGACGCAGAAGCCAATGCTTATCCTGAAACATATGATCAATGGGCTATTCAGATTCATGTGGAATACAGTATAATTAAGTCCAAAAGGTGGTTTTAATTTAATTTACTTTTCCTAGTTTGTCAAAACTGCCATCCCGAGGTGCTTTGATATCAACAAACTTATTTTGGTGTTGTGGAGCTGCTGTCCAGGGTGAATGGGGTGCAGGGGGGGACAGCATCAAGAAAAATGGCTGCTGAGGATTCTTTCTGGACTTGTCCAGAAAAGTCAACGATCGGTTTGTCTGCCAAGAGATTAACAAAGTATGTAATAGCAGCATCTTAAATAATATGTTATGCAGTGTATCATGTATGTCAAATGCATAAAAAATGAGATGGCATGTGAGAAGCATTTTTCACTATGTGCCATAATTACTCACTTATTTAGTTTAGCTGATTTTTTTTTTTTTTTTTATTCAAATGACTACTTAGCAGTATATTTTGCAGCAAACTTTATTTGCAAGAATATTATGTCAGGCCAAGATAAAACTGCCACTGTCACATAGTACATTTATAGGACTCCCTAGCTGATTCAGCCATTTACTAAGAACAGTTTTATTTTCTCCATAAAACTGACATAAGTTGGCCTTTAAAACGTCAGACCATGAAATTTGTTTGAGGAGATAGTAAGGAATTCTGACAAACTTACAATGAGATCAGTGAGATAGTCCTCCTCATAGCTGTCACCATGAATTTCTTCTTTGCCGTTGACAGACAGAGTGTAGTTGTAGTACTGGGAGTTTCCAACCTAAAGTGATGCAAAGACCATGTCACAATACTGGGATAATCATCGACATAATATGAAAAGGAATCATATGATTTATTTTTAAGATGAAAATAGGAATGATTCACCAATGCATTCCACTCATCCCAACCAGGAGGAACATGGGTAACATCTCCCACTTCTTTTCGTCCATACTGTGAAATAAGGACACTATACAATACTGTACATTCAAACACTGGCTATATTAGTATAAAACAAGAGATTAATACATTATACAACTATCACATTAGTGTTTCATTGTTATAATGTAATAGCTGCTACAAACCTGGTTGAGGTACTTTCCAGCAAAGAAGGTCTGGTACTTCTGTTTATTGAGGTAGAAGGGGAAGGCCACAGACTCTGGGCCTTTTTGCCAGAGCACACTGGAGCAGTTTCCAGACAGAGAATTATTCCTCACCGCATGGTTGTGAGGGTACTGCCCAGTCAAAATACTGCTACGACTGGGACAGCAGAGTGGTGTCACTGTAAACTGGCAAAGACATGCAATGAAACACAACCAATATACCTATTGAAAATCTACAACTTACAGCACTCACAGAATTGATAAATGTTGCTCCAGCTTCTCCAATTAGAGTTTTTGTTTGGCTCATAGGGTTCTGTGGAAGAACAGGGTAAAAGTCTGTGACTAAAACAATACATCAAAAAAATGTATATTAACTTTACCATTGCATCTACCTACAGGCCATATGTTAGCCTAAATGAGATATATTATAGGCCTGATAAAAGTTAAATTGATCAAAATAACCATGTCTGGTGTAGATAGTGGATTTTTTTTTTTTTTTTCTTCGTGCTCACCATTCCACCCAGCGTGACATCCTGATCATCGGCTATGATGAGTACGACGTTACTGAGTTTGTCGCACCTGACGCAGCAGGTGAGCAGCGACGTGACCAGAACCAAACAGACAATAACATGGTGTGTTCCCCTCAGCGGAGCCCTTATCGCTGCCATCAGGCTCTACGCCAGTGCCCAGTGTCCGGACGGGTCTGTTGGGGCTCAGACAGCTTTCGTTTCCTTTCAACAACAGGACAAATGTGCAGCGCTGATGGAGGGTGGAGAGTACAAAGTTTAAGGAAGTGCGTGCTGCAAGTCATATGACTGTTTTTAGAAACGCAAAGAGGAAGAGAAGCGCAGTCAGCTGAGGGAGCGATGACCAGAACATGTTCAACTATACATTAAGCAATAAATACAATGTCAAGTGAAATAAATAAGTAACTAAGTAAATTCATATAAAATAGTGTTATAATAAAATATAATTAAATATAACATAACATCAGCAGCATAATACAATATAACTTTTAATTAGAGGCAGATTTGAATATAAGGCTAAACCTGTGTATGGAGAAATTATGTTTGCTCATTATTATATTATGAGTCTGTTCTGAATAATAATAATAATAATAATAATAATAATAATAATAATAATAATATAATAATAATAATAATAATGGTGATGATGATGATTATTATTATTATTATTATTATTATTATTATTATTATTATTATTATTATTATTATTATTGACAAATAAACTCTCGAGCTCCTCTAATATTCATTTAGTATAATTTGTTTCCAGCTGTGTGGCGCTGGTGGTTTTGGTATAACAATAAACACTTTTACTTTTTGGATATGAGACTCACGAGCATCTGGAAATAAAATGTCTCCCTCTTGTGACCGTAGTATCTGTGTTCATGGCAGCAGAAGCATTAAGCACTGCCGTGATCTACTACAGGGTGTTTCCAGTCGGAAATGTTTCGGTGAGACACTGATTTCTAAAGTGAGGAGAGACATTATGGATACGATCTGCTTATCACTGTGCATCAATTAAAATGCTTTTAATTTATTTTAATTTATTTTAATTTATTCTGTAATTTTTTTAAATGCCAAGTTTTTTATTATTCGTTAGAAACAAATTATGGTGCCTCTGAAGCGAAGGAAAGTCTGTGCTGCTGTATCTGGCAGAGAGACTACAATAAAATTTCCACATGTAGTTATATATTTATTAGAGCGAAAAATGGGAGCAAGTCGGAGAGCCTTTCTTTCTAAACTAGGTCGGAAAAATGGTTTTCGGATAGAAGATGATTTCAGGTAAATGGCCTTATAAGTTTTTTTGATCTTTCTACTTACCTTCTTCAAGCTTTTTTTGTGTCCAGTGACAATGTTACTCATGTCATCTCTGAAAACAACTCTGGGGATGAGGCGAGGACGTGGCTGGACCTGCAGCAGAAAGGCAGTGTGACTGTAAAACTTCTGGACATATGCTGGTACACTGAGAGCATGCGTGCAGGCTGCCCTGTTGAGATACTGGACAAGCATAAATTACAGGTGCTGTAAAAACACACAAATTATGTTATTATAATAGCTTTTGTTTCATTTTGTTTATTTTTCAAATAAGTTATTGGATATTACCGCTTTATGTTTTAGGAGGTGCAGAAAGTTCAAGAAGTGGAGTTTTTAATGCCAAGCTATGCCTGTCAGAGGCGAACCTCACTGGTCAACCATAACACTAACTTCACTGTCCGTTTCCTTCAGTCTTTACTTGGTTGTTACTTTATCAAGCACATTGTAAATAATACCAGTAGTTTCTTTGTTTTAGGATGCTCTGTTACTTCTGGCAGAAAATGCAGAGCTCAATAATGAGGATGGCAGAGCTGTTGCATTCCAACGAGCTGCTGCAGTTTTAAAGGCACTTCCTGTAAAAGTTACATCCATGACACAACTCCGAGGGCTGCCCTGTCTGGGAGAGCACTCTCAGATGGTCATCAAGGTGGATAAAAGAACATTATGTATAGCAACTTGGAGATACATAACGATCACTTTTGCTTACATCTCTGTTTTGTTATAGGACATTATTGAAAATGGTGTATCAAATGAAGTGGAATCAACTATAAATTCAGAGCGTTTCAAAGCTCTAAAGGTAAGACAGCTGACAAATGTGCTTGCCACTCTCCACCTTTACCATGTAATCTTAACATTTTATATTTTATTTAAGCTTTTAACTGGTATTTTTGGAGTTGGGCCAAAGACTGCTGACCGATGGTTTAGGGAGGGGATTCAAAACCTCACACAGTTGGAAAATTCAGGACATGATCTTAATTGTGCTCAACAAGCAGGTACTTCTTTTATTTATCTCGTATATATATATTATTCTATTACCTGTTTATGTAAATCTGGGTAATGTTTTTATTAGGTCTGGAGCACTATTATGACCTCAACCAGCCAGTTACAAAGGCTGAAGCAGAGACCATTGGTGACATCGTGAAGAAGGCAGTACTTGATGTGTTACCAGGGTCTGAAATCACCCTGACTGGCGGATTTAGGAGGTTAAATGGAACATTATATGCACTGAATGCTTGTTAAACTGACAACAAAAGCATAAAGAATGAACACAAATCAATTTACAGTAATGAAATCATCTTGACTCTCTCTAGAGGGAAGATAACAGGACACGATGTTGACTTTTTGATAACTCACCCAGATGAGGGAAAAGAAGTTGGACTTATGTCTAAAGTGGTCTCCTGGTTAACAGCACAGGTAAAATAAATATAAAAACAAACATATGTCAGCATATACAAGTGTAAGGATTTTTTTTTTTAAAACAGTTGTATTTTTAGGGTTTGTTGTTGTACCAGAAAACGACTAGAAACTCATACCTAGAGAATGAGGAAGGCCCTGCACAACCACCTTCAAACATGGACCGATTTGAAAGGTGTTTCTCAATTTTTAAGCTGGAGAAAAAGGAGATGCATTCTATATATTTACATCCAGGAACACAGAGTAGTGACCGAACACCAGCGATCACTGAACATCTGCAACATTTCCAAGCAAACAATTTCTCAAATTCACAAATGAGACCCAATAGAAAGTGGAGGGCTGTTAGGGTGGATTTAGTGGTGTCCCCCATTAGTCAATTTGCCTTTGCTGTTTTAGGCTGGACAGGGTCTAAGGTAAGGTAACTTTACACAGTTACTAAGTTTTTTAAACACAAAGGTTATATTTGCATTTTTTTTTAAGTTGTTTGAGAGAGAGTTGCGCCGATGGGCAAGTCAAGTAAAGTCCATGTCTCTAAATAGCCACGCTCTCTACGACAATAAACAGGTACAGTGTTTGCCAGTAGTTCACTTATGTTGTATAATGTGTTGTGTTTGTTTAAATTTGCTTTCTTTCAAACAGTGTAAGTATCTGAGGGCTACATCAGAAGAGGAAATATTTGCTTATCTCGGTCTGGAATTTATCCCACCAACAGAAAGAAATCCTTGAATTTGTCACTGTTTCTGCAATTAATAACTAATGTACATATTGCCAAATCAAAATAACTGAATAAAATTAAGATATGACATTAAATTGGTACGAAATGGGTTGTATGTTCTTACACTGGATTTTAAATACTTAAATATTGCAAGGGATAAAATTGTGAAACTCAAATGTAAAAGCAAAGGTAAATCTCATATATGTGTAAGTGTGCCACTTATTCCAGATGAAGACGTTTAACCACAAAAACATCTGTGCTCCAGTTTTCCTGTAGCTACAGCAATTGTATCTCATGCAGACATTTTGAGTGTACTTTGGTGCAGTAAGAGCTGAGACACTTCTCGTGTGTGGGACTACGGGAGTGCCGGCTCAGAGGCACTTCCACACCTCTCACTAACAGCCTTATTAAGCTCTAAATACTAGTGTAACATCAAAGGCAGCATCAGCACTCACACCTCTGACTCCTCTCATGCAAACCCTGCAAACTAATCATGCGCAGTTTAAGAAAGTATGTTACACACTAACATGCAGCAAATTCATTTTTATCTGTTATTTATTATGTATAAAAGTGTTATGCAGAGAAGAAATTTATATTGTAAAACTGTTTGCATTTTGGGCTGCTAATACTCCATTCCCTTTTAAAATAATCACATTGTAATACATCTGTGACATACAGCCTCAACCATGTAATTCCTTAAGCATGAAAGACATTTAACTTTGAGTCTATTGCTTAAATGATAACGGTCAGCAGAAGTGTCTGAGCAGTCCAGACCGTCGGGTGTGAGTCCTCATGAATGCCTTCATCCCAAACATAAATATTCCCAATGCAAGTTTTTCTGAGGCAGTTTCCCTCTTGCCCATGTGTTGAGGGGCGTCTGCTCCGCCGGGACCAGTCCCACTGGCCCCATCAAAGCCCAGGGTGCCTTTGATGAGGTTGATAGGGATCAATAGCAGAGGGGAAGAGGCCTTAACTGACTGTGTTACAGACAGGGCGGGCAACCACTGGAGACTGCTGCTATTCAGTTCAATGATTATTGGGTGTCATCTGCACCTTCATTAGAGCTCCCATTCAGGCACTGTTAACGTGGCTTTAAGTTTCTAAAACTTAATTCCATTAAGTTCCTCCACATGCTGCTAGCAAATGATGCTGAACATTCTGACAGCACTTGTGTGACAAATAACGTCAAGTTCAAATGTCAGAGTGTTTTTGAGGATAGAAGGAGGGGAAAGTAACTAGTCTAGTGTCCCGGCATGTCTGGCTGTCTCCCCGCGACTGGTTACTTCTCCCCGGTGCAGCTTGAGGGGAGGGGAGATGTGTTTGTTTCCATAACAGAGTAGCAAACAGGCCCATTAGACATGAAAGGCTCTGAGTACAACCACTCAGCAGGAGACAGAGGGCCACAGACAGTAACAGCCTGGGACTGCTCTGTCGCCATTGGAGGATGAGCATGACAGTTTGTGATACCATAGTGTTTGTATTTGGTCAGATATATTTATCTGATGGAGATGTATAAACAAGTAAAATGTCAACAGGTACTGACCCATAATACTTTCCCATAACCTTTCTACTGGGTCACCAAAACTGAGTAGAAAGAAAACAAACATTGTATGAAGAGGAATTATGTTTGGATTATTATCTCACTCAAATAATCTGAGGTAGGAACAATGGCCCGAAGAGTGCAATGGTCCAGCTGTACTAAATGTATTGTACAATAATATAATGAATAATATTGTTAGTGCCACATTTGAGAACAATGACACAAACATGATTGTGTTCAGGAGGCAGTTGCATCAACTGTGTAGGTTTTTGTTTTGTTTTTTTTACAGTGAAGGCCTTAATATGATACTCTGCACGTGAGGCATGTTGACCTTGATAGAATGGAAAGAAAGATTGGTGCACCTACATATTTGACTCAGTATACAAAGGAGGATAGATAGCCTACATCTAAGGCTAACTATTGTCCATGAAAATAGCATTGTGTGGATGTGAGTGTATGAGATATTATTTTACTGCACGAAAACAGATTTGACTTTTGGAAACACTCCCATACAAAATTTGTAAATTAGTAAATAGGCTATAATACCAAAAAGGAAATAGGGCTATTTTGTAGGTCTATTTCTTTTTAAGTCTATACTTCAATTCCAATTGTAATCAAGCCAATTACAAATCTCCTGATTGGTTGACTGCAATAAAAGAGTAGCCTACCTACCATTATCATTTATAAAGCTTCTTGTCTGCTGAACAAGCCTTTTATAGGCTACATAAAAGGTAAAGGACGGTTCAGATACATCATATAATTAGGCTTACATTGACATGCCTAAATCTTGACACAAAAAGTAATTTAGAAGAATAAAATTATTACTTGAACGTAGAGTGTCCGTGTTCTAAACCTAATCAAATATGACTACTGCACTTGTACCAGTGGGTCTTTTCATGGCGCCTCAATTCATCTGGAACAGCGATGCTAATGGCGGATTATGGGATCAGGCTGATTTGTCTTGTAGAGATGAGTGTGAAGCAACTACTGCAGCACCGTCTCTGGAGCGGCAAACGATAGCTCTGTTTTGTGTGCAAATGTTGCATTGAACCAGTGGTCATATTGAAGGCTTACAGAATTAATCAGATCACTGGTGAAACGTCGCCATTGATAAGATAATGAGGACACTTGGTGAACTGCGCGGCTGCAGACGCTCGTCTGTCTGTGCGCATGGCGGACAACACTGGAGGGTGCTAATAGCTCATTAGGGACAGTGGCACTTCAAAGCCTTTCTGCGCTTTGATAGCAACACGACCAAAACGAGACACAAAACCTGTTTACGTCGCCTCATGAGTAAAGGCGCCTGATTTGAAAATTACTGCCGCTGACCGTAGGCTATCTGCTCAAATGTGACAAATGCAGATACACTTAAAACATAATTTATGCCCAAACGCTAATTTTTGCGTCTTTGGGTTGGGTTAGAGTGTTATGGTAATAGCCTGCCTAGGTCTGAACAGCCCAATAATAAAGGTTTATAATAGGACCTTTGCTGTTCATAGGCCTAGGCCACATGTTATTCACGGACAGTCATCATTTGAGTATCATTCCACCTCATATGATTTGACCTAATGCATGAATGTTGTGAAAGCTGAAAACAAGTCTAATCAAAACTAAACAATTTCTGTTTTAGTGATAAAGGCACTGACAATGGCTATCACCTGGGACTGTTACATGGGTCACCTGGATCATAATAATTAGATGGAGGGCCTATTACACAAACACAGTTTTTTCAAGTGGATGTGATTGGGGAGGCAGACAGAGGGATCAAGGTGTGTCTCTAGAAGGCAGGAAAAGAGAACAGGACTAAAGGGGTCTCCCAGACTCACTGGAGCCATGGTGTAACAGCCTCATAGAGACTGAATGAGACGATCTTAATTACTCTAGTTGTGAAAACGGAGGGCGGGAGCAATGGGAGGATGCAAGCTTTGATCTCAGGCTGAGGGGCTCTGACATGAGGAGAGCCCTCCTCTATAAATACTGACCAGCTCTCAACTCACAAGAAGCTTACGCCTCACCATTGTTTGGACTTTGGACATTACCTTTTCTCAACTGGGATTATAAACATGAAGGGAATTTTTTCTATTGAATGGATGGCCCAAAGCAGCCAGTCAGCCAGGACAGAGTCAGTATCAGGCCCCCGACTGGCCACTGAACCCACTACTTGTGGAACAAACTCAGAAAGCCTGCCTGGATTCTACTGCAGACAGAGAGCAGAAAAGGGAGAGCAGGTGAGCAGCTCTGATCTTGGACATTACAGTCCCTCTATGTTACCCAGTCCTCAGCATAAAACCTCCCACAGTACTCCAGGTAAGTTTCCTAATGAAGAATTGTGTGAGTTCAGTCTGTTGTTGTGTGTAATCTAAGAGTACCTGTTTCTTTAGAAAATGGAGCAGATTTCAGCAGTGGGGCAGAAGAGGAGACTTCTGGGTATGAGAGTGAAGAGGGACATTCCCATTCCCCAACACCTCCTGAAAATGCAGCCTCCACCGTTCCACCTTCTCCTCCATTAGGAAGGAGACCTCGTACAGCCTTCACAGCAGAGCAAATCAACAGCTTAGAGCAAGCCTTTAAGAGGAATGCATACCTAGGAACACAAGACAAGGCCGAGCTCTGCAAGAAGCTCAACCTCTCCGACAAACAGGTAAAGACCAAGAATAAGATTAGATTTAGACAAACTTTATTGATACACAAGGGTAATTACTTGGACACAATAGCTCACATTATATATTATAATAACAAAGACAAAAAATATAAATGGCAATAATAAATTCTAAATAAGTAGCAAAAAATAGCAAGAGACTGTTGTCAAATAAGGCATAATTATATAAATGTATATGTGCAAGCAAAAATAAGTAATAAAAATATACATGGTGTCAGTATTGCCTATATCTATCTCCTTTTGCTAATAATACATCGCTGTGTCCAGATTCGTAACTGGTTCCAGAACAGGAGAATGAAGCTGAAGAGGACAGTGCAGGATGCCCTGGCTCATGCTTGCCAAGCAAATGTGGCATCTCATTTCATGCATTATCCTGAGCTGCAGTCCTACAGAGCATCTCCTTATCCAAGATTTCACTCAGCTGGACAGGACAGTTCTCTCTCTGTTGCCCCCTATGTCCAGCCACAGGGCCTGCAGTACACCTCTGCTCTCAGTGCCGGGATGTACCAGTACAGCAGCCTGCCGTCAGTCATGCTTCCCTCTTCTGCAGCACCGCTTATGGGCTCATACCCCTCATACTCGCCATACTACTGACCACATGTACACATATCATGCATATATCCTAACATGGTGAAGACTGTTTTGTTGTAGCAAGTTTAATAAGAAAATGATAAGAATGTGGTTACAGTCCACTCCATATGTATCAGATGTATAGTTTTTAGTCTATTTAAAATTGAACTATTTGATATTTTCCTCAGCCATTATATTGCTTAAATAAAATTATCATTACAATTTCCAATGTGCACTTTGTTAATAATTTTCTTTTGTGAGTTATTATATGTTTTAATGTAAATTATATTTTCATGTGTTTTAAAACAATGACAAAATAATGAATGTACAAATGCAGCCTAATTAATTTGGTGGCATGTCAATGATTGTCGACACCTGATCTCATCAAATCTCAGAAGTTAAGGAAGGTCAAGCCTGGTTGGGAGACCAGAAAAATCAGGTCCTGCAGTGAGGCAACAATAGCAAAAACCATTGTCGTGTCCTCAGGCAAGAGTAAGACACTTGACTGGCAGCTTTGCTTATGTCAGTCTGCCCCAGGGCAGCTGTGGCTGCAATAACTTACCTCCAGTATATGGAGTGAATGAATAATGCTCTGTAAAGCAATTTGGTTGTCTTGAAAGGCGCTATATAAATTCAATGCATCATTATAAAAAATGCTACTGCATTTCCATTCAGGTCTAACAGATACGCTATTTGTTTATCAGTTCATTTATTTTGACAAGACCATTAATATTTAGTCTATGTGCTTTACTGTGATTTTCTGAAAGTTAGCGCACTTCAAAAACACAAGCTGTCTTGCATCCCACAATCAAGTAAACATTCTTGGGCATCTCAAATAGGCCTAACAACACTGGTCTTGAATTCATGTTCATATAGGCCTATTGAAACGGTTTTAACTTGTAAATTGCAATCTCAAAAAGCGATGCACTAGGACTAAGCACTAGTAGTCCTACTGTAGGGTCTTCAGCCACTTTGAGTGCATCAAAAATTACAATTAGGCTACATGGCTTAAATTATAGGTGATTCACTTAACAGACACAACAAGTAGCTACCTTTAAAAAAGTACGACTGAAGAAAATACAATGACCAGAAAAATGTAGCCTTCTCAACTACGTGTGTATTTAAAGTTACTTTCCACCCGCCAGGCTTATTAATTGCTCATCCCGTCCTCCTGTTGACCGGTCTAGCCTACTGTACGTATGTGCCAATGGCGCCATCTTCTGGCAGGTCAGGGTAAAAAGCGCAGTTCTGTATATGAAGATGCCGATGCCGGCTCATGATGCCGCCCTGCTGGTGAAAATTGTACGTAACAGCAAAAGGGCGGGGTTTTCTCTATTCAGAAGCCAATCAAAAAGTTTTAACCGTGGGAACCCTAATTATTGACAGGCAAACAGGCCTATCGGACTCCCTCCCCAGGCGCCTCTTCGACATGCGTGAAAGGAGCGCGCTGAGGGCAGTGTCGCGCAGAAAGCAGCTACGCAGGAGCGGGGCAGAAGCCGATGGTGGAGTCGAAGATGGCGGATGGAGACAGCGGGAGTGAGCGCGGTGGGAGCAGTGGCGGAGGTGGAGGCTTCCAACACTTTCAGAGGGACCAGGAAACCCAGGAGCTGGCGTCCAAGCGACTTGACATTCAAAACAAACGCTTTTACCTGGACGTTAAGCAAAACAGCAAAGGCAGGTTTATAAAAATCGCCGAGGTTGGGGCCGGGGGCTCCAAAAGTCGCCTGACTCTGTCGCTGTCAGTTGCAGCCGAGTTTCGGGACTATCTTGGGGATTTCATCGAGCATTACGCACAGCTTGGACCGAGCAGTCCGGAGCAGATAGCCCAAGCCAGTGTGGGTGAAGACGGTGGACCGAGACGAGCGCTTAAGAGTGAGTTTCTCGTACGTGAAAATCGCAAGTACTACCTGGACCTGAAGGAGAACCAGCGAGGGAGGTTCCTTCGTATCCGGCAGACCGTGAATCGTGGGCCAGGCTTTGGAGTCGGGGGCCCTGTGGGCGGTATGCTTTCCGGACAGACCATCGCGCTTCCGGCCCAGGGGCTCATAGAGTTTAGGGACGCCCTAGCTAAACTCATAGATGATTATGGCGGGGACGACGAAGAGCTGACCTCTGGCACTGCTGCAGGGGCATACGGGGAGCTACCTGAGGGCACATCCATTATGGTTGACTCTAAGCGCTTCTTTTTCGACGTCGGCGCCAACAAATACGGGGTGTTCCTGCGAGTGAGTGAGGTGAAGCCGAGCTACAGGAACTCTATCACCATCCCGTTCAAGGCATGGAGCAAGTTTGGAGGCGCCTTCAGCCGGTACGCCGAGGAGATGAAGGAGATCCAGGAGAGGCAAAGGGATAAAATGTACGAGAGAAGAGACGAGTCCGAGGCGGACGATGTGGACGACGACTGACCAGTGAAAGTTGACAGATGTGGTAAAGAAGATACAGATAATGTGCATGACGATCGTGCTGTATTAGCCTACTAAAGTATCGTGGCAGAAAAAATGTTGTACATGGATTTTGATGTATATCCTGAAGTGTGTAGGTTCAGGTTGGGTTGGTTGTGTGAATTTGGAAGTGAAAACGTGGATTTAATTTTTAATTTTTGGCTGAAAACAGAGTGACTTATACTTTATATTATTAAGAGGAGAGAGAACCCACTAAAACCAGCAAGTTTATAAGAAAAAAAAAGTATACTTTCCTATTTGCAACCTAGTTTTACACATTAAAGAGGCTGTCTTTATGTTATGTTTTCTAATAGAGAGAATTGGCATAAGTTGTATTTCTGTTTGGTTCATCTCTCTTCAGTGGATAATAATATGTGGGGACTTGCAAGTCAGTTAAATGTACCTATAAGAAGAATGTAAGGAAAGCCTTTGTTTTTGGCTGGGTGTTTGCATTTGGCATGTCAGCAGATGGGCAGCTGTCAGAACATTGGGTTTACAGCAGATTACTCAAAATATCGGGTGAGGTTGTAGAGCAGATTATCTGTAAACCCAAATAAAGGTGCTTGGGGACAAAATTTAAGATTTGACTTAAGAAGTCAAAGCTGTTATAGGAATCAGCAGGGTTAAATATTAAATATAAAAATCTGAGCAATATTTGGGAAATCTTAAACATGCTGCATAATCTCTAGGAGCAGTGTGTTACCTGGCGTGAGAGCACCTGTGTTTCACAGGTTCAGTCCCAGAGCAATGGGACTCTGTATATGTCAGTGCTGTCCCACATGATACTTAGGGGTCCAATACTGAGTTCCATTCCCATTCAGCACCCTGTTGTGGTCACTGCAGACGGCCACTCTTATCTGCACATTGTGCAGACCCCGGCAAGAAACAAAGAAACTCACGTTTTGTTTTTTTGTTTGAAAAGTTTTTCCTTTTTTCAAAAGAGAACTCTATATTGAAATGAAAATCTACTTATATCAAAGATATTACTGAAAAGATATTTTGAAATACTTATAAGAAAATGTATTGTGTAAAAGAACTTCAAGATGAAAAAAAAAATAAATAAGATTAATTTCTTAAAACACATTTGTGACTCCAGTTCGAATTTATAGCAATAGTTTCTTCTTCTTGCTAGATCTTTCTCCCTAACAGTGTGGTTTCTTCGAGACCCTTTACACACGGTTCTGGACATTGGGAGTTAGCAGCTGGCGGTCACCCATGTGTTCACAGTGAGCGTGTGCTGACGGGGCATGTGGGCTATTTTAATGTGGGAGGCCTCTGCAGATGCACATTCCAGGTTAAGGAGTCAGCTGTGCCATTAGGAGCTCATGGCAGTGGATACAACAGAGTGA
Source organism: Taenioides sp. WSHXM2023 (assembly GCA_029959045.1). Taxonomy (NCBI): domain Eukaryota; kingdom Metazoa; phylum Chordata; class Actinopteri; order Gobiiformes; family Gobiidae; genus Taenioides; species Taenioides sp. WSHXM2023. The sequence goes on from CM057085.1 coordinate 23,970,533, forward strand.
TTGTGCTGAGTTACGTTCACACATGACACATGGGCTTGGGCTGCAGAAGTCTGCTATATCACACCACTGAAACATTGTATAAACATGAGTACAATTAATATATTTGGCATTAATACTTTACAAGATTTAAAATTACACACAAGGCATGTTAACTCTGTTGATGTCTATAATACGGACTGGTCGATATGGCAAAAAAAAAAAAAAATTTGAAGAGGACATTTTTTCTTTTCAAAAACAAATTAAAATGGCTTTCAATACTGATTTCATTAGCACAAACCCAACATATATTTAATCTGTAACATTTAACACCAGTTCTATTTAACATAAAAAACAGACCAATTTCTGAACTCTGCTCCAAACCACATGTTTTTACAGACAGAGGATTGACTGTAGATTTTGGTTGAAAAAGCATGTCATTGTGATTTAATAAAACTGGATCTCAGATTGGATTCAAATTCCATTAATTACCCAGCCTTTATAGATGTCCATTTAACTGGCTGCAATTAGAATCTGTTACTAGCAGGTCTAATGAAATATATATTTTTTTTCCATTTCAATTTGATGTGAGACAGGCTACAGATATTTTTAAACTAAGCTTAAATCAAACTTCAATTATTTTTGCAAGATGTTTGTACTTAAAAAAACAGACCACTTCAATGTTTTGATGGCATTCAGTAATTTATCAACAACCCAATGATCTCAACATTCATGTTTACCTTTGCCTTTAGACTTCATTATCTTAAACTACATGTGAATGTCTGTCCCCCTCATCACTGCAGTCACTGAACTGTGTCAGTGACACAGCCAATGAGCCATGTATTATAAACTCATCCAGGATTATGCAACATGCCCACTGCATCACATTCAACTAGTATAGATTTATAGTAAACATGGGGGAAACTGCAAGTACAATACAACCATGTTTGACCACACTATGGAACACTGCTTTGCTGTTACAAAAAATAAAAACATGCTTCGGGAGCTATGCATAAGAGCAGAGGAACACATGTTAGTAGTAGGAAATGGAGCAGAGTGAGGAAGCATGATCCCGCAGTGAAGCCAGGCTGTGCGGCTATATTTAGCTTCTGTTGCCATGTGCTCGGAATGTGCACGGAAGAGGGAACACGCTCATACAAACTCTCACATGCACAAATCATTGCTTTTCAGATCATTACTTCAGACCAGTTTGCATGTACACAACATTTTCCCTAAATCAACAATATAACTACATGCTTTATAATATTCAAAAAGTACATGCATCAAAGCAATATTTTACAGAACTGAGTTTGAAATTTTGACAGTTTACACTTTTATTAGAGGTTTACAGCTACTGAATGTTCCAGAACAGAAATATATTTACACCTGTATGTAATTTGACAAAAGTCGTGAATACCCAAACTTCTATACGAATAATGTTCAGTCATATAATGCACAATTGTTATATTACAGTAAGAATGTGTATCTTAAAAGGAACTGTATGGAAAATATTTTTTTTTATATAAACTCAAAAAGACTACCTAAACCAGAGCGCCTGCAGCCTATCATTAATCAGAAAACGTTCAATATTTTTTGTCTTTCATTTCAGAAAGTCAAACCCATATATTATAAAGACTCATGACATATATAGTGTGTGTTCATTTAATTTTTTATGATTATGACTTACAGATAATGAAATTCAAATTCAGTGTCTCAGAAAATGTTATTACACAAGATCAATTTATATACATATATATTTTTTTTCTTCTGTTTGAAAAAATTTATATATATATATATATATATATATATATATATATATATATATATATATATATATATATATATATATATATATATATATATATAATTATTATTTTTAATTATTATTATTATTATTTTTTTTTTCCCAAACAGAAACATCAACAGTCCAGTTCTTTTTCTCCACAGCCCAGGTAAAACTTTTCTGACATTGTCATGTCCTACATAGGCTTTGTCGGTGCCCAGAGACTCTTGATGTGCTGACTCCAGCCTCAGTCCACTCCTTATAAAGCAGCACCAAATTGTTGAATGGATTTTGCTTGACAATCCTCTCAAGGCTGTGGTCATCCCTTTTGCTGGTGGACCTTTTCCTACCACATTTCTTTCTTCCACTCAACTTTTTTATGAATATGCTTGGATACAGTACTATGTGAGCAACCAGCTTCTTTTACAATGACCTTTTGTGGCTGATCGTCCTTGGGGAGAGTGTCGTCAGTGAGTGTCTTCTGGTTCTGTAGCCCACTGACCCAGAGTGAGAGACCATTTAAAGGCTCAGGGGATCTTTGCAGGTGTTTTCAGTTAATTATCTGATTAGGGTGTGACACCATGGCCCTGTCTCATTTCTCTTTCCTCACTTCCTTCCCCTTGATTCCTTGCCTCGATTCTGCAGGAAATGGGTGAGGAAGTCCCATCCACAGAGGAGACACAGGGAGGAGAGAGGAGCAGAGGAGGGAGGCAGGAGGAGACACGAGCTGAGGGTGAATGGCACAGACTTTCCTCAGGCACTGGTTCTGATCAAAATGACCCTATAATGAGGACTATACTAAAGGTTATTTTATATTATTATTCCATGAGTGTTAAATCAAAGTCAGACCAACGTCTTTATTTTCAGATAAATGTTCTCTAACATTTTTTATGCTGTCCCTGTATATAAGTTGTTGCAACAATATAAACTTCTCACTGAGACAAATAAAGTTTGATTATTTTATCTGACGTCTGTCCCCCCGTTCATGTTTTGCCTGTGGTTTCCTTCACTTGCCTCCTCTGAGTTTTGGGACACCACTTTAATATGGCACATTTGATTGATAGCTGAAAAATGGTGGCTAGAGGAGCGGAATCGAGAAGAAGGAAGCAGGGAAAGAGAATTGAGACGTAGTCCATGGCTTCCCAATATTAGGCTTTTTCACACTATTCTAATTTTCTGAGACACGGAATTTGGGGTTTTCATTATCTGTAAGCCATAATAATAAATAAAGGCTTGAAAGCTTCACTCTATTTGTCATGTATCTATATAGTATATAGGACTGACTTTCTGAAACGAGTTACAAAAAATAAACATGGAACATGGAAAAATGACATGTTTATAGTTAGCAGCACATTTTAGACGAGGTCGTTCTACCCATGACAGGTTGTGCCTTTTTAACTTCAGAAATTACCAACGCTGTCTAGGTCTTTGTGCTCTAGCCCCATCTTGTGGTAAGTCATAGTTTAAGCTTAACTAAAGTGACCAGTGACCACCTCAAATTGAAAAAAGAGGGGACAAGTTGTTGAATGAGGTGGGATATGGAGGGACTGACTCTAGAAATGTAAGCTATTGATAAGTGCAATACATGATTTTATTATCAATCATAATGTACAGAGAGACTGTATTAGTAATAGGTGCCAACATATTTACAACCCAGATAATCTTTGTTGAGTTGTTTGTGAGAAAAAAAAGTCTTATCTGATTTTTCTTTCTATAAATATGATGAGCGACAGGGGTCTAGTTGGCTATACAGGACAGGTGGTCACCCTCTTAGTGGTTCCTCCTGGTTCCACTCATTCTCATTTGTTTAAACTGCTGATGTAGAAACAGGTATATCTGCCTGCATTGTCCATTTGGCACATCTCCACAGGCTGGTTCTCGTCCTCTGAAGATGTACTGATGAACCAGTCCTTGCAGTTAACAGACTCGAACTTTGTCAGAGACACTGAAGTGATGGTTTTGTAAAACAGGAAGCGATCCATGTTTTGGCCACTGTTGAATTTCTGTAGGTCTGCCTCTGAACATTTCTACAAAACACACCCAATGACAAGATAATAGCCACTTTCACAGCTATTGTATGTGATAATGACTTTATACTCACCTCAAGATTCAAAACAGCAGTCTCACCTTGCATTGAGCATGTTAGGTAGTGGTTGCTGTTTTTGATAGACAATATAACTAATTGTTTGGCAGATGAACATTCAGTGTATCTAGTCATCTGAAATATCACTAGAAATTTAAATACAGAGGTGTCAGAAATACAATACAAATGCAAAGCAATGTTTATAAGAGATTCATAAAATACTAAATTCCTAGCATGCACTATAAAAATAATCAAAAAATAATCAAATATTTAAATAATGAAAATCACTTATTAGTGATCATAATCCTTAGTATAAACTGTATAGTGTGCAAAGCAACCAGCAGTGTTATTGTGCATTGTTATGGTCATTCACCTTTCTTTTCATGGTTTCCTCCTTTCAGGGTTATAGCGTGGAGAGTCAACATTTCTGAGTTTTGGATGACATCTTTCTGTGCTTCGTCACACAGAGTGCAAGAAAGCTCACTGCTAGCACGATTAAATTTTCCTTTTCTTGCATGTGATTCCAGCATTTCTAGTGTTGTGTCTATGGAAAAGGGTATAAATTTGTAAGTCAGTAGCCCATTGAAATGTATTAATTGACATATTACAGACCTTCTATTAGATTCTCAAAAACTGCATTGTACATTTGTTGGTCACTCAACTCTTGGCCAAGTCTGGTCAGAGGTTTCTTCATTTTATTTATGGTCACTATCAGGTTGGCCACATGTTGCATTGTTTTGGGTTTGTAAGTGATAACAAGCTCCATGTTAAAGGGGAAGTTTGTATCCTGTGTTTTACAAAGTGAGGAAAGGAATTGTTAACAGCTTGCACTACAAGACAACAATCACTGCACATTTTATATCTTTACTTTTTTACTTTTCATATTTACAAAACACATTAATGATAACTTTGGAATAATACATTTACTTACCTCTGTGTCATCTACACTGCAGCTGTAAGAATTTGGCAGATGGTCAGCAGAACTTCTGTCAAATATAAATTAAAAAAGTATATATACAAGTGTGTGTGTGTGTGTATATATATATATATATATACATACATATATATATACAAGTATATATATGTATGTACTTGTATATATATATATATACAAGTACATACATATATATACAAGTATATATACAAGTATATATACTTGTATATACTTGTATATACTTGTACTCACATGTCCAAAGCTTGAGACAAGTCAAAGTCAGCCATCGCAGTCACTTCAGAAGTTGCGCGTTGCTCTGGGGATGCTGGAGCTGCAGTGCGCGCGTCTCTCGGAAACTGCGCTTTTCATCAGTTTTCGCTGTGACGTCCCGATGGTTGGAAAGTTCCTGCGCATGTGCACAGGGCGACATGTGCACAGGGCGACAACGGTGAAATCCCCAAAAGGGAAATTCAAAACTTTCACTCTCTTTGTCCTACTAGTGTTTTGAGGTTATGGCAAGTGATTGAAGTTTCCGAGTTGAACGCATAACTTACCAGCATAACTTACTGGTACAGGTAAGGTGGGTATTTATCACTAAAATCACATAATGAGTACTTTCCTTCCGAAAATGAAGTCATCCTGTCCCCATGACGATGTAAAGTTCAAATATGGGTAAAAATAGGTTAAGGTTATAGGGTTTAGGTTAAGGTTAGGCAAGTATAGCAAAAGGAGAAATTTAATTTGTCAACTGGACATAGTTTATTTGGTTGAATACGTTTCGCAGCTCATCCAAGCTGCTTCCTCAGTTCTGGTCAGATGCTGGTGGACACTGCTTTATATCTGCCTGAAGGGAGGAGCTAATTACAATGAAAATTACTCTGAGACAACACATATTTGTTTACAGTTTCTGTTAGTCAGGCGTGTCTATTCAATATGGAGTGGGAGTGGGGGAGTAGTCAGCATATCCATTCAGGGCCATGATGGTGTTTTCACACCTCTGGACATGTCCTGGCTAGTCCCGTTGTTTTCTCTGTTTGTTTTGATTTAGGTTTGATTTAGTTATAGGCAAGTAGGCTATAACTATCACACCATGTAAAATTTACTTTTATGAGCTGTTTACCATTGTATATCAGCATTCCATCATCATTAGCTTCTCCTATACAGTGTTTAGATTTATGCTATGTCGGCCTAAATTCAAGGCTTCAGTGTTTAGAAAATATATTTTTTCACCAAACCCCTATCTCCGCCCATTTCTCTGTACTTATTTTTTAAAAATCGGACTCCAGGTCATTCGTGTAGTGTTCATAAAGGTAACGTACACGTTTTTCAACAATAAAAAGGTGTAAATGAAAACCGCTTACTACAATGAAATTACATTTTGATCAGGCAGTTTTTAAAAGGAATTAAGTGAATTCAGGAATTATTTTTCTATTATTAAATGGCACATATTATGCTATTTTATGATCTATGTTGTAATGTTTCCTCATGAAAGACATACCTGGAGTTGTGTTTTGTTTCATTTGTGCATGTTCAACACACAAATTCTGCGTATTTTTGCTGTGTTCTCTCTAACAGTTCCAGCGTGTGATGTCATGTGGTAATACAGGAAGTGGCTAACAGTATTTTTAAACTCCATACACTTTCACTAGAATCATTGAATAATTTTGGCTCTGGAATTGCCAAAACTCTACTGAACAAAATGTAAAAGGTAGCAGTTAAAAACTGCTTAAAAACTGCTTAAAAACTGCTGCTTCATGACATCACAAGGTAGAACAGCACATTTTGAGTTTTGATGACACAAAACACATTCAGACTTAAGTATGAATGTGTTTTGTGTCATTCATACTTAAGCATGTATGAATGACACAAAACACAACTCAAGGAATACATTTTGATGAGTGTGCAATATTTTAACATGGCTAAACGCTCACAAGAGTCAATTTTGCATAATATAGGACCTCTAAGCAATTTTAGGTCAATATTTTGGATAACAATAAACAAAATGTTATCTTATAATCTATGCATATTATAGTTAAATACTAAATACCAGAAAAAATATGTGTCATATGTCTTTAGTCTACAGGAAATGAATGTAAGTCAAGAAGAAGAAAACCCACCATGTTATGCACCAATGTGGTCTTTCTAAGTGGGTAATATGTTACTTCTTGCTGCTTCCTTTTCACAGTCATCATAGCAATGGACATTGAGATGTTAAAATAAGAACATAATAAAATGACAAATGTTCATATATTCAAATATTCATAGATTATTCAATATAAATTGAGCCATCTCAGAAGTAGGTAATAAATCAGTTCTTTTCTTACAAATAAGTAACTTCTCAAGAGTAGTTTTCTAACACCATGAGCTTTTACTTGTAGGCTAATTGGATAATAATTAGTTTGAAATGGCATCGCTACTCAAGTAAAAGCTTTGGTTACTCTGCCCATTTTAATAATATGTATGTTACAGGCAAAGTAGAAACTATCAATACTCTCTCTGGCAAAGTCAAAGTAAACTGTCTGCAGTCATTGTTAAATCAGCTTGCTCTTTCTTATATTACCGTATTTTCCGGACTATAAGCCGCTACTTTTTTCTCACACTTTGAACCCTGCGGCTTATACACCGATGCGGCTCATATATGGACGGATTATTCGTCTATGAACACAGCGGATGCGCGCGCAGCTTGAGTGCAGAAAGCGCCGCTGTCTGTGCGGTGAACATGGGTTAGGGTTAGTTAGAACACTCGCTAGCGCTGTTGTCAGCACTAAAACAGTTTATCGCTGCGTGATAAAATAAGTTCTGCTGCTAAATGAACATTAGTGAGTGGGATACGTCTTAATGACCCGTATGTGTTAAATGCAGGTGAAGCGTAAATGACGAGACGAAACGTCTCAAACTTCAGTAGCTGGACATCCGCTCATACATGATCGATACAACTAACCCCGACCCCCGGGAGAGCCTGAAATCCTGTTGAAATCCTACAAGACACTGACATGATACAAGACACTGACATGATACAAGACACTGACATGATCCCAGACAGGACAGCGGCTCTTTCTGCTCGAGACATGCGCAGTAGAGCGCCAGAGCGACTCTCGCGCGTGACGAACTGACTCAATGCAAAAAGACGACAAAAGCTTTAGAGGCAATACAAGCAGATGCTCGGAACTTGAAAACTTCTTGAAGACGTGGACACCTGCGGCTTATAGACAGGTGCGGCCTATATATGTACAAAAATAAAATTCTTTGAAAATTTAGTTGATGCGGCTTATATTCAGGTGCGCTCAATAGTCCGGAAAATACGGTATATTATGTCTCACCAGTTGTTGCTGCCTGTTTTATTTTCTGGTAGATTTAGCCTATTACTTCACTGCTTTCTCATTACAGATTTGATTAATTTTATCCATGCTATGTAACCATCAGATAGTGTCCAAGATACAAATAAAATAAAAACAAACCTATTGACTACAAACAAAAAGAAGGCCTTAAAAGAAAAAGAAAGCTAAAATAAGCTTTAAATAAAATAAAATCAACAATAAAACCTGCCTGTCACACTTTATCTAAAGGAGACTATTCTATAGAATACCTAGGCATTCTATACAGTGCCTACGCAAAGTAGATAATAAAAAACTACTTTGCCTAAAACCACCAGGCATTCTATACCAGAGCACAGATTATCAATCTGTAATTCTTTCTTACCTCTGATTTAGGCCTACTTTACAACTCAAGCAGTGCCTCAAGTATACCAATGGATGGCACCAAAATAGCATCTAGAGTACACTTCTTCCTGTGTGCGCGTGTGTAGCAGTATGTATGAGGTAGTCTTGCTGTTTGGAAGGGACAAACACCTTGCGCAACAATAGACTGCTCAAGACAAAGTTATAGCATGAGCACTTTACCCTGTAGACCCTGCAGGTTGTATTGAAAAAATACCTGCTTGAACAGCTATGTAATTAATCACATCATTCAAAAATAAAAATCTATAGAATAATTCAAGGTTTACTCATTCATCCTCCCTCCGTCACTCACAACACTCACAATCTACCTTCATCACTAATGTGTGCAAACTTGTTTAGGCAAAAGCACTTCCTCATCAGATGTGCAAACATTCCTGTGCAGGAGAGTGAGTGAGGACACGTCTCCCCTGGAGGATAGGTGAATTACTCAGTATGATTCAACAGGTTTCAGTGGTTACAAAATATAGAAATCACAATATAGACAGGACTCGCTGTAAGAGCAAAACTGATTTATTTCTCTAAGAAATGCAGTTAGTGTTGTCAATGCACCCAAAATTGGCAACTTTGATTCAAACAAATCGTTTGAACCACTTAACAAGTGTCACTTGAACATGAGGAATCTAGAGCACACCGTATAAAATTCAGATTAATAAAAGTACAACATAAAACAGAACACTGAACTAGCAGTAATGGTCACATCTCGTTTGTCTTTCATTATGACAACATATACATTCAGTCTTTTTGATAACCAGCAAAGAAACAGCATCCTTTTATAAAATTAAACTAATTTCACATCAGAGAAATAAAAGACAATGATTGCTTGAATAAGACATTAAATAAATCAAAATAGACAGTAACACAAGCAAATTGTCTGCCATGCCCAAAAGGCACAGCCAATAACTACAAAATGACTTAAAAAAAACAAATATGTATGATAACAAACTTATAATGTTCTGTAATGGCAATGACAATGTGACAGAAAAACACTGGTTCCGATCACCAAAAAAAAAAAAAAAAAAAAAATGGATGAAAACATGTACAAGGGGAATATTAAGGGCCATCATGAGCGTTGGTTGGCATGTTTGTTTTTTTATTTAAAGTGAGTTTTTATTTATTTTTATTATAAATTATTATGATTTCAAATTTTAATTGTCCATTGTCCAATAATTATATTAAATTATTAGTTGGCAAATAATGTATCTACTACCAACAGTGAGTGTATAGTGTATATATTTGTTATGAAATGGTAACATTGACCTCAAACCACCAGGTAGCTATACATGTTCAGTGATAAAGTATATATGTTTGTGCACGGCACGGCTTAATCAGTCAGCTCTGTGAGATGAAGGATATTAAATATGGACGTACCTTCCAGCATACACAATGGCACAGTGCACAAAGTTTATGTGCAAATCTGCTTACATGAAACATGTAGTTTGAGGTCTAAAAGGAAAGACAGACCATCAAAACATACAACTTTGGCAATGAGGAATGTTGAAGAAAAGTTCAGTACAGAAATGGGGCTCAACCTGTTAGAATCAACTTAAAATTATAACTTGTATTAATACTTAATTATACACATATTTCCCAAAGAGGATGAAACAACTTAACACATAATGGAGAAGCAATGGAGTAGAGAGTAAATGCAGTAGAACACAAATTAAACCATCTCAGTCCAATCTTGTCCAAAATGTTCCAGTTATACAGCAAAACATTTAAACAATGACTGGTTGGTCTTAACAGAGACACTACCCAACAGCCTCCTCTTCTGTGGAGCTCTCCTGGGCTCTACTGCTGCCTGTGGGACCCAAACAACCAATGTGAGGATAGTGTAAAAGGGAATTACACAGGGATTTCAAGAGAGGAATCAAATACAATAATAGACATTTTCTGAGGATATGAAAAGTCAACACATAGAAATATCAGACTGGGTAGGACAGGTTTCTCTGCTCATACAGATAATGTGTTCAAAACAGCAAATTTAAAAAATATAATACACCAACTATCCAATTTAGCTTCTTCTTTTCTTGTACCATCTTAACAGTAGACTTTTTGGTTTGCAGTAAATTGATGTAGCATAACTTGTGAGATTTTAAGTGGAATCTATGAGCTATGCTGTATTAAAAATGGCCCAAACACTATTCAGTTATGTGCACTGGAGATCTCCAAAATGTACATTTTGCGTTTGATGATAAGGTACATGGAAAAAAATAATCTGCAGACATGTTTCATCACCTGAGAATCCTGAGCATCAACACTTGCTGTTAGCTGTGTATGGAGAAACTACCACTAAAGGAAGAAGACTACAGAAGACATGAAGAGATTTTCAGTGGATGCATTAGGAAAAAGAACAGTTAACTAGAGGAAGTGGAGGATTTCAAGGAATATGCAAAATGGTTAGAGTGGTCTTAAAAAAATAAATAATAATTTTAAAATAAATTAAGGTTACACAGTTCTACACTTTTAGTTTTACATAAACTAACAAAACAAATAAATGTGCTGACAATTAAATGTCTGGCTCTTGAGGTGGTGTATTATAAACATGTTCCAACTTGAGTATTTTTATTGGTATGGATACAGTCTGTGTCAATCATGCCAAAGGCAAGCATCAGTATCATGCAAAAATACTATCAGTAGTTTTCAATAGTATCAAAGAATGAAAAGTTTACAGAAAATTCTGGACAGGCCAGAAATGAGGAGACAGGGAGGCACGCGTGGAAGGAAGAAAAGAGAAAACAAGATATGTTTAGTTGAGCTGAAGGCAAACAGGACAGTACATTTTAAAAGAAGTACAAAGATGTAAGAAACCTTGAAAACAGTTTTAGTGTTCCAAAGGACACACACAGAGTTAACAGACCCAGGGGTCAGACGGCGTTTGGAGCAAAGCTACCTTGTGTGGTGTTTCTGTCATTGAGCAGCTTGGTCTGACTGTTCGGGAGGATCTTAATCTCTGGAGGGTCTGGACTCTGACCAACACGGGACGCCATGAGAGCATTTAGATACTGTAGACGAGTAACCTAAAACACAATTTACCAATAAACTAAAAATAAGCTAAACATGGCAACTTGTAGGAAATTTTAATTGGAAGAAAAAATTAGAACATTAGAACAGGAGACATACCCGTATGAGTTGTAGGTCTGTCAGTGCTCGAACAGTATAGTCTGGACAATAGCTTGAAGGACTTGTGGCATCTCCTGGCTCAAAAGGATCCCTGGGAGATTGACGCTGTGTTGAGACTGGAGACTGATGCACTGTCAAGTACAATGCACACATTCAATTTCAATTCAGATACATAAAAAAACCCCAACAACATTTCAAGTTGTACATGTAGATTTTTGGATTGCATTTTTTCATCTTACCAGAAGATGGCAATGTGAGAGCAGACACGCCATAGTAAGTAAATGCACCATTTTCAAACTTCAACCCTTCTTTCCCAATCTCTACTTCCACTCGGCCCTTGAAAATGATATAAAGAAAAGATAAGATAAGATAAGGTAAGTGCCTTTATTAGTCCTACAGTGGGGAAATTCCAGTGTTGCAACGCACAGTTCAAGAACAGCAGGAAAATGGTAACATGCAATAAAAACAAGATAATAGATAATGGATAAGAAATAATTTAAAAATAGACTTAAAATAGACTCTAATGTAACACACTGTTTCGGTGGAGCAAAAATATAAAACACCAGAAAAACTATTATGTACAATAAAGTAACAGTGCAGCATATGAACAGAATAAATCTCAGTAAAGTGACTTCAGTATATTATAATGTTATTTACAGTAATATGACTATGTTTTTGTACAGCAGCATTAGGATAAATATCAGTAAAGTGACATAAGTGAATTGAATTGCACAGTATTGCACATAGATATAGTTGAATGACACATGTTCAGTGTTAACAGTGTTCATTGTACAGTCTGACAGCAGCAGGAAGGAAAGACCTGCGAAACCTCTCCTTCACACAGCGAGGGTGAATCAGTCTATCACTGAAGCTGCTCTCCAGAGCAGACAGGGCGTCCTGCAGGGGGTGACCCTCATGGTCCAGCATAGGAAGAATCATATGGTGTGATGACTATTCCTAGAATGCCGAGCAGCAGAGGGCTTGGTACACACTACACACTCACCTGTAGTAGAAGGATGAAGTAATCCACTGGATGGTTTCTTGTGTAGAGATAGTGGCTTGGGCTGAGTCGATTGCTGGGGTCAAAGTGCACTTCTTGGTTGACACTGGGATGGCGGAGAAGATGAAACAACACCTTCTCTGATACACGTGCTGGGCTGAAGTGCTCTACTTCTGCAGTGACCACACATCAAAGGAGACAATAAAAAATGTACCATTAGTACTCCAGCAATAAGTATAAAGTATACTACAGCTGTAAAAAAAAAAAAGTTTCAAAAATATATAAAAACTAGAATATATGCTTTTAACAGATTTCCAGACAGATAAAGATATCAATACCTCTGGATAGGAAGCGGTGAGTAGCCAGCAGTAGCTGTGGAGAGGTTCGGATCTTGGGTTCCCCTTCGGGGGGCTTAAAGAGAGAGAACTCCTCATGGGCGCTCCGTGGCTCTAGTGGAATTTCCAGCGGGGCAAGTGGGCGCTTTACCTTTCTGTCCACTGTAGATCACAGATCATTGTAGATTAAGCAAACCTATTTTTTTATGAATTCTGGTTTGTTTTTCTATGAGAAGAACTCACAATAACCATCAGACTCATCTAAGATCTCTGATTTGATAATCTCCTCAATTACATCCTCTAAAGTGACCAGTCCCAGCACCTCATAGAAAGGATCGCCCTCCCCTTCATTGTTGACCTTCTGGACAATGGCCATGTGGGAGTTGCCTAAAATAAAACCACATGAAAATAAAAAATATTATAAAAAGCATAATTAAAATCTAAAGTATTTCAACTTTTACATATCAGATTGAACGTGTTGCGATACCTTTCTTGAACTCCTCCAACATGGCATCCAGTTTAGTGTCATTGAAGACAAAGTGCAGTGGATGATTGTAGAATTTGGTAATTGTCGTCATGGGTGTGCAGTCATCTGGGTCCACTAGAGCCAAGTCTTTCACATAAAGTATTTCCACAATGTTGGACCTAAAATACCGTACAAAGGCTACATGGTTATAATAGCTTTATTATCTAAAATGCATCTGCAGTGGTAGCATATTCTCAGTGTGGTCCAAACTTTTACAATATATAGCTATGTTACAATAATAACATAAAGTCATAGTTACCTCTCCTCCTCATATATGGGTACACGGGTGTAACCACACTGCATTATCTCAGACATGGTGGAAAAATCCAGCACAGCAGAACTTGGAAGCATGAAGCAGTCTTTTAGAGGAGTCAGGATGTCCTCCACTGTTTTAGTGCGCAGTGTCCCACGACTAAATTCCTCTTTCACAAACTCACTGCAGAGACAAAACCATTTAGTTGTGGACATTTGTGTAATATTAAATGGAAGGGCTCACCTATAAGGGTCATTGACATTTGTCCGCACCATCTCCATGACCTTCTCCCTGATCCCACAGGTGCTGATGTCTCTCCTCAGAGCTAGGTCCAAGATAAGCCCCAGGGGACAAGACAGGGGGCAGGTAAGCACCATTGATACCTGGGCCAGCCAGGTGAGAGCAGGGGCTAACTGGAATCCGTAACCAGAGCATAAAATATGAGGCACCAATTCAACAATGAAAAATACAAGGAAGCCACTGGTGAAAACTGCAGAGACTGTTGAGGACAGTGCTCGGTAGAGGAGCACAGACAGCACCGAACATCCAAGAGCACACAGAAACAGCAAGGAGCACGTCTGCCATAGAAAGACACACTGTTAACCATTATAAATGTGAGTTTTTAAGACTTGATAATTAATGTACTTTTCATCAAACCTACCATAAAGTTTCCCCTTCTTCTGACAGGCTCCAGGCGCTTGGCGGTCCGTTTCTCCTCTTCGGAGCCACAGCTGTGCAGAACATACAGCTCAACGGGGTCTAGCCAAAGTAGACTGAAGTGCAGAGTCCTGAGCACCGCGCAGAGGAGGAGCATCAGTACCAACAGCACCGCCAGTGCCCAGGAAGGGATGTAATCTGGCGGAGAGCTGTCAGTTTGAACCCGCAGCCTGTCTAGGCCGGCAGATGCCCAAATCCCGCCACTCAGGACACAGAGGTGGTGGTATGTCTGGCCACTGGTCAGTGCTCCATCGGATACGCTGCTCTTGTGTACCTGCACCGTTATAACACCGCTGTGCTCGTCCTCACGCTTAAACTCTCCACTCACCCGGAAAGAGGACTCTTGTCTGTTTGATTCCTTCTCGCACGGGTCAGGCGCATCTCCCGCGGCCAATGCATCCCCCCCAGCCGCCCCTGCGAACGACAACCACGGCCAGCTCACATTCAGGTTGGTCCCAAACAGACGCAACTTGAAGGTAGATCCATGAGGGGCCGAAATGATCCGCTCTTTCATGCACACTAAAGCTTCGGGATCTTCGAGTCGCAGCCCCACTATCAAAGGGGCTTCTAGGTCGCAGGCACCAAACCTGATCCCGTAAAACAACAATATCATCAACAGGACCCGTAGACCTGCCAAGCTGGCCACCATATTGGAATTGGTCAGTTTGGCTCTGCGTGGATCATGTGACTCTACCCCGCAGCGGCCCCGCCTCTTGGGGGCTGAACTAGCAACGTTAAAGGAAACTGCACACTACCGCCGCCATGTTGGATCTGTTCAACAAAAAGCTTGTTTTCATTTTGGTTCTTTAGTTTTCCGTCCCACCCCTTTACAATTTCGTCAAGAGAGTTTACTTGTTTATAGCCAATGATATCCATACTACAGCAAGACGCTCTCACGCTCATCTTTATCTATGATTACAAAACAAGCTGTTCATCTGCCAATTCATCCCTTTTGAGTTAACAAAAAATATCTTTTTAGTTTATTGATTCCCTGAATAGTGCAACTGGTATAATGTAAATAAGTAAAAACAATTATCTTATGCAAAACATAAAAAAAAAACACACACATTACAATAGGCTACTTAGTTTTAGTATTTAGTTTAGCCGATTTTTTTTCCCTCCAACCACAAACTGTATACAATAGAATATCGAAATCTCTGTATAGGATGCAAACATTTAAACCAAACAGTTGGTCCTCTTGTGCTACTGCCCTTGACTCAAGCAGTTCTGTAAAAAGATACAGAATGGAAAAACTAAGGAGCATGGGAACAGTACAGCAGAAAATATTTAACCTTCAATCAGGTCTAATCATCACACTGTGGAGAGCTAAAAACAACATGACATGAGTTGCTGATAAGCTCTGCTCCCCCACTTCAGTCCCATAATACAAAAGCTCTACACAATAAAAACAGCTTAGCACATAACACCAGGAGTGAAACCCAGAGGAATTTCAATATTTGAGGGCAGCAGAGGACGAGCTATGATAAGAGACAAAGAAAGCAGTGAGCCATTTGTAGGAAGTGTAGGAGGACAGTGTAAAGGGGGTCCAGGATGGTAAAGGAAAACAGGAAGATAGTGGCCACAAATCTGTGTGAAGGACATCTAGTAGTATAATACCCTTCAGATATCATGATAAAGGTTCACAGACAACATATTCAGAGATCCACTCTGTGCAATATTTATTGCTATGAAATGCCTTTGTAAAACAATATAACACAACCTTCAGGTCTGTCATTATATCTGTCATTTGCAGAACTTTGTTGAGCAACTCAAAGGCCCATCATTTTCAACAAAATATTCATATGAACATATAACACAAACAATGACGGTGTCATATATGGAAGCCCATTTCAAAGAACCACACCTTGAGGTGCAAACCAAGAACAAAAAAAACAATGTCATAAATACATAAATACAATGTTTATATGAAGAACAATGTTTTTCACAGTGGTATTCTCACAGCCAACCAGTGGCTTCAATGGAAACCAGATTGCTACATGAGACCTAATGACCCACAGGCAGGTCAAATATTCTTTTCGAGTTTAAGGCTAACTAAGCATTTGCACCTACATGCAGTTTACTTTTATACTGGCTTAAGAACAAGAAAACTTTTGAACAAAGTGCTCATCTTCATTGGTTTAAATAATCTTTTAAAATAAATATCTACCTTTTATTACTTAAATACTCCCATAGCAATTGTTATGGGATTGTTAAGTGATGATATCACACTTAACAGTGCCATACCATACAAATAAAGTGGTGCAATATTGTGCTTGAATAAAGGAGGAATTTGGTGTCCAGCTTTGATCTGCACTTAACCATATCATAAACATACTCTTCTCTCTAAGGCTCAAACTATGGACATCAAGGATAACTAGCTACACAATAGTTGCTTTTTCTCTAGAAATATGTTTTTTTTTTCTATTCAGCAAAGTCATCAAAACAAACTCTTATAAGTCAACTTATTTAGGGTGTCAATTAGGTGCCTCACTGGCAGCTTATATCATTTGAGCTCAACTTTACACTAGACAATAAAGAGAGAGCAGGTGTAAATACTCCATCTCTGACATACAAAGAAATGTTTTGTTTTACCAGAAATGCGCACCATTTCATGCTAATACATGTGAATTGCCCATTCTTGGAGAAGACATATGAACTCTGGAATATTGGCTTTCCTTTTGTGCTGCGAGTATCATAATGTCCATCTAATGTTAAAGAGCTCCTTAACCAAACTACAGGCCCGGGGCTTAATAAATAATCTCTGTTAAACTATCCCTGTTCTGTGTCTCAGCTTAATGTATAAATGTGAGGGCTTGTTTTGTTGATTTTTAGGTTAAAACATTCAAATCAAATTAGTCTATCCAAAATCCAAAGTAATTGAAAATATTATACAACTATAAATTATTTATAAACTTGTTTGAATTATTTACTGCCTCCTAACTGTGGTTTATACAATTGCTTTAAAGCCAAAAATCCTTCACTCAAGATTTGGATTCACAGTGATAAAGTTCCAATTAAAGCAAACATTTCTTGAAAACTGTGTTAAAAGCTAGCTTTGTACCTCACTCAGTTCACAATGAGAAATTAATAATTTCAGACTTAGACTTGATGGAAGCATTTAACCTTTAAAATTTAAAGCATATGTAAAAATGGTAAAACAAACAATAAATAATTTAAATAAATAAACATAATTAGAAATTAAAAACATTTTAAACATAAAACCTTAAAAAAAAACTAATAAAATATAAAATATGAAATAAAGTACACTTTTCTATCTTATATACAGTTAAGTTTCCATTCATTTTCACCAGAAAAAAGGTCTATGCAATACATTTGCATTGGCCCGTCATGATAATTACCAGTTTGTTCAATAAATGACGGGACAATAATTTATGGGGCTCCATATTCATTGTGTGTACCTTTTTCTTTACACTGCTGAGGAACATTTTCTTACTTCTTATAGTACATTAATATTTAAACTGTAGAACTTACAAATTACAAAACTCTACAGTTTATTTTTGCCGGTCTTGTCTTTTTAATGACATTGAATATTTAGACTCTGCTTTACTAGGGTTTATCCTGCTTTTTTTTTTTTTTTTTTTAATCAATTACATAGTAGTCTTAAAAGGTATCATCGTGTAATTTTCAGTAGCAATATGTTGCACAGCAAAATGTATTATTGTGGCTGGCCTATTTGTGCACCCAAGGGCACATACGGTATACATGTACCTAATGTAACCTACCACAACCTTCTAAACTGTAATGTTGTAATGAATGGAACAAATGGACTGTAGGAAAGTACATAAGCTACAAAATAAGTCAATTCAAAACAAAAAACAAAATGTCTGAGAACACAGTCCCTTTCATTACAGTGATACAGTCAGTTTGCTGGTATTCAAAAAGATTCAAGACCGTCTTATTTTTCCTCACTGAATAAATGACCTTGGAAAAAAAGAACAACTTGGGTCCTAACAGTAAACGTTGTATGCCAGACAGATTTAGTGCAAGTCTGAACATGCTAAAAGATAATGTGCCTACTTAAAAGTTCTTTTCAGTGAAATTACAATAATCATTTTGACCCCGACAGAGATGCTCTCAAAATAAAAGCTCAACAACAACAAAAATGTCCATCCATCCATCCATCTTCCGCTATAACCGGAGCCAGGTAACAAATAAAAATAAAATAACAATAAAATCTAGAGAGAAATACACACAACTGGGTTCTTTGGTTAAAAAAAAAAAAAAAAAAAAGAAGCAGTGATAATGATAAAATCATTAGTTTAACCATTATCAAGAGTATCAAGATGAAGAAATAAAATATGTATTTTGAAATGGCGAAGCTTTAAGTAGGCACATTTTATGTGGTGATTATATTAGTGATCAATGCTTCTCTACTCTATTTGTATTATTATATGAGGGGATCATGCAGGAAAGGTAAGGCGAACCTTTGTTTGTTCATAAGCCTCTGTTGATGACAGAAGTTCAAAAATCAGGAAGAAGTGTGCACAGGTAGTTGTTGAGACTCTCCATGGAGCCTGGTTTATATGGTGCTCTCTGTGTGTGCATGGCTGATGGTGTGGCTGGGCCTGTGTGGCCCCACACAGTTCTGCTGCTCGCTTAGCAGACTGGTGGTCTCCTCTGGTCCGTTCCCAGAGGCAGGAGAAGCCGCAGTTAGCTGGGCCATAGAGGAATGGGGCGATGTAACAGCTGTGTGTGGGTTAGGGGGACATGTTTGGGACAAAGGAGAGTGGTTACTGGCAGGGGGCACAGGCTGTGGCAGACACTGGCTCGGCCTGCGGTTATAGCCTGTAGGGTTTGGGACCATGCGCCCCCCCGGGGGAGTGGGCTGTGTGTTAGAGGAGGGTCTCCTCACCGGAGGTGTGGCCAGGGGCAGTGGAGAGCGGTTCCCTGGAGGTGTCACAGGGGGCATGGAGGCAGTGATGTCCAGGCGAGTTTGGCTACCATCCGGAGAGTGAGGTGTGCTGTCCAGTCTAGATGCCAAGAGGCCATTCTGATACTGAGCACGTGTGATCTGAACAAAACAACAGCAAAGAAACAATAGTTTCTAGTCATAGACTTTTTATTACGACTGGAGTACTGTAAGTGTATGTACTATTATCTACACTTGTATCTGTGACTTCTCTCGTCACAGTGCATACAACTATATACTTAAACCTTTGAATCCTGCATTTAAAGGGATTGTTACCTTGACATATTGTAGATCGGTGAGGGCCCGAACAGAGAAGTCTGGGATGTACTGAAAGGGTGTGCCCGGGAGCTGGCTGTTGCTGCCACTCACAGAACCTCCTTCAGGAACGCGCTCCGTGCAACTCAGAGAAGCTGAGCGGTTCAGGTTGCCTCCATGAGATGGGGAACGGAACTCTAAGATGTAGAGAGATGACAGAGTAAATAAGGTGCAATTAATGCAACAAAAGCACACACACACTTCACATATGCAGAAACATCAGATAATCACAAAAAAATTAGATAGGTGGTAAAACCAAAATTATGGAAGATGTACTGATCACACTCAACACAACACAGCAATTACAAAGCAGATCATGTACTGTGACTGAAGACTATGGTCAATTAAATTGTGTGAACAATGTGGAAAAGACATGCATTGAAACTGAACCTTTTCAGTCTTTTATGGGGTTAAAAATAAATGCACTGAACGATCATAGAACTGAAGTTCAATGTCATTTTAAGGGCATTTAGTGGAAACAAAGTTCTACAGTCAGATTTTAGATAGAGCTAAGAACAGTCTGACCATGGATCAGTGGTGATAAGATTAGAGGGCACAAATGAGACAGCTCCATTACCCATCCAGCAAGTTTTCCTAAAAATGAGACTAAAACAAGTACCACACTATTGTCATTGTCTCAGCTCTGCAACTACGCCACCTGCTGACCACACTTTGAAAAAGGTCAGCACAGCTTAGGGCACTTTTTAAACCTATAATTTATTGTGACTTGACTCTTTACTTGCTGGAGAAGGGCTCTGAAGACAATGGTGGAGAAAATGGTTAGAATAATTAAACAATCTGAGCCCTCTCCCTGAGTGCTAGGGCCCATGCGAATGTTTACCTGGGAAACGAGAAAATACAGAAAACCTCTTAAGAGAGAGGCGTCGTGGAGGGGGGGATGCCACTGATGGAGAAGGAGGAGGGGTAACAGCTGAGAAAGAGGGTGAGGGAAGGGGCAGAGAGAGACAACTTGTTTATTTATTTATTTATTTATTTCCAATTTTGGTCATTACATGTCTACTGCAGGCCAATAGTTTCTAGTCACTCAATGCCAATTAAATATAGAACCTGAGTGTGAGACTGACATTTGAGACTCATTTCTAAAAAGCTCTTTAATGCTGCAAATATAACATGATTATGCACCCTCTTGTTTGTCAGTAAGGTCGATGACAATAAAATTTGTTAAAATATATTGTTTTAGTTGTACACTCACAAGGTTTGACAAATGTACATTTAAATTAACATTTGCAATGCTGGCACATTTGGCACTGGACATGCACACCAAACACAAACTGAATAATAATTTAATATAACAGTAAATAAGTGTTTCCAGACATGTTACTACTGAAACTATGTAGGCACAGAACAATTCTTATTTAAATCAATGTATTTTATATTAATTAATGTGTTAACAGGTTTATATATATATATATATATATATATATATATATATATATATATATATATATATATATATATATATATATATATATATATATATATATATATATATATATATATATATATATATTTATTTATTTAGGTGTTAATAGAGTTCGTTATGTTGTGTGATAATACAACAAGCCAAAGGGTTGTTATACCAGTTTATTGCTCATGGGGGACACACCATAGTTTCCTCTATAAAATAAGGATTTATGATGCTTAACCACTAGGAGTCAGTAGTGTGACACAAGTCTTTCATGATGAAGTATGATGCAGTTGCCCCTTTTAATAAAATATATTTTCAATTAAAAAGTTATACAATGTGATTGCAACTGAGATGTA
Organism: Taenioides sp. WSHXM2023; assembly: GCA_029959045.1. Classification (NCBI taxonomy): domain Eukaryota; kingdom Metazoa; phylum Chordata; class Actinopteri; order Gobiiformes; family Gobiidae; genus Taenioides; species Taenioides sp. WSHXM2023. The sequence continues at coordinate 23,992,027 of CM057085.1, forward strand.
GTCCAAATAATTAAAACAGAAATATCCTGTATTTGCAAATAATTCAATATAGCCACTGTTTCCCATACATTTTGATTTGAATAATTACATCTTTCACCAGTTTGTGGAGTATAAAGGACAGTTATTGTTAACAGTTAAGTTATGTTAAAGCCGTCCTTTTTGGCCAGTACAGTTTCTTTTAAATGTATATGATAAGACAATGGGCAATGGATTTGTAAAGTTATTGTTGAAGATGCATGGACTAAAGCAAATTATCTACTACATGTGTCAGACAGTTTGGTTTGGTGAAATGTGAGGACTAGTTTAAATACGTGTTACGTGTATGAGGTATCTCACCCATGGCTGGTGTGCTCAGAGCCATTACCCCATAGTAAGAGAAAGGCCCTGTTTCAAACTTCATATTTTCATTTCCAGCTTCTACTTCAACACGGCCCTGAAATATAAAAGGAACACACATACTTTGACACACTGTACATTGTTTTGTGTTTGAGTGACTTTAAATGCTGCTTTTGCAAAATCAACGAGTCGACTCCTATGGCAAGTAACAGAAACATCTTATAAATATTAGATTCTGCCAGTGTCCCTTTACTGCCACCACGCACTGATCTTATTCTCACATTTAAAACCTCAGACAAGCACAAAGAGCAGGTCATGAGAACGTTAGCTCAGTGTTCCCTAAAACAAACTCACACAGGCATATATGTTTTAGTGCAACAGGAGCAGCACTGCTCCAGTTGCAAACTGAGTGACTGCAGTCACTATAGCCACACTTCAGGTGTCAACAAGGCCTCCTGTACAGACACACATTCATAGCAAAAATAGACACGTAAACACATTCACATCTGTTTAAGATGGAGTTATGAGTAAATGCATCAAAAACTGTCTGTAGATTTGAGGGAGAATGCTTGTTTAGTTTACAGTCCATATGCCATGCTGTAGACAGTTGACTCTCAACAGATCTTATGCTCTCATCTGCTTTGCTTCTTTTTCATCCTCCTTAACCCTTAAATCCCACTCGCCCCTGTGCTTCTCCCTTATATAAGAGGATCTATTAGGGAAAGGTCATGCATGCTGTAATGTTATTTATTGGATATATATAGCCAAGTGTATATCAGTTTAATATGAACCTAAGTTTTATCTTTTTAATGAATAATTAAAATAAAATCAAATGCTGTGACTATTGAAGATAGTAGTTGATTACCTTACGCCAGCCTGTCTTTGAAGGTCAGCCTGTTTAACCTGTGTTAATACTCTATGCAGACTGATGCCGTGACCCTAGGTAAACCTATGTTTGTAACCAGATTGTCCCATCATATTTAGTCTCCCATCTCTTGCTATGTCTCCATATAGCAGTCTATGCGTGTTTATAGATACTTAGTGAAAATTTATGAATTCTTCAATAAAAACTAAATATACACTTACATGACATAACATAGACTTGTAATTACACACCTGTAGAATGAGTATGAAGTAGTCCACAGGTTTTCCCTTCTGGTAGAGGTAATGTTTAGATGATCTTTTGTCACTCTCATTAAACTTCAGTTCCTCAATGACATCTGGATGCCTTAAGATCCTCAAGAGAACTTTCTCCGTGATTTGAAAAGGGCCAAACAGACTCACCTCTACAAAAAACAACACAAAATGCAAGTTAAATTACATATCCTATCATGCTCATGTTAATTATTAGCAATTTCCATATCCACAAATAATCCATAAATTCAATCCTGTTTGATTAGAGTAGATTACTCAAAGCACCTTTTGAGCCCTGACAGTTTGGTCAAATACTTTAAGCTGATTGGAAAAAGCAACACAAAGCAACACAGTTTCTGCTTTTTTTCTTCAAAAACAAAATAGTCTGCTATTAAATAAGAATCATCAGTAGCCTATGTACGTCCATCAGTGTTGACATGTATTTCTGCTTTAAAAATGTCATGTTTTTTTTGGCATGTTTTTATTTGACTATTTGGATTTTTGTCTTATATTGTCCCATGCACCTCTGTTGTCTTTCACCTTTAAAAACAAAGAGTTAATGTTTTACATGATGGCTGATAGCATTAGTTGAATCCTACAAAACAAAAAAAATACATCAACAAAATAACACAGTGGCAAAAGTGGTTAGAGTGTGAGTCCCAGCAGTAGCAATGATAGGCTCACCTGTGGCCAGGAAACGATGAGCAGCCAACATCAGTTGAGGTGTGATTTTGACTTTGCAATCACCTTCTTGTTTGAAGGCAGAAAAGTCACGCTTGTTTTTATTGGGGTCAACTTTTTTCCTGTTTCTGTTGTCAGCTGCAGGTAAAATTGGGACAAGGTAGGTTTCAATGTGTATATCAATAATGTAAAGATCTGCATTGAGAAAGGCTGACTCACTGTAAAGATCAGACTCATCTAAGATCTCTGATTTGATGATCTCTTCAATGACATCCTCTAACGTGACCAATCCCAGCACCTCATAGAAAGGATCGCCCTCCCCTTCATTGTTGACCTTCTGGACAATGGCCAAGTGAGATTTACCTAGGGAGCACAGAGATCTCTGTTAGCTTACAACTACAGCTTTACTTACAGTTCAAAGTGTAAATCAAATGTCAGAAAAATTAAGCAAAACTCTTAAAAAGCTTGAATTCTTTTGTGTTCACAACTTTGTTTTCGAGTTGGACAGTTAACATCATTCAGCATTTGATTTGTCAGAGCCGTCATTGGATTTAGCTGCAGGAGGACACACTGCTGCCTTAATATAGCTCAGACTAGACTAGGAGCTTTGGAAAGAAAAGCATGCGGGCCAAAATAAATAACGAGTTAGAGGACAGTGAGATGGAAGAGAAGAGATTAAGTGGCATTGGACATTATGTAAAAGAGGGGTCTCCATTACCATTATTTAAGTGTATTCAGAACATTTAAATGGTTCAAGCATGTGGGTTGCAGGTTTTTCTACTACTGTAGACAAACTAACCCATAATATAATACACTGTTGTCTCAGATAGTGCACAGCAAGGTTAAAGATCACATTCAGTTTTCTGCAGCAGTTTGCACAGCAAAGTGGCCTGCAACCAAAACGGAGCAAAACATAACGGCATATGGTCTGAACATAAAAGGCACAGTGGTGTAAAACATATCCATGTATAACTGCTCCTCATACTAGACACACCTAAGATCACTGGTACAGCCTATAAATATTGCTTTTAATACTTTCATCATAAAAACATCTGTCAATTACTTGTTTGTTGTCATCTTCAGCAAAAGCATCCTTTACATTATGCAAATTTTCTTTGATTGGAAAGACAACCAACATTATTTTTGTCTGACAGACATGCTTAGTAAAATATAGATTATGATTATGCCAATGAATAGATTGCCTCAAAATAAAGTAGGTATTTTTACTTGAACTGTGCAGGGCCCGGACCGTTATGTGAGCTAATAAAGGCTAGGACATTCCACTCGTCAATATTGCAGATCATTATAGAAGGAAACATTAGGCAGGAAATGTCACACAGAGACAGAAAAACAGCAGCAGCTGATCCCTCTGCAGCACCCTTTTTCAGTGTAACTGGAAACAAGCAGAGGAATTAGCTGCTTTAAATATGTAAAGTGTTAGACACACCTTTTTTGAACTCCTCCAACATGGCATCCAGTTTGGTGTCATGAAACACAAAGTGCACTGGGTGGTTGTAGAATTTTGTGATGGTCTTCAGGGTTGTACAGTCGTCTGGATCAACAAAAGCCAGGTCTTTCACATACAGAATGTCCACAATGTTAGTCCTCTCGTCATCATAGACAGGTATACGAGTATATCCACTCTCCATGATCTCCGACATCGTGTTGAAATCCAGCACAGCATCGGACTGAATCATGAAGCAGTTTGCAAGAGGGGTCATCACATCCTCCACAGTTTTAGTCCTCAGTTCCAAAGCTCCCTGGATCATGTTGAGTTCCTCTTTGACCAGGTCATTGTAGGGCTCTGTCACTTTCAACATCTCCACAAGCTTTTCCCTGTTGTACACAGTGCCAATCTCCTGGCCTAACAAGAAGTCCAGCAACTTGCTCACAGGATAGGACAATGGAAAGGTCAGCAACATGAAAAATTTGGTAACCATGATGGTGTTTGCTCCCACAGCCAGTCCATGGCGAGAACATAAGGCCTGAGGAACAATTTCTCCAAATATGACAATGCCAATAGTGGAAGCAACTACAGCACCCAAACCTGACCCTATGAGATCATCCAGAAGAATGGTAAGTGTAGTGTTGACTAAGACATTTCCTAACAACAAGGAGCAAAGAAGATAGTTCCCTTTGCTACGAATGGGCTCAATCTTTCGGGCATATTTCTTCTCTTTATCTGTACCACAGCTTTGGACAATGCGAAGCTCCATGGGATCGAGAGCCATCAATCCCAGGTTCAAGCCGCTGAACATCCCAGAGAGGACCAGTAGGCAGGCTATGAGGATGACCTGAAACCACATGGGCAGAAGGGAGCCCTTCTCCTCCACAACAACCACCTTGGAATCATTGCCTCCCAACATCACCCACGTGCTCCCATCATTGCTCAGGATGCACAGTGCATAAAACTTGTGCGGTTCACTCTTACGAAGGGGCTTGATATTAATACTAAGCAGGCCTGATGTTCCTTTGCGACTCACGTTCATAAAGGTCCCTACGCTAATGTCTTTAGTAAAATCAGTGCAAGTCCTGTCCATGCCCAGCATCATGCCACTGCCACCTCTCACCGCTGCTGCCTCCTCCTCCTCTTCCTCTTCAGCATCCCCCGCTCTGCTGTCCGATAACTCAGTGAAGCGAATATGTGTCCAGGTACCAGAATGTAGCTGCACCCCGTAAAACCGGAGCAGGACCGAGCTCTCCTCAGTCACCTGGATGACACCGTCGTCATTGGTGGTGGCGGGCTTGTCGCTTCTCTCTAGACGCATGCCTAACACCTGTCCCCCGCCGCTTCCACCTCCACTCCCGCTGACAGCCGTCTCTGTCCGGCCACCGAACACACTCCACAGAAAAATGATAACGGTGAGAACATAACCCTGCTGTCCGCTCCATTCTGTCGCCATGTTTGTTTCACTGCCTGGCGACCTGCGAGCTGACGTCATTTACTCATGTCCAGCAGCGGCCCCGCCCCTGCCGCATCACGCACACACCCCCTGACCGCCACAGCTATCACCATGGTGATAACCGACAACCGGCCAGAGCAGGCAATCTCCTCTGCGTTTTGCTTTTCCAGCTCAACTCTGGTCAGCAAATGTATAAAAATTTTATTGCACGATTGAAGTTGTTTAAGTTTACCCTATGGGACTCAGGATTTTTTGATGACATTTAATTTTTTATTTTTATTTTTAATGTGAAATTGCATTTGAAGGAGGCGCCTATATTTTATGAAGAACGTTTTAGATTGTTATTAAGGGTAGAGTAGTTTGTGTAGCCAAAGGAACAAACAGGTGGCCCTTCCCCAGGCTAAATAGGCTTGCAGCTCCACAAACCTGACTCAGGTTTGTGGAGTAAGGACGTGTGTTTTTCACATTTCAGTGCAATAAACACAAAGTTAGAAATATACATATATATATGCGTTTATTTTACTCTGTTTTGGGCATTACATTGGCTTTAACATAACAACATATTTTTAATGGACAAAGGTCCTCAACTCAAGCTATATACAGTAAGCCTATCTAATCTATATCCTGGAGACAAGCAGTGGCACCGCAGGGCCAGGTGTATTTCTATGGCAATAGAAATTTAATGCATTTACTGTTATATTATTGAACAATAAACTGTACTGGACTCGCAGAAGGGAGAGCCAGAGCAGGCTCTACCTGAGGAGACTGTGGTCTTTTGGAGTGGGGGAACTATGAGGACCATCTATGACATGGTGGCCATCCTGTAAACTGTGGCCTGCTGGAGCCTCAACATGACAGAGAAGGAGATGAACAAAAAAGTTGCACAAGGTCATCCAAAAGTCAGTGTCATCCTGGGGACACAGTGCAGGAGTTCAGGGACAGAAGGGACCTGGCTAAACTCAGATCCATAGTGGACTATGAGTGACCACAGGTGAAGGACTGATCTGGAGAACAGCTTGATCCACCCTCACCGTTTGAAGGAGAGGGTCCGCAGGTCTTTCCCTCCTGCTCCTGTCACAATGAAAACTGCTAGCTCTATACAGGTGTCACACTTGTGTAATCATGTGCATGTACAGACATGTGAATCATTACTATAATTCACTGAAGTCACATAACTTTATTGTTGTCCATACTCTTTACTGTACATAACCAGTTATAACCAGAGCTGTGGAAAGATTAGACTACTTAAAATTCATATTCAGTTGTAAATGGGCTACTGCTGCCAAATTTGTAGCCTATATAAATATGCATGAAAAATCCTACTGAAAATACTGTAGTTACTTAGCTAGTAAGACAATCTTAAGCAAGTCTTTTATATAAAATATGAGATGCTGAATTAAGTGGTTTAAATGACAATCCACATTATTATTGTTAGAAGTCTGGTAATGCAGTGTTAAGTGTGTTTGTTGTAAAGCAGCAGAGACAGATCTGACACAGCTGTGCATATAGGGACAACTAACAGTGTAGCTAGGGGATGACATAATTACATGAATTATGCATTTTGTATAGGCTATAAACATCTACTAATAAAAGATATGCCTGCTTATGAGATGATTAGTTTTGCTATCATGGCTTTGTTACTTGCTCTTCTAAGAAATATCTTCAATCTTCTGTCCCTGTAGCCTATTTTTGCCTTGCAGCAGCCTACTGAAATGTCCCAACTGTGGGAAGATTAAAGATTCTCTTATGCTTACTTTCTTATTCATAGGCATGCAGGTGCCAAAAAATAATACATAACATAATAAAGTAACAACCGTTGGGCTCACATGTTTTTGGAAGACAATGTGATAAAAACCCATCGAAGAAAACTAACCTTTCTCTGCATTAACCTATTTATGACGGATGGGGCTTGGAGCACAGGATCAGGGCTGTAGTAACCTATCCGGTAACAGCTGCTGTTATGTAAGCCACATGGCATCCGTGCATCCTTCTCCTTACCCCGCCTCTCAATCCTGCGCCATGCCTGCATCCCTTAGGCACGGAGCCAAGACTCGGCTCCTCACTGCAGGCAGAAATTTTCACAAATAAGCGGTGAAAAACAAGGTGCACGCAGCATCAACAGTTTAATTATTATGTAGGCTAATACAGAATAGGCGTATATTATAGGTCTTTCTTTTCTAAGCAGTGTTTAGGCGGATAATGTTTGTATTGTGTTTGTTGGGAATGAAAGCTTACCTTGAACTTTGACCTTGGAGCACAGTAACAGAAGATGGAGATACTACAACATTGAATGACCAGCAATTATGTAACCCTCAGCATCAAGCAGTGCATTCTACCTTTACTTAACTGCCATCTTGTGGGCAAAATAAAACTTGCAAGTTACAAGTTTTAAGTTTTTGTCATGGACTAGTATTATAAAATAGGCTAACCTACTCTACCTGAATGGGCAACATTGGCAAGAATAGTGCTTGAGTTCAAAAAGATTATTTATGTTAGTCTATGCATTCTAAAATACATGAGTAATTTAAACCATATTTTCCCCTCAAAGAAACTGAAAAGGCACATGTGGCAATGCAAACAGTGTAGCAGATGTTACGCTGCTTTATTTCCATGTTCTTAATTGCAGCAAAAGAAGTATACTCAATGCAGGTTGACTAAGGACCATATGTGTCCTCTGCATTATGCTTATTGCAGTCTCATATCTCCTCTACTCTGTGGACTGAGTGTTTGCAAATCAGCCGAAGGAACAACTTCCACTTTGTAGCTCACTTTCTTGGACTGAAGAATGCTATAGCTGTTGTCAAAACATAACACATCTGCAAATATACAAAAAACAATGTGTTAGTAATGCAGTCTGTTTACAATCACCTGTTAGCTTCATCTTTCACTTACAGACTCCAGGCTCAGAGCAGGTCAGGCAGCTATCCTCTGGGACCAGGTGAGCATTATACCTTTCAGTGGGCAAAATCTGGAGCCTCTCTGTCTGACTCCCACCTTTTTTGGTGCACATATAGACACCAAAACCAATATCTGCTCCATCACTGGCAAACTGCCATCTGTAGTGAAAATACACAAATATCAAACACAGATTGAAGGTAATTTGATGAACTGTATTTGGGTATACTCTTAGTGAACGCTGTCATAGATTGGTATGTGTCTCATTTGGGAATTGACATTTCAATTTTTCTATTTTATTGTCAATATTATACACATTTTATACAAACTAATTGTTAACTAGCTGTTACTTCAGCACTGCCCAGGGATCACCAATGAAATTATTCTGTAAGTATTTGTGGTTTGGTTTGTGCATTATATAGTGATAGTGCACGTTCCATTTGAGACATAATTAACTATAAACGGAACTATCTAAGGTTTTACCTTAAAAGTGTGTTGGGTGTAGTGACCTCATATTCGAGCTGAAACAATGAACCACGACTGATGGTGACATTATTTTCGTACTGAACCTTCACAGAGTCCTGGATGTAATACGACTTGGGAACAGTGCCTCCATAATTTATCTGCAAACAAACGAAAGGGATGAAAATTATGTAACCGTATTTTTCCTATTTATTTTTAACATTTCTCTCACCATTGTTCTGCAGCAAGGATCACCATCAGGATCTGTTAAGGTTCCACCATACACTGCCGGAAGCTGATCAGGGTCAATGTTTTTTCTTAATACCTCCTTCCAGTTACCTATTTAAGCAGACTTTAATTATCACTTTAAAAATTAAAATTTCATATGAGGAGTATAAAGAGTCTTACTTCCTAAAATGACAATTTTACGTCGGGTTTCCTCACAAAGAAAATGTTTTATTAAGTTGTAGGCCATTGGGAAGATGGCTGGAGCTACATAAAATAGTTTCAAAACTGAAAATTAAATAGTTGAAAATAAAGTATTTTAAATACACAACATATTTAATTTACCTTTGATAAGATATACCCTTTTTAGCCCTTCTGGATAGTTGTCTTCAAACATTGTGAGCACCTACAGAGATCAATGGCTGTTAAAAAGTTATTTAGTTAAACAAACTAATATATTCTCCAAGACAAACCTCTCCATATGTATCAATGGCGGGCTTCCACATGTGTTTCAAACCTAGACCTTCACAGTCTTGGATAAGCGTAATGGATTCAATTAGTTTCCCCAGCTAAAAGAAACAGACAATGCAAAATTTAGATTCTATGTTAAATATTTTAAACTTAAATTAATATTTTTTCAAGTAAATGCAATTTTTCATACTCTTTGAGACTGGCGTTTGCACTCCCTCCGAAGTATTTCTGTATGTTGGATTTTAGTCTTAAGAAAGTCTTGTTTTGTGGCTGATAGTAGAAGGCCTTTGGGATCTAGGGGGCCAATTACATCATACCAAATGGGGCTACCTTCTCGGTCATAACCACACATCCCTCCAGACACGTATTTTTTAATAACCTGAGAAGAGACAGAGTAAAAAATTATGAATGCATCAATCAATGCATCAGTCAAACAAGAGATGCCAAATAAAAGAAGACAATGATGGCCTCTCACATACAGGCAACGTTAGTAACTATGAAAAAATATTGGGCCCTTTGGTCTTTGCTAAGGTTAATGGTAATTGTCCCTATAAGAAAATACTCAGCCTTTGACCCTCCCTTCAATACTGCTGGGGCAACCGGTTAGGGGCAGAGGGGAGCCATCATCACAAGTACCAATCAACATGTACCTCCGGAGGTTTAAAGTCTTCAACAATGGTATCTACTTTCATTTGTCTTCTGAACTCCAAATGCTGCAGACAGAAACATGTATAATTATTATATACAAAAACAAAAACAGAGAAATACAATCAAATTTTACATTACCTTTCTGATCATTGCTTCTGATTTCTGAATACTAAAATTACGGGCTGGGGAAAAAAGTAAACATTAGTGATTCATATCATTTTATCATTTGTTGGTGCCACTCATAGGAATGGCAAGTAAATTATGATAGTAACGTTGTTTTGTTAATAAGCTACTTTGGAAATTTTGACTTTTGGTCTTGTGTAAGCCTGTTCAAGGTTAACAAATACTGACCCTCATTGCACTATTGATTTTCTCAGAGACAGAAACTGTGCTCTAGATATCTGAAAACGTTTCTATTGCTTGAAAACTCCAAAGGAAGACAAATACAAGGCATTCAATTAGAACCACATTCACATAAAGGTGAACAATTATGCATATAATGTTACAATGATGTGAGTGGGGGAAACAGGTACATTTTAACCACAGTTCACAAGCACAAAAGTAACACAAATATTTACTCAGTGATAAGATTTATGAGGTCACATTTTAACCACTTGATTTTGATTAAATTTGGCCTATAATGATTTTTTTTACAGTACTGTACAGGTATGAAAGTGATCTCAATACCATCACCATCTATCACCTGTTTTATTTATTAAAAATTTATAGTAATAAAAAAATTAATTGACACCTGTTTCTCCACGAATGAAGTACAAACAAATTCAAAGTACTAGCTAAAGTATTTGTAGTAAGCACTTGAGGCTACACACTCTGTCACAAACAAACCAGTTCCTTGACTTTTTTACGCATGACAGTTAAATGCAAGTAGTTTCAGGTGACCAGTATCGTTGGCTACTAAGATAAGAAGGGGTACTTGTTTATGGTCAAAAATATCTCCAACAAATCACTATATTAATCAGTGGTGTTGACTTTCACTTCTGTCTTTAAATTATTCAAACTAGACCAACTGTTTTGTCACCAACAGTATGAAATATTTGCGTTTGTGCTTTCAGATTACCTCTGAGCCAGCGCAGAAGGTAGTGGTCATCTTGTTCCGGCAGGTGGGGGAGGATGTCCTGGATTCTCTCCCGAAACTAAACACAAGATAATAATATTTACATTCTATAATTGATTAAAAAATGCCTAAACAAATATATTTAAGCCATCTTCACACTCTAACCTCAGACAGAGTTTCCTTCTGCCTTGGGCTCAGGTCTCCCACTCGTCCACTCATCTTTGGGCTGTCTGTCAAGTATGTGCAGTCTTGGGTCGCTTAATCAGAGTGAATGAACTCAACTGGAGTCAGTATTTGTAAAACAACGAAACACACCCCTTTACTCAAGAGGACTTTCCCTCACAGTTTAAAGAGTGGTTGCAACACACTGAACTCAAACTGGTTGGCAGCAGAATCTGACACAATATATCGAAAGAAAACTAACAAGACAACACAAATTATTTATAAATATATTTTAATTTTTTAGTTTAAACAGAAACTGATCAGATACATAGAGTTCAGGTTCTTTAAAATAAAGCTGGTGTCCATGAATAGTGGATTTACATAACTGAATAGTTGAAGACTATTAACTGCTAATAAAAAGGACATAAAAATGCCAGCGGCTCACCACAACAAAATATTAGCACCCTCTGCTACTCCCCTGACCACTACCGGCAAGTTCAAAGATGCAAAAAATGTTCAAATGAACATTGATTTATCATTTAATTAAGTCAAAAATGCTGGCTCCATTTATCTTTTCATAACATGTGCACATTTGCTCAAATAGATTAATTACATTAAGCAGCATAGCTGATTACTGGTAGTATGTTTTTCATTCCTGTATAACACAAAAACTACAGTTAACCGCCTTTTTTCTATCAAAAATATGTGATTATTTAATTTAATTAAATTTTTACCATGGACTCCAAAAAATAAGATCCATTAAAAAACAACTGAGTAGTAGTAGAGCCTTATTTGCATAAAGTATATTTTCTGTACATTGGGAGAGCGTACAGAGGAAAGACAAAATGCAAGATGTATAATCAACTGCTCTTGCACAATATCCGAAAAAAGATAACAAATAAAAAAGCTTGAGAAGCAGTTGTCACAAGTACATTTACAAAATGTAGTTAATCACATCAACCAGGTTTGTATGATGTAGACAAAACCACTGCTGAGACATTCATTCAGGAGGAGCACAGTTTATGCTTACGTTTAAGTGTGGTCTTAAGTGTGGAACTGGTACAGTGAATACATAAGCACAAAACCAGTCCAGTCAGAAGTTTTCTGAGAAATTTTAAATCAAACTGCATAATGCCATCACTTGATTGAAAACGTTAATGAAAACAGCGACATCAACGCAATTCAAGCAATTTCAGGGAGGATGACATAACATTTGATATCAGTTAAATTCTTCAAAGATTAATATATTAACAAATTATATAATTCTAAAAACCTTTTGTCATTTGATATCATTATGAAAGTCACATATGCATACATGCAATTACAGTGAATGTGTAAATAGTCACTGACAAATTAATTTGAAAAATAATAGTTATAACAGCTCTCCATCATACAGACCTGGTATAATTGTGACTGTCCCTTGATTTAATTTAAATCATCAGAAAAAACTATAAAGAATAAATACATCCACATAAGTGTTGCAGGAACATTCACTGAGTGGCCCCAGGCTGGAAGGCAGAAAACAAACACCTCCAACAGTTTGTTTTTTGGTAAGGGTGTTCTTGATTAGCATTTGGCTTCCTGAATATAAGCAGCTTTGGTGTCTGCAGGACTTACAGCGGTTCCTTATCCAAACTGTACGTCCCACATCATTTATATCATAGTTTATAGTTTAATTACCAACCATCTTAGGCTTGTCATGCATTGTGGGCACATCAGATGGTATATGTAATGAAGAAAACAAACTCCATGTCCATAGCAGTCTGGGGAACACTTGCACTGCCTCCGTGTATGACCGGTATTAAAGCACTATCCAGCTCATTCATGTAACGCTGTGGGAGAAGCCGTCCTCTAGAACCAGCCTGGTACTCAACCTGAGGGAAAGAAAAATGTCAGAGCATATTGAATCACTGTTTTTGTGCTTGCTTGGGGAAGTCTTGATAGTTACCATGTCAGCCTGTGTAGAGACTCGCAGTGATAGAGAGTTAATACCACTGGACATGAGCACAGAGAGGTGTGGGGTGAGGGCACTACATGTGGCTAAAGCAATGTCTTTCTGAAAAGCACTGCATGAGGCCAGCACAGACACAAGGCTGGTGTCAGGACTCTTCAACTGGCAGAAAACCTGTGAACATATTCAAATTGAAACATTTTTCTTCACAATTAAACTGCATTTAGGAGATAAATTGCTCATACCTCAGTACATCTAATAGAACGCCCATCAGATTCAAACTCTGTGTCCTGCTGAACTCTCATACTGTGAACTCCATCCAGTGATTTCCCATCCACTGCACTTGTTTTCCTAAAAAAACAAAATCAGGATTAAGACAAGTGTGGTCAAAGGCAAGCCAGTTGACAATAATGCATTTTTTTTCAATGTTTTAAGTCTACTAAAAACACTCGTAACTAAATACATACATTTAAATTGATTTTTCCAAGCTGAAATGTTACATTGTGGGGCTTTAATCACCATAGCAACAGGTAAACAATGAACTGCTGTTAAAGCCACATCACATAAAATTTAAGCCAAAAATAGACTGAAATACCATGACAGAGGTTTTAATTGCACTAGAAAAACCCTGAAGAACATGCACCTTTGCTGTGATTGGGCTTGTCGCTACCAGCATGACTTGTAACCTTTCTGGTGGAGGGTCTGCCACCTGCTTGTCTCCATAAATTTCTATAGATTTCATGCAGGTGGCATACTCACCACTAGAAATCTTGTATGGTGCTGCTCTATGAGAAAAAATAAAAGTTAAAAAAAAAAGAAACAGCGAATGCCTCAAACATCCACAGACAGCAAATGGGTTGTGAAAGATTCAAAATTAAAATATTTTTCCATTTGTATGGAATAAGCAGATTAAAACTCAGAGCAGTGTGTTGTGGTGTTTAGATGCACTCCTTGTAATTCAGTCCTTGGTTATAGGCACTACTTAGCCTAGCCTAGCCTTAGTGCTCAGTATTCGGGTCTTGAGAATTTTAGAGTACCCTACCCCTTATTGACAAGTGTACTCCAGTTGATCCAGCGCACAGTGACAGTTTCTCTGATCTCTGTGCCATCGCTTTTGCCACAAGGTATGTCAAAGTCTCGTTGCTCTCTGAGGGCTACGCGGAGGGACTCCATGGTCTCTGGTGGGATCTGCACCATCAGTCCATCTGACACACAAGAGCAAGCGTAAGTTATGGCCAAACGATACAATGCCTGCTGACAAATGTCATTTACCTTCTACAATGCTGGACTTTGCTTTAAAACCTGACGAAGGTTTAAGTGCTCCATTAAAAACCACAAAACTGGCCCCTGTCACTACAGAAGGCAAAACATTTTAGTAATTTAACGCTCCAAAAAATTTACTGATAATTTAACTACGTCAGCCACCTGTTCGTGTCTTTCCAGGCATGCTGTTAGCTTGAGTCTGATAGTTTCCTTCCTCATTTTGAAAACACACTAGGTGAGAGTCCGCCTCAGAGCTAAACGTTGCTCCAACACTGATCACATGCTCATTGGATGAATTTACAACTTTAAGCATCTAAAAAATAGACTTGTGTAAGTAGCACTATGATATACAGTCTGACAATGTCCTATAATCAAGTTGTATTGACTTTCTGCTTATGTCTTACCTCACTGACACTGCTTTTGGGGATGTCAATATAACTATGGCCCATCTCCATGTGGATTCGCAAGCCCTCCACTACAGGGAGACTGTACTGGTAGTTTCTAAGATCCTGTGATCAAAAGATTCAAGATTGAGACAGACTTTTCACCTGCTGATAAGGATCCACATATTCAACAGTAGGTGTAGAGCATTGGACAACAAACCCAAAGCATTTGGGTGGAATCAACGTTCACTGCTGTGTGTACATAGCAATGCATTTGTAAATAGCTTGTTACTTACAGACAGTAAATTCATTATTGTGTGGCCTGTTTCCCGGTACACAGTATTCCTAAAACGCACACTTAACAGGGGCGTGGGATAAACTGAAAAAAGAAAAATATTTACAGTAACAACACACAACACATACAGTGGAACACAATGCTTAAAGAGGGGATATTACTGTGGGGTATTAATTGTTAACACATGTCATATTTAGATCACTATGTTAGTTTTTATTGTTTTGAAAATTCTTTCTTCACCAAAAACAAATTAAATCAGGGGTGTCCAAACTATGACAGGGGTCCAAGTGGGGCCCTGCTGAACCGGCCCAAATTACCAAAAGTAGTAATATTTACTGCAAATGTTGAAAAGTATCACCTTCATAAATTAAGTAACAACAAAAACGAACAAAAATGTTGGTGTCCTAACAAATGATCCAACCCTTATTTAAGATGTGGAGGCTAAGTCAAACCTGCATCAAATGAGTCACTTGTTTCACTATGCAGCCCTTGGTGAAAAAGGTTTGGACACCCTTATATTGAAGTGTTTAATTAGTTAGTCAGTTCGGAGTCTCCACCTCCCTTTGCTCACTCCCCCTTCAGAGTGCTATCACAACACAATCAGCATGCATGAAATTACTGCACATCACATCAGGTTTGCGAAGTTGTACAGTTTTGTATACCATTTTTGAAAGATTGCAAGATTATGCAAGCATGCATGGATGACATATAAAACCACTTCAAGAATGTTTTTTGATGAGGATTATAACAGAACGCTCAAAAAAGATGAACTTGATACCCATTCATTAACAATAGACAACTGCAGCCACCTACCACCAAATTCAGAGCCCAATCGTAGAAGAAGTCGCAGAGGAAAGACTTTCGCCCAGGGAACTTCTAGCTTCTGTATGAGCAGGCCAAAGAGGAAAGGCTCAGGAGGCAGACTGAGCCCATCTAGCGGCTGACAGCTGGGAGAGAAGAAAAGCATCCCGGCATGGTCCTTGCTGCCCAGAAAACTGCTTGTGAATGTAATGTTATCCAGGTCATCTATAAACTTCCCTGGAAGAAATAAGTAGACAGTTAGTATGTTATCAATAAAAAAACAAACATTTGTCATTTGTTGCAATTGCACCATATTATAAGGTTCACATATAATCAGTAGTACATAAAACTACTGAATTGTTTTATTAATTGTTGTATAGCGGTACATATAATGTACATTACAACTTTCCCTCCACTGCAGCTTTAAAATTATTACACCTAATAGTTTTGTTAGAACACAAGACACCCCAATTTAGTTTTGATAAAATTATGTTAGTGAAATGTCTGGTGAATAAATGGGATAAAAGATCCAAAAACCTTTTTGTGCGTCTTGGTAAATGTTGAGATAAAGGATAAAAAGATCTTGTGGCAGTGTCTTTTCATCTGGCAAACACTCCAACAGAAATACCAACTCTTTCTGTCCCAGTGCCTGCAGCCCTGTCGAGCCAAAGCACCAGCACTGGCAATTACCATCTGAAAAACATACACAAAACCAAGTTAACCACAGAAACATCATAGAATAAAAACAAAAGCAAAAAAGCATCAAGTACATTTTTGCCATGTTGTATGTAATGCATAGACTTACAAGTTACTATTTTGACATTCACCAACAAGTTCGCATTCAGCATGAACATTAAAGGGCGAGGTCCTCCTTCCTCCAATAAATGCAGAATCTGACAGGGAGCTGGAGCTTCCTCCACAAGAATATCTGTAAAAGGTTATGTGATTAAACACATAAGGGAGAAGTAACAATACACTGCAAAAATACCTCCAACTTCTGTCTCTCCAGTGGTAATTAGTAATGGAGGCAGCTCATCTACATTATCTGGCAGGAGACTAGGGATCATTCTCACAGAAGAACTGATGGCAGACAGCAAGGTGAAATCCCAGGGACCAGAGAGCAGTGGTCGCTCCATTTCTGTAGCAACAGTTGTTTCAGCAGTAGACTGGCTACTACTTCCAGTGTCCGATTCAGCTGGGCTGGGCTGAAATTAGTTTGATACAATTACTTTGAACGCAGAATATTTTAAAATTAGTCATAGTGTTTAAGAGCCTACTGTTTGGTCAGGCGTAAATTCTCCACTTTTACGGCTCGTCACAGATAGCTTTGTAGTGTCTGCAAATTCTCCATTAGGCAGAATGCCATCTGCAAACCACACCCGCTTCTGCTCCCGTGGACAACCTGCCACCAGAGAGAAAAGGTCAGTTTGTGAGGAATAAATTAACACAGCATTTTTCAGAAAGGGTCATTTTAAATTGCCTTACTTTCATTGGTTGGGTGCTTGAGAACAGACACAGGCACCATGACGGTGGGAGGAGGAGAGTTCAAAGTGCCTGCGGCGCGGGCCTGCTGCAGAGGTGGGATTGTACTGCAGTATTCAGATGGGACGTTCGGGTTTGGACTGGGCCCGGTAGGGCTCATCATCCGCTCCAGAGCTTGGGCTGTTGACAATAAAGATGGTATATGTTACAAAGCTTCTGTTTCTATAAAACAAGTTGCAAGTTTGAAATATTACAAAAAGTAAAAAAAAAACAAAAAAAACAGCCATGAAAAGTTTTACCTTCATGCCAAAAATTAAAGATCCACAGATTTACTTTTGTCAAATCACTACACAAACATAGCTAATGCATTATGAATGCAATAAGAAAAGGTTTCAAAAGGAGCAGACACCTATGGTTTCTGGAACAGAGGATACATGCATCCCACTGAACTGACCGTGTAGGCTATGGGAGGACTCTGTGCAGACAGCTACTCTTAAGAGGACAACAGCAACTGTCAAAACCATTGGCTTCAATCAATACAGAGAACTGAAATTGATATTTGCCCCAAAACATCAGCAGTGCATATTGACAATTGAAAGACGATACTAAAACATGACTTGCAGATAACATGTACTTTACAGTGGCTAATGAATGAAGGTTGACAAAGGTGGTGACATTACAAGGAAACATCAATGACAAATACTTCCTGCATGATCAGTGGCCTGAGCTCCTAAAATTGCCATGTCAGCACTTGGACACATTACATTACATCACAGCAGTTTCACTAATCTACAGCACACATTTGCTTATAAAAGGTAGAGAGACACTAACAAACCACAAAAGACATGACGGTGGATGTCATTATTTATGCTTTATATTATAAATTGTTAATGTTCAAATATGTTTAAAGCATCTAAAATAACAAACTCACCTCAGTCATATCTTACCTCATCCTTACTCTTTTAAGTGGAATTCAAGTCCAATCCAGAATAGTGAAGTAACTGCTCACATCTTTGCCTTACTTGTGTCACGGATTCTCTGAAATTACTGTCTGATGCTAGCCTGCTAGCTTAAACAGTGTTTGTGCAATGAGGCTCAAAAGGTAGCTGGTGTGCAGGAGAGACAAGAAAAACAAGCGGATGTCGCAGCTACAAGAAACAGAGCACCTCCTTCTTCTTAATATAGACACAGTCTGTGAGCATCACATGGCCACTGTGTTAGGTGACTGCTCCACCACACATCCAAGGACAAATGCTAGCGTCCTACTATAACTCCCCCCCCCCCCATCTCTCCCTACCATTTAACCCTCCCTCTCTTTTTAAAGCATTAATTTCTGCAGTCTTACGAGATATGTTTATTATTAACACATGATAATGATATAGAAATACTGACGTGACAAATATGACAACTATTTCTTTACATATTCTTTACTCTCAGAAATCAATTTCCCTTGAGAAAAATTAAGTTACTATTACTATGGAATGGTCTATAGCTAGGGTAATTGTATCTGTAATCAAGAGCCTTACCACGTTGTATTGAGTCAAAACAGATGACACACACGCGAGCCTCTTTCTGAAGGTACTTCAGCTTGCACTTTCTGTTACAGCATACCCCACAGTATACCTGCCACAATGAAAAGAGAGGAAGCAATAACCATGTGCTTGTGAAATATATGTACAATGTACTCGAGATCTATGTAACCTCTATAATTCTGTATAACTTTAAATGTATTTTTTTTTCTCCATCCCTAGGGATCTAAGAGAATTGAAAAAAGAACTGATTCCACAGCACAGCGCTTCCTTGGTGCCGAGGACTTAATATGTTTTCTGAGCTATTTCTAAAAGTGGCTTCCCAGGTAGTTATCACCACTCAGCCAATTTAATTAATACCATAGCAATGGTTTTCATATAACATCGAAGGAAGTAACTATTACCTTCCCACATGCTCGACAGTGATGCCTCCTTCTGGTGAATGTAAACTTCTGGGCACAATTGATACAGTTTGGTGCTTCTGCGTCAGGCATCCATGCAGGCTGCTTGTTCCCCAACTCCTCCTCCCCTTCTCTTTTCCACTCTGCACACTGCACACTGCCAGTGATGGTCTCTCCAGGATATGGTGGAGGCTCTGACAGCTCATCAAAGCCTGGACAGTAACCGTCATGGTCCTGAGGGCTATGCACATAGCTACATTCACTGAGGTCAGACGGCTCCTCTGTTGGACTGAACATTGTGGGTGAAGTGGACTTGATCTCAGATACCCCTGGCTGTGATGTAGAACCAGTGGTGTTTTGAAGCTGCTCCATTTCTGCTGGTGGTGGTCTGGAGGTCTGACAGTAAAGCATTTTAGGCCGAGCACCTCCATGTTCAGTGCTACTGCTATGCTGGCACTGGAATGTGTTGCTGGTTGAGAGCCCGTTCATCCCAGAAGGACAGGGAGAGCAGTCTGACTGAGCACCATCTATTAGATTTCTGTCCACAGACACCAGTATCGCCCCCTCACTTTCTGGGGATGAAAGACCATCAAGAGTGTCACTGTTTGTCTGACTACAAATCACCACCTTCTCATCCACAACCCTTCTCTGTTCATCTGGAATAGACTCAAGTATGGGGAAATCTCCAGACACTCTGAAACAAGAAACACTACTGACTTCTTCTGCCTCGCTATGCGCCTGGAGAAATGCATCCAACTCCTCATCTGTGACCAGCATCTCAGCCTGGTCACTCTCAGGTAAATCCTCAAAGCCAAACTCAGGAGGGTCGACCGGGTTAGGTTCTGAGTGGTCAGGTAGGACAACATCTGAGGGAGCCTCATTTGTGGACAGTCTGACATCGACCTCATGGAGAGTTATGGGAGATTCAGATGGTTCCTTTGAACTTTGCTCCAAATGATCTACAATGGACAACCCATCTGCATCGGTCTTCTCAGATACACATCCATCACAAGGCTCCACAGACTGCTCAAAATCACACTCCACTGTATTATGATTTACTAGAGACCCACAAATAGCCACAGCTAAAGGCAAACACGACAAACTTATCGGCTGACTGTTTGATAACTCCTGATAGGACTGCATCTGAGCCTCTGCCTCACACCCTTCATGTGAATACTCATCAGTTTCCATTTTCTTGTCAGAGCTTGGTTCATTTGCCGTTATGCACTCAACAGGCTGTGGATTGTCCCCTTCACATGGGTTCAAATAACTTTCCTCTGTTTGGCAGGTAGGTGCCAATTCTTCACTTTCAACTGACTGAGTTTTCTGTTCTTGGAATGAGTCCAAAGCAGACTCACTAGACCGGTCTGTTGCCAATGGAAGAATGATGTCCAGGGAGGCCAAATACAAACTCGGCTTCTCCTTTTGAGGAGAAAGTTGGTCATCCACACTGCTTTCAGATACTGTAGTTTCACCATTTCCTGCAACATTCATTCCAGAAGCAAGAGGTTGGTCAAAGTGTACAAGCAATGCCTCTTCCTGCTCCATCTGCCTTTCCACCATGTCCAGCTCACTGAAAGCATCGTTGCTGTTCATTAGGATAGCAGAGCTGGTGTCATTTACAAGGTCACAGACTGGCTTCAGCGCTCGATCTGGACATGGTGGAGCAGAGCTTTTGACTTGTCTACGATTTACAGAGGAGAGAAGGTCCACGCATGTGAGTGGTTGAACTTTGCCCTCTCGTGCTTCTGTAGTGTTGTTATGGTTAATGAAGCATTCGGGAAAGGGGGGGGTACTGCCATAATGAAGCGAGTTGAGGTCAGGGAGGGTTGTAGAAACAGTGGATGTTTCTGATGAAGAACATGAGGAGGTTGCAGTGGAGAACGGAGAGTAAACTGCTGGCTTCAAGAACACTGGATTGCATTCAAGTTCTTCTTTAGTAACAAACAGGAGAAATTACAGAATTACTAAAATGGTTCTTACCACACATCCATTAGGTCATTATAGGGAGTAATGTTATGATCTTACAATCTTACCAGAACTTAGCTCAAAGTCATCAAGGAGTTTGTCCAGATCACATACAGCAGCCTTAAAAAAGCTGTCCATAACGAACTTGAACACTTTAACCTTTAGCAGGACTCCTAAAGATGCAGAGTGCAAATTACATTTTGAACTCAGTTATGGCCACTTCATCAAACAATGTTAATTCATAATTAATGAACACAAAATTTGGATACTTATTGAAAAGCAAAATAAAATGATGAAAAATAAAAGAACAAAGGGCTTCAGCCATATTAACTCGAGCGCATATGAACAAGGATGCATAAAATTTATTGACAATACCACAGTAACCTGAAGATAACATAGGCGAAGTTAAATAAACTTGAGTGTTTTTGCTCAAGTACCTTCTATCACCAATTGACAAACTGGCAAACTGGGATTAATGTGAAGCCTTGGTAACAAAGTGTTTAAAACTAAGTTAAATGTAGGAAGGATAATCGAAACATAAAAAACTCGAGGTAGCACACCTAGCAATGTAACAAAAATGCACACTTTAAACATTTTGTTTCTAAGTACAATATGTTAAGTTAACTTAAATTTAAGCCAGCAGCAATCTCTTTTTCAACAGATTTACAATATATAGTTGTACAAATATCGTCGGTTTACAGGCGAGCTAGTTAGCAGCTAACGCTACTGTTGCTAGCCTGTAGAGGCTATCATAACGCTAACTATTTTTCTAAAATCCTTACCGGTACTCCATAAATCAGACAGACAGTGTCTCCGGTGCTTCTATTCAAAAGTGTTATTGTCAAAAATTTACATGACAAGTCCTTCTTGGAAAAGACAGTCAAAGTTACAAGGGAAGGCAATGTTATCCGTTAGATTAGTTTAATTTGGGAAAGTGTACAATCTCCTCTCAGACGGCCATTTTGAAGTGTGAGGTCACGGGATGCTACAGGAGCAGGAGCGCAAACCATTTACAAACCTGTTTGGTTTCGGTCGTTTTTGGCACGTTCACAAAAGGAAACCACGGTGGACTATAGTTTACAGTTTCTTTGTTTGTTGTTTTTAAATACCATAGTATATAGAACATTCCAGGCAAAGCAATAACGCCTTCTCTATAATAAGAAAAGTTGCATTGACAGAATGCAATGAAAAACACATATTATCATAATCATTCAGAATTTCTTTGCCTGTGTAATTCCTCAGACCAGTCGTAAAGGTATGAGTTATAGCTATACAGAACTTTAATTATTAATTACCTAATGTAATTTGGCTGTCACTGTCCGTTCCAGGTGGGTTTTTTTTTGTGTATCAGTGAATTGTGTCAAGTCTGAATGAATGAAAATATTTCCCAACAAAGGCAGTGCTAAAGTGGACTGCTTGTCACTTGTGCTACCAAAACGGTCCTGGTCTGGTAGAACTGTTTAATGTCATACTGTGGAACATTCCAGGCAGAGCAATGACATATCCATAGAAACAAGCATGTGACGATGTGATGTGAAAAAGTTACATAGTGTACCTTTAACCTTAACAGGAGAGATAGTCAGGTGTGTTAGTCAGTGAAAAAATCAGGCCTTTAGTGGTGAGTTACCTTATGCTAAATATACTATATACAGTCTATGACTTGCACACTCCTCTCCAGAAGGTGACGGTAGTGTGCGCATCGACTCTTTCTGCTAACTACCGGTGAAGCCAGAAGAAGAATAAACTCAGAGAAGTGAAGAAGGAACAGGAAGAAACAGAAGGCAGAAAAAGCGAACTCCTGTCTATAATGGCAACTACAAGGCGACTTGGCAAGGTACGTTGTCTAAAGTCATCCACACACACATTAAAAAACGTAAACTATCTTTTCTGTGTAAGCAGTAGTAAGTCTTGGCTCCATGAAGTGCTCAGTTGGTCACTCGAAATCGAAAGCAAGATGACACTGCCTGAGCGGCAGAATAAACCAAGGGCTTTTTATTACACTTAAGCGCTGATAAATCACCATTAAACCAACACAATACATTTGTTGTTGATTGAAATTGTAGTTTTGGTTAATAGCAAATCTTTGTTGTGTTTTACACAGGTAGAAACTGTTTTACGCACTGTCAGTGCCGCAGCTTGCCAAACATGGAGCCTTTTGGATAGGGTTGTGTTACGTCAGAGGCTCAGATCTTATACTGTAGGTATCATAGGCTACTGACACAAACCTTTAGGCACAATTGGAGAGAATAAAACAACTTGAGATACCTTTTGTAAAGCATGCCAATATTTGTATGGATCCTGTCCAAAACTAAATAACTTCAGTGCTATTATTCAAAGGTCCAGTGTTTCACACAATTGACTCGTTTTTTTAGCCATGTTAAAAACATGCCAGAAGTTGTGTTTAGTTTTATTCACACATGTTTGTGTAATTCTTTATTATTTGTCTGTTTACGTCTCCAAAGCTCAAAATGCTCTATTTCACCTTGTGATGTCATGAAGCCTTTTACCTTTTGTTCAGTAGAGATTGGCATTTAAAAAGATAGTGGAGGACTTCCTGTATAACCACATGACATCACAAAGGGGATTGGAGTGTTTTCTCTTTGAGAGAAGAACTTAGCCTAAATATACAGGATTTGTGTGTTTAAACGTGTGATATTAGTAGAATAAAGTAATCAAGTAAATCTAAAACTATTAATTTTGGTTTTTACATATGATTTCTTCTAGGTGCTTTTTCAAAACCTACTGATATTTCTATTGACACGTTCTTTCATATCGAGAAATATGTTTTTTTAATGACACCCCTCCTCCCCACAAATAGACCTACTAATGATGAGACTGGTACTTTGTCAGTGTTTTTTCCATATCTATAAAAAGTTATTGGGTCATGGTTTATTTTTCAAACCAAACACAGTTAAATTTACCCTTTGTAACTTAACTGAATTGTCTTTTCTATGTGGTGGTGACTGTTAATTTGCTCAATTAAAATGAGTACTTATCTGAATTTAAAGTAATACCACGTTGTATGATTAAGGGTTAGGTACACCAAAATGTTAGCAAAGGTGTGTTGTATAAAGTAAATTTGTTGTTTTGAGATATTCAATGCTCAGCTTAAAACTCACATATTCAGGCTAGCCTTTGATACATGCCTTTATGGTGCCCATATTACCATATTTTTATTACTGCTCTTATTGCTTATTTTCTGTTTTTATTTGTACTCTGTAAAGCACCTTGCGCAACTTTAGACTGTTGGAAGGCACTATATAAATAAACTTTGATTTGATCCAAGTTGAATTACGAGGACTGTTTCTTTACTCTTGACAAATCTGTTTTTGTTCTCCTATAGGAACTTGAAGATATTCGAAATTCAGGAATACAACATTTTCGTAACTTAATTGTGGACGAATCAAATATTTTGAACTGGCAAGGCCTCATTGTTTCTGTAAGTACAGGACCAGAGATTTGTCCTTCCTAAATACGTTCTTAAAATACTGACATATTTCTGTAAAATCAGGATTGTCCACCATATGACAAAGGAGCTTTTCGAATTGAGATAGTCTTTCCAGCAGAGTATCCCTTTAAACCACCAAAAATCACATTCAAGACCAAAATTTACCATCCAAACATTGATGACAAGGGCCAAGTCTGCCTACCCATCATAAGTCCTGAGAACTGGAAGCCAGCCACCAGAACTTTCCAAGGTATGAAAGCTGTCAAGTTTGTCCAGTGTCCACACTTCGCTAAATGAGTTTGTACAAATTAAAATACACAGTCCACAACACACACTTTTATTATGTGATGAATATTATGTTTCAGATGTAAACAATGGATACTACAAGGATGAATTATTAGAGATAATTTTCCCCCTCAGTTAAATTATCATGTAATTAGTTCTTTGCAAATCGAAACGAAAATCTTTTAGAGTGAAAAATACAATTATTTAAGTTTTTCTCAAAAGATTTCCATTTCTTTTATACATCACCTGGCATGATAATGGCATATGCAAACACCTGGCCACAGTAACTTTGTACCTAATACTCCTTGCATTATTTAATGATGGTACTAAAACACTGATTAAACTACCGTAATGAATAACATTCTTGTATCCTTTTTCTCTCATCTCCTGTAGTGATTCACTCTCTCGTTGCTCTGGTGAACTCCCCAGAACCTGAACACCCACTGAGGGCCGATCTGGCAGAAGAATACACAAAAGATCGGGCAAAGTTTATGAGGAATGCTGAAGAATTCACAAAAAAATACAGTGAAAAGCGACCTGTGGACTGAAGTCAACAGTGACAAGTATCATCTGACTCTTCATGCGCTCGTATACAGGGAGTTTCTACTGTACATCATTTGGCACATGCCGCTCTGACTACAATGACTGTAATGGCATGTTATTGCCACCAGGGGTGGTCGTTCTTAACCTTAGCTCCCAAGACAAGCAAATAATACTATATTTTCTTCTTGCATTTTATTTTCAGATTTGAATTACCAATTGAATGCAAATGGGTTGTAACTGTAGGCTCAATATTTACTATAGAATTTCACAGTGTTTCTGTCTTCATGCCTCTTTATTACTTCACTGCCCCCCAACACACAACGTGTTCCTTTTCTATTAATACAATGTACTGCAACACATTTCTGCCTAATATAACTAAGAGTTATTGTAAGGAAAAGTAAAGTTTATAAAAAATACTACAAACCTCATGTTCTCTGTAATGTTTAATTTTCAAAGAGTTGGTGGGTTATGACTGTCTACTGATTACAACAGTCTACATAATCATACACAACACTAAAATCATCTCATTTGGTATCCCCCACATCTCAACTACTACCAATATTTATACCAAAAAAGCATCACATACAAACTTTGATTCATGTTTATTTTAATTAGGGTTACAGTGAAAGACCTTGATGTGAGGTAGCATTTTTTCAGCGCTAAATATTTATCTAGTTGGCTAGAAAGGGAAATGGTCTCTGTAACAAAAATGAAGGGCACACCTTGGAACATAGTTATGGCCCAGGTTGCCGCGTCTTATTGAGGGATTGGAGGTTTACTTTTTAAACTGAGCGACTGGAGCAGGGACTTTGATGTCCTGTCCCTTCTCCAGTTTCTTTTCACAGTCAATCAGGTAGTTGACTCCATCAATCAATAGCTGGACCAGCTCCACCTGAACATAAAGAATAGATTTAATTAATTTAAACTACAGAATAGAATCTTGACATCAACGTAATGGCAATCAAGAGTTGACCTCAGATTTGCCCAGGCGGTCATTGTTGGAAATGTCAAACGTATCTCCTGTGGCAGCTGTGTCTACACCGCCAGTGCCTCTCTTCTGCAGCCTCAGGTTGTCCAGTATTTTGGAGAACCGTGCATCCTGCAATGTATTTTCAGATGAAAGTACACTCATTTCTTAGCCATGAAGATTACTACCTATTTTTGATAATATGATGCAAATGTGTGTTACCTTGCTTAGTTTTGGCAGCCGAACATGAACTCCTGCTCTAAGACCAGTGCCCAAATTGGAGGGGCATGTTAGGATGTATCCGAGATTCTCATTCCACATGAATTCCCAGCCCCTCTCCTGGATCAGATGCTCCACCTTTAGGAATTAAAATACCACTTAAATTTGTGGTTCAATGTTTCATGCAGGGTCTATGGTGGAGACTAATGTGGAATATTTGGATCATTAATGTTTTCTTTATTTGATCTTTAAATAATTTATCTATTCTATTTTTCCTGTTTTTGTATGTTGTTATAATGCAGTATAATTCATCATACCAATTTATTGGCAGTTAGGTAGTAATAGTAGTACTAATAATAGTCATGTTGGTTTTGGTATATAGTAGTCTCATCTATTAGTGGGAAACACTGGGTATATAGATAAACTTATACTTATTTAAGCTACTATATATTTCTTAAACATGTCTATCCTCTTTACCTGTTTGAGTCCTCTGCAGAACCTCTCAAACACCCTCTTCATGTTGCCACCCTTCTCCATGGAGATGACTCTGGTGTGGTCCTCTTCGTTGATCCAGATCAGGAAGGTCTTCTCATTATTGTGCCTGAGGAGAACAGTGAGGGCAGGTAAAACACTGCAGTCATTATTGAGCATGACTAAACCAAATCACAGTCTCTTTTACTGGAACTATGTAATATCAGGCAGCATCTTTTATAAGTCAGAAAAACTACATTGCTGGTGGAATGTCACACTGAAAACTACATGCAGCAGAGCATGCCCACCCTACCAGATGCCTCTGGCGTCTGGCCAGTCTCTGCCCATAAAGGCACATGTCAATAATGGAGACACAGGCTTGTCAAACAGGAAGTGGTCCTGGGATCAGTGGAGAGGGTAAAGACAGGTTGAGAAAAGAAAAGTGACAGAAGGAGTGAACTACAGTGATTGCATCCTCTACTAAAATTCAACTAGTTTTCTGTTACAGTAATTGTACATTCAAGGGGTTTTGGCCTTACCAGATCCCTCTGGCATCAGGCCAGTCACGGGCCATGAAAGCCGAGGTAAGCAATGGAGATACAGGTTTGTCAAAAAGAAAGTGATCCTGGCAGCATGGATGTGTGGGAGGAGAAAGAGTATGATGCTTAAATGTGGGAGCAGTGTCTTGGGTTGAGCATTTTACATGTAATGCTTTATTCACTGGAGGTTTGGTATCAGTTGTCATGTTTATGGACAATTTCTTCGATTGTATTTGTATTAATTTTTTTGTGAGTATGGTTCAATAGGGAGAATATGATTTGTTCAAACTTACATCTATTAGTTGCTGCTGCTCCTGCTCTGTCATGTCACCTAGACTGTAGTAACGGCCAGCTAAGTCATCTTTCAAACCAGCCAGGGCCGTCACCACGACACGCTCCACCTCACGGCGCTCAGCCCTGGAGCAAGCTGGAGGCAGGCTCAGACCACGGATACTACGGCCCGTACGCACACGAGAGGACAACACGTAGTTCTCGTCAAACATGCCATTGGTTATCTGGGCAAAGGAGACTACATTGAACATTCCATCAGTAGTAGTGATGTAGAATCAAAGTAGAAAAAGCACCTTGGATGCATCCAGGTCAGTTGGGTGTTTCATGGTTTTTGGATCATAGCCGTTATGTCTGTCGATGATCACAGGAGTGAAGAGGTCAGAGAACACCTAGAGAGAAGGTTCAAACTAAAATGTAGAGCCAGTGTTGTAACATTCGCCATATCAAATCAAATAAGAAGTTGTCAAACCTCATAGCTTTCTTCATCACCAGCAACGCAGCCCACAGTCTTAATGAATGGGTGGCCTGGGTTGTCCACTCCAGTCTGAATGCTCTGGTCCAGTGTCCAGTTGTTGGGAGTAACCTTGTCTCTCAGTTTGGCATAAATTGCTGGAGTCAGGGCAGAAGCCATGCAGTTGTTGTGTTTTCTCAGATCTGGGTAGTCAGAGCTAAATCCAGAACCACATGTAAAAGTCACTGTTAGCATATGCCTACAAGTCAATATATCTTTAATTTGCTGTTGTATGTTTATACATGTTATTTACAATAAAGAACTGCCACAACATTGTTATTAGATTAGAAAACCGCCCAGAGCTAGGTAATGGTTCTTTCCAAAGGGCTACCAGAACTATAAAGTGAAATCTGTGACATTAAGCGCAAGTCAACGGCAACACAGATGAAACTTGAGAATGTCAGGGATCTTGCAGGACTGCTGCTATTACCCTTAAGCTTTTGACATGGAGGTGTTTACTCAAGGCATGTATTCAAACATTAAAAATGTGTAATTTCACTTGATAATGTCATCAGCCCTGAGTTCTGAATAAGACCTGTAATAAGCTTTGGATGTGTGAGACATGGTTTTTAATTTTCTGGGCATTTTTAGTTTGTGTCCTACCTGGGTGGATACAGCTTCTTCTTTGCTTCAGCAGACAGAGAGCCACTCTCAGACAACAGGAAGCCAGTGGCCATAGTTCCAGCACCCAGACCAGCCAACAGGACGGCCTTGTTACGGCCTGAAATCAGGCGTGTGAAAGAGCTCGCCATCCTTTTTATCTTTTTGTTAAAGAGCTGGAGGACAAGTATTGAGCAATTAATGACATTGATGTAACACATACAACCGGTGGGCAGATTTGCACTGGTCTGATGCAGCACAGTAACAAGCTTAGAAGAACAGGAGGGGGGCAGATCCTATTTAACCTCATTATCACCCAACATACAAAATGACAAAGATGACAGCAACTCTAGAATAATAAGACATTCTCAAAGGAGGAATGGCTGTTGTGACTGTGATTTCAGTCACTTGTTTTCCTTACAATAGTGCTGTTGCATGCATTAAAATGTTAAAGTGCAATTTGATGGATGGTATAAATATTACGTTTTGTCAGCTAAGGAACCTTTGGCAGTTCTTTTTCTCAGTGGTTCTGCTTATATACACCACAGAATTGTAGTAGTCTGTTCGTGGGTTATATTTATAGATCACTGTAGGGCTACAAGTTTCTAAGCTGTAGTGCCAAGCCAACTCTGGCTCACGACTCAGTGACATTCTGGACCTGTTACAGGACCAGACCCTCGTGACAGCAAGGGGAGATCAAAGCAGCAGGCATTTTACATCTTGATTGTTTTTCTTCATGGTTTAGCATTAACAAAAAATGTTAAAATTGTTGTGCCGGTGTGTGAAGATTTGTGTGAATTTTATGATTCTGGTCACCAAACTAGGAGGTGACAACCCCTCACTGACCTTTCACCTCCCAACAGCTCACAGGAAAGTATATCCTTAACAAGAACACACTCTAAACCTCAAGATTAAAATTTACTGTAGCATTTTAATCCACATGTGCTTAGTATAACACATTAGGCTATTTTAGTTGTATGTAGAAGAATTGGCAATGAAGAAAATTTAAGGTACAGTACCTGTGGAGTGCTGCTCGGCCTGTAGCAGGAGGGCTCCAGTTAAAGAGCTTTTCAGCTGCCTACCATAT
This sequence comes from Taenioides sp. WSHXM2023, assembly GCA_029959045.1. Lineage (NCBI taxonomy): Eukaryota > Metazoa > Chordata > Actinopteri > Gobiiformes > Gobiidae > Taenioides > Taenioides sp. WSHXM2023. The sequence continues at coordinate 24,022,053 of CM057085.1, forward strand.
GGGCTCCGCCCCTCACAGGGGATTAGTTACTTGAAGCCAATCACTGATAACCATACACGAAGGTCTGAGCACAGCTTGTGACGGATACTGCTGTCCTTTTCAACCTTGATCTTTTGTAGCCATTATGTTCCCAACCAGAAATATCCCCTTTTAACTCATAAGAATATTCTTTCTTTTTTTAAATTTGCTTTTATTATCAACTGTACAAGGAAATAGCAATATTTATTAAAATGAATAAATAATAGTAACACAGTAATAAAGCAATACTTAAAAATAGGAATGGAGTTAAAACTTGCATATCAAATAAACAAAAATACAAGTGAAGCCTGGCTACAGAAGAGAGAAGGTGTAAACATGTTTTAGAACATGACATAGTATCAAACTGTATCAGATTGCCTGATACAGTTTACATAGTCACAAATGTGACTAAGCATCACTTAAATTATATATATATATATATATATATATATATATATATATATATATATATATATATATATATATATATATATATATATATATATATATATATATATACAAACACAGGAGCATCTTCAGAGGTACATTTAAAAAATTTCCCATGTCCCATGTAAGCCCATGTTCTGTAATGTTTTGGGATATTAAAGGGACATGAGAGATATTGTTAGGTCTTAAACCACAGATCATGCATATTTTATCAAATTATACTGAGAGGGAGTTAAAATAATGCCCATAATATTTGGTTCTATATTAACTGTTGCAGAAAGTTTTACTTCACATAATGTTCTATTACTATTACTTAAAAGACAGTATATCTTTTTGTATTACAAACAAAAATTGATTCAAAATTTGATTTGAATTCCAAAAGGCACATTTTCACCTGAGATCCTTACAGGCAGTGCTGATGAGTGACACTTGCAGTGCAGCATGTGAGTTTGCTATGCATTCTGATGATTCTCAGCTTGGAGGGGCTCGAGGTTCAATGCTCAGTGAGAGCTCATAGAGTGTGTCTTCATCCATTACCAGTGATTTATCCAAAAGGTATTGTGTCACCTTGAAAATTAGGAAATATTCTCTACATTAACCAAAATACTATTATACCATACTAGCTACAATAACCTTATCATACCTTGGGTTGGTGCTCTATCCTGTAGGGGGCTTGCTGAAACTGACGAATCTCTCGGATAATATGAGAGATCTAGTGCAAAGAGCAAAGAACCAATTAGATATCTGTTTGACATGATTCATGTCAAATCATTGCAAAATCAACTGATTTGTTTACCATCCTCATTTTGGAAAAGTTCACCAAACCCTCCTCAGTGAAATTAGGTGTTCCCTCCTCAATAAATGCCAGGTCTGTGAGGTACATGCCCAAATATGGGACACATGGAGGGTTACAGCTGCACACAGATTAAAAAGAGTACAGCTTTTGTTTTGTTTTTTTAGAAACTAGAGCTTAAAGAATATAATTGTTTATTTCTTTTTTACTTTTTCAGTGTTTCTCTAAGATTTTTAAACCTTCCTTCAGATGATACTGTCTTTTGCAGTCTGTCCATGAGTGCTTTTGTCTAAAAAAAAACAAAAAAAAACCAACAACAACAAAAAACTTATGAACAAATGAATACAATAAACTGGTGACCTTCATAGAGAAACATCCAACCTGTTTGCAGACTTTGGCCCATGTTTTTTTCAATCTGTAGATGGCGCTACGGTTCAGGGCAGATGTGATCTCAAGCACACCATTGTAGTTGTTGAGGCAGCGACAGATGTCTGCCACAGCTAACCACTTCTCTATGGACCCAGCTCTGGAGCCCACATCTGTATTGGCCATTATCTGAGAAGCCACTAGGTTACTCATCTGCAGGCAACAGATTAGATTTAAGAGTAACCAATGGGGGACAGGTAAATCAAGAAAACTACTAAATGCATACTACAATAATAAATAGTAACTGATTTTGATATGTATTATGTATTACAATGATATTATTGTGAAATCTTATCTAAGTGATTTACCTCATTGAAGTGCTGACTAGTCTTCATGATATAGGGGGTGCGCTCTGTTTTGTCAGTCTTCATCCAGCCCTGGCCCAGGAACTCCCTTTAAATATTGATTGACTATATGATCTCGATGTGTAAATTATCATCATGAGAATATTATCTTTAATGCTATTTGACAATATTATTGTTTAGGGTTTTTGTATAGTTGGGCATAGTATAAAACAGTTGTTTGGTATCTTCACAATCCTGATACTCACTCATAAGGGATACTTCTGAACACTATGTGGTCCAGCAGTGTAATCTGTTCTGCCAGCTCCATAGCAGAGAGCGACTCAAAACATTCAGTCCTGGGACTCTCTGCCTAAAATCACAAAATAACTTGGGTGGTTATACAGCTCAATAGCCCTTAGTCTATCAATGCTTAGTGGAATTCATTTTGTCACATACACTGGGTTAAGGGAACTATTCACAATTGCAGTATTGATTCTCACATTAACACATTTTAGAGTAACTCACCATAAGAACTGATTAAATGTAATCAGTTGTAAATGTAATAATGATGAGATATTCTAATGTATTACCAAAAAGTACCTTTCTTACCACAATGAAGTGAAGTAGGGGACAGGTTTTCTGTGTCAAAAACATGTACTTTTGTCAAATGCTTGAACTGAGTAGAATTTAATGTGGGCTTCAAATGACTCAGGCCACTGGAGCCTACTGACCAGTTGCAATATGTCTTCTATCTTAAGCTGGCCATCATCTTGATCTTCTTGGGAAATAGCACTGCAACCAAAGACAGAGTTTTAAGTTGTTCTAAATTTCTTCTTCTTTTAAATCTGGATTTTATTTTATTTTTATTTTTTTGTAAAACCTCAAAATATTTGTTGTGGCTTTTCGCTCCTGAGGTAGAAGGTCTGGATCTTTAAGCACTTCTTCCAGAAGACAAATGACCCCAAACTTCAGTTCATAGTTCATTTCAAAGTCCTGATAAGAAAGATAAGAAATAAAAATGGCAAGATCCAAATAGTTATTTTTACATATTAACACTGATTTCCTGATGAGGTAGGCTAAAACCATCCTGAAGTCAAAGAGTCAGGGTTAAAAGCATATGAAGAATATGAAATATTGGTAAGACGTTAAGATTATGTCTTGGTTTCTTAGGGAGAATGTTGACCTTTCCACAGGAACACACCAAGCATGCAAGAAAGGAACCACACCTGGTATGTCCTGGTAAAGCTCTGGCCCAAAAGAGGCCTTTTACAGCTACTGATCAGGAACATTGGCCACAAGTGTTCATTTATGCTAACTTACCTGGGAGTGCTTTGACACCCAGTGCCGCAAAACATTTAAGACTCGGTTGGTGGCAGCTCTGCGAATAATGAATTCTTTATCACAGTTTTTTTCTGAGCTGCTAAAGCCTAGAAAAGAGCAGTTTTGAATTAATGATAAAACATCTAATTTCCAAATGTTACTATGCTATCTATATTTTGGAAAAAATTGTTGTTTGTGTAGTAGTAACTGTGTCAATAGCAGTAGTGTGTTGTTTACCCTGGGAGCTGCTGTGACTGGCAGCTGCAGTGGCAATGGCAAATGCTGAAGCTGGTGACATTGTGCGAGAATTGTCATTTGAAGTCACTGCAACAATAATGTGAACCTTATGAAGTTTGTACTTTTGTTTTATTGTGTTTATTTATTTATTATTGTAAAAACTGACTTACCTCCTCCCTGTCTGTAGCGCAGGTGTCTGGGTGTAGAAGGGGAGCGGCAGGGTGATACGTCACCAGACTCACTGCTCACCAAAGTCTCAGGAATGAACTTGTCAAGTGATACTGACTCTAGCACAGCTGTGTGCAGACACATTATGTGTTACTAAATTGCACAGGAAGCAAGTACATATTGTATAGTAAAAGCCCTCTTACGGTTACAATAAAAGATCAAAATCAATTTTAGAATTTAACAGTTGTCATTAATCTACAGACAATTACAGACTGAAATGTCACATGTCAGCATAATACATATATATTTTTGTATTAATAATTTAATTTAAAATCCTAAACATTTATTCAGTACTGATTAAATGGCATAAATTATAGAAGAATTTAAATAGCATCCTTGGGTGTAAATGTGTGTTGGCAGTATGTTAACACATGTAGTGCAGTCATGTGGATGATAGTGTGATTATGTTGTGGGCTCCTACCCCTGCGGATGCTGCGCCTTAGCTTCCCACAGAAGGCATCGATGCGAGGCAGCTCTCCACTGATGTCCTCCCCAGCAGATGGGTTGAGCTCTGGGGAACTAGGACCTAGGCTAAGGTCCAGAGGGGCCTTTGTGCAGAAGGGGGGCGGAGAGGACATCCCTGAGGCTTGAGGTAGGCTGGGTGAGCGCTTGGCAGTGGGTGGAGAAGAGGAGAAGCCAGAGGAGGTTCTGGTCATTATGGGAGGGGGGGAAGAGATGCCTGGACAGTGACTGGATGTAGGTGAGTTGGCTGCTGATGAGGAAGGGGTGGTGGTCAGATCCAGGGCTGCTGTCTTGGGGCCAATTGGGGAGCTGAGGGAGAGCTTTCTGCTGTGCACAGGAGAAGAAGTCCGAGAGGGGATGGACAAAGGAGGAGGAGAGGAGAATTTGCGGCACAGTCTTGGAGATTTATTGTTCAAGGGATCAGTTCCCCATGCTCCCTGGTTGGTGGCAAAGAACAGCTCCAGTGACCTGTAACAGAAACAAACAACAGTTGCCCTGTAACTTTGACGTACACAATGAAGTAAATGACACGAGCTTGTGAGAGTTTGTACTTAGATTGATCCAGGGCAAGCTGAGAGATCTTCAGACTGTAGTCAGGACAAAGTGACATAACAGAAAGACGATCACAGGAATGTTGCTCAATCCTGAGGCAATGACAGACACAAAGGAAAGCAGTGGAGATGGGACAAAGACAATGAGGTGACTTAACATTAAATGTGATGACGAATGAGTACAGGAGCTTGGGAAAAAAACTTTTGGCAACACATACCTCACTGGTATTGAGGTGAATGGTTTCTTATAAATATCGGCTAGTTTGTCTATGACCACAGCTGCAGTAGTAAAGATCCTGTACGTGTGCAGGAATGTGTTGAGAAAGTCGATGGACAGGAAGCGAAGATCAGTGAGGCGCTCCAGTAGACGCTCCACACTGGCATACCGAATCTGAGGGACTTTGCACGAGTTAAGGGTCTTACTGAAGCATATGTCCACATCGTCTTTATGCAGCCGGGCATCAGATCTGAATATTGGAATATTGTTTGTTTAAGAAGCTATATATATATGCAGTTATTTATGTTTTCTGTCAAAGGTGCACTTACTTGATCATGTGTGGTACAGACACTCTAGAGTTGTCTTCAAACACACTGGTCATCAAACCATTGCATCGGATATTATCAATGCACTGAAAGATATAGTATTTGACACAATAGGTTCCATGTACTAAATGCAATACTGTATTTGATTTAATTAGGATGTCAACCTGGCTGATGTCACTGGTCCACGCAGCCTTTTCCTGACGGGAAGGAGATAACAGGACCACAGAGAAAGCCTGTCCATCAGTGGGCTCCACCACAATCTTAAACTGCAAATGATTAAATCCCTGACCTGCTGCATTGTCTGTAAAGAAAACAAATGACATAAAGAAAAAAAAGTCAAATTGCCTCAAACATCAGGATGTGCCCAATACTTACAGTCCTCATCACTGGCATCAAGTTCTTCAATTAGCGTACACTCAATCAGGGACAGTGTGCCCCCTTGCTGTTGGATAAAAATCCAATTAGCAGCATGTTTCTTTAAGAAAATGTAACATACCGTTTACATTCATACAGTAAATGAGGCTAACCTTGAGCAGGTGAAGTTTTCCTCCTGACGTGCGAGTGCAGATGAGCAAGTGCTTGGTAAACAAAAAACACTGTCTCTCTCCTTCTTTACGAAGTGACAGAGAACCCAGGCGGACTTTACTGAGCATGCCTCGTTCACTGCTGGATGGCAACTGGATTAATGAGCCTGCAAAATTGTGTTTCAAAATCAGCATTTAAAAAGTGTTAAAATGTCCAGTAAAACTAATTCACAATTTGCCGACCTTGTCTTACAAAGGTCTGGCTTGTGTCTAACAGGATGTCACAGCCCTCTACAATCATTCGTTCTATGGCCAGGTTCTTCCTGATGTTCTCAGTGTCGCTGACTTCATCATGCATCATCCTATAAACACAACAGTTTGTCTTAAAGCTCACACCAACATTTACTGTAACCTAAAATATTCACTTACTTGGACAGCTCCTCCAGTTTAGATTTGGCAAACTCCAGGCTCTTGCGCTCCACATGTTCATGAGGTGTGTGTGCTAGCAGCTCATGGAGAGTAATAATGTATCGAGGAATCTGCAACATTAAAAAGAGAAACAGCCTGATATTACTCACTCATCACAATATAATATAATATGACATAAATAAAGGGTAATAATAAATTCAAGTACTGCGAGGACAAAGGTTAGTATATGACAGATATTGCATGTAGGACCTACCTGGAACATGGGATATGTAAGGAAGGTCTCCAGCATACGGCCCTCACAAGCAGCATTGGACTCATACTGTTTGAGAAGTTTGTCAAAGTCCCTGTTCTGTTTGCAGTTTGCTAGAACTTGAAGGCTGTACTGGTGATTACGCACAAACTCCTGGTATATGTTCAGCATGGGTAGCAGAATATCAAACAGGTCAGCTGAAAACAAGCATCAGAAAGGTGAAAGTTGAAAAGAAATAGAACATAAAACAAGTTAACTTGTTTATCTTGTCTAGCAGAGATCCGCTCAATTATTCAGACAATTCACATATATGTTAAATATATTTGTTGTCAGTTTGACCCTTCTTCCTCAAATTTGTATAGTTCTAAAAATACAAATTACATAGAGCTCACCCAAAACAAGAGTTGGCCAGTTGGCGATACGAGCCTTTAGACCTTGGTGAAAGATTTCGTGTAGGAACATAATGGTCTCACTAAGGAAAGGAGAACATTATTGGACAACTTAATTGACTTAATTGCTACATGTCAGAGGGACTTGTGTGTTTACCTGTTGAGGAAGATGCTGCTGACATCATTGTGACTGATTGGAGGTTTCTTGGAGCTAGCAGCCATTCTCAGTGGCCTGAGGAAACAGTTGACCAGAATGGACAGCTGGTGGACATACTCAGTCTCTGCCTCCACCATGTTGAAGACAATTTGGTTCCTTTTCCTCATGCTTTCTGCGTGAGGGGAGCAGATGTAGTCCTGAACAATTATCTTCCACTTTCTTCTGCAAAGCCAGCCGCGCAAGAAACTTTGGACCTGCCCAGACAATGTATGGCATTTATGCAAGGTTTTTATACAGGGCATAGTGACAGTGAGTTAACTTACCTTTTTGATCTTTTTAATATCGGGGTCTTCCTCCTCTTGATTATTCTGGCAAGGCAACATCTTTTCCTTGGTTTTGTTCAGCACTACAATCTTGAAACAACATTTTTTATATGAATGCATTGCTCTGGATAGTAAAATATTCATAAACTTCAAAACAGAGACCCCTGTGTTGCATGCTGAGGGTGGGTGGTCCTGCACAGCAGTTTATTTTTATGCAGCACAATCTTAACTTATAGCAACACATAAAATGCTTTCAAAGTGTGACCATATGCTAGTATGTGTGTATGCATTTGCATAGCATACCTCAGCTTTGAGTCTCTCAATCTCAGTGTCCTGGTCCTCCAGCTGAGTGCGGAGCTGATTGGCTGCAATTTTCTCAGTCTCCATAATCTGCACCAGGTGGATGTACTTCTGCATCAGGATCTCGCGTTCAATGATGATGTCCGAGTAACTAAAGCATGCACACAGTGGTTTAAAATATGTATAGCTATTTGTGTGTAATCAACAACAGTATATATATATTGTATAGATCATGACTTAACTATTTCTATCTTAAATGTAATGTCTAACAAGGACTAAAATATTCTGTGTTTGCCAGATAAAAATAGTAAGAGGTGAACAGAGAGCTTGAATGCGCAAACAAGTCTGTGATGAAACTATTTCAGTTATATGGCATGGCCTAAATATGACCTGCATACACTCAGATGAACGTTATGGTGCTATTCTACAAGTATGAGAGTTGATAATATTCAAATAAGGAAAATCTTTACAAGATAATTCAGTTCAAATAACTTTATTTGTGTTTTTCACAGTTAACTATAAAAGCTGCCTATTTTAACAAACACTATGTCTGAGGCAGGTTCACTAACCTCGCCTGCTGGATGCACTCCACCCACTCATTACAGTCGGATTCCTCCTCAGACCGAAGCTCCAAAGGCTTCTGCCCATCATGGCCAAAAATAATCAGGAAGTACTGCTGTCAAAAAGAATAGAAAATGTTTAAGCAAACTTCCTATAGACTCCTATTTAGACCTTCTGAACTGACCAATCAGTTTTAATTGTATCATAATAATGTGTATTGACCCACCCACCTTTGCTGATCAGTGATGCCAAAAATATGTTTATGCTCAAGTATCTCAGCTCTTGGGGTTCCCTGTACCCCTGATTAGGAAACCAGTGACCTAGATTGTGAAGATACCACAGTCTAAAACCAACCCACCAGCATTTCATTTATACTTGAAGTGAAATATGTTGCTAACTAAGGTTATAACTTGCCAATAGGTAAAAGCCAATTCAATATTTTAGCATTACACTAATATTTTTTGGCCTGATGTGATCCTGCTGTTAGTCATTTTAATTATTCATCCATCTGTGAACTCCCCATGCTGGTACATAATCTTCCAGGTCAGACATTTAATTTATGAACTACACTTATGTAAATCCCCTTGATATGAGGACCATTTATGTATAGATATATTTTCAGGGGAAGTGTGTTACTTGGAAGCGTAAGAATCACTGACTGAGGCTGGGCTCTTCCCATTCATTGATTTGTTTCACATACAGTCACATTACATATGAAACCAATCTATATCTATCTTATAACTATATTTAGTATTTTAGGTTCGCCCATCCTAATTCAGTGGGACTGAACCTGGCATGACAGCACCAAAGCACTTTACTTTCTCTTACTGGACTTCAAATAAAATGTTGATTTTAAAGGAAAAGGCTTGAGAGATATGATGGTACGGCTAACACTGTGTAGTAATGATGTAACGATAAGCAGCGTGTGCCAGACCAGAGAGGCTTAAGGGCTTGTGAGTGTGTGCGTGTGCGCATGTATGTGTATGGGGGAGGGATGTTTTATGTAATCACTAGGGTCTATAGACCTCCTTGCACTGCTAATGCAACTTCCCCGGAACAGAAACTCACCAACCAAACATCAAGATACTAGGACTCAAATACGCATGTGCAGTGGGCAAAAGATCATGTGGAGCAGAATAATTCCACATCCCTGCAATTTAGACAACACAGTCCACAACACTGTATACCGAATGTTGCTTATCAGCAATATTTAAGGTAAAATAAGCCTTAATTTATTTGTCACTCAATGGGGAAATTACAGTGTTGCAACACACTTTTGTACTGCAGGTTTACAGTTAGCTAAAGTGCTTTGAGTTTTGAGATTATTTACTATAGTTTGAAGTGGCAAAAGGAGAAATTAAATTTGTCAACTGGACAAAGTTTATTTGGTCGAATACGTTTCTTCAGCTTGGATGAGCTGCGAAACGTATTCGACCAAATAAACTTTGTCCAGTTGACAAATTTAATTTCTCCTTTTGCCATGGATTCTACCTGGACGACTGAGGGATTCTACACACATCTATAGTTTGAAGATTACTTTACATCTATGTGTTGAGGATCATTAAAGAAAAAAACACTTGTTAATTATTTGTAAATTAAATTGCATATTTATGGTGCATTTGTAGCATGTAAGTCATAGTAATATTGATAAATAGCATTAAGCACAACCTGTTTTCAAGCATTTAATTCTTGAATAGATTTGTCAATGTATTCACTGAATCTGTGTATGATTAAAAAGAAGGATCTATACGCATTGTGTTAGATTATCATAAACTCTTTAAAAGGAAGATGAGTTAAGTGACTATGAGTTTATTGTGGTTGGTTGTTTGTGACGGTTTGATATTCAGACAGAGTCCGCAGGCGAAAGGACCAGTAAGGATGCTATTCTTAGTCAAGTACAGCAGCATCCCAGAGCACCGGCACTCTTCATACAAATACAAACACAGTCCTGCTGCCAACTCACATCTATGTTTTGTATGTTTTGTTTATAAATAATAAAGGTCTGGGTGGCATTCACATGGTACCAGTACTTAAATGATACCTGTTTTTTGATACTAGTACCTGAATTATACTTTTTCTGTGCGCTCTTTTTATCATCATCTAGAGCCAAAAACTTCAAAAGTTCATAAATGTTTTTTTCTTGGAGCAAAATCTGTATTTTTCATGTCACTTTCTATAGCATTGTCTCAAGACCCACAAAAACCTGGGATCAAAAGAAAGATATTTAGGCTGTTTATTACCACTTTTTATAGCTATTTTTTTAAATATATAATAACATTACATGTTCTAGTACTTTTACACCGTTATTTACAGTCACATGAAGTCTTTGTCAGTCAGTTGATTTAGTTCAGTAACAAAACTGAGTCTGAAAATTTTGTATTGTGACAAAACGGTGCTGAACATTACTGTAAATCAGCCAGACACGCCATCAATAACAGGATTTTGTTATTTGTTATTTTACAATTTGAGTTCAACAAGTATATCTTGTATATCTGAATCTGAGACTCAAAGAGAACCCGTATATTGCAATCAACTCAAAATCACAATTTCAATCACAATTGTCTACACTGCAGAACTGTTTAGACCTCTAAAAACATATTCTGAAATGCATGCATTATATGCTTGATTTGGTTTAGCAGTTCATATTTCAGTTTTCCACAAATATTATGCCCCTGGGCTTCTTTTAAAAGTAACACATAACATTTTACAATAATGTTCAGATCTTATTGAATCTGTCGTAGTAAATACATTATAATAACACTGATATGTACTTTCAAAAAACTAATGAAAAGAGCTTATTTCAATAGACTACTTTGATCTCGCCTTGTGCTTTATCTTATGGTGATGCTTTTCTAAATCTCTTGCTCTTTGTGGACCTCATCTGTACTTTCATGTCTGTTTATTGATTGTACAACACCATTCTGAAGAAAGCCCTATACAGGTATAGGGCTTTTTCTGAACGGAGCACTAGACAATATTTTCAGAATAAGGGAGCACAAACAGACCCCTGCAGCTCTCTAATGTCATGCTGTCACACAAAATACACTGCACCTGTCTGCACTTCATCTTAACCACGCTCCAGTAAAAAGACCATGAACTACTTCAACAGCTGACGTAACATAGAGTCAAAAATGGCACTAAAAATCGAAAATAAAACCAAACATAAAATCTTCATAAAAGGTTAATATATTTATATATATATGTACATTTATATATATAAATATATAAATATATATATATATATATATATATATATATATATATATATATATATATATATATATATTTGTAAAAGCAAAAGACCAGATGGTCTTCAAATTTAGCCACAAAATTCGTAACATTTTTTTCTATGTTTGATACACTGTCACATAATTTGTATGAATTGTTTAGGCCTTTTTGTTGGTTGAGTGGTTCAGAGGCAAATGAGCGTTCCTCTGAGACTTTGTCTGCCCCAGCTGCTGATCCTGGCAGCAGCAACACATCAATCTGGGTCATATTTGTGAGTAGTAACTCAGGAAATACTTGTTTCTCCTAAAATTCGTGCTATGTTGCATATGTTTAGCACAATGATAGGGAAAAACTAAAAACGAAGCCTCCTAAGGCCTAATTTAGAGTGCAACGCGAGTGCAATGCAATACTCGCATGAATGTCCCTGAGTTGTGTAGTGTAAAGTCTACCTGCTGTCTCTCGGGCGGGTCCCTGCCAGTGACGGACGCTTTTGGGGCTGGTGCACGCTCACACGTGCACCCCTCCAGCAGGTAGATGCCCGACGGTCTGGCGCTCTGGTCGTTCTCAAAGTAGAAGAGCACATTTTGATACAGGGCGAAGAACTTGTCAGTCCAGCGACCATTCTCTGTGGTCTTCTTGCTCAAGAAGCCCCGCTTGGTTCCCTCTTTTCGGGCAATTACGGATAGATACAGAGCGTGCCCCTCATTGTATCGCACGCTCTTCTGCATTTCACCGAAATTTCACTCCGTTTCAGCGTGGTGCCAACTTTAAACAGGCCTAGTAGACTTCACCTGAAACTACACGTGGCGTATTTATCTTTTGATAAAAACGGACATGGCTAAAAGTGAGATGCGGAACAAGGAATCAATCAATAGGTCTATGTTCGTTTGTTGTGCAGGTAATCCAGGCTTGCTATGGAAGAAGTCGTGTTGTCCACAATCAGTCCTTTGCTCATCCGCGCGTTCATCCGTGCGCTCGGAGTGGACCCATGCTCCAAACTTCGGCGGAGTTCACGTGCACTAGACAAGACCCTCTGGAAGAGTTGCCCACCCTGTCTGGGATGGAGTTGTAGAGTCCTGTCAGGGTCGCGCGACAAAAAAAATAGACACAGAACAGACGGTGAAAACAGAATCACGACGAGATCAGCCGTAATCGGCTTTGACACCAACTTAAAGAGACAGGTCCCGCGTGTGTGTGTGTGTGTGTGTGTGTGTGTGTGTGTGTGTGTGTGTGTGTGTGTGTGTGTGTGTGTGTGTGTGTGTGTGTGTGTGTGTGTGTGTGTGTGTGTGTGTGTGTGTGTGTGTGCCCGCGCACTGTCATTCTGCGCTTAAGCCTCCCCATGGAGCCTCTACCTAGAAGAGCATAGAGTTGGGTCAAAAGTTTGTATCAGGCGATGCTTAAGAGAGGGAAGTGTGTGATCATTTAGCCTAATGCTTGCAATTATGTTGGACTACATGCAAGCATGAAAATACAGATAGCCTAAAACATCATGGGCTGGCTAAACAAAACAGTTAATGTGAGGTGAAGTCAACACTTGACTGCGAATAAAAACTAGAGCATTTGAATGGGCTTAATTAAAGCCGCAAGTGGAGTGAGTCGAGTGAGGCCGAGATCGGAAAGTGGCGCCATCAAGTGGATAAAGACATGAATCTTAACTATAAACGCTTCTTAGTTTTTGGCGTTTGGTGATCAAACTTGGCTATGGCTATGTTAACGTGTGTAAATCCTGGCTGTCTAAAGCTTATTGTGTAAAAACGTACTACAACAGCTGAATCAGCATATCATCTATCTACATATTTTACTACGGACCGGGATAACCCACTGCCTTCAACATCTGGACACCCAGTTGTGTAATAAGACTTGACAATAATATACTAAGACTGACTTTTCCCAAAGAAGCCACAAAAAAAAAAAAAAAAAAAAAAAAAAAAAAAAAACCTGCTTGACCAGGGCTATGAAAAATAACGCCTTTCGTCCCTGCTGGGAATCCTCGCAAACTCACAGATCAATCTAGTGATCAGGTTAGTTCAAACTAAGCACACAAATAAATGCTTAAAATTTCAACAAGAGTGGGGTGCATGTCAAAGTACTGCCTGGGCACTACAGGAACATAGTAAAATATATGAGGATTAATGTCCTGCTGAATTGGACCAAATAACTTTAAAGAACACATAGGCTATTGTGCTCTGTTTCTATAGGCCTAAATAACAAACAATAATATATCTGACGAGATCAGGCTTTGTTACGGCGGTTTAGCCACGCAAACATACATGAATCAGTTGAAACTAATATAGTAAACTACAAAAGTAAACTAATGATGAGGGAACACAGTCATAGTTGAAAACTTATAAAAGTTTATTTTACATAGCCATTTTTTCAAAATCCTACAATCCAACCACAGTCTTTTAGCGAGACAAAAACTTAAGATAAGATTAAACATATTTTATAAATATTATTGGAATCTCACCACAGTCTGTGCGTCTGATATGGTAAAAAATGTACCATGACTTTTGTTGTCAGAGTAGGCTAATCCTATGACTATTCACCTTATCGGAGGAAAGAAAATACAGAGGTGTCCAAACTATGGCCCGGGGGCCATATGCGCCACACCCAAATTGGCCCAAATGATCATAAATAGAATTTCATAAATAGAATTTTTACTCCAAACTGATGCAAATGTAACTAGTTGTACCATTAATATAGGAGGCATGTCATACTCCCAGATGGGGGGAAAGGGACATTTTTCTCTATTGATTAGCCTATATTGTACTTTCAAATATCTGAGAGGTAAATTAACAACAAAATGTCCAAGTCACCTGAAAGCCTGCAATAGCATACTTTTTATGTAGTCCGTGTCTGCAAAGGCTTTCTCTTGTCTGCTCATAAAACCAGTGGGATTATGAGATTACATCTCAAAATACTGCATATAATAAACACACGATTTTTTAACTTGTCTTTCAACCATTTTCAAGTGAAGAGTAGGCCATTGAGTATCCATTAAAACAATATATATATAGAGAGAGAGTAAGGGGCGGTCAGTTGTTACTTACTGGACACAGCCGACACCTTAACACCCGCAGAGTAACTTTTGCAATTATTTTGGCACACGATCGTGTGAGAAAAAAAAAACTGCGATCAAGTGCTGACCTCTAGTGGTGATGAGACAAATAACCGATTGTACTCGGTTACTATGGCTACATCTAGCCAAGTTAAAGTCCATTATAGCATATTATAGAAATCTCAAGAGATCTGATCACATATATATGGTGGATTGTCATAGTGATTTCTGATGCTATAAATGTGATTATATATAAATCACATTTGTTGTCATTTTGTCATTTTACTTTGCTATTTAAAACAATGTAATTATAATATAATTTAAATCATGAAAAGATGTTAGCTCTACAAAGATTTAGGTTGACACAGACAGCACTTATACTTCAACACCTCCACAATGAACAATTTCCTTTGTTAAATTACAACATGTGCAGCAGCTCTGTCTCCTTCATGGTTGTCATGGAGATGTCATTGACTAGCAAGATAATGTACTTCTGTATCTTTTTATTGTATTTATTTAATTTTCACACTCACACCTTTTGAAAACCAACATTAGATGCAAAGAAATAACAAATGTGTTGCCACAAAGCTTTTCTTTGCAGGTTCAGTATTTTCAACCTCTCCTGTCCTTCCTCTCTCTAACTCTCTAGAGCACTCAAGCTTTGGTTGCTACTGCGGAGAGATGGATTAACCATTTCTTGGAGCTGCCCACCATCATCACCAGCACTTGCCTGTCACTCTGCCTTTGATTTCACACTTAGTTCGAGAAGAAAACAGGCTGGAGAGGAGTTTCTGTCTACCCCACGTATACTGAGTCAATGCCCTGCCACCAAGAGCAGATGTCTACAAGAGAGGACTGACTGCCTAATGTAAGTACTATATCTACAATTAATCATAAGTCACATTCCCGTCACAAGTATGTTGTTTACATAAGAACTCTACGTGCATCTGTATTAATTATTCTGTATACAATCTTAATGTGAAGGACGATACTCCCTTGTGTGGATATAGGATGGGACATGTTATAAAACACATATACATTCAACAGTCGTGAGCTCATAGATGATGAGTGTTGTTGGGCTGTCGAGGTGAAGTGGATTTATTCAGGCTGCATAATGGGATGCCTACTGCAGGGATTGGAAGGCTGCGACAGGGAGTAAAGCCACAGAAGTGCCATCCTCTCTCCACTATAAGGGACATACTCTATTACAACACTGTTTTTTGTGTATTTGCCTCAGTTCAATAAGTCAAGAGCATACAACATGTAAGTTGAAGCAGATGGTGAAATTAGTAGCTGGAATACATTATACAGACATGACATAACAGCAGCTTCATAATCTATTAGACTGTGGATTTAGAGCACTAGACTAGAATGAGAACAATGTGCTACTATGGATTAAACAGTAAAAATCTGAATTTAGATTTATCTAGATCTAGATTTATGCTGCAATATGTATTTGAAAATAAATGTTCATGTGATCTGAATAACTATAGATGGTGTTTCAGCTGCACAATCAAACCCAGCTATGATGTCAATAGTGACGAAAGCAACAGAATGAATGAAGAGAAAAACACTTACACTTTATCTGCCAGCTTCAACAGATGCAAAAAATAAGTTGACTGACCAAAACCATTCTATTTTGTTTCAGCATTCCTTCCCCATTTATGAAATTACCAGTTACTCTGGATTTTAAACTATTGCATAAAACAAATCTCTCACTAAATCTGTCTTCTGTTGTTAGCAATCTGCAATTACATTTAAGCCTACCACATATGCAGTCTATAGGCTATTGATTTAAACATTAAATCTGATCTCCATGTCATTCAAAACAATAGCGTTATAAACAAAATCTGCTGGACATTTTGTTGGCTAGTTTGGATAAAAAAATGCAATGTACTACAGCATACTTAAATTTTTTTTTACTTAAATTTGTAGTTGAAATTAACAATGAACTTGAAAATAATGGTGAAATATAATTGCACAAATTGATTGTCTGAGAAATACCAACACACACGCTGCATACAAAAAATGTGTTATAATGCAAAATTAAAGGATAAAAAACATTAGTGACAATCAAGCACTCTGGACTGAAAACTGTTATTCATGAATCAATTTGTCTTTTGTGGTTTCTAATTTGTGCTGTTTTTTGTCTTCCATGTACATGACTCATGCTGAAAATGTGTCTGAGACATTCATAACTGCCACATTTGCTGGATCGTTTGAGTGAACCAAGGACAAACAATACAAAAGGCAACAGAAAGCAGCAGCTGCTGATGAAGTTGCAAAGCAGCAAATAAAAAGAACAAATGAAGATATGCAAAATATTAGTATAAGTGAACGGCTATTGGCAGCTACAATGCCTCACAAACACCCGGTCCAGCCTGCAAGTTGGCATGTTTTAAATGTGCAAATACTATTTTATGTGAATATTTAAAACATATTCACCCAGAGAATGCCATCATACTTTGGCTTTATCCGCAATGTATGCAGAAAGTTTTGAATATCAGACCATGCCCAAAACCCTCTATTGTTAGAAAGCTGAGGATAAAAACTGTATTGTAATGTAATACCACAACAACTCAAAGCTAGTCAAGTCAACAGTATTAGGGCTTCGCAAGAAGAAAATGTACCTTTTGGAATGGCCAGACTTGAATACAATCTCCAATTCAAATATTGTTCCTAAACCAAAAGACTAGGAGCTGATAACATATGATTAGTAATAATATAAGTATTCATCAAGTATGCAACCCATTTTGTTTATTTATGTTTTTATTTACAAAAAAAACTGTTTCAGACTTTTATATATTTACTGTACATCAAATCCAACACAGACATGAAATGATGTGCTTTTGTTTTTTTGCAAATCTCTATCCCTTCAGATCTCAGAGTAGAGCGATGGATGGAGCAGCTGCTATTGCTGACGTCTCTCTGGACACTGCTAACCCTCTGCTCAGAGCGGTGTTTCTGCGGCGTCTGCGTCTCACTCGGCTGCTTTTGGATGGAGGAGCGTATGTGAACGAGAGTGACAGCAGGGGCCACACCCCCCTCATGGTGGCCTGCAGAACTCCACACTCTGATGGCCAGAGCGCCAGCAGGGTCAAACTGGTGCAGTTCCTGCTGGAGAGAGGAGCAGACCCAAACATCCAGGACAAGACGGGCCGCTCAGCTCTCATGCATGCCTGCAGGGAGCTGGCCGGGGCCGAGGTGGTGTCCCTGCTGCTGTCCAGTGGAGCAGACATCAGCCTAGAGGACCAAACAGGGACCTCTGCACTGGTCTATGCCGTCACTGCTGGAGACTGGAAGGTGGTCAGGCTGTTGTTAGACACCTGCAAGGCCAGTGGAAAAGAGGTCATTATTATAACAGCAGATAAATTGCCATGCGGCACATTACAAGCAAAACAGTACCTTAGTATGCCACCAATCAGCCCCACAGACAAAACGTCATTGGCTGCTCCTCCTACGTCTCCTTCTGAAGTCCAGCTCATCACCTCTCCCCAGATTAGCCCCACGACCTCTGTATTGACACTGCCCATTTTCTCCTTCAAAGAGACTTCAGACAGTGGGGTCAGCAGGGTCAGCTCGCACCCCTGCTCTCCATCACGACTTCGAGCTGTGGGTCAAACTGCCATCAATGGACTTCAACAGCCACTGCTCAGGTTGAACTCAGAGCCATGGTTGAAAATCCCTGCTTCTATGCTAAACCAGCAGCTACATGCTAACATTGAACAAGCTCCAGACATAAACCATAATAGATTACAGAGAAAACATGTTGCCAGTGAGGACAAAAACTCAGCTACAGAAAGTTTGAAGATGTTTGAAGACAGCCTATCAAGGGAGAGAAAAGCAGGAGTTAAACATTTGGGTCACAAGATTTCCCTTCCTGGTCTTCTCTCTCCTCACTCAGCTTCACACCCCAACTTGCATTCTGAAAATTTAGGAGATTCAACAATGACCACGTCTGTTTCTTTTCCCAACAGAAGAACACTAGGCACTGCATTTAACAATGCTTCCTCTTCAAGTCTTTATACCATTATTCAAAAGCGTAATTTAGGGTCAGACATCTACAGCTCTGATCCACAGATAGCCATGAATACAAAGAATATTCCTGAGGAGCCAGAGGAAGTTGTGGGTCAGACACTAGAGGGGAACAAGCTTTTGCCAGTACGCTGCTCCAGCACACTGGGAGCGAGGGAACCGCCACCCACACAAAGCCTGAACCGAAGAGTGCTGTCCCGGTATGAGCGCAGAGGATCAGGGACGCTCCTCCAGGATCCCCACTCACAAAGCAGCAGGCCCAACATGCTGCCACCGCTGAACAGCTCAAAAACATCTGTGCTCGGAGTCTATAGCCTGAGCTCCAGCAGCGGAGCTGAGAAAGAGTGTAATCAGAGAACTTTGATTCCCTCGGCTCCTCCTGGGGCCCCAAAGGAGCTGACCAGGCGCATGCTGCTAAGGAGACACTCGATGCAAACTGAATACAAAACCTCTGTATAAAATGTCAAGCAAGATTCACAAAAAGTAGATGTTTAATGGGAAATCATTTCAAAGTCTAATTGATCTAGTCTAATGTATCAGGGACGCATTCCGTGAAAATGGTTTAATTATTGAAACAATTTCATTTTTCCACATAATCAAAACCTCCATAATGGAGACCCTCCATAACCAACAGTCTGACACTCCTCTTGTGTAAATTGTACTGTTTTTAGGTAATTGTAAAATTCTTTCTGTGGTGAAATACGTCAAAGCCATTTCTTTAAAAGTACGCTTTGTAGCTTTTCTAGTGGTCTCACATGCTTGTATCCATCCAGATGTTATTGCTTTTGCTGGAATGTGCAACGGTTTATCCACATGAAGACAAACAGGTGGCGTTTTTCAACATATTTTTGAGCAATGAAAACACTTGTAACAAAAAAAAAAAAAATCATTAATGTCATATTGTGGAACATTCCAGGCAATAACTTTACCATGGAAACAAGCAGGTGGCAGACCCTCCACCTGAAGTTACATACTGTACCTTTAATTTTGATCATTTTTGGTCCCCAACATTGTGAAACATTTGTTCTCTTGGTTTAGGAAAAAGCACTTAAATGAAAATATCTTTTTATGAGCCAATAGCATCACTGTGAGCGCTTTGTTAAAATGTGATACCGTCTGTCAGTGAAGCTGTAGTCCTCTTTTTCAAAG
Organism: Taenioides sp. WSHXM2023; assembly: GCA_029959045.1. NCBI lineage: Eukaryota > Metazoa > Chordata > Actinopteri > Gobiiformes > Gobiidae > Taenioides > Taenioides sp. WSHXM2023. The sequence goes on from CM057085.1 coordinate 24,041,765, forward strand.
ACTACTGAATGTAAAGTTCTATAGTCATTTAATTTTAGCATCAATAGATGGCAGTATTGACACATTGACGCTTTGCCTACTGCACCTGTCCATCAAACCACCACAGCTTTCAATCCCCCTGTATCTAATGTGTAATCTAAGAATACAACATTCTGGTTAGATCTTCAAGTTAGAAATTGAAGAAGCATAAAATATAATTATATTAATTTATTTAAAAAAAAAATTTACAAGTCACAATGTATTTAAAATGCAAATTGATCAGTTTATATATATTTAAAAACAAACAAACATGTAAATAAAAAAAAAAAAAAAAAAAGCAGGAAGTAAAATTCATTGTCCATGTTTCTCAAAACATTAACCGAAACAGTGTAATTCATAAAAGGGCTAAATTTCTCTTTTTCAAAAATCCTGTACAAAAATAAACAGACATGTGCTCCATTATTCTACATTTCACATGTTCCAGTATCAAAACTGAGCTAAAATAAATACAATAGACACAAATATAAGACTGATTCTAATATGTACACTGGCAAAATACATAATAGTGAATGCTTGTTTGTTTAAAAAGTACAATGTTTCACAAACTCACAATGTCCAGTTCATGCAGACTACTTGCAAACAGAGCAACCCAAGGCTCCATTACTGATCTACCCGTTGGTGTCAGAAACCATTACCACTGTGCCATATGAGACATTGTATGCCCAGTCTGCATCTGCTCACCTGGGAAGGGTGTGTAGTTTATACCTCAGCCACTGCGGTCATAGTCGCTCACCATCTTCTTGATGTGGTTCAGTTTGGCCTTCAGGTACTTGCACCTGCGCTTCTTCATCTGATAATCAGCTGTCTGTAAACAGATCATAATAAAGTTCATGGTAAACCCTTCTGCTTTATTATTATTCATTTGTCTTTAATGGAAGGTACAATACCTTTTTCAAATCCTTTATCCTGTTGTACTCATCCAAAGCATTCTTTAGAGAAAAAAAATACATTAACTTTTTTTTTTTCTTTTTGTTTTACTCGAGCTTCTTTGCATTGTAAAAAAAAAAAAAACCCATCAGAGCACAGACACTCTCACTTGTTTTCCATACATGTATTTTTCAAGTTTAGTGAAAGGCCACAGTAAAAAAAAATCACTGAATATTGCATAATATAGATCTTTAAACTTTATAATTTCTTGAATGGCATGTAGAGTTACCAGGTACTGTGGGCTGCCCTCCTCCAGGTCATCCAACTCTCGGTCCACCTCAGACAGGTTCTTGTTGATGGTGTCCAGTTCGGCCTGCAGGTCCTTGTACTCCAGATGATCCCGGTCAAACTCTCGCTTGTAGTCAGTTCGCTCTTGATCATCTCGAATTGAAGGAAATTCACTGGAACAGAAATGACAATAACTATTATATAACATTAACTGTTTAGTTGCAGCATTTGCTTAAATGGTAAAAGGTGCATACGTGCTAAAGTCATTGTCATCGAGTTCGTCCCCTGAAGAGCCATAGTCTGTGTCGTATCCATCGGTGCGTCGTGGACGACCTGCTCTTCTCTTTTTAGGACGCCCAGCAGAGGTCTCCGCCTCAGAGTTGCTGCTGTAGGGAACACAGGCATTAAGAGGAATGGCTTCCTCCACTGCAGGTCTGTAAAAACAAAAACAAAACAAAAAAAATATTTTGGACTAATTTCTAATTGCAAACAGAACACAAGATCTCTGATTTTTCCATGTTGTCTTTTTGAGATGCTTTGAACATAATTTCTTAAAAGCATAGGCTGTTTTGTAATCAAGTACATGACTCAGATATAGTAACAAGCCTTGTTCTAACCCCACACATAATTGGTCCACATTTGAACCACTAGCAAAAATCATCATTGCACCTTTTCAATTGATGGCTTTCAGTGACCTCTGTTCTACTGGGGGTTGGTTACCATAGCAATACACTACACAAAAGGAAACATAATGCTAATCAAATCAATCAATTAATCAAGTAACTTTATTTATCCTCTGTACATCGAGTACGTTTAGATGGTCTGAATACTCAAGGAAAAAAAAAAATAAATACAAAAAAAAAAATCAACAATGCTACCTATAGCATCTGACTGTATTGTTACCCATTAAAAAAAAATGTTTAACAGCTCAAATCAACTCATTGTTGATTATATTAAAGAAAATTCAGATTATATTTAACGCAAGGGACAGGACTTCAGACAGAGCAATGCCTCGAGTTATTCCTCCCCTAGGAATGTTGATGACATCACTCTAAGTGTATCAATACGACATTCCAGTGATGCACTTTAAAAGTGGAACTATTAATAGATTGAAGGTACCAACGTATTTTTAACTAAACTAGCCACATATCTTATGTTTGGTAGAGGTGGCCAATATTGACAATACAATATTCAGATGATAATTTAACAATGCATCAGGAATTCTCTAAAATGTATCTGTAAGTGTATTGGTTGAGTCATGAACACGAACAGACTATATAATTAACCACAGATGGGAAAGAATATCACTTTATACTCTTTTTGGGGAGATAACACATAGTTTATAACTCTTTTTTAGGTCATCTTTATATAATTTTGTAATAGTTTTTAATCCAAAATAACAATCCAACATACATTTTGATAGATCTCCCACCTCTATTTAAGATAAAGTATTATCTTATCTTATTTGTCCCACAATGGGGAAATTTCATTTTGTACAGTAGCTATAGCTTTCCCCCTGGATGCCAATGGTCATCACAAAATTATTGTTGTAACAAAATTAAGTAAGCACAAACAGGACAAAATTAATAGCTTTGATAAGAACATAGTGGCTAATTTTTTTCACACATGTTCATATAATAGCACATATACAATGACAAACTCACTGTGGGGTGTAGTTGTATGGGGGCTTGTCATAGTTGGAGCTTTCATCATCTAGATGACTCCTGGAGCTCCGCAGCTTCTCTGGATAGTCAGAAATAGGAAGTTCCGTAGGACCTGCTGACACATTGTTGACCTGTAAAAGAGGTTGAGCATTTTTATTTGTGCAATTGTATGTTTTCAAGAGCTTCAGGTCCTTATCCTTTCTGGTATGGGGAGCCTGCATGGACTTGCTCTGAGAATATGTGACGCGATTACTGCCACACCTGTAGCACACACTTCAAAACGGTTTGGACTAACAACAGTGGGCTGTTGAACAGTATGTATCAGCAGTTTCACACAAGTTTCCACAATCATGGCAAAAAACACCCCCAGTGTCATGTTGCATGGTGTTTAGTGTCATTAACTGGCATCATAGTGGACCACCAGCCCAACCTGTTTTACAGCTCTATAGAAGATAAATGAAATAAATAAATATCAACTGTGCCAGGTTCTAAACAATTAATTTGGCTATGAATTAGTATAAAAAGAACAAAATATTAGAGACTGACTACCAGGTCTGAACTTTTCTAGAACTACCAATTGTGAAAACCACCAGATTAACATATAATCCAACCAGAGAATACTTTGTTTCAGTAGAAATATAACATGAAATAAAAAAACATATACTATGTAGATGCCACACCTAGAAAGAAAGATTTTTGCTCTGCACTTCCCCCGATGATAAACAGGTGACTGCGGTCAAACCGGTTGTGTGACTTTTCAAAACTCACCCATGCTTCCACATCCTGAGGAGGCTCCAGCTCATCGACAACCTTTACTCGCTTCCACAAAATGTTGCTCTTTCCAAAGTGCTGGATTTTTTGTCGAGTCTTCAGGGCAAAGACAAGGATGATGATCAACGCTACTCCAATAAGAAAACCAAAAACAATGGCGATAGCCTGAAAAGATTAAATAAAGTTAGTGGCTCATCTTAGGTTTACTGCTCCATTGACAAAAAACATCAAAAGTACAATGTTTGCATTACCTCCTGTGGTTCCACAACACAGTAGTGGTAGAGGTATTGGTTCACAAATACTCCAGAAGGTTGTGGCTGTTGATACTGAGCACATAATCCTGCAATTTGGCTTCCATATGCCGAATTATAGGACTGCGACATGGGGTTCACTGCTACTAGATAAACTATGCTAGCTACTAGCATTAACAAGGCAAGGAAGGCACTGATGATAACTACAGCCAGGTAGAAGCGCCTGCTCTCGGACAGACTCTGATGGGACACAATGATGATGAAGATAACCAAGCAGTAGATGAAGATCAATGCTGCCATGGCAATGATGAACCCTTTGCCACTCCTTGGATCATTGTAGTTTCCTCCAATACTTCCATAGCCATAGTTGGTCCCAGGACCATACATTCCCCCACCACCAAAGCTGCCATATCCACCTCCATATGTACCTCCGTAATTTCCACCATAGCTGCCATAACCCCCATAGCCGAAACCACTTAGTGCTCCCTGGCTGTCCCAAGCAAGTGTGGAGGCAACACAAGCAAAAGTAGCCACACACAAGACAATACAAATGATGGCCATGATTTTGATGACCCCAGGAGGAGAGGTCCAGCGGTAAAAATGCTGAAACTCATCATCTGGGTAGTAGGAGTAGGCAGGCTGAGGGGGGGCAGTACTGAGAGAGGGAAAACAATAATGTAGATAAATTTGTATTAAACCACAATGACAGATAAATAAATACTCACTATCCATTTTCAGACTCATAGGGTGGCGGACTCCCATTTGGCCTGGAGGACATTGTAGTAAGATGACTGAGGATCTGTGAAAGATGTGGATAATACAAATTTGTTACAACTTAAGCACAAAATGTGTTGACCTAATGCCTGTTTTAAATAAAATAGGAATGACAACAAACAACTGACAAGACAGGGGCTCAGAGGGTTTAACGTTATGTTGTTGGAAGCCACGAAATATTTAGCCATGTTAGTACAAAATTAAACCACTAAGTAAAGTTAGAGATAGAGCCTGCACCCCCACCACTAGATTTGATTCTCGAAGTTGACTTACCTATTGCTTAGAGGGCGCCAAGAGTTCTATCTTCTGTAATGTCTTACCTGAAACTGTGTCGCTCATAAACAATGCGGGACACACCTTGACAAGCTCGACTCTCAGCCAGGTAAGCCCCGCCCCTCACACGGTGTTGTATTACGGAACAAAACTCGGAAATAGCCTGTGATGCGATGAGTGGGCAGGCTTTTGGCTCAGTGAAACTGGAAGGTCCTCAGAATTGCTTGTAAAAAGTTTCACTTAAATAACTGTAAAATTTAAATTTAAAATTGTATAAACTTGACCTGTCTGTGTTCCCAGATATGGGGGCCACATGTTCAACTCAAATAGGCTGTAGATTTGACTGATAACAATTCTAATGCAGATTTATTTTTAATTATAAAAACATTGTACACGATGCTTCTCTTATTTCTCAAGACGATAATCCAATCAGAAAGTAGAATGAGCCTCATGTGAGTCTCGCGTCATACAAACTTTCATGTTTATACCAAAATATGTTTACTTTAATATTTAATTTAACCAACTTGAAGGCTTAAGAGTTATATGGGACGTTGAAATTTCACAGGCTGTTTTCTCAAAATGCATTTTTCTCCTATAGGGTCATAAGGATCACCCTTTAAAGTAGCACCACACCAAACTTTCCAGTCCTGTATTTAACACGATTTTGACGTAACGTACAGAAGGATTTTTTAATACCCAATTCCAAACCTGATTTATTATTCCCAGAAATGATCAATATATAAATAAGATAAAAATATAAAGAGGAGATTTTGGTTAAATATCTAATATGACAACAAAATGGAGCAAGAAATTGAAACCTGGCTCTATCTTTTTTAAATTCCTATGCCCCAAAAATTGTCAATTTTTGGCATTTTTACACATAAAATGCCTTATTTTTTATCTGAAAACATAACATGAAAGATTTTTTATTACATTTATGCGAGTACATAAATACAGAAGTTTCAAACTGGTATAGCTAAATTTAAGATTTTTTCCTATTCACCTCCAGTGCCTTGCCAATAGAGGGCAGTTCCTTTAATATAGGCACAAACAACACAAACACAGATGCATAATGAGTCTTTTGTTCTTTTGCTGTTGTTTCTGCTTGTTAATAGCATTTCCTTTAAATTAGACTACTTGAAGGTATGTAAATTCCTTAAAAAACAACAAAGATTTCAGTGCAAAAGTATATGTATTTAGAAAATAGAAATAATCAAAACACTTAAAAGATGAAATTATGGACACTTACAAGTACAAGTACATAGACAATGAAGATAAAAGCATATTGGTCATTTACAGGTCCACAATTGATAACAGTGCGCAACATGTTTAAAATTGAATTCAAGAAAAAAGTAGTCTAAATTAGCATAAGGACTCAGTAAGTTATGTTTAATGAAATGGTGGTGCCGTACATAAAAATATAAGTTAATACACAACTAATAATAGGACAGGGCTTTGCTGATGTTACTAACAAATTAAAGTACTCATCACAGCAGTTCAAAATTTAGCTTGTCAAAGATCAGTCAAGGAATGTTAAAAGGTAATGGACTCATGTAAAATATTTGGTATATATGTCAATTAAAACACAAAATAAGTGGTTATCTTCTTGTGCAAAAACAGTCACAGTGTCAAACATAGCATAGTAGTTTTTTCCCAAAAGTGAGAGTGCATATTGAGACCATCTTCAGTATAAAATATATCAAAATATATATATACAAACACACACAAACTGCAGTGTCAAACAGAGTTCTCTCCAGATTTAGTGTCACATTAACTGTGTCAGAACCACGAGCTGTAGTTTTAACTGTAGCCATCGTTCCACTCCATAACTTTGTCGTACTCCTGGATCTTCTGTTTGATATGGGACAGTTTGTTCTTAAGGTACTCACAGCGCTCCTTCTTTTCAGTGAATGTTGGGTCCTGTAAATTTATAGAAAATGTAAAAATGTTCACTTAATTTAACAGTCTTTACAAAAATGGTCACAATAATGACAAATAATTGGCTTACATTTTTCTTTCTCTGATATTCTTGAAGGATCCTGTTTATTCGATCCACTTCCTGGAAAGAAAGAAACGCTTTCAGGCCAAAAGTATTCACGCTCAAGGCATGGCACAGAGAACACGCTGTGGTGAAACCTCTCAGTTAGCATGGTTCAGAGTGAGCATACGTTTGAGCATGTACAAAATGAATTCTGTTCTGAATATGGTATTAATACAAAGCTACATATGACAGAATAATCACAAGTCAGGTGAAAACATAATTTATAGAGGCAGAAGCTCAGCTTGAAGCAGGAAGCACCAAACACATTCATCTGAACACATTCTCAATATACTTCCTCACTGATTGCATGTTTATTGGTCAAGAGTCTAAAACATTTGCAAAAACAGAACTTATCTAAAAATTAGCATAAGAAGAAGAAACTGAAACTTAACACTTTTACACCAAGTCCCAAATAAAGTGTTAAAAAATTTGAGAGAATGTACCATCTGGCTGGTGGGATGTTGTGGCAGAGTGCGCATCATTGCATCCATCTCATCAAACTTCTTAAGTGTGGCCTGAACATCTAAGTGCAGTTCTTTGTACTCGGCATACTGGTCATTGAAGACAGCCCGGTACTGGTCCCGCTCTTCATCTGTTCGGATTGCTGGATATTTACTGTAGTTTGCACAAAAAAAGTTATTACATTATAATATTTCTGGGATTCAGTTTCCTGTTGTACGACAACATATTGAAGACTTTACACCATTCAAAAGATTTAGTTTTGAAATATTAATTGCTATGTAAATCCATACCCATAATAGGCCTAGGCTAGAGCAGATAAGCTAGTATTTAACACATATTTGCATTAACAGTCCTTTTATTATATTGTATAACCAAAAAGTACTTACGCAATGTAATCTGGCACAATAACCGGCTTTGGGATGTATCCAGATGGTATGGCTCCCTGTAAAACCTTTTTAGGGACTGCTTTAGGACTGGTTTGTATAGGAACAACCGAGGAACCCTGGACTTGCTCGGGAAGTTTGCGTACAGTAGTTGTATCAGGAGCAAGCTGCTGAAACACAGCCATATGGAACTGTACATATACTATTGTGAATGTTTAGGTGTGAAGGGATGAAGGAATGCTTACCAATTCCTGGGATCTCTGCGGGATCTGTGCAGTCAGCAACTGTGTGATTAGAAAAATAGCAGATGCCTATTTGTCATAAATTAGGCTAAAATATTTTAAAAATACAATAGAAAGTTAAAGTATATCAGCCAATGTGACAAACCAATACCAGGCAAACAAGTACAAGGTTCTGAGCTGGACACCATGCAAATTATGTGGCAGGACTATGCTCACAGATGAGGTAATGCTACAATAACAATGCTACAATGTTTCTGCAAAATTAGAAAAACTCACCTCCTGCCCATAGCGCTCCTTATATCTGCGAGCTGCTTCATGTCTCCAAAGCTTAAGACATACTAAGGCTCCAATCAGATACACCACCATAGTGACGAAAAGGAAAATGATGGCTGCAGTCTGTCCAGCCTCTGTCCGGCAAAAAGCGCCATTAATGCTATTGTTGAAGACTGGATAGGAGCAGAGCCCACCGCGTGTCGTGTCTCTGACGTAAACAATGCCTGTCAAAACAAAATACTGTTCAAATATTGCATTTTTATACTTAAAGCAAAATGAACACAAAAATTATGTTGCACTATTAAAGTGTAAAGTGTACCTGCAGCCAAGTAGAGCACAGCCAGAGCCAAGTTTATAGTGAACTCTGTCAGAGGCCACCAGTTGGAGTCCAGGAGGATGGTGCGGTAGTACATAGTCATCCCGAGCACTAGTACAATTACAGTGACCAGCCAGGCCAGTCCTGCCACCACCAACACAAATGGCGTTTTAGGGCCAGAGTAGTAAGCCCCACCTGTGCCTGCCCCATATGCCCCATATGCCCCATATGGCGCCCCTGGGGATGAGTATCCAAACATATTAAACCACTCGTTGTCTTTATGGATGTAGGCACACACACAAGCAAACACTGCCGCCCCAAGCAGAAGTTCCACACAGCCCAGGATCCTCAGCAGCCCGGCCCAGGACTTCATGTAGGCGTAGCGCTGATGGTACTGCTCCACTCGCTCACTGTAGGTTAACGCTGTGTGGTAAGTGCGTCCTGAAACAGACTCATGAGTGTCCTGTGCTCCCAGGAGCTCCTTGTGGGAGTTGTAGCTGCCACCTGAGCCTGAGCCTCCATAAGGATCACGATAGGAGCCTGGGACAGGAGAGGGTGGGGGAGAGCAGGGCACCCCCTCTGTGGTGCTGTTGTTGTTGTTGCATGAGGAGCCCAGCATGGACCAAGGCTTCTCACTGCTGCGATTACTCGATCTGAAAAAGTTTTTCCAGGAGTCGGGAATAAAGCGATGCACTGGTTTTATGTCTATTGCAGGGTCGATGTCTGTGTTAGCAGTGTCCTCGCTACCACTGGGGTCAAACTCTGGGCCCACAGGGGGCTGGTCTGGTAGAGGCGGTGGTGGAAGAGGATCTGTACTTCGAGCTAGACTCCTGGAGGTGTGTTCTCTCATTGGCTGAGCATCTCCAGGTAATGAGTCTAGGGGGACCTGATCATAGTAGGGCGCCTGGCGGGCTCGCTCAGTGCGTCCGGTATTACCTCCTCCATGGGACATGGGGAAACTGGTGGGCCCTAAGAAGTCATCAAAGTCAAAGTCATCAATAAAACCTTGCTTACACAAATATCTTAAATTTGGATCAGTAAGAATATAACTAAAACACCATAAAATCACCTTAAGGAAGCCAGTGATTAGAAAAATGCTTCATCAAACATGAAACAACCCTTCACCAATGTCTTAGAACTCCAAAGAAAAGCTCTCAACCACAGCCTGCATGAACAGCACCCTATAGCAAGTCCAGATTGTATTTTTGTGCTTCAAGCTGATAAAGATCAATAGACTAGAAACCAAGTGCTTTTTACTTACCAACAAAAGTTGCAGACAGTACAAAAATACACTCTTGGATGTCAAGACGATTTTTACTATGCCAATCTTTTAGTAGTGATCTTCAGCGGTAATTATGTGTAAAAACAGTGTTTAAATACCTCTTTCACACGCAGTCACTCAACACGACTTACATTGGCTTGCAGCTCACTATGCAAACCATTCATGAACAGATGGACAATCTAAAAAGAGCATAGACAATTATGAGGGCAAATATATCCATAAAAAACATATTTTATTTACTTTATTTACCACTTTTAGCTAAGTTACAACAACAGATAGGGAAAGCCATTTGTCTGTTTTTGACCCCCTGGACCTAGATTGACAACTTGCCTCCGCCTTTGGAGAGCAGATGAAAAACAAGTGCGTTACTAAGCAGTAGCAGTAGTAGTAGTAGTAGTAGTAGTAGTAGTAGTAGTCTGTCTGTGGCAGTCTTGTCATACGTAATAATGTGTGACTGAGTAGTTATAATTACAGGCCTACAGTAGACATCAGTTTAAATCTTCAGAGAAGGCTACAGTAGGTGGGCAATCAGAGGCCTATTAAACCTGTTGTTGTGCCGCCCGTGCGTAATGGTTTTTGACACCGTACCGGTGTATAGACCACGAGAGCAAAAATGCAACAAATATTGTATTGAACACATTATAGGTCCCCCAAAACTGAGTTGAGTTTTGTTAAAAAAACAAAACAAAACATTAAAAAGCTGCGATCTTCAGTGACGCCCCGAGGAAGTAAAGTTTTAAGAGCTTCAACACGGGTACTGACTTTATGGTCTTAAAGTGACCTTTACAGCTGCGTTGCTACATTTAAGTTTGTAATGACTGCATCTGTATGTTTTTATGGTATTTAGATATGCGGAAAATACAGACGTTTCTTACCTTGTCTCCAGTCCTCCCTTTCCTTTTCTTTCTCCCATTTCAGTAACGTTACACCCAGGTTTCCTCAGGAGCACCACGTGACCTGCCCATCCCTGTGACGTTGCTGGTACGAGGTACAGTGTTTGTAAATGAATAACTCACCTGAGGCTTTGATACCATGACAGACTAATGCAAATGTAAACTACACTGTAGTCCTGCTGTGTATCCTCCTGCTGAGACGTTTGCATACATCAACATTTAATACAACAACTGGAAATAGTATTCATGTAATTCTCCTATTTATATATATTATAGGCTAGTTGAGTCTTCTTTATACAGGCTACTACTATATTTTATTAATAACTAGAATACGAGACAGACCTTGTTTGCATAAAGTAAAGATTTCCATTTTACAAAGTCAATGTAAAAAAAAAAAATAGGCCTACATAAGGGAGATCCAGTATACTTTTATTGTTAAATCACTGTAAGACTGTTCCTGAAATGCTATTCTGACAGAACAGATTTGTGCTTGAGTGAGTCATATTTGAAATGACAACATATTCATGTCACATTAACCTGGAGACAGATGATTGTCGTTTGAACAGTACTGAGGTGAACAAAACTGCACACTCACATTAACATACCAAACCAGTAGGCCAACAGGGACAGTTCAAAGAAACATGGACACACTGTAACTTGGACATTTAAAAGACAAAACACAAGAACTGGCTTCATCAAAAAGTACTTAGATTGACAGGGACTTCTTTACCTTTAGAACTTCATTAACCTTTTTACTGTTGTTTAAATAATGCACCCTAATTTACCCTCAATATGGATTCATTTGCACTCAATCATGTTTGCAATGAAAGATGGGAGTTAGTTACAACACAGCCACAAATGAATACACTATTACATATTGATATATTGCATAAGGTTAATCATCAAGTATTACTACAGGCTGCTGCAGTGTCTGTACTAACACGGGAAATGGCTTTTTAATTGTTTGCAGTCATTGAGTCTGTGCAACTCAAACAGCATGTGTGAATAGGAATGTGATATTTAAAATGGCATACACTCCTGTCTAAAGGGAAGTCTACAATGTTTATACTCAACATAGATATTGTGACACACATTTACTGTTATGTTAAAAAGATTGCCATTTGGGAATATCTAAAAAGTCTAAAAGATGCAGTTTTACCATAAAAAGAAGCACAGCCAAACATTCCCAAATCCTATGTCTATGCAATGTAATAGTTTTTGGAGTGATTTTGTTCTCCAAACACCAATTAATAACTAACAACGTTACATTCATACAATGTAAATTTCTGATTTAGTCTTAGATATATTTCAAATCAACATAGTGTGACTATAATTAAAAAAGATTAATTTATAATTCTAAATCCTAACCATTAAGCAGCTGAAGTGAATTAAATACTGTGATCTGTAAAGTGCATACCAGCATTAAGTGGACACCAGCATAATGACAATGATAAAATATCTGCTTTAACACACACTATACAGAAATATGGCTCCCTTTTGGTCAGCTTCCACTTGTGTGACCACAAGCTATTCATTGTAACAAATACCAGCATTGTGAAGAGAACAATTAAAGGGAAATTCATATACCTCTTCTGATTTAAATAATTAACAACCTTAAAAAATTAACCACAGGAAAGCAGCAGACTGGGAGGTTTTGCATTGCAGTGACATCCATGTAGACCTTTTAGTATGGGATTTGATTCTGATAATACTGCAGCATATCATAGGTCTTGCTCCTTAAAGTGGGGAAGTTAATAGAAAAAAGGTTTAGACAAATTGAATAAATCTGTAGCCAATCAAACAGCATGAATTATGCCTCACCTGCTACTAAGGAAACAGCTCTGAATGACTTTGATCATGAATGCTGCTGCCTCTTTCTCGCTCATTTGTGGGTTGAATCGTCCTCTGAAAAGCAAAGAAAAGCAAAAAAAAAAAAAAAAAAAAATGCTATTAATCTTGAAGATAGTTAGATGTAATTAATACTGTATGAATTATCTTTAAATGCAGTGCTTTACTTACTTTAAAAGCTTAATGGTTTGCCCTCTGAAGCATGGCAGTCCAGTGTCCAGCATCAACGTCACTAATGAAACTACTGCATCCATGTAGGGTCTGTTTAACAAGAGTAATTTTTAAATCATTTTTTTCTTTTCTAAGTTGGAAAATTCACAGTGCAGCATGAATGGCTTACCGTACAGCCAGGTATCCCCTGACACACATCTCCATGAACCACTTGAAAGGTGTAGCTTCCATTTTGCCTCCCATAATCATGACCATCTCATCAGTCAACTTGATGTCTGGCTCCCAGCCGAGGTTACCACCAGGGGAGCTCTCAAACATGAAGCCAAAGTCTAGGGAAAAGCAGTTTCACAGTTTTACATATTTATTTACATAGAGAAACTACTACTTTTACAGGTCTATATTTCTATGTTGTACCAATGTGAATGAGATGGCCCTTGCTGTCCAACATGATGTTCCCATTGTGCCTGTCTTTGATCTGCAGCAGAAACAATAGAAGACTATAGGCAGCCATACTGCGGATGAAGTTATACCGAGCCTGTGAAAAGAAAAGGCATAAATTAAAAAGTTGTAATTTACAGCGTGTTTACAAACATAGTATGAAAGACTATGCACCTTTTGGAAAGCTAAAGTGGATTCATCTCCGTATTGATTACGGAAGTAGTCATACATTCCAAAGTCTGTCTGTCTGCCAAGTTGGTCACGGGACTTACAGTCGGGGATGCATTCAATGACACCACACTATGAAATATGAAATGAAAACATTTTAACCACAGTAGTAAGAGGGTATTATATAAAATCTCTGTACATGCATTATAAGAAATATTAAAGAGTTACCCCTGGAGCTGTTGCTACCACTCTATATGGAAAGACAAACAAATCCAAACCAACCAACTGGAAAATATTCTTAAAAAGGCCAATAATTTGTAGAGCAAGCATGTCCTAAAAGGTGCAAGAAGGCACACAGCAACAATATGAGTTTACAGTCATCAGCAATATGTAACACAAATGTGGGACAAAACAATCTAAATGTTATGACCTGTCTGCAGTCATCTCCCACTTTAAAAATGGCTGCTTGCCAGCAAACTTTGTGAGAGCCATCTGGATTTTCTTCTCCATCTTCTACTGAGTCCGAGGGGCAGCGTAGGCCTTCCCTCTCCAGCTCACTCACACCACAACGCTTTACTTTGAACTTAGCGAGGTAGGGTGCTTTAGCAGCACTGCAAAAAAAACAACAACACATAATCATTTTAATAAAGAGCATTTAACAATCAATATAACAAATGTGTCATGTAATAAGTCACACCTCTGCATAGGTGTTCCGGATTTATAATCAATATCAAGAACAATTGCTTCAGGATTACTTGGCAAGTAGCACCCTGTAGGCACGACATCAGTTATTCAATGCTCAAAAAACATGAAACCTGCAGACTGCATGCCAAGAAATGTGACAAATATACTGTACCTGGTTGAACCTTAATGTCAGATAAAGCCTTAAGACAGGCCCGTTTTCTCTCCTCACCCTTTGGAACAGGCCTAAAATTACAAATAGATAAGACTGTACCAAGACTAATACGGAGAAAATACTGTGTACTTAAATTGCTAAGGGCTTTACTTGATAATGGCTGACACATTGGTAATCTTGTTGAAGAAGTCAAACTCTCTCTGGTAAAAATCCTTTGCTGGTCCGGACAGTGAGTTGATGATTTCCTCAACCATTTGCTCCAGTAGCTCTCCAATATCAGCTAAAGATTCACGCAGAAGTTTTAGATAAAATCACTTATACCTACATTTAATAAGACTTTTTGTTTACGATCTTTCTGATGTCCTTCCTCATCCACGAAAATGTTGGTCTTCATGTTCCAGATAAACTGATGAGCAAGTAGCTGGGATTTTTGGGCTGCCCAAAGGATGTACTCCCGCACATAACCCATCTAAAAAGAAGAAGAAATCCATGTGCCAATATAGTCACAAACCTGGCACCTACACACCTACAGCAAAGCCAGCAATGCTTAAAGGTACTATGTAACTTTTCTAGTAGATGGTCCGCCACTTGCTTATATCCATGTATAATGGCTTTGCCTTAAACTAACCCAGTATGGTATGATTGTATTTGTTCAATCACAGGTGTTTTTATTGCTCAAATATACCTTGAAAAATATGCATGAGAGGCCACGCCGCTTACAGAGCTGAGCCGTAACTTGGCCATGTGGCATCACCTACTTTTCCATGGAGACAAATAACACCAACCTAACACATTTACCTTATCATAACGCAATGCTTGTACAATCTGGGGGATGTAGAACAGAATTGCATCCTAGAAAAAAAGAATGACAACATACACAGTGTTAGGTATATCGATTGTGTAGTACCAGTGAGATGTAATTAAACTTACCGGGGGGAAAGAACGCAGGACCTTGACGCCGTACTGTGCAGTGAGTGGATGTGGTGGGTACATGCTGCTGAAATAGGACAGACCAGTGGGAGGATCAGCTGGGGCCCAACATAAGATATGGCTCAGCTCAGGGGAGTCCGCATCAATTGTGTGCCAGGTCACTAAAAACTAGGTAGAAACAAAAAAAATTAAACAACAACCAAAATACTGAAATTATAATTGCTTAATCAATCACTTTCAAAATTTTACTTTTACAGCTTCTGGTACATTGCTGACAGCTCCAGGGTCAAGTCTCACCAGCCGGGTCACTTCAGCAACAATGGCGTCATTTTTGAACCTATCAAAAATACCAGTCAATTTTGTATAGGCTTAAAATGTGCCATGACAGTACGTGAACAAAAAAAAAAAAACCTTGCTGGAAGCTGCATTGCCAAGTATGGTGCAATACTCCAGGCCAAATTCACATTGTCCTTCCACTGTTTCTCAGTTAGACTGATGTATTTGGATCTCCAGTTGGAGATGCTAGTTTCCACAGACTGTTCAGTGGCAATGGTTAGTTCCTGGGTGGAAAGCGGATTGTACCATGTAGTCAGGCGCTCAATCTCACTGGCCTGGAAAAACAAGACGTCTTATTTTGTTACTCAGTATTTTGCAGGATTGTAAAAAAACAAACAAACAAACAAACAACAGAAAGGTCCCACATCATTCCCTTGCTTAAATCATCCCATCCCATAATTAAAACAAAGGAATTAAAACAATGCATTATCAGAGCACTCACCAGCAATGCCAACAACAGAGTTCTGCGTTTTGTATAATACTTATGAAGTTGTGTTCCTCTGTTACTTTTCTTTGATGTGCCTAGAAAGAGGACCAAGCAAATTCAAATGGTGTAGTTTTTCTGTGTTTTCCTTTGATGCAAAGATTGCTTGTAATTAAAAATACCTGACTTCTTAGATGCAGTGGACATTCCACTGGAGAGAGGATATGTGTTAATCCACCCTTGACCACTCTGCTGAGAGCGAGAGCTGGAGTCCATGTTGCTCCGGAGGTCAGCAGCATTCATCACTGAGAGACTGTTCAATGATGGGTCTTGATTGTCTGTTCACAGAGAAAACAATTAACAAAACAAACTCTATTGCTTTAAGTTAAAACATGACCAACGGTGTAGATGTTCTGAATAAAAATGAGTCCTATAAGTGCCCTACTGTTTTAATGGTCATGCAGGGAAAGACAGCAGGAGATGATAGCAGTCCAAACCATTGGTCTTGGGTCAGATAGTATTTACATTGCAGGGTTATTGTAAATATGGCCCAGGATCAGTGGTTTATGATAAAGATAATGTTGACCTAGAACATGAATGGATGTATGGCTATGCAACCATGTCTTTGTATGGATTGTTGGGAATGAAAAGGGCAGGATATTTGAGAAAAAAAACACTTTTTAATTGAAATTTAAAGATTATAATTGAGCAATTTAGTAAACTGTGAGTAGGGGGCAGGTGGAGGGGCTGATAAAATGAATACCATGCATCTTAATGCAGATGCCAAATTTGCACTTATCCTCACAGTTGCTTCAAGTATTTTAGAAAAGAACAAGTGGAATAGAAAGTTGGAAAAGGAGATCACAAGAAAAACACGTAGAATATATTGGGGGGGGGAAAAATGAAAATGGTTTGTTAAGAACAATAAGTCATCAGCAATGTGAGGATATCCAGGGACAAATTTGACATGCGCAACAGCATGCCCCTGCTGCAGTGCAGTCCAAGCTCCTCCACGTTAGGCTTACTCAAGATAGATATCGGAGAAGTGCTGGACACAATTAGCGATCCAAAAATTCCAGCAGAGAGGGTGCTCGGGACAGGGCTAGTACCAAGCTCACCGGGTGGGACCAATTGACACGCAGCCAAGTATTTCTTGTCAGAAAGGATGCTTGCGTAGAAACGGATCATTACACTGATGTCTTCACGTAGTCGCTTGTCGCACTGAGTTGGGAACTTTGGGGTAACGCTAAATCAGTTTTAAAAGCAATTAGTTTGTATATAATTTAGCATTGCTTATCACAGATGAGTAACTAGATGGTTAAAAGTTACCCAAAGTAATCAAAAGCAGTAGAGTAGATTTTTTCACGAAGAACATTTCTAACAGTGGCATTTGTGACCACATCAGAATGAAGCAAAGCCAGACCCAGAGTAAGCAATCTGCAACACAAAAATATTACAACAATTAAAAGCACAAAATAAAACCCAACACAGTTGCATTAATGTAAAAACTACCTGAAGCGAGGTCCAATGGCAGCTACATGACGGTTGAGACTACTTTGACTGCCACCAACATTAAGAGACAGAGAACGCTGGAGCAAGCTGCCAAAAATCTCCACTTGATCTGCACTAGAATATTTTGCTATTTCAAACCTCTGGACTAGAAACTGTGGAAAGAAACACAAGTTACTTGTTTGAAAAACTTTATCTACAAAAATGTAAAATCAAACCTCTATCCAAATGTGGTGAGGGGTCACATCTGGAGGACAGGGCACAGGCTGACTTTCTTCAGATGCAGCAAGAGGATCAGCCTCAACTTGAGCATCGGAAAATAGACCCATCTTCAACTCCACAGTCATCTGCCAAGCTCCTGCCATCTCCCGCATAAACTACACAACCAACAATGCACCAAAGGTAATAACAAATCTGTTTGTGAGAAAAAAACACAGAACATAATGCTGTCAATCATCTATACCGGGACTTCAATTCCAGCACGGGCTGCCAGCAGCCACTCCCAGCAGGCAATAGCAGTCTCCATGCCGTGCTCTGTAAACATCTTGAGAGGAGACCAACAGAGATGGTGCAGGAGCTGAGGGTCACAATCTAAAGAAAATGAATGCCACAATCAATATAAACACTAGAGAGAAAAAAGGCAAAAAGTGAAGAAGAAAAGAAAGTGAACCCTTTGTGCTGATGAGCAATGCAGCCAATTTGAACATGGCCTCAGTGAATGCCTCAGGCTGTGCAGAATCCAAAGCTTCCCCCATCTGTTTGATCATCAGTCGACTCAAATCAGACTGTCCTTTAACTGCTTGGACAAAGTGGATCATGCCCGATACCTACAAAGACAATTTGTTCAAATATCAGTTTAGTTTTTAGCAATTTAATGTTTTTTTTTCTTAAAGGGTAATTACCTCTCCAGCATATCGGTTTCTGAGGTTTAGTGATGCCATGAAGTTGGAATAATCCTTCTTGACACAGGCAGGCCTTTCGGTCAACTGAGTGGACTATAGTTTGATAAGAAATGCACAAAGAAGCATAGTAACTTTCATGATGTTATGTAAATTATAATATATATATTTACTAATATAGTATATTATAAACATGTTTAATAACATTTTGTTACTTCTCAGACTAAAAACGTATTCATGGCTTTCCACCCAGTCTCTCAATAGTGCTGCAAACTTGTGCAGAAAAAGTGTTGGCAGGAGTGTCATTACCCACCCCCAATGTGGTGCTCTCTCGGTTGTAGCCAGCAAAATGCAAGATACTCTCTGTGGCCATAGCTAAGCCTGTGTGCTGAGACAGCCCTGACACCCAGTTCTGATGCTTGTTTAGATATTCCTAAAAATGAACAAAAAATACAGATTTGTCCTAGTATATATAGTACAAGTATCTAGTATATGTTACAATTATGTTACCTGTAGATGTGATTTGGTCACAGATGGTGCCCACTTCATGGCTTCTTTAAGGATCTCTCCACAGCGTGCTGCAAAATCCTTCACTATACTCTACAATGAGCAATTTTATATTATTGCAGCATTATTGTAGTTGCAAGACTATTTTGCATTTGGTTACAATATTTAGTTGCAGAATAATACCTCTCTTGCTTCATATGTGTCTGGGACAGTGACTCTGTAGGGTGTGTCTGGGATGTCATAGTAAGGTTGGTCTTTGTGGATGTCCTGCAGAAGAATGAAGCATATGTGTGCATATATATATATATATATATATATATATATATATATATATATATATATATATATATATATATATATATATATATATATATATATATATATACACACACACACACACACACACACACACATACATATATACGTATATATATACATATATATATACATATATACACATATACATACATATATATACACATATACATATATATATATATATACATATACACATTATATATATATATATATATATATATATATATATATACATATACACATTATATATATATATATATATATATATATATATATATATATACATATACACATTATATATATATATATATATATATATATATATATATATATATATATATATATATATATATATATATATATATATATATATATATATATATAGCGTGTACAGTTGTGCATGTAATGTAATTATAACTTACTGCACTGAGAGAAAGGGAAAGTGTCTGCAGGATATCCAACATGGTCCTGAGCACACGACCACTCCACAACAGATGAGGGAAACTGAGAAAAGCGAGAGATATCATTCATGACATTAAACATGTTTAATCATTTACCTACAAAAAGCAATACTCACGTTTCAGCAAGTCCAGATAAATACTTGTCTGCCACTCTTCGTATTCTTTTATGTATGTGATTAAAGTTAACCAAGAGAAATTGGGCATGGCGCTCAAGTTCTTCTTCATGAGATTTGGTTTTTGCCTAAAAATAAGACTCCATGAATTAAGGGTGTAATGGAAAATTAAAAAAAAAAAAAAGTTGAAATTATCTTACTTTTTCTGCCATCATCTGAAGAAAAACCTCAAAAACTTTGTCACTGACAGCAATCACACACTGCATCATACCTGAAAGGTGTGGTGCAGTGGTTAACATGGTGTTTTAAAGTTACCCAAAGATTGTGTCTTATAACCCCTACCAGATTTATCCTTCTGAATTGCTCTATCTTCAAAATATCGAAACATGACTTGAAACCGATCAGAGTCCAGAGAACGCAGCATCCTAAAAATAGTATTGTATTATTTGTTTATTAAAAAATTAAAAGGTACATGGAGATAGTGTTTGTTTGCCATACCTCATATATTCCAATCTGTAAACTGACAAGAGGTAAGTGGACATGGCGAAGTCCAGCTTGTTGATCAGAACGGCCACATCTGGAGGAGGGTCCAGCAGGTTGATGATAGTACTCCGAAGATCATTCAGTTCAGCCTGCAATAACATTTTTCGTAAGTTTAAAAATGTCTTTTGATGTACTAGATCTTGCATTACATTACATACAGGGGTGACAGTGTCATTCTTCAGTGCAGAATTATACTGTAACTCGGAGCGCAGAGGTTCTCCACTGGGAAACGTGAGCAGGGGGGATTTAGTTGCAATCTCACAAACTCCTTCATACCATTCTTCTGGCCACAGACCTAGAGAACATTACAGTAAAAAACATTCAACCCATTTCTGTAAATTCACACTTCTCATCAATTTAAATATAAATTATCACAAACCTGAACCCTCTACGGCAAAACCCATGACAACAGAGTAGAGCCAGAAGTCTCTGAAGAGCTTTTGCAAACGTGGCTTTGCTTCTTTAATTGGCGGAAGTCTCCTGGTTAGCTGAAACATGAGACAATGACTTGAATTGCATATTCTATGTTTTTCTAAATAATTGATATAGATATGTTCTTCGTGTATGAAAATAACCTAAACAAAAATATTCTTATATACCACAGCAATAACAGGGATCAAGACTCCAAGATTTCCAGCGCTGCTAGATGCCTATAAAGACAAAAGAATCTGCTGTTTATACTACTGTTAATGCATCACGAAGTGGCTGATGTGGCAACATATAATACCAACTATCAACTGTGCTTTTTGGAAAGAAAACTACAGATATGGGAAAGTTTAAAAAATAATGTTAAACATCTCTATTTGTAGTTCTCATGCAAGTATCGTGTCTACCTTTAAAGCTGGACCTTTGTCTGAGGCTCTCTCACTTGCTCTTTTGCCCTCCAGGCCAAGTTGAACAAAAAGTTCCAACAGATTCACAAGTAACTCATCCACCATTTGTTCATTTTGGAGATTTGCTGCTATGTTACCCAGGGCATTTATCACAGCAAGGGAACAATGTCTAACAACACAAAAATAGAGTAGTTGTTAATGACAATAAATATCAGAAGTACACACTAATGTAGTTCCCAAAGTGGGAGTTTCTGAGACAGATTGAAAGTAATGTCCAGTTGTTCTCAAATTATTATGGAATTAGATTTTGACACTTCTGCTACTCTAAGATATTGGTTATTCTGATGACCTGTTTAAGCTCACCTATATCCATGATCCTTATAGTCCTTGGTAGAATAAACCATAGAACTAGCTTTAACACTGATCTGCTGAAATAAATTCCATACTTCCTGGTAGATATATTGCTGAAAAAGACGACAAATTGATTATATGTAAACAAAGCAATACAAAACAAACATTAAGATTTAATTTTGGCGTCTAATATCTGATTTACATTGCCTGTGATGACCATGCAGCCCAGTTGGTCAATGATGAGAACATCGAGCTGAGATGGAGGCTGACAGAACTTTTGTTGTAGGATTTGAAGTATGGGCTCCATTACTCTGGGAGTGTCTCGTAAGGCCACAGCAATGTGACCCAAAGCCCTGATGGTGTGATCTGGGATCAAATGAGCATCTCTGGATGATGAAAGAAAGAAAATTAGTCATTCTTCAATCTTTTTTCTGTCAAATTAGTAGTTTCTGTAGGTCAATCCTTACTTATCATTTTCTTGATAGATGTAAAGACGGTTAGAAAGACTTGCAAGAAATGCTTCTACTATGACACTGTCCCAAGTGAGGCCTGCTTTAAGACACCTAAAAGCCATAAATACATTCTACTATTACAACAGTACATGTAAATGTAATTGATCAATATAACTTACCTGCAAATATTATCTATTGAGATGTCCCTCAACTGTTCATACATAGTAGGCTGGCTCTTTTTGCTTGTACTAGAGCTCAGTGTTGACTGAGAATGTTCATTGGTTACATGAATTTTTATTTCACTGCCTCCTATAAACAATATAATTTTAAAATTATTACTGAATAAACTACTTATTTTGCATTAATAGATACCTGTTGTGTACTGGCTGTGGTATTTGTACAACTTCACTAAAACTGGAGAAGGCACCACCAAGAAGTCTCTTAAAGACATGGTGACCGAGTGAGCAACAACTGGAAAGCGCTCACACAGACGGCCCAGACCCTAATTAATAACAAGAAAAAATGTCAAGTCACACTCAACACCATGTTTAATATTTAAGGAGTTTGATTTGACCCACGAGGGGGTGCAACAGAAGGGGAGGAGAAGGAGGTCTATGCCTGTCTTAAGCAGGTCAATAATTAAATGTAAAATGTAACTACAATGTAACTATAAATCTATTTGCAGCTATTTTCACATGCAAATCATTGCTGTGTTTGGCCCTTAACCCACTCCCCTCAAGTCAAGTCACACCTACCACCTAAATAACCAACAGAATAAGCAAAAGGAGTACCAGAGTGGTGTCAAATGAACACAATTATTTAAATACATTTTAACCTGAAAATTAAACTGTGAAATATATAATTCTATAATTAAATCTAGTAAATAATTTGTACTTGTTTAAATTAAAGAGAGGGTATGTAGCCTGTGCTTCAACAAAAAATAAATATTACAGTAAAACAAAACAAAAAATTACCTGAAGGCAGCAAATGAGTAGGGGCATGTGGGCAATAATAACTTTGCTAGATGTTTTTGACTGAAGCTTCTCAGACAGTTTAGTGCAGAGATTTTCGGCTCCTAGCAATGGAAGACATGTGGTTACGTAAAATAAACAATCCAAAATCAGTTTTATAGTGTGATGTTTACCTTGTTCTTCAGTCACAGCCCACACCATAAGGTCCACACAAGCCGCATTGGCCTGACAGCGCAATTTGAGTGGGCTGAGCTCACTCTGCAGATACTCCACATCATGTAATATCCTCTGTAACTCTGACTGGCTGCTGCTAAACTGCTCCAGGACAAAGTCATGAACCTCTTTTACAAAGTCTGTCTGGAGATCTGGAGGGTACAGATAGAGATATATGAGAAGCAAGCACTAAATAAGAAAATTGAAAAACAAATCTGCAGTAACCTACCCTTTAGATTATACAGAGTATCCCGTAGCATTTTAAAAATAGCTACATACAGAGGATCACTAAAGGTTTTGTAATATAGCTGAAAATTTGGATTTGCCTACAAACACAAATTAACTCTGTTAAACTTTGTAAACAGACTTCAGCACTGTCATAATGCTTTTAGAATTATACCTCTAAAAGCTCAGCCAAAACGTCATCTAGTGATTTTAAAAATGATTCAGACACAAACTGTTCAACCTGTAAAGACAGACAAGCATAATCACACTTCTTCTGTTCATCACCAAATGCAAGTATATTTTCTTTTCAGTCAAATTCTGATGTCAAACCATGTGAAGCAGCTGCCTCAGTGTGTCAATAGGGACATGAAACTCTCCTGTGCTCCTTCCAGTAAACAGAGGTGACACAGAGAAGCTTGAGCTGATAGTGGAGAAGTAATATTCAGGGTCCACAGCACTGCCATCAGGAAGGTAAGAGCCTGAAAACAAAGATACGTGAACTATGTCAACTGCTTGTTTTGAATTAAACACTGGGACTATGTTTCTAGTATCTCACCCTCAAAATATTGCACAGAAGGATCAGCAGGAGAGCTGGGTGTTAGACCTGCTCTTTCAGGACTGGCCTACAACAGTATTTTGTTTGCTCAATTATTAACATAATTTTATACAGTAATGTTTTATACAATTACACCTACCTGTTGTGAGACACTGGACACAGAGGAACCTTTACGCTTTAGAGTGTCACTCTGACAAACAGTTAGCAAAGAGCTAGGCATTATTGAACGGAAATCATTAAATGATCTTCTGTGTATAGAGTCATTCTCTTCATTTGTAGGTAACACTGGGGCCACTGGTCGAGGAAATAACTTGGACAGCAATGGCTCATTCGTGTTGCTGTATCTCCCAAAGGCTCGAGCCACCCCAAGGAGAGTTGGCACTGTGTACTTACAGAGGTACTCTGAAGTCATAAGAGAACATGACTGTTATTAAATTTGACATAATGGACAGATCCAAAAGCAAATGAAAACGTGTGTTACCTTTGTCATGAGAATCTGGATTCTTGCAGATGTCTTGTAGCATCTGCATGAGATCCATGATAGCCTCCAAAATCTGGCAAGGAGATTTTATTCAAATTTTATTCATAGACAGTGTAAGGTGACAATAACATTATAAACAAAGAAAAACGGTTGGTGATAATTATATGGAAGATAGTACATTGTTTCAAGCAACAACATAAAAACATACATTTTTAACTAAAGAAGGTTTACCTGTCCACGTAAGGCCTCATCACTCTGGGCCACATCTGAGAGCAGTGTTACAAGACTAAAGCTGAAGTTTTCCGCAACAGGAAGAGTGTCTGCAAAACAAATAGAAAATACTTCATAAACATATTTTCAAGGGACATGCACCAATATCTATAGCGTGACTTTACCAAGTCCTTTACGTAGGGAGCTTTCCTCAATCCACTGAACTTTGGGAAGGCCTTTCAGTAGCCCCAGAAGGTATGGAACAATGGAATCTTTGTGCTGTTTGAGGAGATTAAGAGTGTGTTGAAAAAAAAGGTTGACAGATAAAAGCAAATAGTGAGGAAAACTCTATGATTACCTGAAGGTTTGATTCAACCAAAAAGACACCCAGTGCAATGACAGCATCTCTCCTCCTCTCATCTAACTGGTAGACCCCACGGAAATCAACAGGACACATACATTGCAACTTCTGCACCTAAGAAAAGAACAAAACATTGTAAGCTGTTTAAATGAAGCAGTCTAAGCCAGATTTGCACCACGTGCTTATAGAGACACAGTGGTCATGCCTGGCTTCATTAGTTATAATATGTTATATTATATAATAATTTGTCCAGCCTAAATGTGTTTCAAGAATTGAACCAGGAATCCTGCATCTGCCCTTAATTGGCTTTATGCTACAGCACTGGGCTTAAAGAGAGGAATGGAATCTTTTACAGTGTGCAAATACAATGTTAGTTTTAAATTGATCTTATACATTAATTTAATTAAGTAAAAACTACATTCATACCATACTCCATACAACTGTACAACTCACCCTTATGTAACTGATAGCCATATGTCCTGTCAATCATCATATCATTTTTGCACTGTTTTTCCAACCACTTGTATATAGCTAAGATATTTTCATTATTATTACTTATTTTCTATTTAATTTTGACTTGTACATATGCATTTATATAATTATGCCTTATTGACACCTGTCTCTTTTTTGCTATTTAGAATTTATTATTACCATTTGTATTTTTTTAATCTTTGTTATTATAATATATTGTGATGAGTGAGCTACTGTGTCCAACTAATTTCCCTTGTAGATCAGTAAAGTTTGTCTATGTCTCTAGGTCTAATTTGTACTTTAAAACATGCACATCTGAAAGATCTGAGCCATAATTAGGATGTGTTTACAAATGAACCTACAACGTTTAAATCTAATTTGTGCTGACAACTACTTATGTCTCTGCATGCAACTTTAAAAAGAGCACTTCAATAAATACCAACAGTAGTTACCCAACTGGGGTATCTGTGGTTACGTTTTACCTAAATACAGGTAAATACAGTCCTGCCATCACCTCTACACAACAACCTTTACAGTTAAACTTGCAATTAACTGTTGTGGCCCTGTAATGTACTTCTTAAAGTAAAAATAAAGGGAGTTTGATTGAGCTGACAATCGTGTCATTTCCTGATGTTGCTGCTCTGGTTTCTTTGGGTACAAGGTTAGTCTGAGTTTATGTATACGTTATTAGCAGGTTACAATTGAAGGAGCTTTCTTAAAAACCAGGCATACAAACACACCTTAAACGTGAATAACTGTAAGAATAATGACCAAAGATACGCTAACAAAACCAAACGAGAAGTTAAAGACAGGCCGAAGGTCTCTAAACAGGTTTTAGCTAGCTAGCTGCATTACCTTTTCGATTGGAGCTTGTCCATGGGCTGCCAACGACCGTGCTAAAGATAAAACTGTGTTAAAATAAAACCCTCTGCTTCCTCCTCCATTCAGAGACATGATTAAAAATATCCAAACAGAGCTAGACAAATGGAAGCATCTTCTTTCATTTATCCCGATCTCAGCTGACAACTACGGAAAGCGCGCCTGTCCAAACCGAACGAAACAAGGTCACAGGGAAAGAAAAAAAAAAAAAGCGAAATGCGCAGAATAGACTTAAAAATGCCTTTACTTGAGAGGGGCGCTTGACAGTTTACATTTGACTTATTTTTTTCATTGTAAACTTGTCCACAGACCTAGAATGCCGTAAACAAAAGCACTTCAAAACATGTACATTAAAAAAAAAAAAAAAGTAAATTACAACTTTTCACTGTAAAAATATATGGTAGCTGTGGATGCATTGCTTACTGAAAAGCCCTTCCTGAGAAAGGACGTTGTTTTTTCAATCAGTAACAGTGAATGTCAGTAAATTTGCCAGTGTGTTTTTTTTTTTTTTTTTTTTTTTTTACCATGACTCAATTTCAAACAAACTGAAACTAGTTTCACCTGTTTTTCTCTCAGTTGTATAGTTGGGATCTTATGTTAATGACAAAACAACAATGATGATAGATTTGTATATTATTTATTTATGAACATTGTCAGAATCATTTCTTTAAAGGCACATAATGGAAATTATCCTAGGTTGATAGAATATCTCCATTTACAAGGCAGTATGTATTGAAATGAGGAAAATACATTTTAATTACAGGATTTGTAAACAGTGAGTATAAGCAACAGTTGGCACCAAAGAAACCAAGGCTTGATAACATACCATTACAAAATACCATAATGTAAGGCATAAAATTAAAGTCTTGCAAACACTGGATTTGTTTCTATGGAATGAGGTGGAAGGCACAATTAAAAGTGTGGGGACACGCAGTTAAAAGGCTGACTTTTTTCAAATACTGAAAAGTACAACGAAAAAAATTTATATCTAAATGGATTTTGATCCAACATTCAGTTATCCACAATCTCAAAACACAAAATGTAGGCACTTAAGAGATAATCTATTTAAGTAGCTGAATTTAAAACATATGCAGGTATGCAACACAAAGAGAGACCACAAGACCAGAGCGACTGTTTGAAGTTAGAGAGGGAATAAGGTCACTCTAAATATTGATTATATCACTTTAAAACCTGAATTATTATTATTATTATTATTATTATTATTATTATTATTATTATTACTACTTTTTAAGGCATCTTGTCTATAATGCACCTAAAGCCCTTGAAGATAAAGGACAACATGTTATCCATTAGATGTTTTTGATTATTTTTGCTTTGATCAGTAAAACATTTTGTTGCAAAAATGGGTTTGCACTGAGATATTATAAGTTCAATTTTTAAGTTAAAATCCTATTGTGTTACAGTCACATTTTTCGGTATTGGCTTTCATTTACAAAGTATTTGACACCAATTGCACAAATAGATTTAACACCTTGTACAAGCGATTTTCATTCCTATTGTTATCAGTGTCCTTTTCCCTGAGCCCACTCTTCAAGATCAGCTGATAAATGAGCTTTTCAAGCGCATTAAAAGCACACTTCCTTTCTTTGTATATTACAACACAGGTTGGAGGTAGATATTAACCTGGAAGGTGGGTTTGTTTCTGTAGACATTTCAGTCTGTCTTCCAAACAATGTTAAGGACTTTGACAACTTCTTCATAAATTATGAAGACTATGGCTACATCCATGCACACACGACCCAGACGAGGGACAGTACCTTTGTAGAACCTGCCAAAAAAGAGAAAAGAACACTTTAAATTCCCTAGTATAACTCTTAGTTCAGTAATGGTTTATTTAGTTCAGGCATTCATAGGCAGCTCAGGGGTCCTTGGGAACACCATGGTAACGCTGTTACTGGCACCATGGTAACGCTGTTTCTTCAAGCCTAACTGCTGTAGCTCCAGTTCATTTTCTTTAACTTATCTGAGTCTATAATAGAGGAGGGTTTTTAAATATTTATTTAATTGTTTCTTTAATATTCTGATGCTAATGTAAATATTTATTTAATTGTTTCTTTAATATTCTGATGCTAATTAACTTGATGAACATGATTAATTTACATATTTTAGATGATTGTTGATGTAAACTGTTTAACTGTCATTCATAGGATGATTATATGTGTGTGTCATTTCAGTTAGTGATATGATTCAGATGTTCTTATAGATTATCAGATGAAAGGATAGATTACCGAACAGACAGATACAACAAGAAAGGACATTAAAGCTCCTCAAATGTATTCCTGCGTCTGTCCTCACTCTCTGATCGGAGTACTGTTTTGAATGTGTCCCAGTACATCACACACAGTCTACAGTCCCAGATATCTCCAATAAACACTTTTAACTTTATTTCATAAAAAGACATTTTGGGGGCCATTTTTAGGTTTATATCCTGGTCACATGTGCACCCTGTCTTGCCTGTTTTTGTCAATGAATCCAATTTTCATGGAATTTAGGGTAATTACATAATTAGGCTGCCACAGTGGCAATAAGCTTTGGGAGTGTAGCTACTTCAGTGAAGAAATTGTACTGTGAACACATAAATTATAATTCACATGTTATCTAATTGTTTACTTACGCTGTCGGACCTTCATACTTCATTATCTTAACAGCACAGTCCATTGTGCTTTTGTATTTGTGTGCTTCAAGTCCCTACAGAAAAAAATATATATATATAATCAATAACAAGACCTTTCATAAACTGTATCATTTTTAAAAATGCTACCCACCTGCATTCTAGTTTTGATGACATCTAGAGGAGTGTTTCCAAAAACACTAGCAGCTCCAGCAACAGCACCAAAAAGTCCAGTTATCAGAGGGTTAATGGCTTTGTTGGGGTTATCACCTGTGTATTTGAAAACAGGTAATTAGTAATCATAGTGTAATCTACATTTATTAAAGATAGTTATTCACAAACCTTTATACCAGTTTCTCAGTGACGTCATGACATAAAAACGGATAGCCTGGTTTGACCCCTGCTTTAGCACAGTGGCAGTTAGTCCTTGGTAGGTG
The DNA here is from genome assembly GCA_029959045.1 of Taenioides sp. WSHXM2023. Taxonomy (NCBI): domain Eukaryota; kingdom Metazoa; phylum Chordata; class Actinopteri; order Gobiiformes; family Gobiidae; genus Taenioides; species Taenioides sp. WSHXM2023. The sequence continues at coordinate 24,071,177 of CM057085.1, forward strand.
CCCTTCAGTCCTTAAAAAGACCCGTATAGATCCACATTTCAAATGTTAATGTTTTCATTCATTTGGTACAAAAATCACATGATCAAAAGTACGACAGATACAAAAGTAGATGCAGGGAAAGGAAAAACCCCTACAGGGCTTTGATAGATAGATAAATGTTTAGAACAAACATACATACATATAGGCCTTCATACGCAACGTACAAATTTCCTTAAATTAAAAGTGATATAAATAAATAAAGTGAGTCAATGAAAAAATATTTCTGTAAACCTTCTAGACAGATGTGAAAATGTAAAGTATAAAATATATAGATGAAAGTGACCATTACAGCCATAATTTTGAAACATATATATAAAAATATATTAAAAGAGATCATAGATTAGCATTTTAAATTTCCTTTAATGTTCTGTTATTTATTTATTAGATACTACTCTTACCTTGAGTTCTGATAATCTCCCTAACTCCATGAAAAAAACCTCGGTACTTTGGGTTTGCTGAAGTCTGGTCATGTATAAATTTTACCTAACATAACAAGTACGGTATATTAATTGATGCAATCAGGGGTGAAAATTTAGTTAATGTTAATGGATGATGGTACTTAATTACCTTAACTGTCTCCATAGGACACACAACAAATACAGCTTCTGCAACTCCAGCACCTAGGCCACACATAAATCCTTGCTTGCTGTCTAGTTTCCCACTCTCATCGCGCATCTTATTGCTAAGAAACTCAAATACCCCAAATCTAGCATATTAAAAGAAACACAAATCATTTCAATTCAAAGCATTTGGTAATTTCACATAAAGTCAATGACAAGGCAGGTGAATAAAAATTGTACCTAACTGCAGCTTTAGGTATAGATCCATACAGAAGAGAGCTTAGACCTCTGTAAAGACCTCGGACACCATGACTGTTCACAGTTTGTTTTACACAGTCAGCTGTAAAAGAGAAACATTTCAAAGCAAAAACAGTATTACCACAAGGGGATGAGCTCCAAATAAAAAAAGGCTTTACTTCAGTGTTTTATATATGTTGGTTAAACTATGGAAATATTTATTTGCAGTAATTTAAATCCTTTATGATAAATACACTGCCCATGCATTTTGCATTAACTAACCAATGCCTTTGTATTTTGGGGGATTGGCCTTTTCATCTAGCTGCAGCTGGGTCTTAACATACTCAGTGGGGAAGGTGATACAGATCTCTATTCCTCCAGCAATCCCACCTGAAAAAACACAAGTCCACACAAACTAGTGACAGAGGGAAAATATCATTTTAACATATCAAAACACATTTAGGGTAGCCCCTTTTACATTTACACACATTGTTTACACATTGTGTAAACAGGGTGTGAATTTACCCAAATTGTATACATCTGTATTAATAACTTTTAACCTTATTTCACAAAAAAGGAGCATTTTTAGGTTTAACTTAAGGACCACATGTAGTGCCCTCGACCACTTTGGCTTTAATAGTGTGTTTTTCTTTGTAGTGCAATGCTGCATATGTGTTCTGGAGTGTAAACTGTACACAGCGAGGGAACATGAACATAACAGAACCATTCCACCTTAAAAATATTGTCACTCATCTGCAGTTACACAGCAGACACAGAGCTTGCAGCTGATTGGCTCAGCTGAGTTCAGTATGATTCTGCCTACTGATACTCCCCTTGGCCTAGATCCAACTCAAGGGAACCTGTTTCTTTGGGGCACAAACTGTTCACCACAAAACATTTTAAAGTGACACATCCATGCAGAATGAAGCTGACCCCGATGCTGCTATATAGTATTTGAAAAGTACACTTCAAACATGCAATGTCTTTAAAATGCCATGCATGAAAGTCCAACAAACATTCACTGTCTGCACTGTGACATGCAGAACAGACAGTTCATGCAGGACAGGACTTATGTACAACTTGTAGAATATAAGATAACCGGCATTGGCAGTTTTGGTTACTGACAGTGGTAGTTACGAGTAGGACACACCCAGGCATTCCTTTAGGACTGGCTTTAACAAGCACAACAAGCACAAATTAATGTGGATCTGGAACACAAGCTATCACTTCCCTCAGCCCCATTCACGGGTTACCTGAGGTCCTGTAATTGTCTGAAAATGTGATTGTCTGAAATGAAGAATACAAAACCCATTTATCAAAACTGGTACAAGTTGAAAATGTCTGGTTTGGCTCACGAATAAGAAAATCCTATGAGTGAGTAGAGCAGGTAGTAACGGGGAAGCTCAAAATCCCTTTATTACCCAAGCACAACAGGGGCATTATGAATCAAGTAACATGTTTAAAGATGGATAAATTAACCTTGCCCTAAGTTTGAGCATCTGTCAATCACTGACTTGTAAACAGAAGGTTTCGGGTTCATTTATGTGAACACGCCATAGAGAATTATCTGAAGATGAGCCTGACAGACCCCTTTGTGACTTTTGCCCTGAGGCACAGAGATAAGCCCATGTGACCTCTCACATTCTTGCAGCTTGATGAGATTAACACTGTCCTTATCCGATAAATGGCTCGTGTCATAAATCAGATATATTTATAATATTAATATTCCCAATTAATATTCCCTAATCATTAATTACATGTTTACAAGAATGTTGGTTCAAGTGTGCTGAACCTATGCGTAAACACAAGCTGCTGACTAAGTTATTAACAGTTATTTAACTTTCTCTGAGTAAGTGCCGGTTTATTAAGTTACATACCTGCCAGGATCGCTTTGCCAGGGTGGGTAAGTTTGGCTTTCCCAGCAGGAGCAGCAGCAGCACCAGCCAAGGACTGCGGTCTGTGAAACGGACTCACGAATTTAGGATGTCCAGACATGACTGGGATTAGACACCGGGGTCTAACTTTGAACCACAGTACGGACGATTGTCGTCAAAGATCCGCTGAGCCTGCAGACCGAGTGCAGCAGCAGCCTGCGTGCTTTGTGCGAGAGGAAGCTGCACAAATTCAAAGGCCAGTCCGCTGTGATCATTGGACTTAGTACTGAGCAAAAGTTGATAATGAATGTGTACTTTTGACAAGTTGCCTCACTGCGCACTGCTTCGCGGAGGAGGATGGCGTAGACTCGAGTCAGGGGGCGCCCAGGGAGGGGCCATAGGGGCTTGACACAACAACGCTTCCCCTTGCGCGGAAAAACGCCATGTTTGTCATAAAAAATAAAGGTGGAACGGGGTGAAGATATGTATTCCCTGTCAAACACAACAACTACAACAACAAAACAAGAACAAACGTATACAGCATTCAAACATAAACAATAATCAAACAATGGTTGCAGAATTCCCACTAAAATACAGGTCCAAAGTTCTGATGTTACTTTGTCATTTCTTCACAGATGGGAAAGAACCAATATTTCAACACACCTCATGTATGTACTACACATCGTATCAATCAAAGAAAATATGTAAAAAGCTAAAATATACTTTCCTGGGCGTCCTAATGCTGCGCATGCGCTCTGTGTCTCCTTCATTGTGCCCTATTGCTAAGCTATAGTTAGCTTCCAGTTTGTCCAGCAGCATCACCACTTGGGACGGTTCAAGCTTTGCAGACTCCCATAAAATTTGAATAGGTAAGACACCAATATGGCAGATTTAGTTGCAATACCTCCATGTATCGGACTAAAGTACTATTTTCTGATTGCTGTAAAAAATTGGCCGAACTCTTAGCTAGCCTGGCGTGCGATTTAGCGAAAGGCAATTAATATATTATGTAATGATACCTTGATATACACTTGCAGTTTTATTTAAAGGTCGGGCTTTATTTACGTTATGCAGAAAAGTATGTGGCAAGGTTTAAAATATTATCTGTTATGTCTAAAATGCAATAAAATATATTAACAACTGAAGAAACATTGCAAATATAAGTGATTGAGCAATGTTTTGTGCTAACAGTAGCTAACCAGAGCTAACTGTCACACCCCCTTACATTTTATTGCTTTACTGACTTTAGGTCAAATAAAGCAGCATCTGTTTATGATTCTGAAGGAATATCAGAACATGCATTTCCATTATGTTTGTTTTGACTCGTGAGCGGTGGTGTGGCCTTTTCACAACCTTGAACCAGCCCACCCCCCTGCTCCCCTTTTGGACAATAACAGGTTATGGTATGGGCATGTTTAAGTTTTCAGTATTTGCATCATTTCCACGCAGTAGGCCAACAGAAACCACGAAACTCCTCCTGGTTATCGGTTAATAATATTAGTTGGTTTCCAACTAGTTTTCAAAGAACAGTTTGTTCCATACAGCTATCTCGATAGTTGAATAAGTTTCCAGCAAATAATACACTGCGATAGGCACAACTGAATGTATTGTCTGCTATCGTTACAGAACAATGGCTGTCCCCCCTTCTTACACAGACCTGGGCAAGGCTGCCAAGGACATATTCAGCAAGGGCTATGGTGAGTGCTTCTATTGCTATTAGGCTACAATAAATTATTAACTGTATTAAGACACCATAACCTTTCAACATTGAATTATAATACATCTTCCTGGGAACTCACACCCACTTGTATTGATCAGATATTGTTTGTATCAATTTTCTAAGAAGTCTCATTATATAGGATTTGGGCTTGTGAAGCTGGATCTGAAGACCAAATCACAAAGTGGAGTGGTAAGGACATCAACCTCTATTTTATCACTAATTGTTGTAACACACAATTAATGTTGCTTTGCAACTCATCCCTTTGTCTACCACCACAATGATATAAATAACATAAGATTCCCAAGGTATGCATTGAATGTAGTAAGTATTGTATGCCTAGTTCGTATCAGGGAAAAAAAATCTATCAATTCTGTTTTGACCTGCTTTTCCCAGTATAACTCCTGTTTTCTCCTGTTGCACATTTCTGGATGCTTGTGCTCTATTTTAGATGGTAAGATTAGTTTAAACCAAAAATATCTTCAACTGTTTTTTTTTTTTTTTAATCATCTGCCATGCCCCACTCCATTCATGTCTTATTAACTTATGATTATCTCTAGTTTTCAATGTATTGTCACTTAAAGCATGTATGATTTTCTGTGCTGTAGGTTTGGTAATTTTATTCATCTATTGTTTTTGCAGCTCCATTAGCTTTCACGTTAGTTAATAAATGTTTCAAGTCTTAACTGATGTGTTGCATGAAAACTATGTCTCATGCTCTTTTTACAATCATCCATTTACCATTTTCCAATTTATTGTGGATACACCATCTTTCCCAAATGGAGTGTTATTTTGATTCTATTTTTGACTTATTGGGTGCTATTAGGAGTTCAACACATCTGGCTCAAGTAACACAGACACAGGGAAGGCTGCAGGGAGCCTGGAGACCAAATATAAGATGAAAGAGCTGGGCCTCAGTGTCAACCAGAAGTGGAATACTGACAATACTCTGTCCACTGAAGTCACTGTTGAGGATCAGGTACATGAGAGCTCATTAAATGCAGGGATTTTAATGATAATTTAGTAAATTCATATATGCCTGCTGCAGCTCGCTCAAGGACTGAAGGTGGCTTTGGATACATCTTTTGTACCAAATACTGGGTGAGTAAAAATACATTGTAAACATAAATCACTGAATCATTGACATTATAAACCATGTCCAAATAACAATCCACAAAATGTCAATCAAATGTTGTGCAGCAAAAAAAGTGGAAAGCTGAAGACAGGTTACAAGCGTGACTATGTGAACTTGGGTTGTGATGTGGACTTTGAAGGCCCCATCATCCATGCTGCTGCTGTGCTGGGTTACGAGGGCTGGCTGGCTGGCTACCAAATGGCTTTTGACACAGCCAAATCTAAACTGACCCAGAATAACTTTGCCTTAGGATACAAGGCTGGGGACTTCCAGCTACACACAAATGTGTAAGTACACCAAGTTACAGTAAAACACAGCATAATACATTTCATTATCTATTGTACACCAAACAGCTTATTCAGCTAATGAAACTTTTCTCATAGTAATGATGGGACAGAGTTTGGTGGATCCATTTACCAGAAAGTGAACGATGAGCTGGAGACAGCAGTAACTCTGGCCTGGACTGCTGGCAGCAACAACACTCGCTTTGGTATTGCAGCTAAATACAAGCTGGACAAAGATGCATCACTGTCTGTAAGTACACTTTTCCATTTTATACATATTTAGTGGTCTGAGTATATTGTCTCATATATTGCACCCTATCTCTACCTACAGGCCAAAGTAAACAATGCCAGTTTGATTGGAATAGGTTACACTCAGAGCCTTAGGCCTGGTACGTTTAACGCTATCTTCCAAAATGTGACAATGAATTGAACATACTTAAAAATGTCAACTCTTCTAATCAACTAAATTACAGGTGTTAAAGTAACTCTCTCTGCCCTGATTGATGGAAAGAACTTCAATGCCGGTGGACACAAAGTTGGCATGGGTTTTGAGCTTGAGGCATAGGAAGAAGTCAAAAATCACAGCTCACTTCTCCCCTGCCCAGTTTTCTGCAGCCTGTTTTTTCTGGATGCCCCTTGGCACTTTCCTGCACACACCATGAGCTGTGCCTAACCAGCTCAGAGCATATTTGAAAGTAGTATAAGTATATGCAGGAGTTTTTTTCTCATCTAAAACCTGACAATACATATGTACTGTATTGTGATGGGACAATATTTATTTCTACATCAGTCTTAGAACATGTAGTAATTTGTGTAGCTCATTAAAGATCGTGTATTTAGTTGTTGTTCCTCCCTACCCTAAAGCATGTGAGAATGAAAATATGAAGTTAAGTGTAAAGAATATTTGCTTGGTAAAAATGGTGCTGCGTGTCTGTTTTCTACGTTGTAGCTTTTAGATCCATTTAAATGCTCTGTTGCATCACATTAGCACACAACCATTTGCTATGAGTTGTTGAATATTTTAATTGCTGAGTTATTTATACATTGTGGCCATAGCTTTAAAAGGATAATAAAAGCTGTTTAGTTATGACATGGCCTGACGTGACAGATGAAGTCTGTGTTATGGAACCTAATGGCTTACACAGTTGGGTCATTTTTTTTGACAATTGTTTTCATCAGATTTATTCCTGTTTATTGTATGAAGACTTGTTTGTTAGTGGCTCTGGTGCATTGTAACTTGACCAGCAGTCTCCATAAGTGCTCCATAAATGTGCATAATCATTTTGTTTAAAGTCAAAATACTTGACGGCTTCATGTCATTACTCTTATTTATTCACACTTTATTTTTCCAGAATATACATGGCAAATTCAATGTCATTTAGACACAGTACCTCATTTTTTCCAATGTCAACTAAGAAACTAATAAAATGTCTAGAAAACAGTGTGTTTGGCCTCAGTTTTATTCCCAAATGTAGAACTATTTTAATTGAGCAATTTTATTAATATTTGGAACTGTAATAATTTAGAAATACTGACGCATTCACAGTCTTAATAAATATTGCCTATAGAGATTGTATAGCTAGAACCATCTCTGATTTTTTTTTTTTTTTTTGGTAAAATTGTGATTCAGAATTCTTGTGTTTGTGTGCTCAAAAACACATTTTTCCCCCAAAAAACATCTGACTCAAATAACAGGGAAATTCTTGAGAGGTGCATGTAAAAAAAATTATCTAATTATAATTTTCTCTTTTTTGGTAGATTTAACTAACAATATACATTTATGTTTATATATTTTGACTCGATTTCAGACCATGGGGGAAAATGGGTGTGTGTTTCCATACTTGCACAAGTTTACATATACTGTATGAAAAAATAAAATATACGTAAACTTCCAGTTCAAGCAGGATTACTTATGGCACATTGGTCTTAATACTAAACAAATGCAATATCAATGTTTATATCCAGTTGAGGTTGTTTTTTTGTTGCTGTTTTTACACTTAATAATTCATTTATCACGCTCTTAAAAAGGGCAGACATTTTAGGTTTTAAGTTTTTGTAAATCAGGTTTCTTCTCCATAAAAACCAGTCCCCTCACCTCTTTTAAAGGGAAATGTTTTAATCGTGCCATTCAAGTTTTGTAACTTTAAGTCCTTCTCATGTTCTATGTCTTCATTGGTGAAAGAATTCTAAGCATTTCCTTAGAGCATTCACATTTTACAGCAGGTTGACCTTTGCCACCACCTGCTTGCAGCCTGTCTGGGAGTATTCATGTCCCCCTACAACAGGATAATATTCTATCTCTCCTGCCAGCCGCTCTATGTTGGCGTGGTCTGGATAGAAGCCTTCTCGAGTAATTTCCTCCAGAAAGCAGTCCATCACATGAACCTTTTCCAGAAGGCCCAGAGGTAAAATGTCTGCCTCTGCCCACAGGGGGTGCAGTTTGTTCAGAGTGTTACGTAGAATTGGGGTGAGCTCCTTAATCAGGTAGCCATGACAAGAGGCTGTTACAGAGTCACTGGATGAGTTGTGAAGCAAATGCTTTATGATCTGCTCATGGCCCAGGTTACTCAGAAATAGGTAGATCACATTCAGGTACTCGTTCGATTGCTTTGTGGCCATAAGCTGCCACAGTGCATCCAATATCTCTTGATGCATGTACTCGACTTCATCAAAAATCAATAATGGGATCTTTTCCTCCTCCTCTGCTCGCTGCACCATCTGAGAGATCAGAGCACACAGGTTCTGAGCACACTGGACTGCATCTGCCTCCTGGGGACAGTGGTGAAGGACGTAGTACTGAAGCACTAAAGCCTCCCCAACCATTGATCGAAAGTGTCCAGCCAGGAGGCGACCCAGGAGGCTCTTACCCACCCCACTGGGGCCATGCACAGACACAACCAGAGGCTTGTTGTGGACATAGGTGGACAGATAGTCCTGTAGGTGAGACATGAGACCCTCCACTGCCCCCTGCTGCCCAAATACCTCCCTACGCAACGTCTTCTCTAGGCCCTCCAGGTCATATTTGAGAACATGATCATCAAGATTTTCTATGGCATTGTACACCTGAAAATTAAAAAAAAAAAGTACAATTTAATAATTGATGTCAACAGAAACGGTTTAAAACAAACCAAATATATATCACCTGAAGAAAGACAATGGCTAACAGTAGATACAGGCAGTGTTTGGCCCGGCTACGCTCCTGTTTTGGTGGGACCCTGCGTCCTCCACTGTTAGGAAACAACACCCTTTTCTTTCGTCTCCTCTTTTTCTTCTGATGAATAGTGTTATCCAGTGAAGAGTGGGCATCAAAGGTGAAGATTTTAGGGCTGGTCCTGACCGGGGCCCCTGTTTGAGTCCCTGCTGCTGTGAGGCTCAGGCCAAGGTCTTGTCTGCGTTTCTTCATAGCCTGGTACTTCTGTTTGATGCGTATAACAGCACGCAGAGAGGATGAGAAGCTGGACAAACTGGGCACATGTCTGTCCCTGTGTTTGTCATCTCTGTCCACTTCTAATTCACTGTTTGTGTCTTCATCAAAGTCTCCAGTCTGGGAGGCTGATGCACTGCTGTCCTGGTCACTCATCTGCAAACGGAACATGTTATTATATATATTTTAGCTACACAAATTATAGCCTCTTATAGCTGTATAGTATCAGCATTGCTTTACAACACTGGAGTTTACACCTCTGTAAAAAGTTTGAGAAAACTCTAGAATGTGTAGTATGTGCAAAGAGAATGTCTGTGTGACTGTTGCTTCATAGGTGTGAAATAGCTTTAGATGCTTTCCTTGTGCTTTTAGGTGAAAACCAAACCACACAATGTCAGACTTGAACAAATTGACTTAAATATCACAGAAACCTAGATGCCTAGAAAAACAGTATGAAAACCAAACATTTCCATTACACTATAAAGGCACAATGAGACTTTTATTCTACAAACACACCTTATAGGTGTACCATTATAAAAAAAATCCATTCATTGTGTTAACAGTATAACAAAAATAAATGTTTCCAGTGATATTTTCAGACTGATCTGGCTTTTACAGCTCTTTGTGTGTAAACATGCATTTGAACTGGTGAAAGGGGAAAGTAGTAGCCTGTCTGTTACAGTTTATAGGTTGAATGTCATATAAATAAAGGTGCACAAGTAGACGCCACCTGCTTGTCTCCATGGAGATGTTATTGCTTTGGAATGTCCCACAGTAGACCTGAAATTAAACTTATCTGTCTTCATGAGGACAAACAGTGGTCAGATCTATGGGGTGATGACCCTGCGCCCAGTAAAAGAATACATGTTTTTCAATGTATTTTTCAGTAATATACACATCCAAGTAATATAAACATTAAAAAAGCCGGGCCCCTAATATCTCAAAAACAATAAGGAAATAAAGTTTAAGTGAAAGGAAATATGTCATGTTTTTACTTGGAAAAGTGTCTCTTTCAATCTTCTAACCTTCACCATACAAGAATTTAGAGACAAAACATGTGTTGGCAGCTGCAGTGTTTGCGTAGACATGATAATATCATGTTAAAACGTGATACTGCTGATTTTTTATTAAAGTAGAGATTTTGCAGTTAAACGCTGCCGTTCAAAAGTACACCCACTTGAAACTAATGTACACGCAAATAAGGAAGCCGAAATGGAGCAGAGAAAGGACGAAAAGGGAAATAAAATGTTTACCTTGGAAGTGCCTTGGTCACTGAAGACAAACGTAATCTTAGTCCATTTTAAGTTTTTACTGGAACAAAAAGACAGTGTGCAGTGTTTGCAGCTACAGCTGCGGGGGAACTCGGGAAGAGTGCTCTTATCTGGGGATCTTAGCTCTAAAAATCCTTCACTCAACCATTCACCACACTAGCCCCTCCTCTCTCTTCCTCTTTTGTCATTTGCCTATTTTATTTCAGCAGCGTTACAATAGACTCTGAGACTCAAATGAAACATATTTTCGTGTAAATGAAGAATTATTCAATTTCAGTTTTCAGACTTTAAACTTAAAATGCAATGGTAGATTTTAATTTTAAAAAAGCACTGGCAAAATATGAGCATACATACTTTATTGCAAAGATATAAATAGCCAATAGGTGTGGCAAAATTTTGCATAAAGAACATAGGATTATAGAGGGAAAAAAGTTTTCTTGCTGCATCTTTCACGTGATAAAGTAGATTCGTACACAGTTTACTTTAAACAAGCTGCTGAATATAAACTGTTCATTTGGTGTGCAGCATGGAGTCAAAAAATAAGGCATGACTTAAGCAGTGAATCAGTTATTCTGCTTGTATTATAGTTCTTAGGTTCACACTAAGGGCAAGAAAATAAAACACAAATATCAGTAATAGAAATGTCAGTATAATTGTTTCATTTCTTGTCTCAAAACACCTTTCACAAACATATTTGCAGACTAAACAACGGTTTACAGAAAAAAAATCTTATGGATGTGTATATGCGGTTGTTTCTGTGTTGTTATGAGTGTATACTGTGCATGCAGAGGCTATTAGGGTAAAGGTAACAGCTAGTATTTTGAAAAGAGGAGTCACTGCAGTATTTTGTACAACACATGAAAGGTTGTGTAAATCTAAACCAATGAGTTTCAGTATTTTGAATTTGTAGAATACAAGTGTTTAATATATAGACGCAACAAAATATTGTCATATTTGGGGAAAAAATGTAATGTTAAAATATTTATGGCGACATAATACTTAAATGAAAGCTATAATCCAGTTTTTACAGCTTTTCAGTAATAAATGCTCACAAAAAAACCATTTACAAATAGAACACTTAAGCAAATAAGAAAACTTTGATCATATAAATAATATATATATATATTTGTATAAAGCCGAGTATAAATTACACTTCTGATGTGTATGAAAACTAGAGGTGGATCCAATATCTTATCGATAGCAGCACTATTTACCAAGAATTGTGAGGAGGCAGAATTTTAACAAATAGTGCACAGTCATTTGCATGTTTTCAGCTGTTTTCTAGCATGTTCCAGTCACACTATTACTTCCTCTTCCGGCCTCGACCTCTCCTGCCTCTAGAGGAGGGGCCTGCTCCGTCTGGACTCACAGCACTGTCTAAAGGACTGGCCCCGATGTTGATTTGTCCTTCTTGGATTTCACTGCGTGCTTCAGGGGAAAGGTGCTCAATCTGTTGTTGAGTCTCCAAATAAAACATCACGTCTCTGAGCTGCTCCTGCAATTCGGCTATGGTTGCCTCTTTACGCTCCACTGAAAAACATGACAGATCTATTATGACACACATTACTGTGGGATTGCTTATTGGATTTACTCAATGCACTTAATGTCAATTACAATCTGATGTGTATATCGTCTCCTACTACCCCTAAACGAAAATTAGCAACGATGTAACAACCTTTGTTTTTGTATGTAGATTTATTTTTATTCAGAGTGGATCTTTATACATCAAACTTATTGTGCATCAAGTAACTTTCCTAGAGGTGAGTTGTCTCCATACAGTACACACCCATATACAGTAGGGATGAAACAGAACATATATTTTTGCTGTGAGCTGGGTCACTTCTCCATGGATCTGTAATTTACCTGCTTGTCTCAATGGGGATGCGTTTAATGCCACAGACGTTCATCTTTTGTTCCTTCTGCTATAAAACCTTTTTAAAAGGAAAGAATATTTGCTAATGCGTCCCCCGATGCAATGTATGGTGAATGTTGTATGTACAGGATTTTAATTATGGTTTGGAATGCGAACTGAATTGACCTTTAGGATTAATAAAAGGTGTTGTTTTTGCTTTGCCTGAAACAATCAATCATCTCCATGAACTCAAGCAGTTAACGGACCTTTCAACAGCAAAGTTACACAGTGTACCTTTTAAACAAATGGTTTACCCTTTTTTTTTTAAAAACTGACAATTCGATTTTTTATATGAAGGTTCATGTCTTATAAAAACATACATTTATATCACCTAAGAAATCTATGCCTGTGATGTTGTTTTATTAGAAAAACCAGTAAACCAGTATGCATATTACATTTGGATTCTTGCATATGGTTACTCACCACTCTCTTTGGCTTTACGCTCTTCTTCGACTAGTTGTGACTGTAGGTGAGTCTGATTGGCTCTCAAGCAGCGGTTCATCTCCTGTTCCTCCTTCAGCTCTTGGCTTAGTTTTACCACTCTGCTATTAAGCTGGGTGCACCTGGACAGACAGGAGTGTGTAGCACAAAGTTAAAACTAAAGGCACATACATAATACACTGTATAAAATGCTGACATTTTCCAAACATTGTTCCGAATTCATTTTGGGGTTCAATCTTTGAGGTTAGAATTTTACAACCTTTTGCCTTTGGGAAAGAAAGTGATGAAGTTATGGTTTTATGACTTGAACTGATGCTGAAGAAGAAAACTATATTTAAACATACTTTTTCTCCATGGCCTGTTTCTCTTTAGAGAGCTCTCCTAACCGCCGCTCCAAGTTATCACAGCGCTCCAAGGTCTCCTTAAATTTGGACTTCATGTTGTTTATCTAGAAAATTGTAAGTTTGTAAAATTTCAGTTTAAGTTTCTTGAATAATTACAAATAATTATCACATACATAAGTGTACTGTGGATTATAGTTGCCAGTACCTCCTCTGCAGTCTCTTTTTCCAGATGAGTAATTTTATTCTCCCAGTAAATTCTTTGTGACTCCAGCTGACTAGTCAGAAGGTACGAATACTGCAGAAAATAAGTTATTGTTAGACATGCACACTGCTGCAAGTAAGGATGAGTTTATAAGCTCATGTAGCTAGGATTACTTCAAGTTGAAGTGCGTCAATTTTCTCATCATGACAGATGTCTCCTTCACATTCATACTGTACCATCTTGCCATCAGTCTTACTGGCCACTAGGCGATGCACATAGTTATCTGCATCAGGACAAACACTGAAGTTATCAACTAGCAGACATGATTTTCACTGAACAGACCTACACTTAGCTTTAACTGAAGTTATTCAATACACTTAATTCATGTAAAAACTGAAATACTGTGACTCAGCTATCACTTAAGTTCACATTTTTTATGTAATTCCACACCAAATGCCAACAGTACCTCCAGCATAGTCCCATACTCTGTGGTTGGTGAGCTGCATAGCGTATGTATGCTGTGTTTCTTCAAAATGTTTGTAAGCGTGGCGACTAACGTAACGGCCACAACCAATATGGCCACAGATCAAACAAATCCATAGATTCTACAACAAAGAAAGAAGTAAAGAGAAAAGTACAGACAACATAACATTTTAAATGAATAGGTAGTTACCTCCTGTACTCCGCACTCAAAGCACTTGTTCTCTTCCACTGGCTCTGGTGTTTGGCAATACCTGCATACTGGGCACCTAAGAGAAAACAATAGGCATCTATTGTCCAGATTTGCAATAAGAACAGGCCAGAAACAAGCAGCATTTTTACAACAACAGCAAATGACAAACTGCCTAACACTAACGACTATTTGAAAAACAATGTGCCATTTCTCATTCTTCTACTTACGAGACATCCTCCCAGCGCTGAAGACACTGACTATGAAAGCTGTGGTTACACAGTGTTGTGAGGACACCATTCACAGACTCATCCATTCTCTCCAGACACACTGTGCACTTAGGCAGCTCAGTCAATTCCATCACTGGTAGACTGGCCCCCTGGATTACAAAAAAATTATGTAAGCAAATTGTGCACAGATGTATGTTGTCAGTGTTAAAAAAAAAACAGCCACTTACATTCTCAGATTTAAAAACCTCTGCTCTCTCCACATAAACCAACTGACACACCGCCTCTTCTATAGAGTTGAACTGCCGACCATTACAGGCAGTGTAAAAACTGTCAGCATCAGCCTGTTTAATATAAAAGTTAGTTTTTTCTCAGTTTTCCATTTTTTAATCAATTAATGAATTAAGAAACTTATGCTCAAACACAAAATTCAGGAGAATCGCAGGGACACATTGAAAATATGGCTGCTCAATTATGGAAAAAATAATAATTAAGTCAGATGGTAATTGATATCATGATTATTTGTACCTTGCCTAATAAGAATATAGTGTATGCACCTTCAATCTACCCCAGGACAGCTGCGGCTACAATAGGGAATGAATAATAACTACAGAGTAGCTCTTGGAGAAGCTTTGTGAAGCTAGTAAGGCATTATTAGCAAAAAAGGATAGTGATAAAATGATTACGATTGGATGTTTGGAATTTTCATTCGAAAACAGGAGTTATATAGTGCCCTTTGTTTTCCTTCAAAAATGAAAGAAAGAAAAAGACAGTAAATGCTCTTAGTGAAGTTCAACCCAACCCATCAGCACACACCATCAGTCATCTTCCTAGTTAAGACTATAGCAGGTATATTACAAAACCTACCTGTGAACAGAACTTAATCAAAACCATGTATTGGTTTGGTGTAGAATCTCGAATAATCTTCATGTGCTCCATGACATCATTAAAAGGAGCCAAGAGCTTCATAAGATCATGGCTGGTCATAGTTGCAGGCACAGTAAGGATGCACACCATGGCACTACGTCTGACATTTTCAGTCAGAGATGTCATCTTGCTGTAAGAAGAAAATGTTGTTTTAAACTTTTAATATACAAAAGATAATTTGACTGTGTGACTCACTTTGTCTTGTAAAGATGCATGATGCCATGAACAATCTCAACAGAGGGGTTTCCACTGAAGAAAGAAATCTGATCTGGTAGCTGTTTGGAGGGTGAGTCTGGTGCAATGGTTGGAGTGACAGTGTCCACTTCTGACTTTACAGCTGCACTTTCGCTGCTGTCATCGGCTGAGCAACCACACTCTTCACCCCCGCCTTTATCTAGAGCAGAGAACACAGAGAAGGCCACCAATTGAATTAAAAAACATACAGATGACTTTACAAATTTATTTATATAGCACATTCTATAAACAAAACAATTTCCAAAGTGCTGCACATATAAAGATACCTTTTGTTGTTTTAAATTATATTAAAAAATAACACCGGGTATAAATGCTCATTTTAACCTTGCCAGACCTAAAACACTAAAACCAGTTAAGTCAAATAAAAGCAAACCCATAAAATAGTAATAAATAAAATCAAAAAATGAATATAAAAATAAAATTAAAAAAAGATAAAAGACACAAAAGACCACACAACTCATGAAGTGTTAAAAGCCAGAGAATAAAAACAGGTCTTAACGACAAGACTTAAAACACTCCACTGTAAGTGGACACTCCACCCTGTGGTTTGTCCCCCGTCCCCTGTGTGGTGGTCTTGCTTGTTGTTCAACAAAGGCTTGTTCAAATGATTAAAAAAGGATTAACTTTGGATAAAAGCACTTGTTTGTCAGATTTAAAATCACTGTCAATTGTAACACCAAGGTTGGTGATAATCTGTTTTACATGCTGTTAAAGTAAACCCAGGTCTGTGTGGGAGTCTTTGCCAAAACACAATAACCTCAGTTTTGCCCTCATTCAAACTTAAAAAGGTTGTGGGCCAACTAAACCTTGACACGACTAAAACATTGAAAGAGATGTTTTTAAAATCGTCTGCATAAAAATGATATTGAATGCCTTGCTTTTTTTTTTTTTAAGATTTCACTCATACAAGCTTAATAACCAAGTTTCAGTCTGGTGAGTCCTTACCTGGGCTCGGTTCAAAGGTTTCTATAACCATGTCACCCATGGCTCTGCTGCCTATATGCTGGTGTAGTATAGCCGTTCGTTCTAGATCCGTCTTCCCACTAAGCGCCAGTTTGGCTATGCCCAAAGCCTTTTCCTCTTGTTCCTCTTCTGACATGCTCCCGGCTGCTGTCACAAGATAATAGCCATCTCACCGCACATCTTTGTAATTCATATACAAACCAGTATTGCTTTTTTGAACACTTACCGGCAGAGTATTGGAAACCCCGTGGAAAATGAGACTGTTCGGCTACTTCCAGTCGAATAACAACCAGGGACACACTCATGTGTAATAAGAGAAGCGAGCGACTACACTAGCAAACAACAAATCAACAAACATCAAGCTAACAACAGCTAGCTCTTAGCTACTTATACACACTATCCAACAGAAATATACACTGGTTAGTACATTGCAACTATTTTCTCTGACCGCAGTAATTATTCTTTTTAGTGTTAATTGTTCTCTAGACATACAGTCAATGTTTTCAAAACAATAGAAAGTATGTGCTACTCATGGAAGGCGCTAATGCTAACTTCTTATTCTTCTTCTTCGTTTTGTTTTATGGCAGGTGGCAACTAATGTTTAAGTGCGTTTCCGCCATCTACTGTGCTGGAGTGTGGGCCAGTGGTATTATAGCGTATTCTACTAGTATATTCTAAAAAAGTGAAGATAAATTCTTTTTACAAGATCCGTTTCCCTTAAAATTTTAAATAAGAACTTAAAATTATCTTGTGAACCGTTAGTATTCAATTTAAATGCCACCCATATCTTTTGGAAGGTGCTATCCATGATGTTAACCTAAGTAACACACATACATGGAACTATAATAATTAGTGGAAGTATAATCATATTCTTATTACAGATGCGTGCCTTTATACCGTAACTTCATGCGTAATGTCTTCTTCGTAGAAAACGTCTGGATTACACTGCCCTCTAGGGCTATCGGACACTATTACAAAAGCCCCTTTACTGGAGGCAGAATAGTGCTAAAGTGACAAAAAATTAACAAATGTATTTATGTGATTATTGAATACGCGATGATTATATAAACTATACTTAGCATTTTTGATTAAGGCAAATCTTGATTTTCAAGATTTGCTGGACAATAGCTGTTAATCCTTTTCTCATCTGAAATGATATTACGCCTTAATTACAAATTTTTGTTCCAAGTATACTTGCATTATTAATTTCAGAGACAAGATCCAGTAGATCCAGATTTTTGTTGGCATTACTTAAAATTATACATGGATTTAATATAAACATAACCACTGCAACTGATAGATTAACCAGTAAATATAATGAAAGCCCATTGTTGGGGTTCAGATGACAAATGCAGATTTCAGTTGTAATACAGCAAGTTCTTGGGTCTAGTCAATAGTGGACATTTTAAGGTTAAACATTTGTGGGTTTACCTTTTGGATATTTCATTACAAAGTGAAATGTAATGAAGAGGGAAAAACTCCCATCTGCGAGTATGACATCACAATCTGAACACAGTGGCTGATTTAGCATTTTAAAGGGACAGTACGTCGTCCCAAAGAAAGTTTTATTAAAAGTCTTTATTTATATGGATGATTGTATTTTTACACAATGCTAACGAGGAGAAAGGGTCACCATTTAGCACATTTTACATTACACTCAATTTTTCAATAAAAAATATTTGCACAACAAAAATAGTAAAAACACAATCTCCACTGTGCCAGTAGTCATCTATCAGTGCTTCTTGTTTATAGCAAAACAGAACATTACTGCTTGCATTTCCAAGTAAACAAAATTGGACATTGTCTGAAACAGAAGCTGATGACTTCTTTAGTCCACTATTTTGGTTAAAATTTTGCAGAGTTCGTCTTTGCACAAGAATAAAAGTATAAAAAAACAATGTATAAACTAATTATGAAACTGGAAATCAAACCTAGGCTTCTGTGAACAATATCAATATCTGCAGCTTTATTTACAGTCAGGTCCAATACACAAAGAGCTTACCAAGCAGGTATTTTACTCTTTTAATTAGGAATTGCATGTATACCCTTTGAGATCTGTGTGTAATCAATGGTGTCAACTGATTTTAAGCGCCGTACTAACTTGTGTCCTCTACATATGGCTGTTCAAACAATGTCAAAATGTGACTTATAGAAGTGGTTGTAGCTATTACAATGGTCACAAATAGATTTCATGGTTGCAGCTTAGAAAATAGTGAATTGAGTGAAAAAGATGCACAAGATACAACTCGGTCCACTGCAGCACAAAATCCTAATAAGTGGTCTGTTTTTACTAAAGAATGTTTTTTTTACAAAGCACATTAACTTAACTCTCTTAATAGAGCAAGATAATATGCAAGTAGCGTGTATTTTAGTGAAGTTTTTTATTTCAAATATGGTTCAGAGTTTGTACTTGAGTGACTAAAGAATGCACAAAAGATTAGGGGAGTAGACTAGTAGAAACAGCAAAATTGCAGTTCTTTTGACACCCATATGGCATTGAGGTCTGTAATGACAAAAGAAAGAAATGCAGCTGCAAAGCTATAGGCCAGATTTAAACAGAATATCCTCATATGGACCACACATTTTATTGGAGTGACATAAAAATTAGAGGGACATGAAACATAAACAAGTGTATATTGTTGAATTGTGCAAGGGTACAATAATATGATTAATTTGCCTAAAATTAATATACTAGGGTCACATCAATATTTCTTTAATAATAAAGTCTGTAATGGTAATTACAATTGTTTTAACATGTTGGTTGTATTTTCCCAGTTCAGCATTGTGTAGCAGTGAAAAGGTCTTGGGTTGTGAATTCTCAGACCCCAAGGAAAAAGCAGAAGTAGGAAATGGATCAGCATATACTTTAGTTTGACCAACACAGCATATGGCCTGACAGCAGATCATGTTGTAGGGCTTTCAAATAGTTAAGAGTCAGTGATTAATGATGAATTTCAGACCTTAAGATTCTTTACAGTTTCGGCCCTCTTTTTGAGTAAATCCCCCACTTCTTGTAGTGAACGAAGGTAACTACTTTGCACTTTGTCCATAGCAGACTTTGTAAACGACGCTTCCTCCTAAAAGAGCAAAAAAAACAAAAAAAAAAACAAAACGTAAACACGCAATTTGTATTATGTCCTACAAGAAACAAACACTCTATACTATAAGTGTCATGTGGACTAGTATAAACAGTAATCTACTAGAGCCTTCATCCTGTTGCTCACCTGTGAGTATCCCTCCAAGTTCAAACTGGCAAGTTTAAAGGATGTGATGTTTAACTCCTGTCCTCTAACATGCTCTGAAGCCTGGGTAAGCAAATCCAACAAGCTCCCCGTTAGCTCCTGGAAGCCGCAAACAACTGCTGGCTACAACATGCCCAAAAAGCAAATACAATATTATACATCATCTTAATACATTATGCAAAAATGTACAAGTAATGCATAAAAGAAAACTGCACCAGAGCAGTGCTGACATCCTTTTTCTTCTTTTTCTTTTTCTGTAGACTTGTCTTTAGTGGTCGAAGAATCTTAGCACAGTAGCTTGCCACCCATAGCACAACACTCACGGTCTAAAGAGTAACCAGAATATGAGATTTGCACCACAAAAACAAATTTACACCATTAAAGAGGCCTTACCTCTACAAAGAAGACTAGATTTTCTAATAGGGGCGGTCTAGTTTTTAATACACTCATTTTAATTTCCAATAAATCCCCCTTACATTTATTTAGCATTTCTGTGGACAGAAAAGGTGAAAAAGTGCAAGTCCTGACATTGGAGACATAATGTAAAAATTACCACATCTTATCAAAATTTAAGCCTACCCATAAAGATGTCATTTACCTTGAAGTTGAACTGTTAAGGACTGGAAACCATTACAAATCTGTGCTTGAAGCTCTGTGGACTCATCTACATCAAGAAAGAGTTCAAAAAACAAAATGTTTTCCTTTGGTGCAAACGTAAGTGCTTTACTTACCAAGGCCAGCAGACTCAAGCTGCTGTAAACTAACTGCGAGCTGGAGAGCAGCTGACTGGCACTGACAGCTTCCACTAGACAGCGCTGCAGTCAGTCGAGTAGAGGGTGGTCCCAACAGTGGATACTGCAAAAAGAAAACAATTCTTACATCTTTAGCATATCATAGCTAAGAATGAGCTGTTTGGTTTGGACAACTTGCTTGTGTCTGTTTTTCTGCCAACTGAATTGCTGATTGTAGTGTCTGGTTGAGTCGAGACAGCAGGGCACTCATTGTTGAGGTTTTGTCCCCAATACCGTTTTCACTGGTCAGTGCAGAGTTTTGTGTGGACTGTGTGTGTCCAAGGGTTGCTAAGGAGCCTATAAGGCGAAGAGTTAATGAGCGTATCTTCAGCCAAACAGACTCTTCCTCCAACGACTGGTGCCTGTTCTCCTCACTTAATTGTCTGTTGAATAAAAATACAATTAAAAAATAAAGAGTGGTGATTCTGTGTTGATGGCAAGACTCTGGCCTGGCCACCTTCAACTCACTTTTCCTGTACTTTACAAAGATGTATAGTCTGGGACTGTCTCCTCTCCCCTCTAAGTGTTTAGGCTTCTACGCTTGAGACCCCCAGGCCAAGATAAAGAAGTATTTAGTAGGGCTGGGCATTGGGCAATAGATTAAAAAAAATAAAAAATAAAATAAATAAAAAAAATATTTATTTCCCCCATCTTGGATAATAATTTACCACGACAGGTCAGAACAGACCATGCAATTAATTTGTAAATTAACTACTGCTGTCAAAAATATCGCGCTATTAACGAGTTAACGCAAAACAATTTTAACGCCGTTAATTTTTTTTAAATCGCGAGATTAACGCTATTTGTGACCCAGTGAATTAGTTTTTTTTCCCATAAGATGTGGCTACTGCTAGTAACGTTAGAAAAACTACAGGATCCGGCTGTAAACAAAACTGAGAAGTCCCGGTTGGAGGAGGTGGACCAAAGCATGTGCACATGCATGACTGAACCTCCTAAGCCCTGCGCTCGCCAGTGCCACTCACACGAGAAAAACACAAAACAAAGTCCATTCCAAAACATACGCCGAATCCACGCCCACTCCCGACAAGGACCGCTGACAGCGACAGAAGCTCTGCAGCCTCCCGACCACCCCCACTCCCCCTGCGCCACCATATTCACAAACTCACGGAGGAGCGCGCACCGCAACAGGATCCACATCGGACACACCCTCTCCGCCAAAACCGCCAGCTCTGCCGTGCAACAACGCCATCGACCGGGGCCCAGCTGCACAGGTGGAACGTGGGCTACCGCGCCCGAGCACGGCACAGCCCAAAAGTCCCAGCACGAGAGTGCCCCCCAGTACAGCAGGCGCTGGGGCAGACAAACACAGTGGCGCTAACTGGAGATTACTGGATGTTCCTCAGTAATGAGAACTACCTCAGGGTCACAGCACATTATTTCACCCACAGTGGGAACTTCAGTCACTTTGACTGTTATGAAGACAGAAGAAAAGCACTTCACTCACACTGATGCAGAGCACTTCAGGGAAGTGGAACATGAGCGTGGAATATCCAACACAAAGTGTCTCACTGACAATTGTTATGGTTTGCAATAAAAAACACATTTGCACAAAGCAGCGCCTATCCACTTTTCTATTTTGATAAGAGTATTAAATCATGATCCAAGGGACAAAAATGTGCGATAATCGCGAGTTAACTATGACATTCATGAGATTAATCGCGATTAAATATTTGAATCAATTGACAGCACTAACATAAACTTGACTTAAAAAAATAAATAAAATCTTAGGAGCTGCTGCTGTAGAGGAGAAAAGGAAGATGATTTTGTTGGTCTTTTAATGAAAATAGTAGCAAAGGTCTGGAGTAGCAAGAGGTCTGGCTACATTGGCCACATACCTACAGCACAAGTGACCTGAAGACTTTGTCTCTCAGCCCTGATTTGAAAAATAAACTAAATCACAACCTAGTTAAAAAATGAAAGACATACCGATCCTTAGGGTCCCAACAGGTAAATACTGTAAGGTCTCGGTTGTCCCTTAAATTGTTCCACGGGATATCGTCTTCTTCTGCAGTCAAAGACATGGCCTTCACGCTCTCCTCCAGGCTTAACACACTTACACAAAAAACACAAACCATTAGGAAAAAAACACTTTGCACCAACTTTATTTGTAGAGTAAAATCTTACATGTCAGCCTCCAAGATGAGATCCAGCAACATCCTCTCTGTACGGATTTGAGCAAAGTGCAGTGATTGGTTTAACCTGTTCCTGAGGGCAATGAACTCTGGGATCTTCTCAAAAGCGCCATACTTGTATGCCTGGATAATATATTCTGAGGTCTGAAAAGTGGGGGGGGGGGGACATTCAGATCTGTAGAACATGTCGAGTAGATTGTGCCATTTAATGTCTGGATTAGATGAAACCAAGAATACTTCCAAGTGAGAACAGCATGTGTTGCAATCTAAAATGTGCAAAGGTTTTGAGCCTTCATGAGTTATGGCATATTCATATTCAGTGGCTAAAAAGGTATTTGATGTTTTACCAGTTTATTTCTAAAGGTGCTACTGACATAATTTCACAAGACAATAATACACACATGCTTAAAGATAGACCCATAGACTAGGGCTGTACTCAAAGTATCATGAAGGAATTCTACGCAGTGTGTGTGTCGATTTTATCAAAATTAAGTTACATTATACACTTTCTACTTTTTAAAGTAGAAGGAATTACACTTACATCTTTCTGGTTAGAGTGGAAAAACCTGAGGGAGAAGTTACAAGCCTGGGAAGCAGCAGCAAATTGACCCAAAGACTCAGCATAGCGTGTCAAAAGATACCTGAAAAAACAGATGATTTCAGCTAGCAAAGATGTTTCAACAGAATGTTCAGACAGAATACTCAAAAGTGAACAGCAGAATTGTGTTACCCTATTGTGTCGTGCTGTACATGTTTGGCATCCAGGCTGGAGTATAGGTCTACAACAGGTTCAAAAGCGCCCAAGCGGCAGTAAAGAAGCAGTAGCAGTAACTTGAACTGTGCGTTAGAGGAACTGTGAGAGAGGCCCTCATGAAGAAGGCCCAAACAGTGCCACACCATGTTTTCATCCCCTACAAAAGACAAGAGATTAAGGATGGTGTACCCACATTCTAGTAATGTACAAGACACTCATACCTGTTTGAATCCATAAATCTATGTAGACATGAGCTGCCATGAGACAATACATGTCAGAAAACTGCAGTTCTGTTTTCAGAGCATTGTTCCCTGTTTGAATGCAGATTTACGCATTATTAAAATAAATAGTTCTGTGCATCATTAAGAAAATATTTTGAGACAAACAAACAGCTTACCAAATATTAGTCCATGATGATAACGAGCTTTTAGCTCCAAGGTGAGCTTCAGTTTACCATCCACATCAAGAGAGTGATGCAGGCCGAGTGCACGACTTAACTGACAAAGGCAAAGATGCCTCTGAAGAGCTTTGGTATCCTCCGGAAACGCATAGCCTTCTCCAGGTTCCCCTAATGGAACAGCTTCACTCAAGCAATTAATAAACTAAGGGAAAAAAAGTACAAAGGAGGAGTGAGAATTTCATTTTAGCAGTACTAATTTATAAAAAAAAATGTATAAGAAAAAAAAAAAAACAGTATGTTTTACCTGAACATGTTGTTCAGGGGATAAGAGATGTAGATATATTTTCAAATCTGTGATGCAACAAGGTTTGTCCCCAAACTTTGCAAAAAACTGCACCATCAATTCCAAAGGATCACCTATTGAAAGCAAAAATGACATATTAACAAACTATCAAAAATATTTACTATAGGGAGATATTGACTTAAAATTGTACCAATCAAACTTTCATCTGGGGAGCCGCGTTCTCTTAGTCTGTGCAGTAGCTCTAGACGAGCCAAATAGGGGCCTCTCAAAGCATGGGACTCTTTTCCATCCTCACCTTCGATTCTCTCCTCCACAAACCTCGCTACTTCAGTTACAGTATGATGAACCGGACCCTCAGAGCAGCTGGCAGGAGCAAACATCCCTAGTAAGTAATTCAAGTCTCATGCAATAACAAATAAGGACTCAAAAGCAAGCTGTCCATGTGAATGAAACGTAAGTACATACAGTTCCCCTTCCTCAGGTGGACACCACGACTGGTCCAATATGTGGAAAAGAGAACTGAAGTAAAAGCCATAATATTGCCATTCATCAGGGCTAGCAGGAGAAGAACATATGTAAAATCCTTTAACTATGGCTGTATACCCACACAATTAAATGCATGTGTATTCACTTACTTTTTGAGTAACAGCTTATGTGCTAGGGCATTGCACTCAGGCCAACGTTGCAGTCGCTGGTAGAGCATCATACACTTATTCTCTCGGCTCTGAAATTCACTGGTCAGTTTTTCTTTAAAAAAAAAAAAAAAAAAAGATATTGCAACTGATACTTTCATATTAAATTAAGTTGACAGCTGTGCTTAAGATGAGCCAACAAACCACAACTAATTTTATGGGTCAGTGATCATGAGTGATGCTTGCCCATTTTTTTCCATTTATATTATTTCTGTAATCCATTTATATATTTATATCATACATTTACCATTAGTTAGCAGCCAGTAAAGACAGTATTAACCAAACCATGCCTTTTTATATGGTTCAGTGGAATGGCTGTATATTTTCTGATAAAACTGCATACCTCCAAGTGGTCCTTTAATAATTTTAAGGGCCTCCTCAAACTTTCCCAAACGCTCCAGGATCATAAAATACAGCTGGACCTTCAAAAGAACAGTATTAAGCTTTTTCATAAATATAAAATATAAATGAAATTACCTCTGCTTCAGCTTCGATCTTCTCTTCTTTGACCATTTTCTCCACCATCCGTTCAGCAAGAGGCAAGAACATAGTAAGGGCCAACTTCTCATCCTCAGCTGATATGGCCTAAAGAGTTACAAAATTTGGGGGCAAATTTGTATTACACCATAAATAGTGTTGGCAAAAGGAAAAATTCAATTTGTCAACTGGACAAAAGTTTATTTGGTTGAATCAGACGCTGGTGGACACTGCCTTATATCAGGCCTTATATTAGGCAGTGTCCACCAGCGTCTGACCAGAACTGAAGAAGCAGCTTGGATGAGCTGCAAAACGTATTCGACTAAATAAACTTTTGTCCAGCTGACAAATTGAATTTCTCCTTTTGCCATGGATTCTACCTGGACGACTGAGGGATTCTACACACATAAATAGTGTTCAAAAATAGATAACAGGAAATCTTACCTGCATAACCAAACTCATGACGGACCAAAAGTAATAAGGATTTTTAGGTACAATTTTATATAGGGCCATTCCTGCCTGTGAAATAAGCAAAATACATAAAAAAAAATAAAAATAAATAAATAAATAAAAACAACACACAACCAAAGTACTTTCATAGTCAAATGGCAGATGTTTGCTTGTCTTACCTGTTGCATCTTTTTGTACTCTCCAACTCGTGCATATGCCATGAAGAGGTGAGAATGATACTCCTCACTGAGAGGAACCTTCTTTACTGCAGCTTCATACAACTTGGTAACCAACTCAGCTATGCACAATAATACATGAATGTTTAACCTAAATGTGTACTAAAATAGCAATATCGGGAAGAAAATTGTAAATGTACATACGTCTATGCATCTCCCTGTACAAGATAGTCAGCGCTTGAAGTGAGTTATCATCAGTGGGCTCAAGTGTGGCTACTTCTTGGGCTAGAGTGAAAGCTTCATCTTGCTTTCCAGTTCTTTGCAGTCCAATAGCTTTGAGGACCTACAAAATAATGGCATTGGTCTAAAGAGTTATAGCATGCACCCACCTATTTAGAAAGAAAGCTATATTAACTTCGCATAAATCATAAACTTACAACCAAGTATTTTAATGACAATTACAGAAATCTCTACAGGTAGTACGTAGAGTGATTGGAAAAATCCAGCATAGTGTGTTTGACAAATTAAAAATAGGTCACTAGAACATAGTTGCACAGTTAGAAACTTAAAAGTTAAATGCCTTGTAAACTCAAATTCTGATTATTTCTGATGACTTTGCCTTAATTGGACTGGGAGTCTTCATGGAAGAAATACTTGACAATAATATTCATAATGTACTCACCTTTGCACAATGTAGTTCTTTGTGCTTCTTAAGCAGTTTGTCTGCTTGCTGAATTGCCATTTTATTATTGCCATTGTCAAGATAATCTAAAAAAAGATAAAATAGTAAAAACTGAAACAACAACAAAAGTTGTGTGTAGGCTACGTAAAATATCACGAGAATCGCATTCAAAATGATCATTCACTGTCGAATACAAACAATGTCAGGGTAAAGCTGTATAATGACTTAGGGACCCCATTGTTATTCTAAATATTGCACTGACAGCTGCATGCTATCAAATTAGCAAGCTAACAGCTAGCTAACTCAAAGCATTGTGTCTGAGAATAGAACCTAGCTGGTGTCAGTGGCAGTCAAATCACCAGCAAAGATCTGAAGTTGGTGTAATATTAAAAAGGTCGGCTAAAATCTTAACACAGTCAGGTAAACGTGGGATATTTTATCTTACACTATTGCTTAGTGTCAGTGGAGCTAGCAGGCACTGATCGGTTCAGCAAGCTAGCTGTCAAATAGCAAACGAAAAGTCACAATGATGAAAATAATGAGACTTTCGAATATATTCGCCTGTTTAGAGAGTCTATAAATACACACGTTTTGTAGGAGTATCCTACTGTTGCCTCCAATCTCGTGTCAATGGCAAAGGGTTGAGGTGCACTGTCATTGGACACTTAAGCCAACGCAGTCCGAGGTTGGAGACTGAGACCGGCCGTGCTGCTGTCCTCCAATTCCAATGCATTATTTTTTATTGCATACCAATAGCTACTCTGTGATTGTTGATATCCTTTTAATAATCCCCAAACTATTACACTTACCGTAAATGGGTCTGAGCCGTCTGTCGTTTGGGTCTTGCACATGGCCTCTCGCCGCCATGGTAGAGTTAACCTGCCGCTGAGGGTTTACGCATGCGCAAAACCACCAGTTCGAGGGACGCACGTGCAGTGTCGACCTCTAATGGCCTGAGGACCGTGCGCACGTATGGATACATCCAGTTCATTATTGAAAAATACATTTAAAAAAAGCAGATGGCTATGTAAACAAGTTTTACTCGATCAAAACAAAAAGCAATAACGGTATTCCTTTTAAAATTACATTTAATTTCCCACGGAAGTAAAATTAGACTAGCTTAACCACAGGACACAATCTGGTTGCCAGGCCTGCCAATTAATCAACGACGAACCATAGATAAAATATCTGTTTATGCTTTCACATCTTATCAGTGTTTCACATAGACTTAAATCAACCTAAACTAGCACAATTGCACATATTGTTGCCAATTGTATTATCATTAAGATGTAACATGTAACTAACTATACCTATTAAAAACGTGTCAATAAGTGGGTATTACGCTCCACAAATTGTGTTATAGATTGGTTCATCAAATAAAATTTCCACCACCAATCACTGAAACCTTCATGGTCATTTGGGCTGAAGAAGTTTCTCCAACAGTATTTGAAATTATGTTATGATGCAATGTATTCCTCATTTGGCAAACAACTCCAAATAAACTTCATATTGTGGAAAAGTAATGTGTGGAATTTATTAACATTAAATACCAGTGACATAATGGGTTCATGTCATGCTAGTACATGTGTAAAACATGTAAGTCTCTGCAGATCAATTATGACATTGGTCTCCATCAAAAAGCTGTACATTCATAAGCATGGATGAGGTACAGTAAACCATGGCATAAAAACAATGAACAATATGCATACTCATTCTATATAATGTAATTAATAGCATATTGTGCATTGCATTTACCTATAACACACAGTAATGAGAAAGTGTTCACAAGTAACTATGACTATGTAATTCAAGTAAGTGGTATTTACACCTATACTTTGGGCCTAGTAAAAAGTACACTTATTAAATCTGCCTAATGTAAACCATAGAGGTTACATGAAAAAAGACATCTGTTTCATACCTGATTATAAACAAATGTCTAACATAACACTCGCACTAAGCTGTGCCATGATCATAAAAATCATTGCATTCCTTAAGAGTTTGAATTAAGCCAATACCAAAACAAAAATTAAATTTTACCTGAAAGCAGTGAAGCAAAATATACAGATCGCTTTCAAATCACTGTTAGAATACAGTATAACTCACTTTACAAAGTTATTTATACCTTAACTAAGTTTAGATGGATAAGGTATTCTAAAAGTTAAGGTATTAAAATGCTATTTTGATTAGTATAGAGGGTGAAAACCAAAATACTACAACACAAACATCCACAACTGCAAAATCATTGCACATCCGCCTTGTCTGTAGCCAATAGCCCTGTTAGTTCAGAGAAGATTTTAAAGCCAGACAAATGGACACAACGATGCACAAACTCTCAGCCTCAACTGTTTTAGTAAAATAGAAAAGCTTTTGTGAAGGCTGCAAGGGCTTCAAATAAAGCCTTGGGAAAAGGACATACAGCATCAGAATGAGGCAAGGTCCACTGGCTGATCATGAGTGTGAGAACTTAAGAAAGTTGAACAGGAAAGTTCACAGAATGACAATACTCAAACAAGTGGAGTTTAATCCCAACCAAAATAAACACACGCTTTAACACAACAGACTCCTCAAAGGCCACTGGACCATCTCTTTAACCGACAAATGAATCAATGTCATTGAAGAGTCATGCAGTGACCGTTGATGAGAAGTCGTTATCTACATGCGCTTGTGAAAAGGTTACACGCATGTGACCATGTGGAAAAGTCTGTGTGTGTGGAGTAAGTATGAGCTAAAAGTCCTATGCATGAAACCGTACTGAAGATTACTGGGACAAATCTCTTCCTTTAAATGAAAAGAAAGAAAGAAATATACAATATGCATTTTTACCTTAAAAAGTATAGACAAAACAAAAGGATAATGACCTGGTTTAAAAAACACATTTAGTGGAAAGGTTTGAAACTATAATTTATAGGGAGGGCGTGAATAAAATTATTTCAAAACTTCACATAATACTACCTTTATGGGGACTTGTATAGAGCTAAAAATAACATTTTGACTGTTAAATTAAAGGCGTAACTTTCTAAGTCTGAGACAAATAAAGATCAACAAAGCCCATTGTAATAATAATAATGAACTAACAATACATATTTCAGGCAATTTGCGTTCAGTGCAAAGAACTTTTTTCTTATTTATAAACATGTATATTTGTCTAAGAGTGGGAGGCATGTGATTGTGGTAGTATCTGTACAGTACTCATAACCAATCTGTCAAACCCCCTAATGAATCACGGGAGACAAGAAGGGTGTCGTGGAACCCTTCCACATCAGCGTGGACGTGTCTCTGATGACATCATGCCGGGGTTTCGTTGTTTTGCCTCATTGCTCATGAGCAGCACTGGTGCCTCGAATCGGACCTGTTTTACGCAGCTATAAGAAAGACCAAACAAAAATCATGTTTTGTAATGAATGCAATCTTATATTTTTGTGCATTAACAGACTAAATGGATTCATGCAAAACCAAAAGCACTTTCCAGGTGAAGGAGACAGAGCTGTCAATATTGTTACTATATTATTGTGAAAGAGGGTTAACTGATAAAGGCAACAAAAAAGAAAATAAAATGATTTGAACATAAAGATGGCAGCTGTGATACAGAGGTGAGATTACTGAGCAAATGAAAGAGAGAAAGGTCCATGCAGTGGCACTAGTTGTACTTTATAGACTTACTCAGCCTGCTTCTAGAGTTTGAACTACTGGACCTTTAATCATCTGTTGCAGAGGTGCCTCTCACTTCTCCTTTTTGACGCATCTAATGAAATTCGGGAGCAAGTAATAATATTCAAATGTGCTCATTGGCCAGATGTTACATTACATTAATTACAATCCATTAGAGAAGAAAAACATACTGCAAAAAATGCCCAAATCATTGGTTAAATGTACAGCAATAGCAATTGGTACCTCTTCAAGTTCTTTCTGGGTCTCCTCTTCCATTCGCCGGATGTCCTCCATAGTCAAACCCACCCATTTGTCAATCCAGCAGAATAGTTGACGATGGAAGTTGGTGAAAATACGCTTTTCTTGCTGGAAAATGTAAAAAAAAAAATTATTGCTTTCAAGTTGCACAAATATGATATAAAGAATGTAATTAATATGACATTACCCTATGAATGAAGTTTTCCACTTTTGTTTGCAGACCCCACCATCTAAATTTGACAGTAACTAGTTTGTATGCACACATGTGAGGCCAATCTTCCTTCAGTTCACTCTGAAAAAAAAAAAAAATAATAATAATACAAATAAATAATAATACAAATAAATAATAATAATAACAATAATAATAATAATAATAATAATAATAATAATAATAATAATAATAAATTATATATATATATAATGTATTAAAAATGTGTTACATTTAGTATCTGTACCTTCCATTCTGGTCCAAGGGGTCCTCTACCTGTCTTGGCAGAGTGGAAAATAGTAGGATCTTCTTCTTGTTTATAATCCTAAAAGAAGAAAAGCTCAAGTGTAACCTGATCATCAATCAGAGCACATCTAATTTGTTATGGATATCTTTTTGTCCCAAAAGAACTAGCAGAATTGAGAAAATACCTATTTTAAGAGCTACTGTATTTTAAACCAGGTGACATACATGTATTTTAAGCACTGCTCACAAAGGCCTAAGAATCAACCAACACACCCCAGCCCTCAATACAGGACACCAAGAGTGCAAATCAGATTTGCTGGAAACAGTAGTACCTATCTGGAGCAGATGGACATTAAGATTAGGCAGAGTTCAACACTGATCCACTTAACAGAATGAGAAACAAAGACTCACGGTAGTGGGACAAGAGTGAAAACGTAATGTTATTGGTAAGAATAATTTGATGTTTTAATTAATGCATAAATTTAAATATTAATAGAAATTTGACACATTCATTTAATCAGTTTAATACTGCTCTAATTATTTTATTCACTTGTCACTTTGCTTCAAATAATTCATTGAAATTCAGTTCTAATTCAATTCTAAAACTTACCGCTGTGGCTACTTCTTCATTATTTGCAATATCAATTGGGACCACTTCTACAGTCCCCCATGTCTGTTCATCTAAATTGTGAACCTACAGCAAATAGATCAGAAAACAACAACAACTTAGACCTGTTAACTTAAATGAGTGAAAGTGGCCCATGAATGTGGTCAAATACTTGCATTTTCTAAAGTTCCCATGTCTGGTTTGTGCCACGTTTCAATCTTTATCATGAAGTCATCTTTCATGTACTCATTCTAAAAAAAAAAAAAAAAAAAAAAAAACAATGATGAAAAAGGGTATTTACTTAAGAATAGACAACTGCAGACATCATCTAATATAAAGACACTCACCGTAACAACTGAAAATATAAAAAAAACAACAACACAAAATTAGGTCACAAAAAGGCAAATTTTTTGCTTTGTTCAAGTATAATAAATTCTGCACATAAACAGAAAATAAGCCTTACTGGTGCGACAGTATGGATAGGCATTCCACGCTTTTTCATGGAAAACTAATGCACCTTCTGGTGCAATCATCTTTACATAAGCTGGTACTTTACTGAAAAGAAAGAAAATTGTACAATAGCTTTATTAGAACAGAAATATTCATGGAAGTGTGTATTTTGTTTGTCAGTTACTTTCAAAATGTGTGCTTTTATGACAAGTTAGCTCATTACATACAGTCATGGTAAGTATTAAAAAAGTAACATAAAATTGTGTAAGCTTTCAATGTAAACATACCTTTTTAAATGATAAATTTTGTGTGTATACTGTCCCTTTTCTCCATCCTCTTCATAGGGTTCATTCTTGAGCACCTCAATGCCTTCTCCTCCTCCGGTTTCATTTTTGCTGGCCTCAGCAACAGAATATAGCTGTCCCACTTGATACTGGCATAAAGAGTAAAATAAACATGAGTAAAATAAACATGACTCCACATATATTAAAAATATAAATTATCTCACATAAGTGAATTCACTTTCTTATCACTTTCTTATCTATGATGACATGTACTTCACAACATAGTGATTATTACCCACCTCTTCCACAGAGACTGGTAACAGCACACGGCTACGAAAGTCAAGGTGCAACAGAGAACAAAGAGAAACACAATGACAATATTAACATATTTCTTAAAAGATCTGCAAGACGCTGGTTCTCATGTATTCATATTTTAAATCTGGCAAAATGCAAGGGAGAGCAGTACCATTTTACAGAGATGGACAGAATATTGTTTCACATATAAAAGGGATGCAAATAGTGGTGGGAAGTATATAGAAAGAAATTATAATATAGATGTATGCAAATTTATTATATCGAGCTCGACAGTCTAATATGTAAAGATCCATCCATCCATCCATTTTTTCCTGCTTAATCCGGCTGGGTCGCGGGGGCAGCACGCTGCCCATTACTCTGTGCAGTGTGCACCAGACCCAGACCCCTATGAACCCCTCTGCAGGTGGTGAGCCCACAGGAGGGAGGAATTCCTTGACGGTCCTTGATTGTATACTGTTCATAGGGGTGTTGCATGTTTTTGGTTGATGGGGGGAAACCGGAGTACACGGAGGAAACCCTTCCAGACACGGGGAGGAAACATCCACCCAGAAAGGCCCGGGCGACCGGGGGATCGAACCCGTAACCGTGCCGCCATAATATGTAAAGAAATTAATAAAATAAAATTTGCCATGTTATTTCTGCACTACTTAATTTTGAAGTCTATTTTGAGCATAATTCAACATGCCTTTAATTAGTTTTAGCATATTTCTTATGGATTAATATTGTCTGAATATGGTCACTGGGGTGTTGCAAGTATGCCAAAAATACAAAACAAAACAAAAAATATGCAAGACCGCAGTTAGTTAGGCAATTAGTAACTCGCAAAGGTTGCAATTTTTGAAGTACCATAATTTCCTCCATAAACAACAAAATATTCTGTTTAATTCTGTATAAAAAAGGCTAATCCAGTGGTTTAGATTTGTATAAATGTGCTGAAATGTGATGTGTCTTCATTTCCAATTATTCTAGACGCGTTGAAATGTGAACTTTGAACAGAAACCGGTTATTAAATCGTACATCCAATCTTAATCATAATTACATATTTTCGCCAAATCTTTCAGCCCTACTTACAGAGTAATTAAGTTTAAATAAAGTATCCTGCTTTACTCTGCACGTTTGACCCGTGAAGCTACGCGTAACCTACACAAATCTCACAAAAAGCACAAATTTTAAGCGCTGATGTAATTTACAATACAGGTGTTATTATAGGATCCAGCTCGGGTTAGCAATGAATTTACAGCAATTAGAGATGTGTATTATTTTGTTGACATAATATTTCTTAAAAAGATATATATACCAACTGAATAAATAGCTCTAATTAGATTAACCAAACAGTATATATTTTGGTAGCATCAGCCATAGATGAGAATATGCCCGTTTAATGCATGAATTGTGGATCGCGCTCTGGTTGGCAGAAAACTAGCAACTAGCCGGCTGCTACAGCTAGCGTTAATGTTAAATCCGTGGGAGAAGAAACCTTAATCTGTCACTCAGGGGACTACAGCTTACGCGACTTTGGAGATATAACAAGCGGCCCACTGGGTAGGGTCGTGCATGTTTACGCAGGGCTAAAGGCGCAATTTATACACACAACGCATATTAGTGAAGAATACATTTTATAAGTTTCAGTTTTATTAAGAAGCTAATTAATGTTAGCTACAGCTAGCATCGCATAAAAAGACCGGTGTATGGTGTGTTCCGTTAACCACGTCCTGATCCGCCCAAGTTAAATCGGGATTTTGTGGTCAGCAGGAGAGGGGGGCGCGTGAAACACACCAAAACAGACTAACAGCTATAATATCATTTTGCGTTAGCATTTGCTTGAACATAAGACTGACTAAAGGGGACAAAAAGAGAATTAAAAAAGACACTTAGGACTCACTATTCCTTGATGAGCACCATCTTCGTCACCCCGCCTGCGGCTGCGCACTGTCGTCCACCAGCCTCTGCCAGAGGAGCTGCGCCACGGCTGGACCACGGGTAGAAGGCAGGCAGGCGAGATAAGAGATCCGTGCACAGCCTGACCACTTGTAGTAGTCCAGTTTGTTGCAAATGAATAAATCTTATGTTTAAACTTCAAGCTTATTCTTAGGAAACTTAACTTGACTTAATCCTAGAACCCGGACAAAGTTTGTCACATTATAAAATCAAATATGAGTCAAAGACTTGCTTGGTTCATTATTTATTCATAAAATCTGATTATTGGAAAGCACCATATAAAATACACTCATATCTATAGATATTTATGAATAGTTATCAAATAAAAAGTGAATAACAAGTTATTTTAATGAGTAGCCTAAATTTAAATAGGCATAAATGTCTCAAAATGTACACAGAATAACTCTTAACTTCACAAAACTGTCCATTCTTTTCAGCAGGTATTCCTAAACAGCCAATGTTTGGTAATTAAAGGTAAAGAGTAATAAGTTTAAAAAAAAAAAAAGAAAAAAAGATTCTGAAACTCAGCATTTGGAAGATGGAAAGAAATTTCCAGGTGAAAAAAACTTATATCCGAAACCAAGTCTGTCTTTAGAGTTTGTTGACAAATCTGATGCAGAAGGAGGGTTTGCCTCTTGCCTTTGGTGACCATTATATCTGCTGTGATTATCCAGCTGACCAGGCCTTTCTGTATGTTTACTAGACTTGTGCTGAGGAGAGAGATTAAGCAAACCTAAAACATCTTTTTGAACCATACTCATTTTCTTATTTCCACCTTGGAGTAAACTAGCTGGACAGGGCACATCGTGTTTCTGAGCAGCATGGACCCAAAAGTTTCTCAAGTTGTGAAATGTTTTAGTATCCTGAGTGGACTGTTTTTGGTCAGAGGTCTTGCAAGGACTGGAAGAAGTAATAATGGAGCCACTGGGAGAATACGAAAGAGTTGGGGATGGGGAGGAGTCTGCAGGAGAGCTGCAGATGTTACTGCTGGAATGAGAGAGTGCCGAGGAGGCATTTTCACAATAGGAGTTTGGGTATTGTAGCTGAGCCAATGTATGCACATCTGAGGAAGGACTTGACTTTTTTAGGCAAGAAAGAGACATGGAAGGAGATGAATAATCAGAATTGACTTTCTGTAATGATGAGGAGCCGTGCAGTAGTTTTGGTCGGGGTGGAGGTGTTGATACAGCAGCAAAGTGACGGGACAGATGACTGGGCAGAGAGAGAGGGGATGAAGTTTTTGTACTAGCTCTGCTTGGAGGTCTGCTGAATGCACTCGTCTCAGAGGGTTGAAACTGTTTCTTAGAGTTCAATACTGGAGTGGCAGGGGTTGACAAAGGAGGTGGCTTGTTTTCCTGTGACCCCTTTATGCTCCTGCAATTAGCTGACTGCAGAATCTCTACAGCCTGCATATGGCTCTGTGTCTCCTCTAAGATTTTCTTGGCTAGTTCCTGGGGGTCCAGTGCCCCCGTGGGTCCTGTCCTCTCCTCTTGGGACTTCACCGTGCTGTCCGTTTCAGTACTGGACTGGTCTGACTCAGAACTGCTTGCTTTTCCCTTTCCATTCTTCATTGGAGAGAAGCTGGCCAAAACATAACAAAATTGTAATGTTAAAACAGATATGTAAATTGGATTTTTACTATTAATATGATATAATATGACTGAACATAATTTAACATAAGATTTACATTATTATATTAACACAGAAAACTATAGTTATGGGACAGCAGAATGCCATAGTCATTAACATCAATAAAATGCTTTGTTTAATTAGTGTATATGCCAGTCCTGGGATAGAAAATGCATTTTCCTCTATAGTATAATTACATTTTAAAAATCTATATATAGCATAGACATGGCTGGAGATAAATCACTCAATCACCTTTTTGGTTATCTGTAATTGTTCCAGTTAGCATTACACTTACTTGATCTGTCTGAACTTTGGGCTTGTTGTAACTTTTAGTGCTGTTGCTTTATTAGGAGAAGTGGGTGTGCTAACACTTCCCTTTGATGAAAATGTGATGGGATATTCAAGTCCAGAAGCCGCTCCTCTACCAGCTGAGCCTCGGGCATGTTTGTGTCCAGCAGGTAATGGCAGTGTATCACAATCTCTTCCACTACGTCCTAAAGGCTCGCTGCTTATAATGGAGTATCCCTGGTACTCTTCATCTTCTCCTTCTCCCACCATTGCTCCACGATGATTGGTCTGTCGCCCCCTGGTCAGAGCACCTGCATATCGAGCTGAAGAGTAGAGGCCAGCTTCTCTGTTCTGGTCTGGAGGGTTTGAGCGCTGACTGATGATGTCACTTCCCGCAGGCTCTGGACGGGACAGAAAACTGAGGGAGGAGCCGAGTGAACTGAGACTGTAAACAGAAATGGCATCACAGGAGAGGTTGTCTGGACACACAGGGCTTAAGAAGGAGGACTGTGTTGAGTAAGAGCCAAATGAGGCAGGAAGAGAGTGTGGCTGGGATGTGGACTGCGACGATGACAAGGATTCTAAAGAAGAGGAACTGTCCATGCTCAGCCGCTTAGGAAGTTCTGGTGAGTCTAAAAAAAATAAAAATAAATAAATAAATGTAAAGAAATAAAAGCTGTATAATTACAATGTAATTCTTACCGAATAGTGCCAGAAGTGACTGCAGGGCAAAATGCATACAGCGCCTACTAGCCTGCTTTCCAGTCTTTAAAACTACTTGTTCCTGACCCACCTCACAAAGGTCAAACCCTAAAATAAGAAATTAGCTTTAGTCATCTATTCCATATTCCATGTGCATGTATTTATGTAATACACGTATTAAAGACAATAAATTAGTGTTAAATTCATTTATTTACCGAGAGCAGCTAGAAACTCATGGCAACCAGGGAGCCTCCAGAGCTGCACACTTATTGACACTTGAACAGGAGCCAGAGAAAAGTCTTGGTCTTTGTCAGATGACTGCAGCTTAACCAGTACTTGGTGTAACTAAACAAAATTGAATTAAATTCTGAAAACACGTGAACCTTACATGTACTTTAAAAATAACTTTGTATAACACAATTCTGAGGTGCATCTCCCTTTCAGACCACACGCTCACATATAAATTTTGGTGAAGCTTGGAATATTGTTGTTGATTTTATTGTTTCTGTTTTCATACAAGGTTTAACTAATTTGTTCATTTAAGGTTGTTTCAACACTGGTCTGACCTCAATGAACATTTACAGCATGCATCAACAGCACATATTAAAGTGTCATTGCAAAACAGCATATAGAAATGAAATAATATGCTTTGATAATATCCATAACATACCTTATGAACTAGCTGTTCTCCAGCTTCTCTCACTGTTACAAGTTTGCACAGTGCCTGAAGAGCAGTAGGTGTAAGACCTAGACATGCACAAACAGAATAGTTTTATTTTACTGAAAACATGATATATATATATATATATATATATATATATATATATAAACATATATGTAATTCTTTGTACCAAGTAGGGACTGAAGAGTGTTACTACACTGTTGTAGGCGATCCCCAGGGTCTGAAGTTGGGAAGAAAACAGCGGCAGGGAGACCAGCTCCTCCAGAGAAATCTAACCGGAAACCCACAGCAGATAACAATGCCTGCCACCCAGGCACTCCCCCCACCTAACATGGACAAGAGAGATAAAAAATAAGTACAAAATGTAGACAATATCAACATAAGGTACATTCATACCTTATTTTCAACACTCTGTTGTGAGGTGTACATGGGATTACACTGTCCACTATGAATACGCTGCAAAGATTTCTCAACCTAATAAAAAAATGAAACAATATTTACAACAGTACTGAATTTGGTTTTAATACTTGTATGAACAACTAATGATGTGTTTTACCAAGTGCAACATTACTCTAAGGGCATCTCTGGCTTTTTCTGGATATTGGAGGATTTCTGTCAGTGCTTGACCAACCAAAGACATGGTACTGTTAATCTTGACATCGCTTCCAATCAGAACATACCCTAAAACAGCGAATGGATTTAGTAAAATGTGATAACCAAATGTACACTGTTTTTGAAGGGGCTCACCTGCCCAGTTGGATGGATGCGAGAAGTGCTTGCTACTCTGCAGAGCCTTCATAGCTTCTGTCAAGGCAGCACTGGCTTTGGTCCCATTCATAAGTGTGGCATAAAATGTGTGCATAAAAAGTTTGGAGGCAGCTGATGGCACAGGCCATAGAGACACACACACACACTGCACCCCAGCAGCCAGGAATGCTCGGGTTAGTCCCACTACACCATCAGCTGTGACCTTGCTGCTAGACTCTGGAAATAACCTGGTAACAGACAACATGCAATTATGCAATGAAAATATATACAATTTAAGAAATATAATAAATATTTATACATAAATATATACACATAACAATACCTTAAAACTACCAATTTCACATTTAGACAGAGACCCAATATGTCTGCAGCAGTGAGGAGAAAGTCCTGAAGAGGTGGGCTATAACATGTGCTCTCAACTTCACAAATACTTGCTCCATCGTCACTAATTGCATCAGCTGTTCTCTTGAGACACTCCGGGCTGCTCTGACTCTGTGTGACACTTCCACTCTGCCTAGAAGATGTTGATGCCCCGTTAAATGATGCACTTGTGGTTGTCCTAGTAATTTTCTCTGCACCAACATGCTCCTGAAAGGGAGCCAGGACCAGGGCAGCAAGTTTCCAGGATATATGTGTAGCAAAATGGACACATTCGGCCTGGTTTAATACTTTAAGCACATGCTCCTTCGTGGCATCAGT
Organism: Taenioides sp. WSHXM2023; assembly: GCA_029959045.1. NCBI lineage: Eukaryota > Metazoa > Chordata > Actinopteri > Gobiiformes > Gobiidae > Taenioides > Taenioides sp. WSHXM2023. Next base: position 24,110,502 of record CM057085.1, read on the forward strand.
TCCAGTCAGGGGGTGACAACAAAGCTGATCTCCTAGCCACAGGGCTTCTTCCTGGGCTGAAGGTAAGGGTCCCCATAGCCATCGATCCATCACTCTCGGAGGAACATGTGGGGCTCCCACCACTGCTGCCACTGATCCATCCGAACAAAGTAAAGTTCCACCACCACGAGAAGGAAGAATCTTAAAACATGATATATTGTACTGTAATACAATGTCTATTTTCAACATAAATGTTTATTTATGAAGATAAGGTATAAAGGTACCTTCACAGTGTCTTCTAAACTGGTTAATGATGGCACGGCAATAAGACTGAACCTTTCATAAAGATATTCATTAGAGGAACTGCCTTTAAGCAAAGCAAATGGGATCAGGTACAATTCTCCCTCAAGCACCAAGACCAACTGTCTGTGTCTTCCTACAGGTCCACTATTATGCATCAAACCCTACAGAAACAAGAAATGTGAAGCCAGAGGCATAGAACCAGCGTTGTTTACACTTGTTCTTTACATACCACTTCCATTGGAGCTATAAGCAAATCATAAAGTGCCCGCAGTGGGGGTTTGCCTATGTTTGATGGGCGAAGAGGAGAAGATAAGAACCCTTCTTTCACTGGAGACACTGTAGCACTGTATAAACTTGTCATGCTCTGCCAACTTCTATTAGAGGTAAAAGACATTGTCAGATTAAAAGATGTAACTCACAGACAGTGCATAATCATTAGACAATAAATATTTCAGAAACCTGTTAAAAAGGTGGTTTCTGGATACCATGCGGAGGTACCCAGTTGGATCTGTAGACGTGAGTTTATTGTTAACCTCATCAAACTGTTGCTCCAGGAGCTCTCCTGCTTCACTCTCAGTCTCACTGTTGGAGCACACTCTGCCATTAAAAAAAACATTTGTAACAATAATGTAAATTTGTCTATAAATCTCTTCACAACATTGTGACAACAATTCGCAAAACAAGTTAAAACACATGCTAAGTAACTACACACAAACTGTAGAACATATTCTTAGTTGAAAATGCTTGACCAAAATATAACTACCTGCTATAAAGCCCATCCACTCCTAAAGCCTCTCTGGCATTGGTGATGTACTGTTCTAAAGTAAATGGCCCTACACCAGCACCAAATCCTTGAGGACTACCATCTCCATCCTGGTACTCAGCCTCTCCAAGGTATACCTCATGAAACTTTACAATGCCTGTAAGTATAAAAAGTCAGTATATAGTGTACAAAATATAATGTTAATATAGCTTTTAGAAATATGAATTGGCTGTACCTGTCCCCGGAGAGATAAGCCAGCTGTACAAAAAGCCTCCTGCCAGAGAATAGTAGAGAACCATGGTCTTCTGACTATTCACTATATCCAGGAGGTGCTCAAGGGTGACTGGTGTGTACGGGTCAGTCCCTGGCACCTGCTGACTTCCTTTCTGACGTTCCACTAGTAAATCAGCAAAAGCTCGTGTGCGGCCTCGCTCTGCTATGCCCAGAGCCTCATCGTGACGACCTATGACAAATTACAAAACATCACTATTGCAGGAAGCTTTGGGGAGGAGAATCTAGAGAGGTATCCTTTCAATATCCTACAACTAAACACAAGGAGAACATTATGACGATCAGACCATTACACAATAAAGGGGATAAGTAATGTAAAAAAAAAATTTTATTTATTATTTGTTTTTTACCATGTTATAACAGTGTCATCATTAAGTTAATGACATTAAACTTTTGATTGATTCATGCATGTTTTAGTAATACTACACTGCCCTGCATTTGAGGCTCAGAAAGTTGCTGTTATTGCAATTATTTAAAAAAATCCAATGTTGATTCAAATTCCATTCTGTTATGTGTTTCTCGCACATGTTGGAATGACAAATAAAGAACCTTGAACATGTAGGGAAAATCTACTTGTGAAATGTCACTATGAAAAGACAGGGCTTCTTAGTTCTATAGTTTTGAACAGAAAGTCAATGAGCATGCCATTTTAGACCAATATTGCATTTGCAGTGAACAAAATGTTAAATAGAGATCAACATATGCTATAATTTCATACTAAATAGCCGTAAGAAAGCATAAAATGGCTTCATATTAAAAAAAAAAAACTCAATTTACCCATACTGACGAGAACTCTTTGAAGAGCCTGGTAAGAGCTGGTTTGCAGATCAAACAAAGACAATTTGTAGTCCATACTGTGTTGTGTCTCATGGCGGATTGTCTCAAACAGGACTGATGCTCTATATAACTGAAACAACACAACCAGAATGTCATGTCATGGTTCCATTATTGACATGTTTTCTTACCAAACTATTTCCCTTTAGCGCATTAGTCTACTTATTTTTTTGTTAAAGCTCATATATAATCCATGTTATTTTGTCATTAAGTTAACAAATTTCTTGTTCAGGGCTGACCACTGGATGACACTACACACTACAAAAATAAGTGATAACCTGGCGTACCTTAACATCAATCAATCAATGACATGTATCAATCAATGATCATTGTATTAATTTACTTTTTATTCGCAAATGTAAAAACTACAAGCACTGCAAGCAGCTGATCATTGATTTTAGATGACCATCATCTGTCCAGATTGGGGGAATCACAAACCTGATGCTGAGCCTCCTCTAGGTTCCCACTGGCCCATAACGACAGACCCAGGTGGTGACGTATCTTGGCTTCTTCTTCTCTACGTCCCAGCTGCTCAGATAGACGAAGACCTGATATAAACAACAGAAACAAGTTTATTTGTTTTCCTGTTTTTTTCTTCACATGTGCCTGTCTACTGTCTATTTCACTGCTCAGTCACATGTATTGGATCTCTCTACTGTAGTGTGTTGCTGAGAACCTTGGAAAATAAAACTTAGCTAACAAATGCCCACATTTTCATGCATCTTTGATGTTTTCAGACTTGAGCAGGATTAATTCCAACAATGAAGTAGCTGCAGAAAGATGAAAGGCATATGCAAAATCAAAATCTTCGAGGATTATTGACAATGAGCAACCTGCACCACTCTCTCACCTAAGAAATGATCCTTATGTTATGATCCTTAACTTATTTTAAAACTAACTAACTAACTAACTAACTAACTAACTAAGACCTATACTGGACCAGTTAATTATATTTCCAGATGGGGTAATTGCAAAATTTTACAGAACTGTATCCCATTTGAGGAGGGTTCACAGCCTCATTTCATTCCACTGCTTGTTTCAACAGCCTTGTCCTATTGTAATAATACGAATATAGTATTATAATAAAGATAATTAAGTAAAGAACACTGTCAAACAAATGAATGAACTGAAAGATGCCTCGGTCTCCTACCTTCTTGGAGATACATGACAGCCTGTGAATAGTTTTGCAGAGCATGGTGTGTCCTTCCCAGGCTACCATAGGCAATTGTTTTGGCTGTCAGGTCATTGGCCTGTGCCGCAACACTTAGGTGCTGCTCCTGGAAAAACACTGCCCTCTCAAAGTTTCCCAAAGCTTCATATGTGAGTCCCAGGTTTCCATATGCTCGCCCTTGACTCCTTATGCAACCATTTTGTTCAGCAATATCCAGAGCTCTTTGATGCCACTGCAGTAGAAGAGCACTACATCTCAGACTTTGGGCATAAAACCAGGCATAAAACATAAAAACTGCACAAACCTGTAGTGCCGTCTCATTGTCTGCCATCATCAGATAGACATCTCCAAGAGCATCACTGGCCTCTGCTTCAAGGGATTTATCCTGAAATGAGTTTTAAAAGGTTTGCTAGCTCATATTATCTGTGTATTTATAATAGTTTGATAAAAATATTAAAAGGGTATTATCACACCTACCCCTGCAGATCGTGCTATAGCGAGTTGATGTTCCAAACAAGAGAGCGCCTGTTCATAGTTTCCCAACTGGCTGTGTAAGGTCCCCAGCTCACCATACGCCTGGGCCTTACCTCCTCCCTCTCCACCAAGCTCATGTGCCACCACCAGACGCTTCTCAAAACACACCAGGGCCTGCTGCAAACTGCCCATAGACCTGAGTAACACAGCACACATGCTTTACTTCAGCATGTAAATAACAATTAAGACACTAACTACTGGACAAAAGATTTTTCAAAGCAGTTATTGTAAAAAGGTATATACTATATTATTTTGGTAATATGTTCTAAACATCATGGATATTTAAATAAGGAATTTATAGTGTCTCTGTGTCCTCACCTGTGAGCATTGCCTAGTCCTCTATAGGCCTTCTCCTGGTCTTTGACATGGTTGAGGCTCTGAGCCACTGTCAGGTACTTCTCATAGTACTGAGTAGCTTCCTCGTAGTCTCCTAAAGCACTGTAGCAGTCTGCCAGGTTCCCGTAGGCTCTGCCTCTGTCTAACATACTTTCTGTCCCACTCAGCTGTTGCAGCATGGCTAGTTGCTGCTCAAAATAACCAATAGCCTCCTCAAACACTCCCATGTTCATTTTGGTGATACCCATGTTACCATGAACCTGGGCTTCTAACGAGGCATCTCTGAGCTCTTGGGCCAAGCCCAGTTGAGTTTGGTAACATTGAAAAGTTGTGGTATAGTCTCCCAGGGCCATATGAACTGCTGCCAGGTGTCCAAGAGCATGGCACTCCCCCTGCTGGTCACTTATGTCTTTGAGGACAGTCAGTTCTTGACTGTGAAAGGACAAGGCAGCGTCCAGTTGGCGGAGATGCCTAAAATAGATGAAAAAGGTGAGGAGCAGTTTTAAATTAATGTGACAGTGAATTCTAGGAGATTTGTTTTATTTTCTTGAAACCTGTGAACTATGCCCAGAGAGGAATAAGCATCAGCTTCCATTTTCAGGTCTTTGACTTTATGTGCAAGGCTCAACTGCTGCTGGTAAAACTTAACTGCACCAGCAAGATCCCCTCGACTTACACACACATCACCAAGGTTACCAAAGGCCCTAAACACAGCCTATTAGGAAAGGACAGTCATTACCTCTCTATAATATTTAGACAATATAAAATTGAGGAAACACAATTGAGTAAACACCTGTGAGTTTTCCAAGGCTTGGGCTAGAGACAGCAAGTATCGTTGGCACTCTTCTGCTTTATTGTATTCTCCCAGTGCTTTGTGTGCTAGTCCAAGGTTACAATACGCTTTTGCCTGGGATAATTTGTCATGAAGGTCTTTTGCCAAGGCGAGGTCCTGCTCATAATACCTGAAAAATTGAAAGGCACAAGTAAAAACATTTTCCCATGCAGACTTTAAATACCAAGAAAGAAAAATAAATTGTATTTTTTTCAGACCTGACAGCATCCCTGTATTGACCAAGGCAGTAATGAGCATAACCAAGGTTGTGGCACACCTTCCCTTCTAATTCAAGATCTTGTAAACTAGGAGCCAAAACGAGATACTGCTGGTAATATGGTAGGGCCTGAGCATATTCCCCTCTCCAGCTGTGAAAGTTGCCTAGGTTTACTGCAAGAATAAGCGAAAATACAACTTAATACTTGAATGTAAAATAGAAATTTTATGTACATTTTGATGTAAAATTTGCAATTTGTCAAACATACCCAGTGCTCTTGTCTCACTCTGAGTGTCCCTGAGCTCTCGTGCAATAGTTAAATGGTGAAGGTAGTGCTGTAAAGCTCTGTCATGAGCGCCCAATGCCTGGTAGGCTACAGCCAGGTTACCATGAGTAGAAGCCTGTGACTGACGATCATTAACCTGAAATACAAGGAACAAAATGTAGCTCTATATGTTTCATAGATTCATAAAGTGAGGACAGTGTTGTCACCTCAAGTGATATCTGCAGCTCCTGACGATGGTAGCGTACGGCCTGGTCATACAGACCCAGGGCGTGATATGCATTACCCATATTCCCATAGGCTCGTCCTTGTGCAGCATAGTCCCCCAGCTCCTGGGCCACAGACAGGTGGGCTTTGTGAAACTTCATTGCTGCTTCAAACTCTCCCTTCATCTGATGTATAATTCCTTGAAGAAAATACAGTACAATTAACAATCATTAACTTGCAATAAATTTAAAGGTCTTAGTGGTTATTTAATATGACATTGTCCATAGATTATACCATATACATAGATTTAAGCAGGATAAAATAAAACACTTTCTGTAGGACAATATCTTTTTATGTTGATGGAAAGTAGAGAAAAAATAGAGAGAAGCATTATAAATGGTTATATTAGGGCTTTCATTTTGGAGGGACACACACAGTCTGAATGTGAAGTTGCATTACATGGCAAGAAGGCAGTGGCTGATAAGAAAAGCTCTGTTCCTTCACTGGGTTCTCACTGTTAAGAGGATTACAAAGGTCAGCGGTGTTTGCTGAGATCAAACACTGCACATATACATGAGCACTATACACTATACACTATACATGAACAGCAGTCTTATAGTCTATAGTCCACAACGAAGCTGGGCGTCAAAAATGCGGATTAGATGTGCATAGAAATTGCTGAGATCTGGTGACAATGGATTATTCTGAAACTGCACAAACAGTTAAGTCTCCACACACCTTTCACCCAATGAACTCAATGTCAATTAGCAACTGTGTAGCACTTTCCAGCTACAAAAGGACTGAAACAGTAAAATACAGATTTAAAGTCAAGTGAAGTAATAATATCTCACATGAGATCTAAACTAAGTAAAGCGGTGTAGGATTACCACTGTTTGGAGACTTTAGAAGACAACAATAAACTTCAGATCTTCACTCAACATAGAAAAGGTTCATACATTTACTTTTATCCGTCATCTTTTTTTTGTCAGAGGTCACCATTCTTGACCGCACCAGCCACATCGCTAGGGCTGGAGTAGGAAATCTTGGAAGTCTTACCAATGGTCTTATCATGATCATGAATGACAAGCCAGGATTTAATTGCCAACATTCTGCAGTAAAGACAAATGCTAACCACTTTATGTATGTAAACTCATATCTTTATGAATAATGTATAATTGTTCTTGCAATTCCAATTGGCTTTACATTAGAATCAGAATAAGCCATGATCATGTTACAGGTGTAATGAAGAAGAAAAGAATTGTCCATTCAGCATGGGGTCAGATTCACAGGAGCTTGGATATCACTGTGGTCGCAGAAACCAGAACCTGCCTTAATAAAACATGAATGATGAATGGCCAGAGAGACTACATGTGTAAAGAGGAGCTTGGACAGCTCTAGTACAGTGTAGTTTAAGGACCATATATGGTCAGTAATATTTGTCAGTAATAATAATGTCCAGATTGTGGTTAATTAAAGACATAAAGAGCAATGTTTTCCTTTTTCCATATGTTATAATGATTAAGATGCTGTTGGTCAGACCAGATGATGGTCAGGTTGCGTGTGTGTGTGTGTGTGTGTGTGTGTGTGTGTGCGTGTGTGTGTCTGTGTGTGTGTGTGTGTGTGTGTGCATGCGTGGGTGCGTGCGTGCGTGTGCGTGTGAATGAGACCGTCCATGCAACTGTGTGTGGGTTGTATGTGTGGGGTCAGGCAGTTGTGGGGGTAGGGTGGTTGGGTAGAAAGGCATGAGGAATTGTTTTAATGACTGTAAAGCACTTTGTGTTACATTTTTATATGAAAAGCAGTTTATAAATACAGTTTAATATGTAGTATATGATAACAATTTCCCTGACCTTTTAATTAAATAAACATTTATTTGCTCTGCAAGATGATTCTTAGAGATTTTTTTTCTAATCAGTTCCACCTTTGCAATGATGTGGGGTCAACTTAGAAGTGGAGAATATCCTTGAACAAACTCAGAGTTGCTTGAATTGTAAACAACAAATAACTACTTGATCAATTTGAATTAAATTTACCTAGATTGGAAGACGCTCTGCCCTGAGCTGATCTGTCTGCTAACTCTTCTGAGATTTCAAGTTGTCGCTGGTGGTGTTGAAGCGCCCTCTCCAAATCCTGTGGAGCAGTTAAGTTTTAGGTTATACAAAAAAGGAGATTTTAAACTAGACTTTTGTTACTATACCAACTTGCATGCAGCGGGCAGCATGTCCCAGACCAGCATAGGCCCTCATCTCGATTGATTTGTCCCCCAGTTCTTGTGCCAGCTCTAAAACATGAGTATGGTATGATATGGCTTTGTCAAAGTCTTGTTGGGAGTGGTAGGCACTCCCCAGATTGCTGTATGCACGTGCTTCTTCACTTTTGTTTTCTAATGTCTGAAATCGGAAAAAAAAAAAAGTTAGAAATATGAATACATATAAGCAAGCAATTTAAAGATATAATAATAATTTCACTTTTATTAGATGTTGTACTTTGCTAGGTTATTTCCCTTAAATGCCTTCATATTGATGAAGATTTGAGTTCTGAATGAGTCCAATGAAAGTGTATGGACTTTAAAAACATGCCCAAATGATATAAATAATATAATAACATAATATAATAACAATAATAATAATATTACACCTTGCATATTTCATAATTTCCCTTTAGCAATGGTACAAACTACATAGGCTTATAATAATACTTTTATATAATGATTATTTACTTTTTTCTCATCAAAATACTAAACTACAAGAATGATGGAGAAATAGATACATATTCAATGAACGGTCTCAAGCTAACTCCTCAATCGCCATGGCACCTTTGCAATGTCTAAGTGCTGTTGGTGGCACTGAACAGCATTAGTGAAGTCTCCCAGGGCGGTGTAGACTGCGCCCATGTTTCCAAGCTGACGAGCCTCTGAGGTTTGGCACTGCATTTGTCGCGCTAACAGCACACACTGCTTATGGCTGGCCAGAGCATTGGGGTAGTCACCAATAGCTGTATACACATGACCAAGACTACTCAGGGCATCAGAGGCAGCCTGCAAGATAAAAAAAGCAAAAAAAAAAAAACAATACAATACTCTGATAATACAAAGTTATAAAATTAGAAATGCTCATGTGAAAGGTTCATTTCAATATTTAGAGCAAACAAATTGAGAGGTGAAGCAGACTGTAATAAGCTCAAACAATTAATGTGGTTTCTATTCATTATATTGCATTAATCCTGCTATTTGGACGCCATAGGATTTCATTTGTTTAATTTGTCAATAACACACAGCTCTTGCAGAAAATGGCTTTGGGTTTTTCTGTGAAGTGTACACAAACCCAGAAATGTATGCTCAATAGCCAAACAAACACACAGCAGGTGATAAGGCTTTGTGGGCATGACAGTTTTTGAGATGCCTGAGTCTGTGCTGTGTGCACTTGTGAAGATGATGGCCAATAATCATCTGTCACAAGGATAAACACTTGTCTCTGTCTGTCCTTGTGTGTTTATTCAGTCTACACTCAATCGAGGGCCCCAGACACGAACTAGGAATGTATATATATAGAAATCATATGCGACTCAAGCCTTATATGAAGAAGTTCAAGTACAAAATCATCACTACACAAGACACAGTGTTAGCATAAAATTTAAATACTCTTGTGATAGGTAACAGTGAATAACAAGTCCAAAAGTTCTCTGCCAAGGATATGAAATGAATATCACTCTTGACTTTTTCATTGCTAAAGATACATTTTAATTCACACTGAAACTCTTTACCTGTACTAATAGGTTTCTGTTCTTATGGTTATACCATGTGGCATTGTGGTAAAAGCAATACAGATACGGATGACAAACTGAAAGAGCAAATTACATTTAAACTATTTAAATAGTCAGTACATGCTTACATACTTCTCTGTCCTTGAGTTTCATGGCCAGCACCAGTTGATGTCTGTGGTTTGCCAGTGCTTCTCTATAGCTGCCTTTAGAGAATAATGCCGAACCAAGATTCCCATGAGCTCGGCATTCACCTGACTGGTCACCTGTGAACAAGAGCACACATGTGGAACTGAATTATTTCTATTCATGCACCCTGGTTCTCATTTATCAAATACACACGGACCAGTCATCAGGCTATATGCTCATTTTAATCATTATGGCAAGAACCACCACACAATGTGCTTTAACACTGCTCAGCTTCTGCAGCAAGTTTCCAGTCTGCTTGGATATGCAGAGCGCCAATGTGAGTGTAAGAAGCAAGCTAATCTATTACACAGGGTGCATAGAAACAGTGTTTTAGCAAAAAAGTGTAACTTTAATAAATACAGAATTGTATTGTTTCCAATTGTTATAAAATGGACCAAAGAAACCAACCTATTCTTGAATGAACTTTACTCTTCCATCCCAGTAAGGTTTATTAACTGCATAAACATAAGCTCACCTAAAGTTTTGGTGACCTCCAGGTCATGCTGCATGTATACCATACTTTTCTCTTTGTTGTTTAGAGACCAGTAGGCAGAGCTCAGTGCTGAGAAGACAGATCCACGCAGTTTCAGTGAGCAGGTGCCAATCTTCAGAGCTGCCTCAAGAACCACAATTGAAGCCCCATGAAAACCATGACTTAGCAGCTCCTGGCCAATGACAGACACAACCACAAAAGGGCTCTTATCCAACTTCATCTTCTGTAGCTGCTGGTAGGTGGGCTCCAATGTGTCTGTGAGTGAGAAAATGTAAACATATACAGGTTATGAAGAACCAAGTAAGTAAGTAAGTAAGCTTTTATTTATATAGTGCTTTTCACAGACATTTTTACAGATCTTTATTCATTCACCCCATACCCAGTGGTGACAAGCTATTATTGTAGCCACAGCTGCCCTGGGGCAGACTGACAGAAGTGCAGCAGCCAATCTGCACCATCAACCTATCCAACCACCATCACTCACCCACACACACCACTTTACTAGGCAATATGTGTGAAGTGCCTTACCTAAGGACACAACAACAGTTTTTTTGCGACTGGCACCCCTGTGGCACCTGAATGCCACAGTGGACCAGCGGTCTCCATTCCAAGTACTAAACAGACCTGGCCTTGCTTAGCTTCTGAGATCTGACGGAATCCGGCTTTGACAAGCCGGTATGGCCACGTAAAGAGTCACTGTCATTACTTTTAGGGGATGCACATTTTCTATAGCTGTTTGCCGAGCCTTAACTATAGGGCTTGAATCATTTTAATAGTTGTTATTTGATATTACAATATCAATAGATTATTAGGAGACAGCTCTCAAACATGAGACATAGTTCATGAAGTGCTGTAATAATACATGCAATACCACTAATACAGACAGACTGGTTTTAAGTTTAACGTCCAGTTATCGCCCACTCAAACCTGGTACTTGGAAAAATTTGAGAACCCATGATTGTTACTATTTAGATAGATTGAGTTATACTTAATTGTGTCTGTAAAGAAATTTGTACTCTGCATTTGAGTCATCGTTCAACGCTGCTTGAGTAACTTGTCATGAGCCGTGGAATTCACAAGTAGCTCTTATTTAGTTTAACAAATGAAAACTGTATTTTTATGGCACTTTGCACTTTTTTCCAGAATAACAAAGGACAAATATCTTAAGAGAAGCATACACAATTATGAGACACCTTATGAAGTGTTCTTGTGTAGATGTACATTTGTAATTGAAGCCATTTCATCTCACTAACTTGGGAAACATTTGGGAAGATAACATTAGCCAGACAAGCATAATTATCATGTCAGACAAGTTGTAATCATAGTAAGGCAGTCATTATCTCACTATGACAATGCACCAGTGAATGAACGGCTATGGAGATTTGGACTTTAGTGAACAGTGTAGTGTATCATAAAGATGCAAGATCATTCATGCCACAAGAAACGGCCAACAGCACATGAACGCATAAACCAACACCCACCCTCCACACTTTCGAGTGACATAGAGGTGACACAGTTACAAAGAAAAACCTTTGCTCTGCTATCAGCAAAAAACTTTGAGAAGACCAGATAAATATGTATGGATTCTCAGTACAAATACAAAATGGTCTTACCTCTGAGTGGTGACTTCATGGCAGCCTCCACCATGCCGACCAGCAGTTGGAGACTCTTTGGGTCCTGGGCCAAGCCAGACGCAAAAGCTGCCAGTGCATCGGCATGACGACCCAGGTACTGCAGGGCAACCCCCTGACGGAAGTAGGCCTGCCAAAAAAAAAATCAAGGATATTAAAAGGTAAAAATATTATTTAACAAAGCCAAAAATTTATTGTTTATAGCAACACAGATATACCAAAAGTATTCTGAAAGTAATGCAGTACTGGTTAGACTTAGCCAGACACTATTAAATCACAGTAGTTCACAAATTGCAACAAAAATATAATGGCAATAAAACTATAAATATATAATTTCAAATATTAGTACAAATATATGATTATATGAGTAAATATCAAATATCTGGCTATATCTAATACAAGAGGTAGTGTAAAAGAAATACAATGCATAGTAAAAATGGTTGCTTTCACAAGTATAGGTATCTTACTTATTAGGTAAGGATGAAGAGTGAGTGGACAGATGTGAAAATGAAATAATACATTAAAAACTACACACTCCTATTTTTATTGTGCTTTTTCTTTTCAGATGTTGGTGCAATTCAACATGACAGTGTGGGATTGGCGAGGAATTAAAACCTGCTCTGTGCTGCCACTGTCTGCACTGTCTTTGTCCTGTTTATTGAAACAAATGCAGTCAGAGATCGTGCTTCATTTAATGCACAAACATAAGGTGGATGTGGTGGGCCTTATTTAAGTCACTTTGATTAACCCAGCATAGGACAAAGGTTTAGGTTTGGTAATTACAGCTAGAAGCAAAGCTTTAAATAGACAGATGTATTTCTCCAAATTCTGCCATGGGAGGTGCATGATGCTTAACTCACACCTTGAAGCCAAGATGGAAGAATGTCTGAGTGTCCATGAATGTTGCCTGTAGTATTTGTAAACTGGTGACATCAATTTAGGGTTGTCAGAAGTATCAAAAATCTAAAATTAGAAACTAGATACTCATTAGAGCAGGTATCAACATTGAAAAAGTCACATTCACAGGACAAAAATGAACCTTTCCTGAACATCTTTAGAATGATCTTGAGCTGTATCAGGACAAATATAAGACCACATAGATTAGTATACCCACATGGACCACTATGGTACCTACCTAGACAACTGAGGGATTACACAGATATAAGGCCACCTCATAATATAAAACAGAGTACTATGATTTAATGTTAAAATCACATTTAATTTTCTAAATAAAGGGGTTTTTTTTTATTACGATCATGGTATCGGAATCTGTATCAAGTATCGAGACTATCCATTAAAATCAAAATAAAGGTGGAAATTTTAGTATCGTGACAAGATCATACAGTATCACCCTGTTTTTCATGGTGTGGTACTCAAACCTGGTACAATCTTTGTACATGGTAATATCTTAAGAGAAGCATACACAATTATGAGACACCTTATGAAGTGTTCTTCTGTGGAGAAAAAACTGCATTTATAATCAAATCAGATCACTAACTTGGGAAAGATTTGGGAAGATAACAGCATAATTATCATGTCAGACAAGTTGTAATCATAGTAAGGCAGTCATTATCTCACTTTGACAATGCAGTTTTTTTCTTCTTTTTTCACATCACATATTTAAAAACTACTGCCATAGCAAAAAGACCATTTGACAAAACCCACAAATGAACAGATGCTTCAATTAGTGTCACAATTCACATTAATTGAGAGCAGATGGTAACACAAGTGGCACAGGGCAAGCGGCGAAGAGCACCACATGAACCCCAAGAAATAGAGATTGATGTTTTTCAAACAAGAGGATCTGCTCCTGTGTTAAAGTACTCACAACAAGGCACACCACCTATTAATCTGACACATCATTTCTCAAGCGCAGTTGTAGTGCAACTTTTATAATTTCATAAAATCTTTATGAACACTTGAATTGGAGAACAAAAGGTTAACCGACTGCCTGCACCCAATGAGAAACTATAGACTTTACCAAACAACAAAGGGGTTCTGCTCTGCTGGGCCTCAGGTGAGAGAAGGGAGAGATGGCAAGTTCGTGTTACTAAGTCAATAGACCACTTATCCCTCAGTAGGTAATACTAGTGGCATGCTGGGTGAGTGGTGAGATCATTATTTTAGGGCCCATAAGGTCCTGCTGCACAAGTCGTTAAAGCTATGATCTGTATTTTGAGGATGGCATTGCTGTAGACATTTTATGGGCCTTATTACCCGACTAAAGCCAGTGGATTTTACCAGGCCATTTCAGGGCATTACTCAGAGGTAATTCAAACAAGTTCAGATTGAATTTTCCATTTAATTACAAAAAAAAGGAACAAGATGCTGATCAAGCATCTCAAGACATATTAGGATCACACCAAAACTACAAATTACAACTAATCTAAAAGAAAATGTACTTTGAGTTCAAAAGATGGAGTTATACCAAAGAAGAAACAAAAAACCATGAAAAGCTGAACAGACAAACACGGTTGTGTGCTATTGTTCTTTGCACACACCAGGTGTTCCTCTTTTTCCTCTGTCTTCATGAATATTTATCATAGTTTCACTGGGACACTAGCTAAGTTGCAATAATTGAGTTGGAGTGGTCATAACCACAGTTTCCCACAGGGACGATAAAGATGTTACAAGGCCAGCTGTGCCTCTGCCACCAGCAGATCAAACACTAATGTCTGATTTGTGTCACAAATGAGACATCATAAGGGGCTTTCTTGTCTGAGTGAAATACTTTTGTAAGCTGTTTGATATCAGCCTCAAAGAGTACATTCTTAAAAACTGTTTTTAATGAGCAATTTACATTTTAAATAGATACAATTAATTCAACAAGGTTCATTTGTGTTTTGAAAAGTGGAGGTCAGTGTGAAGTAAGTAGGCCTATACAGTAAGTAGTAAGTAGTAAGTGAGAGAGCATAAAGGCTCAGAGGGTCTCCTCGGTGCATCACACCTGATATCTGCCCCTAAGGTGCCTGACCCTCCCCGGACATTCATGCCTGTATCAAACTAAAGACACTTAATGTAGTCCTGAATCTGGATGGATAACTGCAGTAGACTGTCAGCTTGTTAACCTCAGTCCAGATGTACACAGATACAGGGCCTTCACTGTTACTACACTGCTGTCCCAGTTAACCTATAGCACACAGAGTGAATCCCACGGTGACCAAAAGCAATTCCTTTTTTCTCTTTGGACTTGACTTTATCTGTATACCCAGGCAGCAGCGGCAGCACTCTGTAACATTTGAACACACTCTCACCCATGCACAAACCGTTCTTTCTCCCTGTAAACGCTAATAAAATGCCACACAAAATATTCATGAAGGGGAAGGCAACTTTACCCTCTGATCATATAGCACAGGCATCTACGACACTTTATAATTAAGCTGTTATTCAGCCAGGCCTTATAAAGACAGTGGATTAATTAATATAATAAGATAAGTGAGTCAGTGTGAATGTTTGAATTAAGACCTTTTTTTTAAAACCTTTGGTTCAGCACCCCTGTCTGCTTGTTTGGGGGTGGCAGCGTTAATGAGAGAGAGAGAGAGAGAGAGAGAGAGAGAGACCTCAAGGGCAATACCATGCATACACGGTTTCCACTCGTCAAATCAGGCCAAGGCAAGATCACGCTCCTAATGATTCCCTATAACACTAATTAGAGTCACTGTTATAAACCCATCAGATCCCTTACAGTCTGTGATCATTCATACAACAGGAAGTACTGACCAATCATTCATTAATAATAACTATGGGTATGTATAGCCTCCTTTAGGGGTGCAAACATCACTTGATATTTATTACAACATGCACACTGCTAGTTACAGAATGAAGGGACAAATGTAATGATCCTGTGTGTCTTTGAATTCTCAGTACAATCATAGTACAGTAGTACAGTATATAAGCCAGTGTCTTAGTTGAAGCCTTTCCATTATCTGCAGGTCCTCATTTTCCTTCTTACTGCAACAAAACAAAATTTGATAACACCAAACGTAGTTGTCCTAAGTATCAACAATAGAGAACGCATGTTATATTGAGGAGATCAGAGAAGAGGGAGCACATATTATGAAAGCCAGATATCATCTTGACCTTCATCTCCTTTATGACAAACCTGGCTGAAAGAGATGCTTTGATTCAAGCAGATTCAAAACTTCTCTCCCAGAGTTCATATGCGCATAACAAGCTGATTAATCAATTAGAGAAATGCAAGACCTGTTTGTCAAAACAAATAGGGTGGCTTATGAGTAAAGAAGAATGAGAGAAAGAAGACTTCTGCATAATCAGTGTAAAGTATTAACTCTGTTAGGAGGCAGGAGAAGTTACAGATTTTGATATGCAAGAGGACTATAAGACACATGGTACAAATAATCTCTGTAAACATAAGAACATCAGAGAATCAGACTCTCCATCATTCAAACAAAATAGTTTGAGGGACTGCCTCACTAGACTGAAATATAGTCTCAGTGGCAGGATATATCAAACATAAAAGCAACACATTTTTATTTTTTAGACATTTCCAATAATAGCAACTAGGTATCAGTGTCAGTTTGGAATAAAAGACAAGTTTTACGATTGTATAGGTACAACACCAATCAGGTGTATCAGATCTAATTCTACATGGGCTTTATTGATTCAGCCTCTTGATACTGGATCAGCATCATGACTACTAAAATTACAAATGCATTATTGAGACACTGTCTCAAAGGGTAACTAAATGTTCCCTGTTCTCTCTTTCTTTATACATTTCTAGAAACAAGCTCTGAGTGAAAACAGGTGGAGGCTGAGCCAGGGTTAGCACATGCTTCAAACAACAGTGAAGTCTGTTATATAATAACACTTATAGTTATTCCTGTAGAGGTTTTACACAGAGTGATTACATGAACATTAAATGTTTACCTTAAATAAATAGTATTTGCCATTAAATAATTTGTGTTATTTCAAGGCAAATAATAATAATACATAAAATACTGTATGTACATTTATTTAACATAAAAATATAAGGGAAAAAGGTGACATAATATTTATTTAAGGTCAACCTTTTCGTTTGTGAGTGTGTATTGAAACACTTTTCAATATGCATCTTTTAGTCCATGAATGGAAGACTGATGATGCCTGTGTGAAATACACAGACTGTTTGAGAGATGTGTCTCAGGGACAAAGCTGAAGAATGTGTCAGAGTGATACTCACGGAGGCACATTAGAGCTGTGGTGAGCGCTCTGGGAATTCCTTTGTGCAATTTTCATCACCATCAACTTTGGTTGTTCTAGGCAGCAGAACACTATACACAAACTGCTAGGGTGAGGAAGTTTGGGATAACTAATTTTATATTAGCTGTATATGAACATTGAGTTCATTTACTGCATTATACCCCAATAAAATGGATCTTGTGCAGCTATGCCACGGAGCTGAAAACAGGCATACAAAAAGCATTAAGACACAACAAAATCCAGGCACTCAAAAAAAATAAATAAATAAAAGTCGCACGAGGAAAAATATAGTTAAAAGGCATTAATTGAAATGGCCAAAGCCAACATGTTTTGACCATGACTGGTCTTCATCCGGGCTTAGTTAAAAATTGAAGCATGGCCGTGGTCTTTAAGAAAACACACCAACCAATGGTAAGGATAATAATAATATTAATACCAAAATTTACAAATAATGAAAAAAGTATACATAACATTTATAAAAAGCAAGACAAATCAAAGTCCTCAGTCAGACTAGGATGTTCACATGCTCTTAATTTATGAATCCAGAAGGCTTCTCTTTGACTTAATTTTTGAAGCCTATCCCCAGCTCTTACAGCTATTACAATTAGTGAAATGATTTTGTGTGAATGATCTTTTATTGTGTACATCCATAAATGTTTTTGTTTGAAGGACATTTGAACAATGAGGACAGTTCAAACATTTAAATGTGCCAGTAGGTTTTTGCAGTCATGTGCTTTTATTTTCTGGAGGAAGGTAAGAATGCATCAACAGGCCTTGAAGATTTGCAGCATGTCTAAACGTGGTTCCGGGAAGACTTTGCTTAATGCAGGGTCACTTAAGAGTATAGACCAATTCTCCTTAACAATATTTTTGATTCGTTCAGGACAAGTATTGTAAGTGGTGACAAACAAAGGGTGAGATAGCTCTTTGGACCTTGCCATATTGTTCTTAGTGAGTAAAGTGGCCCAGTCAACAGACTGAGCCCTGTCACAGGCATTCCTGACCACTGTAGGCTGATAGGCTCTATCTAGGAACTTGACATAGCCTCTGCCTGCTCTATGAAGTCCTCTTCCCGATTACAAAGCTTAACATCCCTTATGGGCAGTTTCAAAGTCTACGTCACATTTGTAATCGGGAAGCGGACTTTGTGTTTTATATACAAAACTGCTGAGTGTGACATAATATTAATTGATTCAAGAAAAAAGTTAAGGCTAATTATGCTTGTAAAGACAAATACGATCTATATGGGTCAAGGATGGATAAACAGTAATAAATCAGGTCTAATGATGACAAATATGAGGAAATATTTCAAAACAGCCCATTATAAGAAACCCCCAAGAATAATATAATTGAGGCCACCTATAATTACATCTAGGATTGTAGAAAAAATATTACAGTGAGAACTGCTTTGAGCAGGTATCAATAATATGAATGGTCTTGATTTTTTCAGTTGAGTTTAGAGATGGTACAAGAATTTTTCAAGGAGTACAAGGAGTTTTCTGTAGACTATAGGATTATTATATAAAATATGTTACGTTCAATGAGAACATAACATGCAGTTATGTTATGTTATGTTCAAATGTGTATTGTTTCATCATTGTATAGTTTTACCTTTATCAAAACCTAGCTTGAAATGTTATCCTCACGACACTTCATATTTAACAACATTAATAAATAGGATGCAGAAATATAGTGAAAATAATTACATAAAATTATACATAAATTATTTATCTTACTAGTATTTTCTCAAGAGCATGCGACATTAGGTCAAAATATGACCAAAGTTTGATTGCTAAATTGAAAAACATTGACTTAATAACCACATTCTTAAATAAATGATGATGCCCTTATATTCAAAAACATACCACAAAAGCTCATTATTTAGGTTTTAGAGTTCTTACTGTTGCAGACAGGTGTTGACTGGTAAAAAAGAACAAAAAAAGTTAAAGTAGTCCATGTATTTCACAGGCTTTCATCACCTGAGGATCCTGAGGTGGTGCACATGTAGCTGTCAGGTCAGTATGATCCTGTAGCCTCAAAGTGAAATTGAGGGGAGTGTTCAAGATGGTGTGAAGTAACAAGTACTAGAGAGATACAGGGATATGCCACAATACAGGTATTCCATGTACATTCTTGTCATTCTTTCTTTTATTCAGCTAGTGATGGTCTGGAGTGATCAGCTTGCAGAAACCTCAAGGTGAGAGAAGACTTTAGTCCCCCTGGGAGCATTGTCTTCTCACGGTTACATTCAGGGCTCAAAGTCTTCTCTACTGACGACTGTACTCCCAGACAATAAGATGATCAGTTAGGCTCAAGAACAAGCCGAGAAATCAAACTTTTGTTAAATTCAGTAGAGAGAAAAGCACAGACATCTTTCCCATTCTCAAATGCATAAAGCGCTCCCTAGGCATGTTTCTCAGATACGCTACTTCAGCCTATTTGAGTAAAGTAAAAGCTAATTTGTTACATAATAAGTAGGGGACATTGCTGTTGCTTTTATTCTGAAATGCTAATCAAATCAAACGCATATAATGATCATACCTTGCATAGTTCAGTAACGAAAAGATACTTGTAAATAAAGCCATGTGCACCTGTCACTGTTCACTCACCTTCTTCCGGGGCTGCCATTTCATCATATTTAGATTACAGGTGAGGGGTGTCTGGAAAAGTGTGTGAACAGCCTCAAAGTGCTAATCCTGCATGAGGCATAGCTGGAGTTATCCATGGTAACAGCAAATGCATTTCAAGTCCGAGCTGCAAGCCTCTGAAGACAAAACTTGAAATATAGTAGAACAGGTAGAATGTATCCTTGATATATACTCCCAAAAGTAGAATTTCTCGTCTTACTTATACTCCAAAGGCATGGTGATCAGGAAGAAAGATGCATGCCATGCACATAATAGCAGTAATCTCTTCAGTCTACTACTGAAAAGGTATGGTCTCTGTGCTGCTGCCTGCTCCTATGAGCCCCAACACACAACACTACTCTACACCTCCAGCTCCAGTCTTCCCTCCCACTTGCTCTCTCTCTCACACATGCGCACATGCACACACACACAGCTTCACCACCAGATAGCACTTCACATTTAGATTTCTGAAGAGTGCAGATTGGCCATTTATATTAATTAGATTAATACTCACTAAAAGTACAGTATGTAACTTTTCAGGTGGAGGGTCTACTACCTGTTTGTCTCAGTGGACACGAATAATGGTTATTATATTATATTATTTGAACCTTTTCTAATTACCCTTTATTTGAATGCTGTCTATATGTGATTGAATGATATCAATTTCACTTAAAAGTGAGTAGTAGTTAAACACAAAAATAGCAAAAAATGTAAATATTTGAAGTGAATGAAAATAAAAGCTTTGTTGTACCCAACACTCCTGAGTGCATCTTAGTGTCAGGAGGAAACCGGAGCTCTTTGAAACTGGAGCTGCTGTATTAAGGGAGATCATGGGGCTCTGAGAGCAGAGCCTTCACAAGACTAGACACAACACAAACAGAGAAGGATCTCATGCAAAGTAAATGTAATTTGAATTATATTTATACAAACAAACAGGAGCATTTCTTCCATCCATACATTGTCTTCCACTTATCCGGGCCGGGTCACGGGGGCAGCAGTCTAAGCAGGGACTCCCAGACTTCATTCACCCCGGACACTTCTTCCAGCTCCTCCGGGGGGACCCCAAGGCATTCCCAGGCCAGCCGAGAGACATAGTCCCTCCAGTGTGCCCTGGGTCTTCCCCGGGGCCTCCTTCCAGAGGGAAATGCCCAAGGGAGGCATCCAGGAGGCATCCAGAACAGATGCCCAAGCCACCTCAGCTGGGTCTTCTCGATGTGGTAGGTAGGTGATGGCAGGAACGTAGATTGACCGGTAAATTGAGAGCTTTGCCTTTTGGCTCAGCTCCCTCTTCACCACAACGGTCCGATACAGTGACCACATCACTGCAGACACTGCACCGATCCACCTGTCAATCTCACACTCCATCCTCCCCTCACTTGTGAACAAGACCCCGAGATACCTGAACTCCTCCACTTGAGGCAGGGACTCTCCACCCACCCGGAGAGGGCAAGCCACCTTTTTCCAGTGAAGGACCATGGCCTGATTTGGAGGAACTGATCCTCATCCCAGCTGCATCACACTCGGCTGCAAACCGCCCCAGTGCATGTTGGAGGCCCTGGTCTGATAAGCCATCAGGACAACATCATCTGCAAACAGCAGAGATAAGATCCCCAAACCGGATCCCCTCTGCACCAAGAAATTCTCTACATAAATACAATGAACAGAACCAGTGACAAAGGGCAGCCCTGGCGGAGTCCAACATGCACCGGAAACAGGTCGGGGGACACGGTCGAATGCCTTCTCCAGATCCACAAAGCACATGTGCACTGGTTGGGAAAACTCCCATGAACCCTCGAGCATCCGATGGAGAGTACAGAGCTGGTCCACAGTTCTGGAACAAAAACCACACTGCTCCTCCTGAATCTGAGGTTCAACTACCAGTCGGATCCTCCTCTCCAGTACCCTGGAATAGACCTTATCGCGGAGGCTGAGGACTGTGATTCCCCTGTAGTTGGAACACACCCTCCGTTCCCCCTTCTTAAACAGATGGACCACCACCCCGGTCTCCCAGTCCAGAGGTCTACAATGTTGCAGAGACGTGTTAGCCAAGACAACCCCACAACATCCAGAGACTTAAGATTCTCAGGACGAATCTCATCCACCCCCGGAGCCCTGCCACTGAGAAGCTTGCTAACCACCTCAGTGACTTCAGCCAGGGTGATGGACGAGTCCACCTCTGAGTCCTGAGTCAACAGCTCGCCACCCGCACGGTAAACAGTGTTGGTGAAGGACTGCTTCCCCCTCTTGAAGCATCGGACGGTTTGCCAAAATTTTGTTGAGACCATCCAGTAGTCCTCCTCCATGACCTCTCCGAACTCCTCCCAACCCCGAGTTTTGCCTCTGGGACTGCCCGGGCTGCGGCACGCTTGGCCTGTCTGTACCTGTCAGCTGCCTCAGGAGTCCCACACACCAATAAGGCCCAATAGGACTCCTTCTTCAGCCTGACGGCATCCCTTACTTCTAGTGTCCACCACCAGGTTCGGGGATTGCCGCTGTGACAGGCACCACAGACCTTGCGACCACAGCTACAAGCAGCCGCATCGACAATAGAGGTCGAGAACAAAGCCCACTCGGACTCCATGTCCCCAGCCTCCCCGGGAATTTAGGAGAAGCTCTCCCGGAAGTGTGAGCTGAAAGTCCCACTGACAGAGGGCTCTGCCAGACATTCCCAACAGACCTTCACTATACGCTTGGGTCTGCCAGGTCTTTCCGGCTTCCTCCTCTGCCAGCGGACCCAACTCACAACCAGGTGGTGATCGGTTGACAGCTCTGCTCCTCTCTTCACCCGAGTGTCCAAGACACATGGCTGGAGGTCATAGGGCTCGACAACAAAGTCCATCATCGACCTCCGACCTAGGGTGTCCTGGCGCCACGTGCACTGATGGACACCCTTGTGCTCGAACATGGTTTTCATTATGGACAAACCATGACTAGCACAGAAGTCCAATAACAGGAAACCGCTCAGGTTCAGATCAGGGAGGCCGTTCCTCCCGATCACCCCTCTCCAGGTGTCACTGTTGTTGCTCATGTTGAAGTTCACAGTAATTAATAATATTGGATAGTGCTGTCTTACTGAGTGTCCATACTAGAATCAAGGACATATATAATAATAATGCATTAGTCTTATAGAGTACTTTTCCAAACTATCAAATCCGCTATGCAATCATTATTTCACACCATGCAGGTTTTAAGTTACTATTAGTCACAGCTACCCTGGGGTAAATTGGAAGTGAGGCTGAAAATCTGTGCAATTGGCCCCTCCGTCCACCACTAACACTGTCCTAAGAGCACAGCGACAGTATACTAAAACCAAAGCCACTGGTATTTTGAGTGGCCTCCCATCCCAGAGCTAACCAGACCCAACCCATGGAAGTATCCCCTGCATTCTCTGTGTGGCATTATACATACACACATATACAGTACATGGTAGCACAAACAGATAACAAAATGCAAGGCAGCATCTATAAAGGTATTGTTGTCAATTATAGACATTTAAGTCTTTCTTTCAGAAAATATTTTAGTTGTACTCTGATCAGGTTTAACTGGTCTCCATGAAAAACTGTTCGAATTGAGGACAGTGAGATCTGATCTTGCCGACATATTAAACACTACAGCCATTTCTGTGACTGAAGTATTAAAGATAAATTAGCCTTTTGCTATGATGCTTGGACTTTTGAATCAAGTGCACCCTGAAGATCAAGCAGTGTCACAATGATGTAATGCAGCTGTAACATTCAGAAACAGGTAGACGCTGAGCTCAAACACTCCCTATAGGAGTTCTATGACATTACATGAAACAGGGAGTCATTTTGAATATTCAAACAGCTTGATACTAAATATACACATCTTATTTAGCAACTGGTTACAGTGATGAGGATAATAAACTGATATGAATCTAGAGGGATTGCAACGCGGTTGGGGTTGCATAATGTATCAGACAGATGATGTTTAGTACATAAACTTGATGAATGCAAAAATCTGTTTAACAATCCTTACAGCAATGTTGCTCACTATAGAGATCTATATAAAGATCATTATACTTTAAATGCAAGCTGAATGTTTCTGTAACTCTGTTAGATCTGGTTTAATGTCACAAAGTTAGTGCGATATAGCTCTTAAAAAATAGCAGATCAGTGACCTAAACCTTGGGGTTCAGTGTTTTGTGATAGCTGTCACTAAGTCCTGACCCTAATCCTGAAGAAAATGTGTACACAGATCTGAAAATGGGTTAGTCCATGAAATGGGCCAAAAAAGTATTAATAACATTAATTAAAATACAGTATCATTTTCAATAAAATAGACATGGGTTTGTGATTTTTTTTTTTTATCTTGCAAGACAACATGCATGAAAAGCTGAAGATAGATGTTAGACTCTCACTATGTTGAGTCCAACATCAAAGACAGAGAGATCCAGAGAGATGTTTGCGCTTAACTCGGTGTCCAAGTCAGGTCTTAATGTTACTCTTCTGTACAAGTGCTACTTGCCATTCAGGGGGAAAGTGCACAGCTCACAGACGGGACAAGGGCTACTGTTTAGCAGTGACCTCAATTATACTTTTAAATCATAATGCCAATCTCAGCAATTCACAACAAGATGTTTAGTAATTCAAGTTTTTGGCGTATTTATTTCATTGTGGTGTATTTATTTCACTTGTCTGTGTTTTTGTGCTGCGCTTTAATGTCTCTTTACATACATTGCGTTTGGCTAATGTTACATGCATTATACACTGAAAATATATATTTTTGATCTTGGAGTGAGTACTGTGCACAGATTTTTAAGTCATTTTGGATCAACATGCGACATGATAATCTATAATATGTTAAAGTTTATCACTAAATACCAGAAATGGCTGTTTTAAATGATGGGCAGATCCCAACACTTTATGTGTGTGTATTTGAGATGAGACAGTCCTGTTTGACCAAGCCTGTTGATCTTAAATCAGAGGCAGAGTGTTCTCACAGTGCATCCATAATGCAGCAGATCTTCTAGCGTGTGTGCATATTATTTGTTTATGCTCATGGCTGGTGCCAAGCTCATTGTTTTTTCATGAAAACATTAAACTGCATATTTACAACGTGAGAGATGAAACACACAAAGAAAGCAACTGGAAATCGCATACAAATTAGAACATATCTCAATTGCAATTTTAACTTAAAGAAATTAATGTTGAATTGACCTAAAAGTTAAAAGTAGTTTTAAACTATAGGCAAAATGTAATAGTCTAGAGAACATTATCAGGGTATCTGTACATAAGTATGAACAAGGTTATGTACAAAATAATGTAAAAGTGTCTGAGTAAAAACAAAACTGTGGTAAAGTACAATATTATGTGCTCATGAGTCCAACAGTAAAAAGGAGGGGCTATGTAAAAACAAACAGTAAATTGTATGTATTCATTATTAGGTTATATGAAATTATTTTTTTAATAGACTTTTTATTGGATTATTTTAGAATTATAAAACAGTGAATGTGTGCTCATGCTCTTAGGATTTGTTCCTCTAGAAATGTTCTAGCAAATTGCAAGCTAATGGCTTTTAATTCTATGTTAATCGCACTTATGTTGTCTGATCATGGTAAACCTGAATTACTTTATTTCACTATTTGGGCAAAGGCAATGGGTATTTGCATTGAAGGGCCCTCATCATCACTTGCAGCTTTAATTAGGCCCGAGCCCTGACAGGGTGTAGGGCCTATTGCTTTCTCAAAGATGAGCGCATGGGCAACGATGAGCGCATGGGCGTATGCGAGAGGACGTCGTGCAACTTTGTCCTCTTGGTCGCCCCCTGCATGAACAGCAGTATCCCAGTAACCCACGCCCAAGGCCTGGGCCATATTTATAACTGCTAAAATGAATGGAAGTCAGTGGGAGGTCAGGGGGTGAACCCGACGAGATGGTGCTGATGCACTCATCATTCATCAATGACCCCATGGTGACGTGGGGAATGGCCAATGTCACCATGTATAATATTGTAAAAACGTATAATATTCTATTCCCATGTTAACAGATATATTGTTTTTGCTAAAAATATTAATTATTTTATTATTATTCTGCTCTTTGAGCTCTAATTTGACCCTCTAAACATGTTCAAAAACTCACCAAACTTGGCCCAAAATTCAGAAGTGCTGAAAAATTTTATAAAATATAGGTTGCATGCATGGGCATAAAAAAATGGCGACACTACGCCACCTGAAAAACTTAAAATACATTGCGCGGTACACACGTTCATCATGTGAAGACAAACAAAAAAGATTATTACGGCCGCGCCCCCTCACAAACCAGAAGGCGGCCATCTTGGATTGAATTTTTCTAAATGCTGAGTCAGCATTTTCACTGACGTTGCATTTTAACGGACTCCTCTGAAGGTGCTTCACCGACAGGGCTGTAAATCACTGGACATCATCTAGAGAAGTGGGGCATCAAAAATTATCCAATTTATTTTGATAACTGTCACGGCTTATGTGAGATGAATCCTCAAATTTCAATAAAATTTTTTGGATAATTTTCAACTTCAAGATTTGCTCCTGTTCGCACATGCTTAGTCCGATTGTGCTGAAATTGGAATCACTAATGCGTGAGCTCAGCCTGAATATAATACACTATAAAGCATATGAAAAATGTACACTATAGCGCCGCTTAGCATAGACATGAAACCTCAACATTATCGGATTTGTAACAAATTACATATATTACTGACATGGGGCATTTTTCACAGATGGACCAGCAGGGGACGCAAAGACTCCTAAAAAAACATTTAGAGGTGCACTATGTAATTTTTAATTTTTCGCGTGGGAGGGGTGTGCACGCAGGGCAAGGACTGTTCGACGCCGCTTGTGGTTTTAATTTAGTTTGTATTTACACAGCATTTCGACAGCAATGACTGCAAGGCACCTTCGATGCAATTTCTATTTTTGTGTGTAAGCGCTATAAGCCCTGGATCATAGCCACAACATGTAAAGTAATTTTAATAGGCTGGTCTGGAAAACGTGGCTTTACTCAATCAGTCCGACTAAATAACCCGCATATAACCTGCATAGATTTAAACACTTGCAAAATGATTTTAAAGTAATTATACAGGGATGTTGCTTTTAGCTTGTAGCTGCATGAGCCAAAATGTTTAACTAAAGTATGCTAGTCTGCACACACAATTGCTTTTGTATGCAAGTAACCTAACCATAATTGTCTAAATCCTTTAATCAAATTATAAAAATACGACAAAATTACACATTCTGAACAACACTGAATTTTGTAACTAGAAGTCTAGGTTTACTGTTTTTCATATTGTCTAGATGTGTTGATGTATTCAGTTTAGATCAGTGGCCTGCATTATGTCACAAAGTTCCTAGGCAATCCCGTTCACAGAGAGAATGCCTATTTTTCTGGATATTTTTAAGCTATAAAACCACCTGCAATTGAATAAATGTAAGACAGAGCTGTTTAATGTCATAGTATGGAATATCCCAGGCAGAGCAATGACATATTCATAGAAACAAGCAGGTGAAGGACAATCAACCAAAAAGTTCAACACAGTGCATCTTTAAGAGCTTCCACAGTGACACAGGTGGGGGTTCGCTCAACTCCTCTATTCCACTATATCGGATTAATGAGGCTGGAGGGCGGTTCCCCCCTCCCACGGGACACATCTGAAAGTTACATCTAGCCTGCTCACTAACACTGAAAATAATGGGAGCGCTGAGCCACCCCTGATAAGGAGGTGCTGTTGACAGGTTTGACAACTTCACACCTTTCACTGTTATGCAAGAATTAACAGCAGATTGGATATGAAGTACTTGATTCTTAAAATATATCTAAGGGTGTATCTTATGATGTATGATAAATGTTACTTAGAGTTCTCTGAAAAACACCTCATTTATGTGACACTTAATGTTACATCACATGGTTAGGTGTATTGATTAGAATAACTACTTAAATGTATGCCTGTAATGCTGCTACTTCATTGTAATAAACTTCTAAATACTGAATATGTTGTTGTGTCCTTTCACAATTCAACCACGTTGCCTGAAGTGTATAGATATATTACTTTATCTTTATCTGTCATGACATAACAAGTAGTCAGTCAAAGATAATTAGATTTACACTATACTCAATTCAACAATGAAGAAAGTCTGGGTGGTGGTCCTCTGTCTTTCAAATATTACTTGTTTGATCACCCTTGTTTGACATCAGATACAATAGAGCGTTAACTAAAAAGCTACTCATTGCTTCCAGTTTAAATCAATGACTTGTGACACACACATAGACTCCAGTCTCACAGCTTATTTTAGTAAAGACACTCCCAGCCTTTCACTCTTTCATTATCTTCCAGTTTGTTTTTATTTTGTTTTCCGTGCAATTCTCTCCCCTCAGACAGCTCGGACACCCAACTGCGAGCATGATAGATGTGTTTAATGGCAATGTAGTGTAGAAGCTGAGGAAAGACTGCATGTGTATCAATTAATACCAATTAAAACAATTAAGCTCACTTAACATACAGGTCAAATTATTAGAGCCTCTGTAGCCTGAGGGAACAAATACATCAGAAGAAAAATCTTTAAATGGCAAGTTAAATGGTCGTATTTTACAACCAAGTATTGAGAAAAAGACCAGAAAAAGATTAAAGCAATTTTGAATCTTAGAAATTCTGGGTAACTTGGACGCTAAAAATGCTACTGTGGATTATGTAGAGGTTTTGTTATGTCATTGCACATGATGAGGTTAAGTGGAACCAGTGAAGCATTTATTTATTCATTTAGACTATATCTTTCTGAAGACTAGTGACTGAGCTGCCCTCTAGTGGGTAATTAGACAGCAGCACTGTTTTTTTCCAACATCAGTTCACCAATGTCATTTTTTTTAAATTTCTTAATATTAAACTGCAACTGCCTCACAAAGCTTCCCAAAATGTCAAAGTCAAAAAGTAAAAAAAATCTAGCAATGAACATTGACATTGACTGGACATAATCATAATTTTGTGTGTGACAACATGTAATATATCAAAAATATTAAAATAGTTTTCTTTGAATGTCCTTTATAATATAAAAACTGATAAATATAAAATGGAACACCTCTAGTTGGAACTACACTATGTTTATTTCATCCGATACACCTTTTTAAAATTTAAAAATGAATGTTTTTTCTGTCACATGTTTTGTAAATTATAAAAGTATCTACAAAATGTGCCCTATTCTTCCATTTTCCTCACACAGTCACATAGTCCTTGTTAAGATCTGGATTAACCTACTGGCCTACTTTGAGGAAATCATTCTGAATTCGGCATCTGCACAACCTCATGTCAACTCATAGAAGGGAGCAGCTCAAACACATCTATGGTGGCATGTGTGCCGGCCGGTCCTGGCAGGCTGACTTTAGTCTTGTGCATGTATGTGGATAATATCTGAGCAGTACAAGGTTAGAGTTTCTTAATGACAGGGGAAGTCTGAACACGGGGGCACACGCTGTGTCCTTCAGTTTAAACAGAGTTTGGCCTCTCCTTTAATCAAAATCAGTTATCTGGATAATGGCTAGAAATTCTCAACATGTCCTTCTTAGTATATCAGTGTACAGTAATCAAGGGTTTGCTAATAACAGGACAACATACCCATAACATTCAGTAGTTACAATACTGTACACTACTAAATCAAAGACAGAGACAATTTTACAAAGATTAGGATTGCCAGTGCCTTAAAGGTATAGTATGTACTGTTTCTTTCTAGAGGTGGCAGTGGCATATCACCTGCCTAATTTCATGGAAATAAAAAGAAAACTATAATTGGGAACATTGTCCATGGACATAGACAGGTCTATCATCGAAACAAGCCGGTGTAGGCCCTCCACCAGGCCAGATAGTTAGGTAGTTAGTTATTTATTTACAAATAAGAGTCAGGTTTGTGGAGATGCAAGTATGTTCATAGTATGAACGTGTTTTTCAGTGCAATAAATACAATAAAAAAATCTTTTTCTTTTGTTTGTTTTTGCTAAAAAAAAAAAAAAAATTAAAGAAAACTTAAAAATGTGCTGCCTATATAATGCCAACCACAGTGAGTGGCAATGTAAAGCAGGCATTCATTTTATTTACGTTGAAGCCCACAAAAGAAATGTATAAAGATATGAGAAATTTATGAAATCTCATAAAAATAAACAACAAATGTGAAATAAGTAAGGAATCAGACTTTATTAGCTAAATAAATGCACTTACTTTTTTACTGACAAAAACACAATGAACTGATATTTTCTCAGAGCTTTGGAATGTGCCAACAGAAAATGCCCCCCGTTCCCATGACCAAACTGCACTGATCTAGTGAGATGCAGTCTGCGCCTCCTGGGCCAACAGAGCAGTCGGCGGTGGTAGCAATGGGCCAAACAGAAAGCAAAAAGGGTAGTGAAAACAAAGCAGCGCCAAGTGAAAAGCAGAAAAAGTCCACTCAAGCAGAAGTAACTGTTACTCTGTTGCTCACACACACAGACTCTTGAAGTAGTTCATTATAAGTGAGCCCAATGCAATGATACGCCACACACAAGCAAACACACACACAGAGGAATGCTGCTTCTGGTATTGTCTTCAAGAGCAAAACTCCGGCCAAGGCTGTGCTTTGAAAAACAAAATAACAGCCATGCGCTCACACACTCCCGGGTAGCCCTTCCGTCCATTCTCCTCCACAGAGAGAGGAAGTGCAGAGGGACAAGCACAGCCCCAGTCGCCCAACCAGACCAGGTCCAAATTCTGCTTCACCTCGGAATTACTTTAAAAACCCCACTCAAGCGCTCTTTTTCTATTGAACAGCTAGAACTCTCGCTACCCAAACAATTGCAATTTGAATGATAATCGATTGCAAAGACATTTTTTTAAACATAAAATGATGTAAACATTGTATTGTGTTGTCTGCAAAATGCTAAATATCCCTATGATCTCATCTTATTATGTGTAAAAGTGCTATCCCGGTAGTGTAGAAGATCTAGATCTAGTATCTCTAGATCTGGATCTTCTACAAAATGCTAAGCAGTTCATATTTTAGTCTTCTGTCAAAATACTCTTGGAGGTGATGTGAACTTTGAACAGAATCCTACAATTAAAAAATCAATTGGAAATATAATCACAATCCTACAAGTGTTTTATATAACGTCTTTCTCCTGAGAACATTTTCAGCTATATAAAGCTATAACAGCGTGACAGGCCAATACAGAACAAAGGAGGGAAAAAAACGACTTCCTTCACTTTTTACTCTACTTTCTGCTGTGTGACATAGGGTCATGTTTTACCAAGAAACGCACACCTGGTTCTGAGCGTGCTGACCTGTTGATGAACTTTCATTAAGGCTTTCACGGATCATACTTACAATTTAACTGCTATATTACTTTATAAACTTATACTGAAATACATAAAAAGTCCAGTCTTCCCACCCACTTCCATTTGCTGCACGTTTTTCTTTACACTGGTGTTTGGAGTGACACAAGATAAGATGGAAGGAAAGCCTGCCTCTTACCTTTGGCCATTTGGGGTTGATGAGTCGTGCCTTGATAGCGTCGTCCAGGGCGGTGCTGTACTGGCCAAGGCGGAGGTAGGCAGCGGAGCGGTTACTGTACAAGATGCAGTTTTGGGGGTCCGCAGAGAGGGCCTCGGTGTACAAACGAACAGCCAATGCATACTCCCCCTGTTGGCAAGCCTGGTTACTGCGGCGGACTCTCTCAAGGAATTCAGCTTTGTTCAGGCCAAGACCAGGTGAGAACTGGGTATCCGTTTTTTTAACTGCAGAGGATGGAGGCACTGGGGAGGAAGAGGATAAAGAGGGCGAAGACTGGGCACCACTGGTCTTATTGTTGGAGCGGGAGCCAAAAAAAGAGAACTGCAGAAAAAAAAGAACAAAATTTCAGATGACAATTGGAATATTATTATAACAAAGCAATAGCTATGTTTGTGATGCCCAAAAATCAAAAATCGTAATCTGATTTCTGGAGTTTATTAAAATGTTGACAGTTGATATGAGCAATCTGACTGTTCACACCTGTGCAGGTAGGGAAAAATATGCCAAAAAAGGGACTAATTAATGTGGCAAAGACAACAACGAAAAAAAAATGTTAGACTGGGTTAGGGTTAGAAAGTTGCCTTCAAAATATCAGATGCTTTTGATGGTGAGATTTATTTTGTGAACACACAGCAGTTACTGTGATTATTCTAGTTATGTGTAAATGTATTATGCTGTGATAAAATTTTACCCAAGGAACATCATACTTTGTATTTCGGTTATTTCAGTCAGTTATTAGTAAAACACTACAGTAAATATTTTATGACTACAGTGTCCTAAATTCCACAGAGAGATCAAGAAGGATAAAGCCAAAAGTGAGCGAAAGTCTGTTCCTCTCATTGGTTTCCGTCACACCCGCACAAACTGCACACTGAGGTTAGCTTTTTGCAGCGGCGTTCCCCTCCCAGATCTGGTGTTTCCAAATTTGTCTTTTCACCAGAGTGCACACCAAGGCCTTCATTATCTCTCATTATTGCCTCTTTCTCTCTCCCTCACAATGGCAATGGGAATGGCTTAAAGTGCAATGCATGGCGGCTGCCATATTATTTAAGTAATAAAAGGAACAGTCTTATGAAAATTTTAATATCTGATCAAAACCCCCCAAAAAATCTTGTTTGGCTTCTTATGTGTTTTTACCATCTTGTCCAATATATTACAGCAGTTATTACCACTCTATTATGAGAACAGACAGAATAGCTCTTTTCTCATTTATGTATATTTTGTAATTGCTGAGAGTAATAATAGCAATAATGAATTCACTTTATTAATTCTAACGCCATAATGTATATTATTGATCACCTCTGTGATGTATCAACATTGCTATAATAAACCATAAGACTTTATTATTCTGAAAACCATTTCAATACATGAAATGTTTCTGTGTGGAAACATTTTAGTTTCCAGAATTAACATGGCATTTGGCCATAATCTACAGATCAAAGTTCATAAAATGCACATTGTTGTACCTTGTGTAATTCACATTGCAAGTTGTTAACTTGTTAGTATGGTTAAACGCATGCAGCATTGTGTATGCCAGCATATTTTCTAATATTGCTACTAGAGGTCCTATTAATCAATACTATGTTGAACTGTGTCAAAATCTGTGTTTTATACCCAGGAGATCTAAAATAATCCAGGTATTAAAAGTGATGCTATGGTAGTCTCTTCAATTATAAGGCCTTACAGTGGTTCTGTATGTTTCATTTACAAAGCTCAAGAGCTCAAGTTCAAGCTCTATTACTACTCATCGTCATATGGAGGCCATTTTTCGCTCAGCAGCATCTTATTCGCACAAAAGACGCCTGACATAGGTAGACACTTGGATGAGCAGACAGCTCGTACTCACTCAGCGTGATGCTGCCTCTGCTCTGACAGACCCTTACCAAGAGTGTCATGATCATGACGTATACCACTGACTAATGCACAGCTACTGTAGGGCCATAAAATCGGACCAGATCTGTATGGTGGAAAAACAAGAGCAAAGCTTCCATACACACCCTGTCAAGCACAAACTGAATCACAGTCTCTCTGTGGTCTGGGTCAATGCAAAAAATAAGAATAAAGTAAAATACTAAACTCTGGATACTGGAACTGAATTTATAGTAGCCTACTAAAGTAGCTTAAATGCTCCACTGAACAGTTTGGTATTACATATAAAACAGAGAAGAGTCTCTCTGCACTTGTGATGATAAGTGCAGAGATGTAGTTTATTTTATAGTTTATTACTTATTGTTCTATTTTATTTTGCCTTGTACATATACATTTATTTTTATAATTATGTCTCATTTTGCTATACCATTTATTTTTGTTACTCTCTGTTCTTATATTATATTGTGATGGGTGAGCTACTGTATCCAAATAATTTCCCTTGTGGATCAATAAAGTTTGTCAAAGTCTAAGTCTAAGAATAAGGTCCTTCTAGTTCAGGGGTAAATGCTCTTTCTGTTGAGCCACCATCATTATCTAACTGACCTTTTATTAGTGACATTGACACATACATAGTAAAGTCTCGTTTCCATTATTCTTTAGACAATCTGTTAGTCTCAGCTGTGAATGTTAACTTTTCTTTTGAGTAAAACCTGACACAAACTTAAAGCATCTGCTACTCCAAGTGTCCACCAGATGACAATGTTACCCAACTAAAGGTCTAAAAAGGAAAGTTATCACGAAAGATAACGGTGCAAAGTCAATAAGAAGAAAGACAGACTAGATTTTAATTTACTGCTAAAAGTGGTAGCCAGACTGTTTAGGCAACAAAGCGCATTAATGACTTATTCTAAATAGGTTACCATATTGTTAAACTAACCAACTAGTGGCCTATAGGTTTTCGTGCTCATTTACCTTTTCTTTCTTAGCTCTTGGCTTCTCCATCGTTAACTCCGGTGACTGTTGCTCCAAACTTTCATCCCATTCCAGCAGTGAAGGAGGATCGGAAAACACTGAGCCACGGGACACGAGACAATAGCTTACTGCTACAACAATAACAACACTTCTGATGTTTGGGCTAATTAGCAATACTCCTAGATTTCCCTTGTGTGAAGTTGGTCCGCATTAAGTGCGCCATGTTCCTAGTAGCGGAATGTGGGTCCGATGAGAGGCGGGGATCCGGTCCACAGCTCCAGACTTTAGCAGAGGTTCAATTACTCCTCCTCGTGACATCACGAAGGGGTAGAGTTACCTGCGCGCTTTTATTACACAGATGCTCTTAACATGTAGTGATAGTGAAGAATGGACTTCACCACTGTATTCCTGTTGTATCCAACTTTATTATGAACATTTTTAAATAATAAATAAAAGGAATGTAAAAAAATCATACATTATCAGGCAATTGCATGGGTTTAGAGGCTATAATAACATAGTAATAATAGCAATTATTTATTTACATGTATTTACATGATTTTGGAGCACAAATGGCAATACCGAGGTATAGATAACATCTATTAACATCTTAAATATTTACAAAGGCTGAGATAAGAACAGACAGTAATGTGGTATGGGTGTTGTCACAGCACAGTAATAACTTTATTATTTCAATGATTATGGAATCGTTGGAAGCTATTTTAAACTCTGAAAAGCATTTCTGAAAACACGATACCAAACATCCCACTGTCAGGATAAACAGCTCAGTGCACTGCAGTCAAGTCAGTTATCTTGAACACACAAGATGGAATTAAAGGGAAGATGCCTAAGCTATTTCATGTAGGCCTAAGTATTGAGTTTGCAGATTCTTTTGCATCCAACTCACAACATGTGTAGTGCTTTACATTCATTCTGGTTTCTTTCTGTTAGGTTCCTTGGTGTGATTTCTTCTGCGTTTGTGGATCTGGGGCAGCACCATTCTGAGACACAGTCTGTGAAGTCTGGTAGATCTGTCTTTAGTGGCCCTCTTCAGGGTTCGTCTCCTGACATTTAGTCTCATCGCCTGTAGATGGCGCTGCTCCTTCACATGTGCACTGCTGCTGGCCTCCTGAGAGAGTTGTGTACCAACCACTACCACTTTGCAGCTGTGAGACCAAGCGGACAGAGACAGAGGTTAGAGGACGTTTGACTGAAGCTGTGCCATGTAATTATATCAGAGAGTGTGCGTAAAGGGTCCACTAACATTTGTCCCGCTGTGCAGTCTTGTAACACAAAACAGGATTGAGAGACACGGTCCAACAGAAGAGTCTGCACTTCAGTCAGGGCCGGGTGAGCTGCCAAACTCTGGAATAATCTGCAGGGACAAAAACAATAACTCTAAAATCTAAATAATTTGCATAGTCACACCAGCACATCAACAACAAGCATGAGAAGACAGTACAAGCAGTCTCACTCCTCAGGTATCATAATCTAAATGCATTCATGGTAGCTGAGTGGTTAGCACTCATGCACTCATGTGGTTAGCACTCATGCTTCACAGCAAGAAGGTTCCGGGTTTGATCCCCAGGTTGCCCGGGCCTTGGTTCTGGTTTCAATCCCCGGATTGTCCAGGCCTTTCTGTGTGGAGTTTGCATGTTCTCTCTGTGTCTGGATGGGTTTCCTCCGGGCACTCCGGTTTCCCCCATCAAACCTAAAAAATATGCACCAGGGACTACAGGTGGAAATTAGCTCTGGTGCTACAACCTGGCACAATGCATCTCTCCTGTTAAGGTTAATGAAGATTGTGCACTGTCCCTGTCTCATAAATAAAATAAATAAATTTATAAAGCACTGCCACTGTGTATTATGTAACTAATGTGAATGTGTGGCCTAGTTCTGAGTTACAAAACATCACACCATGTCTGTGCACACACAAATCCACTCCAATCAGCCATAGGGTCACTACAAGTAAATATTTACAATAGAGTTGAATTTATCTGTTTAAAAGTTAAGTTTTTTTTACCTGTTGGTACAGTTACAGTGGTACATTGTCCTTGGTTCATTGTTGTGAAAGCCATATTTCCTTTGCAGAGGAAGGATCCTATTCCCGCATTCATCAAGATACTTATAGACAGCACAAGACTTCTGCCTCTCTGGAAGATAAAAATACAAAGATGTGTTCAATGCGACCACACCACAAATTAAATTCAATACATGAAACAGATCTGTACATCATTGATTACCTGTTATATAAGTATCCAACAGTGGGAGAGATTGGTTAGGTGCTCTTGTGGGTAATACGGTGGTGGCCCTCACTAGTGTGTCTGTAGTTGGTGTGATGGATATACTCTGTGTCGGACCAGTAGACTCTAACATGATAGGGTAAAGTGGTTGTGTGATGTTGTGGACAGGAGTGGGCATGGTGGTCGTGTTGAGGCTAGTGCCATTCATAACTTCTGGTGTATCTGTCACATACAAGGTGGGAGCATGAACTTCTGCATAAAGAGCCATTTTGGTCTCTTTGCACCTATTCAATAAGAAAAACACAATCAAAAAGTTAATTTCAGAAATATAATGGTCTGAATTACCATCAGACACTGTGAGAACTTACATCCCAAACCAGTTTCTCTCTGTACATTGTAGTCTATATGAGAACTCAAAGCACTGCATCTTGAGAAGATTGAAGAATGTGTAACCAACCACATCGGAAATGCTGTTCTGGGCTTCCTTTAGACAACTGCGAAATCTATAAAATAATTTGAACATCTTGAGCAACAAAGACGGTGGGTTAAAATAATACAGAAATTTGAATATGATTATACCTGTTGTCACAGTCACAATGCGACATGGTGAAGATATTGCTGTTAAAGACTCCAAACTTGGAGTGAAAGGACAGAATGGTGTCTTGGCATTGGTCATGTTCACGGCAACATTTGTCTGTCTCTGAAAATACACCTACATATATAGGATAATATTTAATTCAGGGATATATTATGAAATTGCAAAAACTATTGCAAAACAAAAATAAATATCCTACCCAAATCTGAATACGATGGTGCCTTGTTCCCAGAGCCACACCACAGTGTTCCAGGGACAATGAAGCCACGCTTGATGCGCGGTTTAGACACAGCATCTTGACTGGTGCTTCTAACTAGCCTCCTCTTATAGCTGTGCTCCTCGTGGGACACGTTTTGCAGAGAATCCAGGGAGGTACATTGCTCATCAAACATATAGTCAAGACTCAAGTCTAACTGGTGTGAAAATGCCTGTTTATTTTCCTGACACAAAGTAGTATACTTTTGAATGATTGCTTTGTTGTCGCTGAAGGAGCAGCTTTGCATTGTACCTGGTGATGACCAGATGGTGTGATAGAGCCGCAGAGACCTCCGTCCGTCCTCCCGCAAGAAACTGTAGTGCACTTCGCTGTTTGACAAAACTTTAGTCCATGTGCAAAGGAAGGATGCATCTGCTAAACTGACTGTGAGGAGTGTCAAAGCGACCACCGGATAGACGTGCGTCATGGTGCGCGCGGTTGGAAAAGCAGAAGACAATACGCCTGAGAGGATGTCCTTTTTAAAATCCCTGTGTCTGTGGTGAAGACTAACTTAAAAGGGCAGATACCAAGTTGAGTTTGGTTTAAATAATAGACAAAAAGGGGAGGTGAGTTCCGGTGCGCAGATAAACTATTTGTCTAAGGTCTAAAACGCACGGCGCATCAAGTAGTCACGTGACAGTTGACAAGTTTCCACCAAACACTGCCTAAAGGCTTCAGTCTTTCCTGACAGTCACTCCCGACAGTGACCGTGACACTGTATTGATCACAACTCCATATTACCACCGGCGTTATCTATCTGCAAATGTGACTAATGCAGACAGAGTGTACCCTCAGTCTGAAAAAAGCCCTGCACAAAATGTCACTCAAAAGAATATTTTATTTATTTAAGTATTTTATTTTTATAAATAAGGATACTTGTCCAGCCACCTCTTGTGCAAAATGAATAATTTACAAATAATTCAGTCAAGGAATCTGACTATTTTTAATGGAAGTGAGTGGCATATGAAATAGGGAGAAAAAAAAAACTGGCAAAGTAACATGGTGACAAAGTCCAGCTGTTTACGTTGTGATTACATTTTTTTTAAATATTAGTTTTATTTATTAATTACTTTTGCCCATAAAAAGTTAGCAAAAGTTTAACAGGTCCACAAACTTTCACCTAGTTGGACAAAAGAGCACTTTTATCTCAGAAAGTTCAAAGTTCATGGCCTTTGCAGCTGCGTGTCGGTCTGAGCTGATTGGTCAAACCCTCGCCTGATTCAGACAAAGTTTGTGCCATGTCACTTTACAAATCATCACAAAGAAATGTGCCGTACTGCATTATTTATTATAGTATCTGTACAACATGGGGAGAACATGCAGTCATTTTACAACACAGCGTGATCAGTGTGTTCAAATAATGATATGCACAACAAATAATATATTATTGATATGATGAGGATTTATAAATGACATAAATGCTGTTTCATTTTGTATTACACTAAATGTCATGCAGATGCATGTTTCAGAGATCAATCAATGATCATCCATCCTGTACACCTGTAACACAATCCATGTTGTTACACTGAACATAAAAATAAGTAGATAACACAATATTTTATACAATAGCACAAGTAAAATGACTGCTTTGATGATGCAAGCACTACATGTTGTTATGTATCAGCTGATTACACAGACACAATGTTGTATGACAGGAGCACAACAGCAGCACAGGAAATGAGGTCAGAGGGAATTCCCCCTTTGCATCTGGGCTGAAGCCATAGTTCATCACAACTCACACAAGGGTTTGAAGAACCAGATAAAGTGTTTAAGGTAAGTGCATCTTGTGGGATAAGCTCTTTATTACATGTAATATTTCTATACTCCTTTGTCAGATCTGTTCAGGGTACCTCAAGAGTCAGTATTTATGTTGATCTGTTTGAGTATAGTTTTAACATTGCTTCAACACAGCTTATGATAGCCTTATATAGTTTCCAAGGGAATGAAAGAAAAGAATAGCTGCAGGTAAAGGAGGAGATCTCAATCCTCAAACGGCACTGAGCTGTCATTGGACAATACATGCCAACGCTCAATCTTCTTATCTTTGTTCTTCAGGCATTCATACCAGTGCTTCAGACATTCACCTTTAGCCTGGATACCCAGCTGGCATCCCCCTGTCAAGAACAAAGCACACTGTAATATGGGGAACAATCTGAGGAGCCCATCATGACCAGACATGAGACTCACCAATAAAATCATTGGATTTGCCCATGTCATAGTCCCACACAGAGATGTCAAGTGTTTTTTTGGCAAGCTCTCCATGTTTTATTTCATAGCTGAACTCCTAGAGCACAATGAACTCAGAGTCAGACAATAGGGAAAAAAAAAAAAACAGAAAAAAGTAAAGTTGCAAAACAAGTGAGACAGTTTTAAAGCATCACCTCATTAAACTCTGGATTTAAAGTCTTCTTTTTTGTTTGTGTTTTGTTTTTAGCTTTCTTTCCCATATCAGGCTTGAGACAGCTACAACATTCAAAGGATATGAACAGTAGAGACTTTATGAGCTTATGAGTTTTAATCAGTTGTGATTTGTGATATACAACACATACATCATACATACATTTTGACAAAAGGATCAGAGTAGCCATTGGAGTCCATTGCAGCCAGGTGAGCACAGCGAACCACACCTACAATCAGACAACTCTTCTGACTGTTGTACATTAGTGATACAAGGATGCGTCCTCTCTCCTCAGAATCATCACCATCATTCAGCTAAAAAATAGACGATCAGTCATTAATGATGGTAATACTGCTCTGAGTAGGATCATACTGTGATTATCTGTTAATGGAGAGAAATGAAGGCCTATTCAAGAAACACTACAATTGCATAGTATTGGTGCATAAAAATTATTATTACACAATATGTTGTATTCATGTGACATCACTACAGTTCTACATCCCTATAGAGTTGTTAAAGGCATATTGTGTAACTTTGCTGGTGGAGGGTCCATGGAGATATTACTGTTTTGGCTTGATTATTCCACAGTATGAAAATAAATTTGGTAATCACTATGGAGACACGTTAATGGTCAGATATATGGAAAAGAAAGCCTGCACATGTAAGAATTCATGTTTTTTAAAGGTATCATTGAGCTATAAAACACCTGTAATTGAACATCTGCAAGGGAGATATGCTTAATTCCCAACTGTGGAACATTCCCAGAAAAGAAATAGCATATCCATGGAGACAAGCAAGTAGCAGACCCCCCACCTCAGAAGTTACATAGTGCACCTTTAAGCAGTTCCAGGTCCAACTGCAACTTCACAGGTGATTTCTAGCTTTTTGGGTTTTTTTTTTTTTTTTCATTTTACTGCAATGTTGCTCCACTCCACTCTTAACTAACTCTATAGTTTAAAATTAACCTGAAGGACAGGTCCAAATTCTATGGAGGAATTAGCTGTTTAATGGTTAGAGTGTAGATTTGTTTATTTGTTGTGTTAATAGAATTTTAAGTCACAAGTTGATTAAGGCAAATTTGTGGAGCCAGTTCTTTACAAAAAAAAGTATGAGGTTTAATATTTATGGATTATAAATTTGGTTAGTTCTTCAAATTCCCATAGTTTTATATATATCTCTGCTAACCTATTGGTGTGTGCTTATACTTACATCTTCTTCATACAAAGCCATGCCCCTAGATGAGCCTCCAACAGTCTTTTTCACCTGAGGAGTAGTTCACATGTGAGATTTATTTATGAGGACAGATGGAGATATTTTCCTATGGCGATAAAATTTGAATACCGGTATCACTCTCTCTAAACAAACATTGAAGTTTTTTTTTTGGTTGAACTTGAGTTTCTTGAGGGCCACCCGTGTTTCACCAATGAATTCGTTATGCCCAAATGTGTCTTCATCGCTCACTGAAAGCCTGGGTAAGTGACAAAGCAAATTGTTACCCAATTATTAAATACATTGGAGGGAACAGTACCAAGCGTCAGTAAATTATTACCGAAGAGTTTTACGTGACATTTCTTCATCTGTGATCCCATGGTAGACCAAAGTCTCATTCCACACTGGATTTAAAGTGTTCTTTAGCGTCTTGGTGCGAAGCTTGTTGGACTAAAGAATACATCCAAGCACAGTATAAATGACATGAAATTATTAAAATGGTAATATAAGGTGAAATGTTGTTCTTATGGGGACAGAAAAAGGTATATGTAAAAATCTGCTCAAGATCAGTGTACCAAGATGAAAACATCACAAAAAAGCAAGCAGCAGCTCATTCACTCATAAAAAATGTATTAAACAATTAATGGACTAATCTTGCTAAATGATTTTCAACTATTGACTCTTGTGTGCTACAGTTCTCATTTCACAGCTAGCCCTATGTACAACTGAACTCATTATATTAGTTTGAACAACAAATGGGTTTCTTATAGCTGCAGTTAGTATTAACATTTGTTGTGGATTCAACTACAACTACGAATCAAACATGAAATTTTAACTCTGTAATACCAAATGAACTATTGTTAATTATTTTATTTTTTTTATAAATATTTAACAAGACTATTGTGATGTTGTCATTTATACATGAACAGTGCTAGACATGGACACATCAGAGAACAATAGGCCAACAACAAATGGCAAAGGTCCAGAAAGGCTGGAGGCAAACAGCATGGGAATAGAGTGCAAATCAATATGCACCTGTGGTACAAAAGCTGAATCCACTTTATATTTTATCCAATCATGAAGCGGTCCATACAAGCAAAACCAAATGTATGAAAGTGTACAAGGACTAAAGAAAAGGTGCTCAGCTTGTGGCACATGCATAGGAATGTGGCAAAGGATTGTTATACCTAGGACATAAAGCCTGAGAAGCCAAACTGTGTTTGGACAAAAGGAGGAGGGTGAATACTGAATCAAAAGTAAAGAGAGACCATAAAAAGTTCCTATGTTCCTAAATCCTATGGTTCATAGTTCTGTGACGCAGGGCCGCTGACAAAAGCAGGATTTTCAACATAAATATTTATTTATTTGCTAAAAGGGTACACAGTGGAACTTCAGTATAGGTAGATGTTTTGCTGGAGAGAATAGACAGTAAAAATGTACAGAAAAACCCACATTAATACCTTACTAGCTCCGGGTAGGAGATGCAGTTTTACATAAGGATCAGCGAGGCCATTGGAATCCATTGGTTTCAAACCCTGTTCCAAATATAAACAATGATGAGAAACAGACACTGATTTCTAATACCGTTACACTGCTTGCTGCATCTTTTCACCTTAGCTTTGATGATACAACATTGTAAGGTATGACTATCTTGTTCATAAAGAAGACCAAACTCCAGCGATCCCAGTGTTGCTGCAGTACAGAAGCACAAACAAAAATATATCCGATAAGGAAATTATATCTTTTATGATGATCATAATGTATTTTCACATATGTACAAAAAGATATATATATATTTTTTATTTTATTGTGGCAACTATTCAAGATGTGTATAGCAGTTGTGGTGATTGTAAATTATATGCTAAGTAGCAAAAGGAGAAATTCAATTGTCAACTGGACAGAGTTTATTTGGTCGAATACGTTTCGCAGCTCATCCAAGCTGCGTCTTCAGTTCTGGTCAGATGCTGGCGGACACTGCTTTATATCTGCCTGAAGGGAGGAGCTAATTACAATGAAATTACTCTGAGACAACACATATTTGTTTACAGTTTCTGTTAGTTAGGTGTGTCTATTCAATATGGAGTGGGAGTGGGGGGTAGTTAGCATATCCATTCAGGGCCATGATGGGTGTTTTCACACCTCTGGACATGTCCTGGCTATTCCCATTGTTTGAGGATAGAGTTATAGATGGGAGACTAATGATGTCTGAGACCTCCATTTCTGTTCAAAGAAGGATTGACAAAAATAGCCTCTTTAACTCCCCTCTCAAACCAGTTCTTTTCTCTGGCCAAGATCTGGACCTCGCTGTCCTCAAAGGAGTGGCCCGTGGCTTTTAGGTGGAGATGTACGGCAGATTGCGGACCACTCTGGCTCTCCCGTCTGTGTTGATACATTCGTTTGAAAAGTGGCTGTTTTGTTTCTCCAATGTAGCGCTCACTGCAGTCTTCACTACACTGAATGGAGTAGACCACATTGCTTTGTTTGTGGCTCGGTGTTTTGTCCTTAGGATGGACCAGTTTTTATCTTAAAGTGTTTGTGGGTTTGAAATAGACTGGGATTTCATGTTGTCTGAAGATCCTCTGTAGTATGGTAACGATTGGTATCGTTATGTGGATGATAATTTTTCAAAAATCAAAATTCAAGATTTGGAACCTTTTACTGCACATATCAATTCTGTAGATCCGAACATCAAATTCACGCGTGAAGATGCCGAGGACAACACATTGGCCTTCTTAGATTATGCAGTAACGATAAGAGAAGACTGTCGACTCTAGAGGTCTTCAGGAAGCCCACACACACCGACCAATACCTGCTTTTTGACTCACACCACCCACTGCAGGACAAACTTGGAGTCATTCGAACATTACAACACAGGGCCCAAGTGGTTCCTACAAGCGCAGAGGGAAAGGAGAAAGAAGCACAACACGTGGAGAAAGCCCTCTCCGTTTGTAGATATCCTAAATGGGCTTTCAATAAAACGAAGAGAGCCAAAAAACAGGACAACAGAGAACCAGAACCCAGGAGAAAGGGTGTAACTATTCCTTACCTGGCTGGCGTTTCCGAAAAACTACAGAGGATCTTCAGACAACATGACATCCCAGTCTATTTCAAACCCACAAACACTTCTACTCCATTCAGTGTAGTGAAGACTGCAGTGAGCGCTACATTGGAGAAACAAAACAGCCACTTTTCAAAAGCCACGGGCCACTCCTTTGAGGACAGTGAGGTCCAGATCTTAGCCAGAGGAAAGAACTGGTTTGAGAGGGGAGTTAAAGAAGCTATTTTTGTCAAAAAAGAGAATCCTTCTTTGAACAGAAATGGAGGTCTCAGACATCATTTGTCTCCCATTTATAACTCTATCCTCAAACCTAAATCAAAACAAACAGGGAAAACAACGGGACTAGCCAGGACATGTCCAGAGGTGTGAAAACACCCATCATGGCCCTGAATGGATATGCTAACTACCCCCCACTCCCACTCCATATTGAATAGACACACCTAACTAACAGAAACTGTAAATAAATATGTGTTGTCTCAGAGTAATTTCATTGTAATTAGCTCCTCCCTTCAAGCAGATATAAAGCAGTGTCCGCCAGCATCTGACCAGAACTGAGGAAGCAGCTTGGATGAGCTGCGAAACGTATTTGACCAAATAAACTCTGTCCAGTTGACAAATTGAATTTCTCCTTTTGCCATGGATTCTACCTGGACGACTGAGGGATTCTACACATATATGCTAAGTAGTTATTAGCCAAGGATGTAGTGAAAGGGCAAGTAGTGTCCATCATTAGTAAAGGTTTTAGCAGTTGTAGATGTATTGTCAAGACACGTTAATTTCTGATCAATCAAAGGAATGTTGTTACTCACTGGCATCGTCTGAGTCATACTCATTGTCATCGTCCTGTGTTGTCTCTGCAGTAGGTCTCTGTGCAGGGGGGTGGTGTGTAGTGTTATTCACCACTGAAGCCATTCTGGGAGCTGGAGTGTAGGATGAGATGGAACTGGCCACAAGAGGCTGTTGTTTTTCCACCATAGCTGCAGATGCGGGGACCACTTCTCTCTGTGACCATTTATTTTGCACATCTGTAACAAAGTAAGCATTTAACGCCTAATATTTGCCTCTTATTTGTTTTGACATTGAATAGCAGAATTTAAATTGTCGATTTGATCACACTGAGTTTTCCCACTTTTGTAATTAGTTACAAGAGCCGTACCATTACAACAGTTGCTTGGAGAGAGTGGTTT
This sequence comes from Taenioides sp. WSHXM2023, assembly GCA_029959045.1. Taxonomy (NCBI): domain Eukaryota; kingdom Metazoa; phylum Chordata; class Actinopteri; order Gobiiformes; family Gobiidae; genus Taenioides; species Taenioides sp. WSHXM2023. The sequence continues at coordinate 24,155,452 of CM057085.1, forward strand.
GCCAATATTCAGAAGGTTGGTAGTTTGAATCCCACACTCAATTATAATTTTCTAGAAGGTAATAGGACTGATATATTACAAGTATTAAAATTTATATCCCATTTGTGATGCCTGGTGGTATAGTGGTTTAGGGCAGTACACATTTATTACCACTTTGGTTTTTGGTCTGTAGCAACTGTTTGTCAAATGTTTCTACCCCCTCTTTCCCCATTTCACACTAATACTCTCCTGTCTAACAAAGCTAACAGGCAAAAACAAAAGTAACTAACAACAATAGCGTCCCATCTGAGTAAAGCCTTGTTAAGATTTTTGCAGTATAATGCTGATTCTTGAACAGCATATCCACCTGAGCTGCAGAGCGCCTGTTGAGTATTAGCCCGCGGAGGTTTGGGGGCTAACGCATGTCCTTCTGTTTTCATTACCGCCGATGGACAGGCCTGACCCTCATTACTGCTGTCAGCTGTTGTTCTTGCCGTCTGCTCCCATTGTTCTGATCCAGAGGACTGAGGGGCCAGCGACTCAGCACCAGCCTCTAAGGAGACACAACAGAGACGCAATGATGCCTCCTAGTCTAGTTTCTTAAATACACTGGGGTAATTAGCATGTGTCATTGTCATAGTTGTATAGTGCATTCCAAAATACACCAACTGCTCACTTTGGCAGAAGAATATTGATGAGGACCAGACATTTTGCCTTGTGTAAAATTGTACAAAAAATTGTGTTTATGAATACATTCATAAATCTGGGGTTTGCTTTCCTTCAGTCACAGCATGGCATTAGACAATAACAAACAATGACATGCATTTGTGCCGTTTGGCAGATCTTCATTTGTGCCACGCCCAAAAGTTAAAACGTTTTATATTCATGTGCAGAGGTGGGACTTGAAAGTCATGACTTGGACTCGAGTCAGACTGAATCACGTGAGACCAAAGAGTTGGGACTCAACTTGGACTTGAACACCACTGACTTGGGACTTAACTTGGACTTTAAAGTCTTGACTTGAAAAGACTTGATGCTCAAAATGTAAAAGAAAAGTATAGAAACGTTATTTAAGTCAGTATGGCGCATTTCCTGCTCTCTCTCCTTCACTCACTCAATACTACGGCGCAGCTGCAGCATCCAATCAAATCACAGTACAATCAACGCTGTAAAACTGATTCCACGGTTCCACTGCAGCAGCAGCCAACCACAGTTAAGACATGGTAGAACTCAGCATAGTACGGTCGGGTCCATTGGTCAGATATAGGCGAGTAAGGCCAGCGTGCAGTGGACTGGGTCCAAGCAATTCTGTGCCGCCCTCGCACGCGCCTGTTTGGTCCAAGCATCCGGACCGTAGCATGGATCCAGTCCAGTATGTTAGATCTTGTGGTGACACCCTCTGCATGTTGGTTCCATACACGGAAAGCAAAAGTACACAGAGGACTATAGGTCCAGGTAGGTTCACCACATTGTTCCCTATCCTCCGTGCGGCTGGTTCTTAGGTGGAGCAAAGCATCCGGACAGAAACGTGTATCCGGTCTGGTTCGTTATAGGCCTTTTTTGTTCTGAGTGGCCCGTGCTCAGTGCACTTGGTTTTTCCCGGGAGAAAGCGCTGCTCCGGCCGAGGCACCTATAATGCCACTCCCCGCTGAAACTCATCTGAACCCAGTCTGAACCAGATCTGCTCTCTGTTGGTTCAGGCATCTGGGTTTGGATCTAGTCCGACTGTAGCATTTCTCACACTAGGGAGAGTATCTGACACATAGGGAGGGCATCTGACACACAGGGACATTTCAGAACAGAACTAAACTGCAGCAGGGTTAGCTTTTAAATAAGACCCCATGGACACACAGGGAGGGTATCTGACACACAAGGAGGGTAAATGGCACACAGTGAGGGCATCTGACACACAAGGAGGGCACATGGCACACAGGGAGGGCATTTAATACAAAGGGACATTTCAGAACATGTTTATCAAGGTCTAAAGATTAATTTACAGAATGCAATTCACATGAATTAAAAAAAATTGAGAAACCCCTTGTGGTTGATTTGAAAAAAAAAAAAAAAATACATTTGATTTATATTCCTGAGAATAATATGAATTACAAGATTTCTTTTAACTACACATGCTGTACGATGGTTTAATAAATTCACAATATAAAATATATGTTACCATGGCTTATTTTACTTTTTTTTAAATGTATTTGTGTCTGAAGACTTGAAAAGACTTGAAAATCTAAGTATAGGACTTGGACTCGACTTGGATTTGTGGACCACTGACTTGGGACTCGACTTGGACTTGTCTGTCTTTGACTTGGGACTTGACTCGGACTTGAGGCCAAAGACTTGAGACTTAGTTTAGACTTGCATAACAATGACTTGGTCCCACCTCTGTTCATGTGTCAAGCGTGCTCTAGTGCATTGTAGTATGGACATGTACTTGAATATCTGTGTGACAGTTATGTTTACATGCAAGACAGAAAATGTATACTACAGTTAAGCAATGTCCTAAAATTATTTTAAAAGCGTGTTACTTGGCTCTTGATGATGCATAGCTTTTGCTTGTGTTCTGTTTTGGTCGTCTGGAGTAGAGTTGGACTCATCGCTGGACTCTCGCGGTTTAGACAGCGGGAGGGGGCCTGGGAGAGGCTGCAACTCTCTTCCTTTGAAGAACCAAGCTCCTGACCGTTTCTGCACCTTGAAGACAGCAAGGAGAACTGTCAATAACTCTCTCTGTTGAGCACAACTGCCATTTGGTTATTAAACCTGGACTCAAAATGATCACAGAATTTTTCAGAAGTTTTATGATATAATTGCTCAGTCAGTTAACATTTAATAGATTACAGTGTTATGACTGGTAGACGATATATTGATATTGCTACAAATCCAAACAAACATACATATACAAAGATACAAACAAACATATAGAGCCATCATTGTAACATAAATAAAAAGATACAAACAAACATATAGAGCCATCATTGTAACATAAATAAACCTGTTTGCAAAGTGCAAAATGGTACTGATTGTTGTAAATATTAGACTACTCATTGTTCACTTCAAATACTAAGAGCTATGAAAGGTAATTTTGCCAGATCAAACATAGATAAACATACAAAGCTACAAACTTAATGCTTCCGTAGCCCAAAAATAGTTTATGTGACAAAATATTGTGACCTTATTAGCCTTGTTTTTTCTCACCTCTTGGTGCTCATTGCAGATTCGGCACAGCCACATTGGGCTGGCCCTGCTGTTGCTGTAGATTCCACATTTACTGCACATGTGCTACAAAGACATACATGGTCAGATCTGGACAGATTTAATTTTCAAATGGAAGGTAAGTGGAAAATATTTTATCTATAGTCAAGATAGCAATAACCTTATGTCTTGTGACTGACAACATAGACAGAAGGTGAAACATAACAGTCTGTCATAAGAAGTTATCATATGGTTGGCTTGGCATGTATTATCTCTATAGGAAATCTCCAAGGAACTACATACTGCACTGATTGTATGTGTACAGTAATGGATGCATCTGCTGGGTCTGCACACCTACTTTGTTGCAGTGTGCACAGAGGACAGCTGTGACTCCCTGTGGTCCAAACTCAGCCCCACATATAAGGCAGAGTGACTGGCCATCTCCACACGCAGTCTTCTTAATATTATCCAGCCGAGTGGCTAGGCGCCTGCAAACACATGTTCTGTAAGTCCTGACACTTACAGACCATCTTCAGTGGATTAGAATGGAAAAATTTGTTTCAATGGTTCGGTTCAAAAAGTATTTAATTGTATCCTACATTCAAGACTTCAGTGCACAGAAAATGACTATCACCCCTATCACTGCCCCATTACTCAAAAGTTCAGACACTGAGTCATACATGTACGGTTCAAACTGTCTTGCAGTTAGTTATTACAGTATAAACAGGTATGAAAATCTGTTTCTGCTTGCCACGGTGAAATAACAGTTTTAAACAGGAAGTCATTAGACCAACTTCTATTATTATGTAGTTTTAAATCTATATTGCAGTTTACAATGAACAAAATTTAATTCTTTGCTACTTTGAACTGAACTAATTAAATAAATGTATAAAATTCTGTAGGCATATGGAAGCTAATATGACAGAATTAGTTTACATCATCTTACTCTATCCTCTGTTGCTCCATGGCCTCCATCATGGCTGCACGAGCCAATACACTGTTGATGATCTCCTTTTCCTCATCGGTGAGCTCTGCTCCCAGAGGGGTGCTGGACATGTTCATCATTCTCCAAATCTAGACCAAAAACACAACTGCCCACACGCAGAGTAAGAGGCAGTTCCAAATTAATCTGCCATCGCCAGTGGCTGCACTTGCACACAGGGGACACTAAGAGCTGAAGACATCAGCTATAGACTCTGTTACAAATATTATACAAAAATGTGTGTAGAATCCCTCAGTCGTCCAGGTAGAATTCATGGCAAAAAGGAGAAATTTAATTTGTCAACTGAACAGAGTTTATTTGGTCGAATATGTTTCGCAGCTCATCCAAGCTCAGAAATGTGGGGTTGGACAAACACACATAAGGAGTGAGCAGTGGAAGAGGGATGATAATGGATATGGCAGTGTCAGGGTTAAGGCCACAAAAATGATCAAAGAGGGGATGGATGCAAGTAAGGACATTCTGTTGTACTGTGTATATAAATTATGCAATTATTATGCATTCATGTATTTTTTCACCTAAGCAATACATTTTGAAAGGATGAAAGGAGTTACTTTCCTCAACTTGGCTATAATATAATCCAATTAGCATCTGTAATGTCTCCACAGAGATTGCAATGTAAGATAACACTGAGATACTAAATTTAACTCATGCATAATTGCCATAAGCTTTGAAATTTTGTGCCATGGTATATGTATGCCAGTGTATGTTATAACCCTCAATGTCAACTTGTGAATAGAAAGAGATTGAGTGAGACGTATTCAGTATGAGCTGAAAGCAGTGCATTAGTGACTTGTAAAATATGGCCAGAGGAAATTCTCCAGCTGTTCAACTGTGGTGCAGAGGTGCTACATGAACCACAACTGATATGAGCTAATTTGAGCCATGGTTGTTTTAGCTGAGCCACACTTACTGCTGTGTCATTGCCCCTGGACAATACAGCCCCAAACATCTGGTGGTCATGACAAAATGAACACACCTTTCTCACTTGTACAGCTGCTCAGAGAGAAAAGCTGTTAACTGAGAACGAGTCGGCTCTGTACAGATGCCTGGAGACATTGTGAAGAAGCGCTCTCATTATCTTCTGACACAAGTACAGTTAAAAGAAAACTCTCTAACTGTTGTAATTTCCCCAGTATAACTGTTAGTTCAGTAACGGTTTATTTAGTTCAGGCATTCATAGGCAGCTCACGGGTCCTTGGGAGCACTATGGTAACACTGATACTGCTAGCCTAACTGCTGTAGCTTCAGATCATTACCTTTAACCTATCTAAGTCTGCATCTATGATAGGGATAACCAAAGGATAGATAAACAGGCAAACAGAAAGTCACAAAAAAGGGCATTAAAGCTCCTCAAATCCATTACGGTGTCCATCTTCACACTCTGACTGGAGTATTGTTTGGATGAAGTGTCGCAGTACATCGCATCACTGTCTACAGTCCTAGATACTAACCCTCAATGGCCCTTGCTGACAACTGACAATTGAGGGTTGTAAATAAAGTCAAGCATCTCCAGTTTGACCTGGATGAGACAATGGATGACGTGACCTCTCTTTTCACTTGTCCCTACATCAGTAGCGGTGGAGGCAGCAAGAAGGAGACTACTGCAGGATACCAAGCTAGAAGAGAGAACCAAACTTTCACCTGACCAAGTCTGCTGAAGTTTGTTTAAATACAACCTATTTCCAGTTCAGAGGAAACTTCTACAGGCAAATCCACGGCTGTGCAATGGGCTCACTGGTCTCCCCATCATTGCAAACTTATACATGGAACAATTTGAACAGAGTGCGCTGGCCTCATATCCAGGCACTCCACCCACACATTGGTATCATTTTGTTGATGATAATTTTTCAAAAATCAAAATTTGGAACCTTTTACTGCACATATCAGTTCTGTAGATCCGAACATCAAATTCATGCGTGAAGATGCCAAGGACAACACATTGGCCTTCTTAGATTGTGCAGTAACGATAGGAGAAGACCGGAGACTCCAGGTAGAGGTCTTCGAGGAAGCCCACACACACTGACCAATACCTGCTTTTTGATTCACACTCACTGTAACACAAACTTGGAGTTATTCGGGCATTATGACACAGGACCCAAATGGTTCCTACAAGCACAGAGGGAAAGGAGAAAGAAGAACAACATGTGCAGAAAGCCCTCTCTGTTTGTGGATATCCTAAATGGGCTTTCAATAAAACTAAGAGAGCCAAGAAACAGGACAACAGAGAACCAGAACCCAGGAGCAAGGGTGTAACTGTTCCTTACCTGGCTGATGTTTCTGAAAAACTACAGAGGATTTTCAGACAACATGAAATCCCAGTCTATTTCCTATTTAGGTGGAGTCTATTAGTTCCACCTAAAGGACAAAACACCGAGCCACAAACAAAGCAATGTGGTCTACTCCATTCAGTGTAGTGAAGACTGCAGTGAGCGCTACACTGGAGAAACAAAACAGCTCCTTCACAAGAGGATGTACCAACACAGACGAGAGAGCCAGAGTGGACCTCAGTCTGCTGTACATCTCCACCTAAAAGCCACGGGCCACTTCTTTGAGGACAGTGAGGTACAGATCTTAGCCAGAGGAAAGAACTGGTTTGAGAGGGGAGTTAAAGAGGCTATTTTTGTCAAGAAAGAGAATCCTTCCTTGAACAGAAATGGAGGTCTCAGACATCATCTGTCTCACATTTATAACTCTATCCTCAAACCTAAATCAAAACAAACAAAGAAAACAATAGGTCAAGACCCCACACTCATTGCATATTCAATAGGCCTAGCTAACTAACAGAAACTGTAAACAAATAGGTGTGTTAGTCTCAGAGTAATTTCATTGTAATTAGCTCCTCCCTTCTGGCAGATATAAGGCAGTGTCCACTAGCGTCTGACCAGAACTGAAGAAGCAGCTTGGACAAGCTGCAAAACATATTTGACCAAATAAATTTAACAAATTGAATTTCTCCTTTTGCCAATTTGGGTTAACATATTCACTAGAAACAAGAACCTAAAATCTGAGGCAAGCAACAAATTAACAAGTGTATTCAGGCTGTTAAGCTGTCAGAGCAATATGGTAGCAGTAATTTCATTCTAGTTTAAAAGGGAAAATATCACATGTTAATGTCAATGTTGGCTGATGTGGAAAACCTTGAAGGGAGAACTATCAGATGTGTTTTCTGTGCTAAGGTGAGAGTCAGACACAGAGGTGTGGGGGAGCTCATTCATTTATGACTCTGACAGTGCCAGTACAACCTCAGGACTACCTAATTGGTAAAGACATGGGACCTATAGGTTCTGTCCCAACAGTGAGAGCATGGATTCTACAAGGTGCAGTTATTATAGAGCATAATTTTTCCATTCTCTGGAGACAGCGTACAATGTTTTCATAGTTTGTATCATTCTGCAGAGTTGCCATGATGAGACAGATCGGCTAGATGATCCTTCACTCACCCATGTATTCACTATGGACTCTTTAGATTTACCAATTCTTTACAGTAATCATCATCTTCAGTCATATGCTCTGGTGGATAGCATTGCTTCTTCTGGATGAGTAAAATTTCCCACAACAGTGACTCTACAGAAATAAAAACTATTACAGAATTTGTTTTTGCCTGGACAGTTTTCCAGCTCTTGATCAGCTTCATGTTCACTGGCATGTCTACTCAATGGTGAGATATTGTTATAGCTTACATAGATGTGCATAACATGTTGGGATCAGTAGTGGCTCTGAGCGGCAGTCATGTGACCAGAGCATCTAACAATAGATCAATGTACATGACAGTGCTATCTGATTCTCAAAGTCACCCTTTCAGAGAAAGTGAGGACACAAACTGCTTACAAATGGCCCTGCACTATAACATTAACCCCATTTTCACCTCATGAGCTTGATCTCCTGTGGGCATAGCTTACACTGTATAGTATTTTTATGGTAATCTGCAAGTCAAGCTACAAGACATTATTATTATGATCAGTGAGGTGAGCATTTACTACTTAGTCATGACTGTGTTAGTGGTATCCGTAAACAGGGTTGCGTGATTTAATGAAGCTGAGAGGTGTACGCTGCAGTAAAGACACAGGATGTTGCTGTATTGATTATAGAAACATGAGAACTAAACTAAGAGAAATGAGAGTTGGAGTAATTACTGAACCAGGACAATCGAATGGACATTCAGCTGAGTAGGCAGTTGAGATTTCACATATAAACCACTGTATGTTATGTAAGAGTGTGAATAGTTAATGCTCTGTGTACTTAAAAGGGTCAGAGTGGGTCAGTGGGCACCGACTGAGAGCAATGCATTAAAATAAGGTTTTCCAGTATTTTATTTTGGCATCTGTATTTATTTAATATTATGTACATGTCTAATCATGTGTATTGACTGAAGGTCGAAATCAATTGTCCTTTTCTTCCACTAATACATTTACATGTATTCTTCCCACCCTATCTGTTTGTACTGTAGGGCTTTGACTTTTGCCCAAAAATCATATTCGAAGTTCGTTTGTTTAGTAATATTAATATTCGAATATATTCGAATATTAATATTAATATTCGAATATATTAATAATTAATAATTCGAATTTAATATAATATATTCGAATATATTCGAATATATTCAAATATTAACCCGTGGCCCGCAACCCGCGGCTCCAGAGCCGCATGTGGCTCTTTCATCGTTCTGTCGTGGCTCCCTGTGACTTTGGAAAATAATAATGAGTATTTAATTACATTGTATTTTTATTTTAGTTTGTTCGTTTTTAAATGTAAATCTAAAATTGTAGATAATGGTAATCTTGTAACATTTAAATAAAACGTTTTTAATATTTTTGTCGCTCAAAACATGCGTCAAAGCCGCTGATGTGCGCCACCCGCACACACTGGCAGCCCGGACTTACCGGACTTATTTTCGGCCCAATGATGATAAATCCAAGAAAAGAAAAGTTTCTGAAGAAAACAGAATGCTACGTGGGTAGATTCATTTGCTTTCACGGCTGATGAGACTGGTACACGCGGTACACGCGACAGTGGATAATTTAAGTTTGGATTTTTATTTCCTACGAGGAGGACTCAAATAATAATGTGTTTAATGCAGCTTTGCGCACATTTGTTTACGTTATACAGAAGCGAAACTTAAAACCACATGGCTCATTTGCATAAACTAGAAGCGCTGAAAAAACAGCTCGCTCTTTAAGGGCAGGACTCAGTGGAATATGCGTGTTCTTTCTGTGACTGAGGGATGTTCTGCCTATGGTGAGTCTGTTCTGTGCTTCTATCGCGTTGGAGATGTTCATGTTAAACTTTTCGAACAGGTTCGAATATTAAGGGCTTCGTTCGAATATCTCAATTTTTTGAAATATTCGAATTATATTCGAATAACGAAGTTCGGAGTCAAAGCCCTATTGTACTGTATTAGCCAATGGGACATTTGAATTTCTCTCCATAAAACTAGTATTTATTTGTATTAGCATAGCATACTAATGTCTTGTGTTACAAGACAGTCTCAGTCATGAAATTATATCATGTACAAATTATGACTGTTTGGATGTTAACCAAACAAAACATGTACACATTAAACTGCTTTGGATGAATGCAGCAACATGAGTTGTATGTAAATAAATAGTGTATGAATGTGGTGACTAATATTGGTGTGTAGCAAGTTACTAGAGATCTTCTACCAGTCTGTGGTGGCCAGCGCCCTGTACTTCGCTGTGGTCTGCTGGGGGAGCGGCACCAGTAAAAGGAACACTGGGCGGATTGACAAACTGTAAAGCTGGTTACGCGATCGGCTGTGAGATGGAGACATTTGTCACAGTGAGGGACAGGAGGACACTGGACAAACTGCTCTCCATCATGGACACTCCTGCTCACCCACTGCACCAGACTATAGAGGGACAGATAATACTCCCTACAACTGTACAACAACTCACCCACTGCACCAGACTATAGAGGGACAGAGCAGCTCATTCTTCAACAGGATCCTACAGCTCCGCTCAAACAGTGAGAGATTTAGGACTACATTCATACCATACAATACTCCCTACAACTGTACAACAACTCACCCTTATGTAATGAATAAACTAATTTCCTGTCAGTCATCATATCATTGTTGCACTGTCTTTCCTGTTTTTTTGTACATAGCTGTAATTTTATTTTTCTATTTTATTTTGACTTGTACATATACACTTAATTATGCCTTATTTGACACCTGTCTCTTACTATCTTTTTTGCTACTTATTTAGAATTTATTATTACCTCCGCCAAGGAGGTTATGTTTTTGCCTGAGTCTGTCTGTTTGTTTGTTTGTTTGTTTGTTTGTTTGTTTGTTAGTTAGCAAGATAACTCAAAAAGTTATGGACAGATCTTGATGAAATTTTCAGGAAATGTTCCTAATGGTAAATCCAACAGATTTTTAAATTTTGGTGATGATCCAGAAGAAATCCTGGATTCTGGATCACTTTGAAAACTGAGCTGCTTGGCGGAGGTCTGCGCGCTCTGAGTGCTTTTCTAGTTACCATTTATTTTTTACTCTTTGTTATTATATCAATAAAAGTTTTTCTAAGTCTAAATCTACTTCAGCATGTAATTTTGGCTTTGAATTGCATGGTATTAGTGAGAAAAAAAACAAAAAACAAAGCTCTTGCAGTAAGTGCATGTGTGATTATCATTCTCTAATTGGACATAAATTAATGTATAATAAATAGTAGGACAAAAAGCAAACTGTTTGTAATTATGTGTATGTTTTTTTCACTATAATAAAATGCAATTTGGTGTAAAATTGTAGTGTTCACTATTCAAAATACAGAACGATTCTGGTAGGTCTGGTGGATTCTGTACAAAATACATTTTAATGCAGGTATTCAGTATTCTATAACTAAATACATTTTCAAAGTATTTTTCCCATTACTGCCTATTGATTGGCTGATGAATAAGTGCATTAATATACACTGTATTTTATTGACATGCAGGCTATTATTTATGACATCAACCTCTCCAGGAATTACAGGTGGAAATTAGCAATTTTGCTATAAACTGGTACAAACATATTACCTTAATGTTTTTTATGTGCATTGTTCCTGACAAATAAACAAATAATCTCAATTAATTAAACTTCTTTTTTTAGTCTCCCTAGTCATGCATGTTTATACAGTAAATGTCACATGGGTTTGATCTGCTTGCATTGAAATACTGAAATTATGACAATAACAATGTCAAGGAAAATTCTAAGATGCTCATGTTAGACAAATAATTCCTATAAGCACACAACAGCATTTGATAAGTCTTCTCCTTGACCTTCTCTTAAGTCACGTGCGTTCATGAAGGTATGATTTACACCTGTTTTATGGTGTGAGCTGACTGTGAAACAGAATAAGCCCAGGGGGGCAGGTGTATAGGTGTGAGAGTGGAAGAGATGGATTATGGGTATTGCACACTTGGTTATCAAAAAGACACATTTTTAAAGAACAATTTTAAGCACACAGTGGCAATGTGTGTTAAGTAAAGGCTTTGTCATGTTACAGCATTAATATAAAATGACATGCAAGGAGCCCCTGAAAGCCAGTGCTGAGAGGAGATCTGTCACACATGGTCAGCACCAAATGCAAATGCATGGCAAACTGACATAAATGAAATGGACATGAAGGCAGTTTAGCTGCATGAGAATATGTATTATGCTTAAGTGCCTGATTGCATACTTTATACACACTGAAAATTAATTTCACAGTACAAGTAATCATTGTGGATTCAGGAAAAAAGCTGGATTTGGGGACTGTCAATTGTAAATGGAGAGTGTAAATCATGGCACAAGAAGGCTAGTTGACTTTTGTCATATTTAGGGCTGACCACTGAAACACCTGCTGTTATAATAATATTGACAGATATATTTTAATCATTATGTGATACTGACCAATAGGCTACATTTCAATCAAGTTGAGCAGTGAGGCATGTTGCCCAGTCTGGACTCTAAAATAAGGTTAGTCATCATAGGAAACCTACTTTGGGAAACTATCCATGAAACAAAAGCAAGTTCCCCTGTTATTTACGGTACACGGAATATTCCCTGAGGAGGCAGCACACTCTGAATTGGCCACATATACAGACACATCTCCCTGCCCGCAGCCTCTGTTCACCCTCATGGAGCCCCACAGCTGTGACAGAGAGCTCCCCACATGCTTACGTCAGATTCACCAAGCATCTTTTCACTCATCCATCATCATCGAAGCATTGATTCACACTGCTCTATCCTCCTCCTCCTCTTTGCCTCTTAGCGCAAGCTTAGCGCTCGAGTCTGGAAGCAGCTTATGGGGTTTATTTTCTGCAGAGAAATATCTCCACCTCCTTTATCCTGTGTCTGATGACTCTGTGGGAGTATTAACCCTTACATACACACATGTAGACATGTTGGTTATAAATGCTAGAGACAGACCATCATAGAGGTTGCGTTGTATGACTATACTGACCTTTATAACAAGGCAAGTTGGTTGAATTTGCATCATCTTCAATTAACCAGGGAATATAAAGGGTTAAAACTTAAGTGCCTCACTAAATTACCGAATAAACAATGAACTAGCCCTAAATAAACAGAAAAAGGGCGGCGGAGCTCAGCAAAACTCTGAAATAAAGCACCTAAGGAGGCCTGTACCATAGCTGCAGAATCATTGTGTTGCTGGACAAATTTCACAATGGAATACAGTGGAGTGCTTTCAGTCTGTATTTAACTCAAGCAGTGGCGATAAGCGGACGGTGTATGTCCAAAATAGTCTCTGCTTGTTGTCACCCTCGTATGAGAATAGCTGTCTGAGCCCTAATAGCAAGCATAACAGTTTTGTTAAAGCACACATGGAAAATCACTGTATCAGTAAACCATGGCACCCCAGTTGTCCACATTATAGTGAGGGGTTGGATACCGATTTGAGGGGCGTGATTGTCAGTGCAAGACTGATGAGGTAACGACAAATCAGCACCGACATGAGCCTGTATTGATTCATGTCCTGTTTACAGCCAGGACCACCCTGGGAGAACCAAAGTGATGAAGAAATGATGGTGGTGCAGAGCAGTGATTAACACTAAAATCCACGTAAGATTACCCAGACTCTAGGGAGTTGCTAAAAAAAAGCCAATATCGTCAAATATATAGCACAAAAGCACATGGCACAAGTGGAATGTTTCAGACTATTCTTGGGATAATACAAATTTGCAGCTAAATGAACAAACATTTTTACTACTATTTAAATTAAAAAGAAAATATGAGCAACAGTGATAGCTGTGAAAAAAAATAATAAACAATCCATCTACTTCTTTCTATCCTTCATAGCTTATGATGATAATTTATGCCAAATTGTATTTTTTAATGCCACAAATGGAATTATGCATTTTAAATAATTTAAAAGCAAAATATGTCATCTGAGTTTCACAGCCTCAAATTATGAATTTCCACTGAATAACAATTCCCAACACTGTTAATCAATGAACAGTAAATGGAAAGAAGATTGATTGTACACTGAGATTTTGGACTGTGATATAAATTAAGCAATAATATCTTTATAATAATACCCTTGCTGCATCCATTTCAAGTTGCTGCTAACTGAAGCATATTCAAAGAATTGCTGGAGTACATTACACTATAGAAATATATATTTATATATCTCTTTTTTTTTTTTTTTTTAACTTTCTTTTAGCATTTTATTGTTTAATTTATGTCATGCTTTACTCCTGCATTTATGTTTACCCAATATTAGCAATCATCATCTTTTCACCTCATAAACAGCATGATGTAAAGCTATTATAAAAGTGGAGGAGGATGTTGTCTAAGTGCTCAGTGCTGTTAGATAGACAAGTAAAGTGCATTACATTATTATCACACTGCAGGGATGTAATTTGATCACATACATAATCTGCTTATATACTTTAAAAAAAAATTCTAAAAGTGAGAGTCTCACAAGTCTTTTATTGTCTGGCTGTGGTAAACCCAGTTGCCATGTTAACTGATGTTCTATAAATATATATGCCCATCTCCTGAATGTATTTGGCCACAATTCCTTTTTGTCATTTTATGCTGAAAATGACACTGTTTTTGTCCTACAGCCAACAGCATACATTAAAATAAACACCTTACAAAGGCGTGACGGTGGGCTTCTGTTACTTAATATCCCATGAGTGTGTGAGATAGTAGTGGTGATGAGCTGCTCCTATAATGTGACATTCTTGAATGCAGAGCACCACAATATCTCAACCATGGGGACAAAACAGAGGTGCAGACATTACATTTGAACCCTCCAAATGGGTGATCATGTGCAACCAACCTCATGGGTGAAAGGTAATCAATTTTAATAGATCTTTTAATGGGTTAGGTTAAAGTGTTGACCCCAGCTCTGACACTGTCTTTTGATTAAAGAGGCAATTTGCCCATTCTGACAGGAAAAGGTGCAAAAATTAAATATTGGAGTGTCTTGACAAAGTGGGGCAAAACCTGTGTCCTGGAAGGTGTGCATTAGCAAGGCTTACCTCAAGTTCAGCCCTGGGCTGCTCCCTAGAAGATTATGTGCACCTTGCTTGGGTAAACAAGAATATTCTGGAAGTGCTCATGACCAAGGCATTGTCCATTAAGTTGAGTTGTCAGTTCACCATTTTGCTAATCCACCACACAACTGTTGACATCTCATTACCTCTAAAGGAACTCTATGTAGCCTGCACTCATATACAGTTTTGAAAAAGGTATCACAATAACAGCTGAACTTGGGTTATCATTGCCTTAACCTGCACATAGAGGACACATGAAATGTAATTTCAGTGTTTGCTTTTTTCATTCATAAAATAAAGAAATCATTTAACATACAGGTTTTTCTCATTCTCAGTATGTTTTCTCATGTGAAAGCTCAGAACCTCCAGAATTTACTCACTGAGTTGCAGGAGCTGCACTAGCACTGTTTAATGAGAGGCGATCCTACACGGATTTACACGGGGAGTCCCCCTGGGAAGAAAAAAGTACGACCGGGGTGGGGGAGTGTGTGTGTGTGATTCTAGCGTCCCCCATTAAATGCCGTCCCGTGCCTAGGACTGCCCCTGGCTACATGTAGCTACACGTAAACCTTTTCAACATTTAAACTGGCAACCCAAATGAGAGACTCATGCAAGCCCATTCTGTCTTTTCATATATCCAGTGTTTTTGTAATTAATCTGTAATAAATCTGCATTGCAATTGTTATCCATAAGAGTTATATATAGCATGTTCACCTCATATCTTGGGGCCAAGGTCATGTTTATGAAAAGTCAAACTTTTACATATGGTTCCTTAAGATCCTTACAGAATGATTTCCACAGCAATCAAAACCAGATTACTACATCTTATTTTCTTCAAATGGCCATGTGGGGAAAGTGGACTGATAGAAACATTGCTCCTGAGTTCAGCACCACAGACTGTTGAGTTGGCGTGAATGGTTTCAGCTCAAGCACTATAGCCACATAGGTCAGCACCTGCAGGGCTTTCAACGGGCTGAATAATCCTTGCCCAAGGATCGCACCATCATCCAGGGTCGATAGGGATGATTATACTGGTCAAGGAGAGAATTAGAGAGCCATACAAAGAGCATGGGAACCTACAGTGGGAAGTGGAAATCAATCATACCATGGTAGAGGACAATAGAGCAAATCAAGAACAAACTATTTCATACAAATCACTTTCACACAGTATAGGCCTCCTTAATTACTCCACATCCACTGCATCAAACAGATCACATCCACTATCTAAATAAAATCTTAGGACACAGGTAAGCAACTAGGGATCACAAGACAAATAAGCTATAAAAATCTTCAAATGCAGTTCTAGTGTGATGAAAAATGTGCATGCAATGTGCGTTAAATGAATAACATCGTACATTTATACTCAGTATGTCCCCTGCAGGGCAAAGCCAGCAGTACTGTAGTTAAAACAAGATCCACTCAGAGCATGTCTTGTAGTAATTAAATCTAGTCTTTATGGGCATCATTAAGTATTCATACATACCTTTGCATTTATTGTTAATGGCTGCATAACACAATAAACATCATGTCCAAAAATGTATTTAAAACATAGTATTCCTATATAACTAGTAGTATTAAGAAAATGCTAATTTATTTTCATTATACAATTTTCACATGTTCAAATTCCATTAATTTAAACTTTGCAAGGAGTTTCTGCATTTATGCCGCATTTCTTGGCAGGCACAAGTTGAAGTTCGAGACCTACCTGAAGTCTTCAAACAGATGTGTGTTTGTGCGCTGATCCCTCAGAGTGGTGACTAAGTGTGAGTGCCGCGGCTCAGCATCCTGCGCTGGAGTCCGCTCTTCACCAAAAGCGCTGCTTCCCACACTGTAGTAAAGCCTTGCTCCGCCCCACGGCCCCCACCCTTCTTTCACTTTAAATAAATCTGTCCACGCGCATCTCATCAACAAAAGAAGAAAGGTGATGCCACCTCTGCAGGCGAATTCAAACACAGTTTAACTCTATAATTCTGATGGTTTTGTGTGTAATGAATGGTCAGCGATGCTTGGTTCAACAGGCAGGTGCACCTCACTACTCTATGCATGAGCTCTGCCTCCATTAGACTGTATACACGACTTTTCATTTCATTGTTTGCATTCAGCAATGACATGGGACTCTTTCTAGTAGCTCTATTTCTGGCGCTTTATAGTGCCTCGAGCTAAACAGCTGCACTTAGGTCTATTATGTGTATACAAAACAGATCATCCAATAGGATTCCCGTGTATGCAATTAGAGACTATGTTATTATGCAATTCTGCCGTGCACAAAAAGCTTTAACCTGAATGTTGTACGGTCAGTAGATAGTTGTCATTCACAGCGAGGCTACGCCATGTTGGTCAGTCTCAGAAACGATGTGTGTCTCTCTAGAGCATGAAAGTATCTTATTATAGATGCATGCTCTAGAGACACTCGTTTATTCCCCTGTAGTTTATATGGGCACAATACGGCTGATGGTGACCAGCCTGCTGGCGCCCCCCTGTGGCCCCCCAAAAGCATCTTGATACCTGTAGTGAGGAGTGCAAATTCCTCCGCTACAAGGCTAGAGACTGTTTTACATGATATCATATAACAATCCAAAAACATGACCCAAATAACTTCCCCTTAGAAGTTTGCCCTTATTAAGGTGGTGCAGAGAAGTTAATAAAATAAGTTCTGGCCTCTGAGGTAAAATGGTTGCTCTTTGTTCATTTTGGTCAGAGGTAGTAACATAAAGGTCAAAGTGCCAGAAATGTTCAAACGGGAGGACTCTATTGTGAGAGGAATGCCACAGATCATTTAGCGTTTCTCAGATTCCACTCTCAAATAACTTTGAGATGTACTGGTTATTTCGCTAATTTACAGTTTTTAATTTAATTATTGCAATCACATTCTCACGTACAAGTCCTCATGTAAACAGAAAATTTGTCTTTGTGTGCATGGCATATAATCTTGTGTTACTTTAAAATGATGTACTTTCATGATGCACAAGATTTACAACATATATTTTTAACTGTAGAGAAAAATATAATAAATCAGCCAATATCAATATAGGAAGCAATAATACAGATATAAAAATGTGATATCCTACATGTCTGTCCAAGAAACACAGCAATGTAATTTTAAACCCTGGGGTAGTCCTTCAGAAACCACTGCAGATGATTGGTGTGAGCTCTCAGGCCACCCTGAAGTATCGTGATGTAGAATGTGTATGTGTGCGCTGTGAACATGTCAAAAAACATTAAGTTTAACATTTATACCCGCTGGTATAAACAATGCTTGGAGTTTGCAATGGCAAGCTGCATGCCTTTCTGTAGCGTGTCTGTCTCCATCTAGTGCTCAGCTTGTGGGGCTTCAGGGAATCGATCATAAGTGTGAAAAAAAAAAACAGAATTACAGATATTTACATGTAACGAGAGTGAAAGCGCAAACTCTGCCAAGTACAACAATGTGAATGAAAAGCACAGTAGGAAAAGATTCAAGAATTTATCGAAGCAGACCTACAGAAAGTAAACATCATCATAATGTGGTATTTGAAAAAAGTGGCGTCTAACCATGTATAAAGTGCAGATAATCTGTCCCTCAGGGCTGTCAGATGACAGTAAGTCTCTGTGTGAGCTGTGTCAGCCAGTAGCAAGGAGAGAGCACAAGACCTTTTTAAGAAAGCATACTTCAAACTGTGACAGAGGCTTTGGTTGGGCATTATAAATAAAATTAAAATGAAACCCTGTGTAGTCTAGTTGTTTCTTTCTGGTCATTTGTGTTTGGGGTCCATGTTTGGGGTCCAAGTTTATGTATTATTAATTATGAATATTTTAAGAGGGTCAACTGAAATGAGACCATTTTGACTTAGGCAAGAGCAAGCCATTTATTGTTTTTTGAGTTAACATGGTTAACGGCATTGAAAGTATTACAATAAACCTCTAAAACTTTGTAAGAGGTCTTCTCTGAGTCACAGAGAGAAAGCTGTAGCAATAAACATACAGTATATTGGCAAGTAGATATGTTTTAGTAAGTACATTCATCTCTAAATTCTCAGGTACAATATACAAATTAAAAAATAGAGTTTGTATGCTTTGTGATAACCATTATTCCTTTTTCTGTTCAGAATGTTATGATGAAATATTTCACATTAAAGTGTTACAGTTTCTTGTATAGCACTCACATACACCAAGGCATATGCGTAGAAGGTACATCTATGTGTTGCTTACAATGATAAATAGGCAGTTTTAATTATTAGTGAAAACCAAAGAAAGTATGGCCAATACCAGTCCCACTCTCAAAGACAAACAACACAGGACAGGATACACACCACTAAAGACAAGTACGAATCCATCTTTCTACGACAGGTGCGCATCCAGTGGGATAACCATTTAAAAGAAAACAGGTCATAAATACTGGTGGTTGCACTTACTGCAAGTGTCCCAGACCCTCAATGCAGGTGAGAATGGCTTTATTTTTCAGGTTTAGAAATCTGCACTACTCGGCAGAACTGCACTTTCTTAAGGCATACCGTTAACAAGCAAATGACCATAAACTGTAAAGGCTTAAGAAAAGAAAATTATATTTAGGCCACATGACTGAAAAACTGATCCCAAAATACTGCTGCTAATGCTGAAGTGTCAACTTTAGTAAAAGGAAGTCATTTAGTGTGAACTCAACAGTAGCAATTCTTCTAATAGCATGAATAGTACTGTACATAAACTACAGAGTTAAGCCATTCCATGGCCCACAATGTTAATCTAGACAGCTAAAGCTGGGGAGATAG
Organism: Taenioides sp. WSHXM2023; assembly: GCA_029959045.1. Classification (NCBI taxonomy): domain Eukaryota; kingdom Metazoa; phylum Chordata; class Actinopteri; order Gobiiformes; family Gobiidae; genus Taenioides; species Taenioides sp. WSHXM2023. The sequence goes on from CM057085.1 coordinate 24,174,877, forward strand.
TGACTTGAAACACAGTTACAGGCATTAGAACACAAAAACGCAATTGTTATAAAAGAACTTGAACTAATGAAATTATGCACTTAAAATTTGTTTTGGCAGCGTTGTATGTACTAGTTAATGAGTAGATAAGAAAAGGGAGACTAACAATAAAACAGATTCTCCTCCTGAATACCGGATTGTTTAGGCCCAGATAAGATTTTTAATAAATCCACCAGGTCAAGGCTTGGCTAACATGTATGTGGCAGAGTGTAATCTACAGCGGTAAGGACATTAGTCTTGAGATCAGGAATGGTTCACTCACAGAATCAGTCTATCCTGATGAAAGCCATGCCATGTATTAAATCCACCTTCAGATGTAAATTCACATAGCAAACAGTCTCATGTCTTTTTGAGAATGTTCTTGTGCAAAATAAATGGAACTGATGAGTGGGTTACAAATTACAGTTAATAAGTAATACAATGCCAATACTTCATTTAGATAATAAAATGAAACTAGACAATTATTTGTGAAATATTCTCCATACGCATAGTCTCATACAATATTAAAGGCTTATATGACCTAATAGAGAACCAATGGCTAAAATTGTGGATCATCAGTACATCATTTCCATTTTGGCACATGCCTCTTATTAAATTTGCACTTCAGTCCATAAACAATCTATGTATTAATCCTTTGGTTAATAACAAAAAAATTAGATGACCAAAAAGTCAAGTTTACCCCTGCACATCACACACCCTGTAAGCAGCCCTTTGTTTTTCAAGGATAGACACAGACTGTAAGTCAAGGGCATCTAGTAAATTGTGATTTTCAATGGCTTTCCTTATGGTCACAGTGGTTGAAATTCAATTTGAGGATTAATGCTTACGTGGAATGAGAGACAACAGGTCCCTGACCCTGTCTATACAGTATGTCTTTATGGTCAAGTCTATGTCTTCAAGGTGTGGCTGGCAAAACTGCAATCAAGATCCTAAAAGAAAGATAAAAATCACAATGAATGCAGAAATCAAACCAGTCAATGAAAATAGGCCACAATGTCATTGCCCACCCGGATTATAACATGAAGAGAACACAATATAATATACCTGGAATTGAAAGAGCATCAGCATAAAATGTAAATCTCATCTGTAACTCTTTTGCTGCTGCATCAAGCCAACATTTTCATACACTCTGGAGCTTTCCTCCCTCAATCTGCAAAAAACAAACAGTAATTTTGATCCGTTACATGCTACTAAATATTTCTGTGTATTTGACGTTATGGTTACTTACTCTGTGCAAGTGGGTGTTGGGATAGGAGTGCAAGGGGGTAAAGGGCTCTGTTCTCCTCCAGACAGATCAGACAAAGAGTATTTAATGTTGGTGTACTCTCGTCCTTTAATCTTACTTTTCTGCAAATGTAAAAACATATTCATTAAAATGTAAAATGTAGTTTAAATAATTGTTAGTGTAAGATTATCTTACAGACCTGTTCCTCCTCTATGCGCCTCTGTAATGTTTCTATGTAATGTTGTACAGCCATATAAATGAACCTGTATTGAGCCTCAGTCTGTACCATCCCTGAACGCTGTGAGCGGACCATCTGGATAGTTTTTGGAACATCAATATCACAATCTACACCTGTAACAGGGGGGAATTTACTATCGACATTATTCAAGATTTAACTTTACAAAGGTCTAGGGGCATGCTCCAAATAAATCATTAGAATTGGTGGGAAACTTACCCTTTTCTCTGATGACATCTATGAGTATGTCAATCACTATAAATGTTCCCGTTCTTCCAATTCCTGCACTGTTCCACACAAAACACATCTGTGATTTGTACAGTCCCTTGACACAAACAAGATTTCTGTTACTTGTGTATTATGAGTGTGCATGTACCTGCAGTGCACTGCTATAGGACCAGCATCCACTATGCTCTCCTGTTTCAAGTTGACCTCCTCCAGAAAGTCCAAAACACCACCTGGGTCAGTAGGGACTCCGTGGTCGGGCCAGGCCCTGAAATGATACTGCCAAACAGTACGCTCTGTGTTGCCCTGCAAGCATACAGCAACATTACTTGATAAGATTTACAGACACCCAGACACTGGTTTATAAACGGGTCTTTGTTACCTGGCCGACTTTGGACAGTTTGAGTTCCCTCAAAATGTAGTCATGTGCAGCTGTTTCTCTGACGTTACGAACACGCATGGCTCCGTATTCCTTGAGAGCAGACATTTCTGGCCAGTATTTCACACATTTACTCTGTTGGTAATGATAAGCAGTCAATGTTATTACAGCAATAGTTTTAAAAATGCATTTTATTTGGTGCTTCTTGAGACTCACCTTTCCTCTTTCTACTTCTTTTGTGGTCATAACAATAACACGAGAGTTTTCTTGAAACACCATTCTCCAAAAATCACTAATGGTGTTCTGCAAACAGCCCTGAGTGGCAATGTAGCACTTTTTCATTTTAGTGGTGTTAGACTTTGAGTCCAGCTCTGGCTGTAGACACAGTTATAGAAACTGATTACTTACTGGACCTTAATTAACATATTGTTTGTGTGACCAGCTTGTATTGCTCTGTGAAAAATTCAAACCTACCATAATAATATTGGCATTGATGTAGTCAGAACCTGGCTCATTTGGGTCTCCATCGTTCAGTACCACCCGTGTGTGGTCAACTAAAAAACATGCAAGAATGTTAGATGGCTTTGTAAACATCCTTGGAATGTTACATTAGTAATGTAAGCTTTTGTTCACTCACAAGGTAGAATGTTCTTGTATCTATTCTTGTTTTTGTTTTCTGGTCTTTGACCCTCTTTGCGACTGTAAAGCAGCTTGCACTCTTGCTGTTGCAAAGTCTAGATGAAAGCAAGGAGAATTTTATCAGAATGACATAACTGACAAATATCACTTTTTGTGTCAATATTGTGAAGCCTCACCTCAAATTCTTCCCAAAAACCTTGTTTAACTTTGTCAGTAGCCTCTGCTAGTTTGCTGAGCTCTTTAACACGACTTTCAATCTCTGCTGCATTAATACGGGTTGTGTTTAGAGGCTACGACAATGAAAGCAAAAAAGAGTGTTTACGCCTTTCTGACAGATGTGTCCATTTATCAGACTGCAAAAGCTTGGGCACATTAAAATTAATACAGTAACAGTACCTGTTTTAGTTGCAACACAGTACCCAAAGTTTCCACCATGGGGTTCTTTTTGTAGTGCTCTACCAAGTCAGTGAGAGAATCAAACTTCTCACCTCCTCCAACATCATACTTTAAGTCTTGCTAAAAAAAGAAATTGTAACATTTAGACATACTGTGAGTAAACTATTTCAACAAATATAGAAACCTAGTTTATTTTAGAAGACTGTGCTCACCTGGCATCGGATCATAACATGAGTGACTTTGGGTTTGCTGGTGTCACTGGTATCTGTCTTGTCATCTCCAGTTCGCACTGACAAAACAAAGTCTCCAGGATGGCTTTGGCTCTCCCGTACCAGAAAGCTGCCATTCTTTCCCTTTTCTGTCAGAAGCTTTTCAGCCTCTCGACCAGAAAGATGTCCATGGAACCACCTGGCAGAAGACATAATTATAAGCATACATAAATATGCATAGATAATAAATGATGTGTAACAGTAGAAAAAAATCTATATATTGCAAAGCATACAATAAAATGAACAACACAAAAATAACCTCAAAGTGTAACTTACCTAGGCCAAATGCATAACTAGTTTATAATTCAGCATAGACAGACAGACCGATAGATTCATCACTCACCTTTCAGATGTGGGATCAGCACAATTAAGTGGATATTTCAGTTCAATAACATCACCATTTTTCTCCTTTAGTTGTCCATGATGCTCCATATAGTACTGAACAAGCTCAGCCAATGTGGCAAATTTCTCCCCACCATAGAGATCATAATAGTCCCCAGTATTCTGAATTTTAATGTGTGTGACTGCCCCATTTCGTCTGCAATATAACACAGAAAACAAAATTAAAATGGTTTACCCATTAGATGATGCCAGTGATGGTGATGAAAAAAATCTTAAGAAATACTAAAGAAATATTAAATAATAAAGTGAGAAATCTAGAGATCAGACTTTCAAGAGTTATAATGGAACTGCATAATAACAGAAGTACCAACCTTACAGAGAGGGTGAAGTCTCCCGGATTGCTCTTACTGGGTCTGGCTAAAAAACTCCCGTCGACCCCTCTAGTTAGCAGGAGATTCTCTGCTTCTACACCTGTGATGTTTGGGTGAAACCACCTAACAGAGAAAATAACAACATGCTTGTTAAATACCATATTAAAAGTCAGATCACTGTACAATATACACTATATACATTAAAAGCTCTGACTCTTCGAATATATTTAAACTTAAAACATAAAAGGTGTTTGTTTTTATATCTTCCAGAGACTAGTGAGTGTGACACATGGGACCATAGGCTAAATCACTTGTGGTCCTGTAGAGTTCAGCTGCTCTTTCATTAACAAACCTTCCACGGTTTATAAAAACAACTTTCAACAAAGATACACGCTTTTCTTGGAAGGTATTAAACAGAGTATTGTTTTGGTCTGGTTAAAATAGCCATATCATTATAGCCACAGCACTGGGTGGTAGTGTTGTTGATTTTTTACAAAACGTTTTGGCTTCCAGCAGTATAGAAAAGTTGGTTAGCTCGACCAGCTAACATTATGAGCGTTTATTTCTCAGTATACTGTCTCCTACTTACCTCCGAGATGTCATTTTACTGCTCACTTCCTCGCTGGCTTTACTACGGGCTTCAGCTAGTTTCGTTAGCTGTTTGCTAGATCCAACCCTTTCAGTTTCGATCACAGTTTAAAGTGCTTCATCAGTTCACACCCGAGCTAAACGGGTCAAAATGAACGCATCGAGAGAAAAAAATGTAATAGCATACGCTGCAAAAAGTCTCAAGGCCTCGGCCCCGGAGACTTCAGAGAGAGTCGATTATTGGACGTCACCAAACATGCGACAAAACACAGATGGCTTGGATATTTACACCAGCGACGACCGCTGAAATCCACTAATGTTAAAATCCACGGAGTTCAACCGAGCTCAAGCCTGCGGCAAACCAGGGAATGAGAATTAAACAGGCCCTTGACTTCCATTGTGCGCATGCTCTCAAGTGTTTTTTAATCCAAGTAATATTTCAGTTATACAGTCTATGTTTAATATTCCCTGTTTATGTGACAGTTATGTTCGATTGTGTATTTTAATTTTTCTTAAATAGAAATTCAATATAATAGCATTAACCTACCAGTCTTTTCTATTTTTTCTTTGTTCCAATGACAATAATTTATACTACTGTCATAAACTTTCAATTATTGTAACTAATTCTTATTTTGGGCATGCGCTTATTTATGTGATAAACTGAAAGAATGTTTTTCAATGTCAGGTGCGTTTGAGTGTAGTCTGTTTTTTGTCCCTCCCAGACTGCCGTTTACCCTGTACGTGGCATAGCCACAGAGCAGCACGGATCAGAAGCTGCTCTGCATTTACTTTGACACACCAACTTGCAACCTGCCAGTCTGCAGGATCTACCGCGGCACAGATTCGTTTAGAACTATATTTTCATTGTAAAGAAACTTGCCACGCATTAACCATGTTTACTGTGTCAGAAGTGTGCATTTTACTGACCGTCCTATGTGCCACTGCGTCGGGCTACTTTGTTAGCATAGACGCCCATGCCGAAGAGTGTTTCTACGAACGTGTTAACTCCGGCACAAAAATGGGCCTAATGTTTGAAGTAGCTGAAGGAGGGTTTCTAGATATCGATGTTGAGGTAAGAGTTTTAATTACACTATTAAATTATTTAACAATTGCAATGCATGACATATCAACCTGTGCTTCTTAAGGCCTTTGCTAATATTAGCTTAGCCACCACTGTCTGCGCACCATTTGCTAAATATATCATCATCTTTAAGCTACAAGTAGTTTAGAAAGTGCAGATATTGTAGTAGTGTCTTATACCAAACAATACTATAATTACATATTTTGTAACTTGCCTCCTAAACATTTAGTCTTTTATTAAACCGTATCCAGTTATTTACTGGTACAGGAAGTGACAGCTGTACAATTGTATCACTTAATAGCTAACGTCATATTTATTTAATTGATCTAAAAAAAATAGTATTAGAATAATATATGGTTGTTGACTATAGTAAAGCTACCATATGTTTCCTTGGTTAGGGCAGAAATAGGGCATTGTTCATTTTTTATGTTCTGTTAAATCTTTATCAAATCATCTTTTAGATTGAGTGTGTCTAAATGTTTTTTCTATTACTGTATTTATTAGTGTGGTATGTACATTTGAGAAAAACATAAATAAATAAAACATATTCAAATGTCACTTTCAGATAACAGGGCCAGATGGTAAACAGATTTATAAAGGAGACAGAGAGTCAAGTGGGAAATACTCTGTGGCAGCACACATGGATGGGACCTACAAGTTTTGCTTTAGCAACAAGATGTCCACCATGACTCCAAAGATTGTCATGTTCACCATTGACATCGGAGAAGCTCCTAAAGGCCAGGACATGGAGACAGAGGGTATGAATGGGATTTTGAGCAAACTATGCAACAAATCCCTTTTTCTTCTTATCTCAATTTTTTGACTTCCCTATGGGCACTCTTATTCCTTGTAGGTGGTGACAGCTGGGATGGTAGGGGTACACAGCCTGATGTTATGACATAGAGTTTAGAGCTTGTAATGAACTGTTGAGTTTTGATATAACTAGCATTATTGCCTTCTTGGTCTAACAAAGTTGAAATGTTGTGCTTTAACATAACTAAGCAACACTGGTTTGAAAACACTGAACTGGACATGTATTGCACCTGATTATGCAGTCCACACATAATGCATGTTTTTTAAGTATTATTATTATTATTTTTTAACTTGAGATTAACCCATTGACTTTCCTGTCAGCTCACCAAAATAAGCTGGAGGAGATGATCAATGAGTTGGCTGTTGCTATGACAGCTGTAAAGCATGAGCAGGAGTACATGGAGGTCCGTGAGAGGATACACAGAGCAAGTAAGTCGCATTTATCATTGATGTGTTCATTGTTTACAGTTTATTATGTGTTTAATGCATTATCGTGATCTTTTTTTTTCTAGTCAATGACAACACAAACAGCAGAGTGGTACTGTGGTCCTTCTTTGAAGCACTTGTTCTAGTGGCAATGACACTTGGACAGATTTACTATCTAAAGAGATTTTTTGAAGTTCGACGAGTGGTGTAATGAAATGAAAGTTGCCTCTTTGTCCCCACTGTGTCCCAACATCAAGATTGTTATCTTCACTTTGCAACGCAAGACTGGCTGTTTCGGTGAATGCTGCATTTTTTTTTTTTTTGTACATTTTGATTTTTTTTGTTTCTAATGTTAAACAAAGAGCCAAAATAGCATTTTCATTTTTCATTTTCCTTAACAGAGTCCCTTTATTTAATACAGTTCAGAGTTATTGCCAGTTCAGTTTGTAATGACGGACAAAATTAATTTTAGGTACAAGCCGTTATATAAAGTTTCCACTGTTTTAAACCCCTTATTCAGTTACATGTGGGTTTTATGTTCTTGATTTTCAACCACACAGAACAATGTACAGATTATATTGTTCATCCTGCACATGGAAGACTAACTGCACTCCTGATAAATGAATCTGATAATTTGAAGGTGTTTTTCAGGTAAATTGTAAACAATTTTCTTTACTTCTTTTTATCTTTATAATTCTTTCTTTTGCTATAGCAATCTATGTAGGATGACACTTAGTTGATCAGAAATAAATTTTTGAGTTTCATGACAAATTATATTTTCAACTATCCAGTCTATGTCCAAACAGTAGGATTCAAGCAAATGAACCAGCACTGGATTGAAACGAAGGGTTTTTAGTAACCGTGGAGTGGTGCTGAAATGTTGATTGGTTCAGGATGGGTTGGTGGGGAAGGATCCCTAATGACTGCTGTGTGCATTAGTTGCTTATATTGGAGTTCTTTAGTTGGGATTGGGAATTTTAAATTATGTTATTGTACACATTTTAAATTGTTTCTGGAGTATGTTTAGTGACATGTAAACATGTTTTGTGTGTGACATTCTCAAAAAGTGATCGTCCATTTTTCAGTAAAATGCATATCATTAAATATGCTCCAGTTTTGTATTAACAATGTCGAGCTTGAGTTGTTTACCTGGTCAAGTCACAGGATCTTCCTGTGACTAAAATAGTCCAATAAACTAATCTGTATAAATGACAAATGGTTGTGGAAAATGCCCCATGTTTCATAATAAAGACAATATTATATAATGATTGCATTGTTTTGTCATAAAATACAAGTAAATAATAATGTTTTTGTTTGTTTGTTTTAACATGGCGCCTTTCAAGACACCCAAAGCGCTTTTATAGTGCACTCCACATTCTGTGGCGGTAAGCTACTATTATAGCCATAACTGCCATGGAATAGACTGACACAAGGCTGCCAGTCAACGCCATCGGCCCCTTCGACTACTCCCAACACACGACAACGTCACATTTTCCAATAGTGTGGCTGTTGACCCAGTTTGTGTGTGTGTTTTCAGTAGTTAGGAGGAAGAAAAGTATTCAGATTTTGGTTTGGTATGTTTATGTAATTACAATGTTGGACTTGGCAATAAAAATAAATGCTTAACATGTATATGACGGGTATACTCTAAAATGAAATAAAGTCTCAGCAAAAGTTGCATTCTTATAAGTAGATTTCGATTGACGGAACGTTTCCACTAGGAACTATCGACGTTTCTCGTTTTTTTGTCGGATTGTAAACACCAGTACACATTCGGAGGAAAAAGGTGTGGGCACGTTTTTAGTTTATCACCTAACAAATTGTTAACATCTTATAATGGCAAACGTTACGGACGGGACATGGGATAGTTTACCCGTAAAACTCGATGACAACATTTTACAGACACTTAAGGGACTCGGATTTACACATATGACTCCTGTACAGGTAGGTACTCGCGCCCTATGAGTAAATGGCAAAAGATCCCATGAAACTATTTTAATTATATGAAATTATGTGTCGTAGTCTGCGTGCATACCTCTGTTCTTAGGAAACAAAGATGTCGCAGCTGAAGCGGTAAGTACAGTAGTATATGTATATATTTTTAGATGCGTCTATTTTACCTATATCTATTTTTTAGGTGACTGGAAGTGGAAAAACGCTTTCTTTTGTAATTCCCCTGATAGAGCTGCTGCTTAAGCGAGAAGAAAAGTTGAAGAAGATGCAAGTATGTGTCTGTCTTTGTCTTCCTCCTCTAGATCTGACTAAAAAACTATGGCATAAATATCAAAGATTTGTGTGCTTTTAGGGTGACCTGGTGATGATATGTGAGACTAGTATGTTTTAGTGTGGGACCAAAAGCAAGGCATTGGCTGCTTTGGTGATAGTATAGTTGTTCGTTTAATTGAACAGTTGAATAAAATGCAATGTGTGACATTTAGACAGTGCACAGTTTGTAATGTAACATTTGTTATCAGGTTGGTGCTCTTGTCATTACCCCCACAAGAGAATTAGCTCTTCAGATCAGTGAAGTAGTGGAGACATTCCTCAAGAGGTTTCCCCAGTTTACGTAAGTCTTACTTATACGCTGTTTGTGTTTGTGTGTTGTCTTTTGACGGTCTTGTTTTTTCAGGCAGATCTTGCTCATCGGTGGTACTAACCCCATAGAAGATGTAGAGAAATTTAAAGCACAAGGGTACAGTGTTGTTACAAATAATAGCAGTCATACATCAAAAGTACTAAAATGCTAAATAACTTACAAGCAGGTGTTGTAGTGAAAGCCATATTTATTTATTTATTTATTTATTTATTTATTTATTAAGGTTTTCGTTCAAAATTATAGCCGTGCGGTGTTCTTATATAGAACAGTGAGTCTATAATTCTCATGACATTGCTATGGAGTGAAATACATGGTCAGAAGTGCCATATTATATTTAATACCCCACACTGATGAATAAAGGTAGACACTGTGCGTTGCAACACTGGAATTTCCCCACTGTGAGACTAATAAAGGCATATCTTATCTTATCTTATAAGTAGCTGCATGCCTGTCATGTCTATTGATTCTTATAGTGTACCACACCTATACATACAGTAACTAGAAACATGACAAATATGCATATGCTTTTGATGTTGGACTGCTTTTATCATGGCTACAATGTTGTCATATTTTTAACCACTTCAGTTTGCTAACAACAGCACAGTAACAACAATTCCTTATATAGGGCAAACATTGTGGTTGCAACTCCGGGGCGTCTGGAGGACATGTTCAGGAGGAAAGGTGAAGGGCTTGACATGGCGAGTTATGTCAAAAGTCTTGATGTCCTTGTCCTCGATGAGGCTGATCGGCTACTAGACATGGGGTTTGAGGCTAGGTAAAAAAAACAAGTTTATTTTATACAAAATTGTTTAAGTTTGTTTTAAGTTTGTTTTAAGTTTGTTTTACTTATGTATCATAGGTTTCAACTTTGTCTTGTCAGCTAAATTTATAGTTTGTTTATTTTCAAATACAGTGTGAGAAATGGGTTTCTCTGTATAATGAATAATAATAATACATTTTATTTATATAGTTCTTTTCACGACACTCAAAGACGCTTTACAATGAAATACTTTTTTCCTGCCCACTCTAAATGTTGTAGTTGAGAAAAAAAAAAAAAAAAAAAGTAGTATCTGCAAAATGTATTTCTTTCTCTTACTTTTATAACTAATATTTTTGTGTTTTTGTGTCTACCAGTCTGAACACCATTCTCAGCTACTTACCCAAACAACGGCGCACTGGCTTGTTTTCAGCCACTCAGACACAGGAGTTGGAAAAGCTGGTAAGAGCAGGTCTCAGAAACCCTGTTCGTATCACCGTTAAGGAAAAGGGTGTAGCAGACTCGCACATACAGAAAACTCCCTCAAGACTTGCCAACTTCTATACTGTAAGTTAATGGTTTTAGATGGGTAAGACTAAACCTGAATGTTGAAATCCTGCTTTTATTATGGCTTTTCAGGTCTGTAGGCCAGAAGATAAATTCAATAATCTGGTGGCTTTCCTCAGGCAACACAAACATGAAAAGAATCTGGTTTTCTTTAGGTAGGTTTTTTCCCATTAATTGAAATGTAAATATTACATTTAATGTTGATCTTATTGTAATGATTTTCTCAGCACTTGTGCCTGTGTGGATTACTACAGTCGTGTATTAGAGTCTCTAATTAAAAAGGTCAATGTCCATTGTATCCATGGGAAAATGAAAAACAAACGTAATAAGATCTTCGCCAACTTTCGGACTTTGAAAAGGTAAGTGCATTTGTTAATAATAGTAAGGGCTGCTTAAATTTTAAACTCATGGTAAATCTTGGCCGTTCAGTGGGATCCTGGTCTGTACAGATGTGATGGCAAGAGGAATTGACATCCCAGAAGTGAACTGGGTGATTCAGTATGACCCACCCAGCAGTGCCAGGTATTGTATTAAAACTGCTCTCAAGTATGTGACAAAACATTAATAGTTTTTAATCATTCTTATGTTGATCCTAGTGCTTTTGTACATCGGTGTGGACGTACAGCACGGATTGGAAACCAGGGCAGTGCGCTCGTCTTTCTCCTACCAATGGAGGAGTCCTATATCAATTTCCTATCAATCAACCAAAAAGTATGATGCTTGAGTTGCACCTTTTGACACATGGGCTTCTATTAAAGTTGTATCTGTTGATCCTAATGAAATGAAAATGCTTAGTGAGTAATGATTATTTTCTTCTGCAGTGCCCCTTACAAAAGATGTCTACTATACATGATGTTGTCGATGTGCTTCCGAAAGTGAAGGCCATGGCTTTAGCGGATCGTGCTGTGTTTGAACGAGGCATGAGAGCCTTTGTCTCTTATGTTCAGGCCTATTCCAAGCATGAATGCAGTCTTATCTTCAGAGTTAAAGGTACTGCTGCACATTAAAATGTTAATTCATAAAGGTATTTACTGAATGTGTTTTTTCCAGATCTGGACTTTGCATCCTTAGCTCGTGGTTTTGCACTTCTTTATTTACCCAAGATGCCAGAGTTGAGAGGCAAAACCTTTCCTGACTTCACTGAAACAGACATAGATATAGATACTATTAAATACAAAGATAAGAATAGGGAAAAACAGAGACAGAAGATGTTGGAAGAGCAAAGGAACCAATTAAAGACATGTCCAGTTAAAAAAGGCTTTGTCAAACACCAGGCATGGTCAAAACAGAAGAACAAGAAGGAGCATAGGAAAAATAAGGCAGCCAAGAGGAAGCGTGATGAGGTATTGTTTTTAATATACTTAATTAAATTGATATAACACTAAGGATTAAATACTAATGTTTTTAGCTTTTTCTGCAGAGCTCTGATGTAAATGAAGAAGAAATGAATGAACTTTTAAATGACACACGCCTCTTGAAAAAACTGAAGCAAAAACAAATTACTGAAGAGGACTTTGAGAAGCAGCTAACTGGTGGATTGCGATCAAAATGCAAAACTGTACAGTCAAGTGGCAGCTCACGCGAAGATGACTAAACTACCACAAACTCACCCAAAATGTAAACATTTGTATGATTTTATTTGAAAAACCAGTGACATTGTTATAAATAAAGCTTAATTAGTTCATCACTGACTGCAGATGGCGTAAGCACTCCGAGGTCGGTGAATAGAAGAGTAATGAGGGAAGGAGGGGTGTAGTCAATCATTGGATGCTCCTCAGACAGATTTTGTACAGATTTGAGTGTATCTGCTTTGTACTATTGAAAAAAAGAAAGTACTATGAAACATTCAAACAAAGGTCATGTTTCAATTACTCATACCTTAAATTTATCCGGAACATCCTGCTGATTCAGTGGATAAAGACGAACAAATTTAAAGCTCTCTGCCACAACATAGAAGGGCTTGTTGTGGGCTTTGGAACACAATGCTGTCTGATAAGTGCCAATCTACAAAAAAAAATGTAATGTAATTCTCACTGTGTGCATATAAAAAATAGTTTAATACAATATACCTTGTTGATTATTCCTCCACTTTCCACTACACCTTCTGCACCAACAATAACAAGATCTACCTTCTCTAGTACATATCTGTAAAAAAAAAAAAAAAAGCAATGTAATAAATTAATGCTCACATTCAGTTGCATAATTATTTTCGTACAATACACCCTACCCGACGGCAGCATCCAGGACAACTGTAACTGGAACGTTGAGCTTTCTTAGTGCTTCTGCCATCTGTAGTCTGAGAAGAGAATAAATGTAAACACTTTTCAAAAAAAATGAGTTACAGCCCTTATTCACTTACCCAGCTGCATCAGGCTGCGATTCAGTGACATACACAGAGAAGCGTTTCTTTTCAGCTACAGCTTTCTCTAATACCCTAAGCACCACTCTGGAGTAGGAGTGAGTGAGAATTTTCTGTTAAAGAAACACCAGACACAACTCTTTCACCGGTTATTCATCTTAATTTAATTTTATAAGACAGGAAAACACACAGTACACGACAGGTCCTAGAGTTTACTTACTGCACCATCTTTGATGAATGTGTGACAGAGCTTAGCAACCTTTGCTCTGGACATGGAGATCTTCTCTAAAAAAAGTTCCCCTCTCTCCTCCATGACTTTTTTACATCTTGAGAGATCCTGATAAAGCACAGAAGTATTAACTTTTTCTCTCTAACCTTTAGAATATAGGATTGTATTAATACAAAGAGGACACCACTACCTCTACTTTACTTTGTTAATTACTACATGGGTTTCTAGTGCCCATAGGTTTATTTTGTGTTGGTCTAACCTGGTGCTCTAGTGATGTAAGGCTTATGAAGCGCAGAAAGAGCTCTCCTCCAGATGACACAGCCACAGATGAGTCCACTCCTGTCAGACAGTCTGTAGCAGATGTCAGGCTCTCCCTTAGACCCAAAATGGTTTCACCTGCAAATACATTGGCATATGAAATGACAGTGCTTGTTACAACAGAACGAAACGAGGCGAAATTAACACACCTTGATCTCGCTTCAGAAACTCCAGCAGGGTCCGAATGGCAGCTACTGCCGAGGCCATATCTGGGTCTTTCAGCATTTGTGCTTTGAAATACTCAACCAACTCTGAGAGAGGGCACACACACATTTAACAGTAAACTTGACACGCCAGTAAAACAACAATAAGTAGGCTCACCTTCTTCAGTCATTCTGTAGATGTGGTAATTTGGAAATGTGACTGCACAGGATGTTTATATCCAGTTAAGAGTGGGTAAACTGGGTGGGTAATAATGATACGAAATAGAATTACAACACACCAAATACAGCGTTACACAATACTATTAAATAAGATATATGTGTGGCACAGACATACATTTCTTGTCGTTTCATCAAACTGGTGAAACTGCTGCTGTATGTCAGACATTGATGACGTCATATAGGTGCGACGCCAAGGTTCATCTGACTTTTTATATATACAGTCTATGATTTTTGATAATTCTTTGAAGATGTATTTTTTAATATGAGACCATAATAAAATATATAATCTCTGTATAAATGTATGCACATAGATTTAGATTAATCCTCAATTCTGTTTGCATTTGTGAGAGCTTCCACATGAGGGCAGTCTGTCCCATCTACAACACGAGCTATCGCATAACTTATGAACACGTCACAAATATTAATTATTCGCATAGGCCTCCGTGAATAAAATCAGATCCAAGCTCAACATATTTGGTTTAATTCCACTGAGGACATGTGTAACGTAATACTCCTGGATTTCCAATTAGAACTATGACCATGGCAATTAACAATTTAAAACAAATTATTCAGTCTTTCGAATGGTGAAAATTCCTCAAAATGTCGCATGTAACAGGAAGCTGAAACACTTTAAAGTGCTGTGTCTATACAATAGACCATTCTATTCTTTAATGAACAGGGGGAAAAAAATAAATAGGCAACAATTTTCTAGCCTTAAAATTGTAATTGAGCTTAACTGTAGATGAAAAAATATATATTGTGGAGTCAACGTTTATGTAAGCATTACTCTTGTAATAGCTAAGACTCTAAGTTATCTTCTGTTAAACAAATAATGTTGAATGTATTCATCTTTCAACAGGGCTCACTCTCATGGATTTTTTCATATTCTGTGGCCAATTCCACTTTCTCTATTGAAATCACATAATGTTCCATTTTAGTTTTGCCTCCAGTCCGGAATTTAGAAAGCCTTGGTCGACAAACTTTTAAAGGATCTATATCAGTGAGACTTCAAAGTTGCCGCACATAGTTTGCGTTGATTGTGCTGAACAGTCGACAACAGTGTAACTCTATTGCAGCTCTTTGTTCTTCCAGTCCACAGCAGCACATACGCAGCAGGGAGACCCCTCTCCTCCCCTCATGCAGGAGCAGTCAGTCCCCCCTTCCTCCTCCTCCTGCACATGCGCACTGACTGCTCTGTGCGCTCTACTGTTTGCATTGTGTCTGAACTGCCGGCGAGCTTTAAAAATATTATACCCACCGCGGCAATGTCGGGCAGGTCAGTGCGAGCTGAGACCCGGAGCAGGGCGAAGGATGACATCAAGAGGGTTATGGCAGCTATCGAGAAAGTACGAAAATGGTAAGAAAAGAGAAAAAACAGGCTGATCTAACACGAGAGGGTTTGCTTGTTGGGGGAGGAGAGGGAAGGAGCGTGAAGGAGAGCGATGAATTTAAAGAAAGGGCATTTCATGCCATTTACGGCAGATGTACTTGCGGCTCAGGTGCACTGAGCGCACAGGGGATATCTGCCAGATGCCGCTGTATATCCTGCTCACACACCGGGTTTATTGTAGATTTCAGCGGACAGGGTTCAACCCAGGAGCCATTTCGATGCAGTCACATGAAGCCATTGCTGTGCCTGTTCAGCTCAAAGACAGCGGCTGGTTTGGTGCTCGAAGGCGCGCTGAAACATCCACTAACTCCAGAGTTTTGAACAATTTGATGAGGGCGCTCTGGAGTGGGAGAAGTATGGTCCGCCTGAGTTTCAAATGAAGCGCTTTGAGCCGTCCTTTGGATGTAATTCAAAGAGACTTGGCGGTGGGGGTTGGGAGAGGGAAGTGAATGTTGTAGTGCATGGCTGAACATGTACTGTCTTTCACACTTAACAATAAAACACTTTTAAATGTTTGACAACACTGACGCTCTTTGAGTGAATGCATAAGGATGACTTGGTACTATTGGGTTTCTCGAGTTGACTTTGTGGGCTATTTGTTTTGCCTTGACCTCATTTATAAACAAAGAAAAGTTTGTTGTTCTGTTGAAAGGATTTTTTTATTTTATTTTTTTTTCCAGAATACTGAAAAATACGTAATCATATGCTATGACCATAATTATATATTTTAGACCATAATTACATTTTACATTTATGTTTGATTTAAGTCATACACTTAAGTCAGGTCTGTTTTGCTTCACATGTCTGTAGAACTATTTTCACTTGACTCTATTCCTAGAGGATTTGTGATGTGTGATATTTCTGTGCATCTGTACTAAATTCCATCCATCCGTTTTCTTTCGCTTATCTGGGGCCGGTTCACGGGGGCAGCAGTCTAAGCAGGGACTCCCAGACTTCCAGCTCCTCCGGGGGGACTCCAGGGCGTTCCCAGGCCAGCCGAGAGACATAGTCACTCCAGCGTGTCCTGGGTCTTCCCCGGGGCCTCCTCCCGGTGGGACATGCCTGGAACACCTCCCGAGGGCGGCGTCCAGGAGGCATCCAGAACAGATGCCCGAGCCACAGCTGGCTCCTCTCAACGCAGAGGAGCAGCGGCTCTACTCTGAGCTGTGCTCCTCACCCTATCTCTAAGGGTGCGCCCAGCCACTCTGCGGAGGAAACTCATTTCGGCTGCTTGTATCTGCGATCTTGTCCTTTGGGTCATTACCCAAAGCTCATGACCATAGGTGAGGGCAGGAACGTAGATTGACCGGTAAATCGAGAGCTTTGCCTTTTGGCTCAGCTCCCTCTTCACCACAACGGTCCGATACAGCGACCACATCACTGCCAACACGGCACCGATCCGCCTGTCAATCCCACGCTCCATCCTCCCCTCACTCGTAAACAAGACCCCGAGATACTTGAACTCCTCTACTTGGGACAAGGACTCTCCACCCACCTGGAGAGGGCAAGCCACCTTTTTCCGGTCAAGGACCATGGCCTCAGATTTGGAAGAGCTGATCCTCATCTCAGCCGCTTCACACTCGGCTGCAAACCGCCCCAGTACACGTTGGAGGGTCTGGTCTGATGAAGCCATCAGGACAACATCATCTGCAAACAGCAGAGATGAGATATTGTGGTCCACAAACTGGACCTCTCCGGCCCCTGACTGCACCTAGAAATTCTGTCCATAAATACAATGAACAGAACCAGTGACAAAGGGCAGCCCTGGCGGAGTCCAACATGCACCGGAAACAGGTCCGACTTACTGCCAGCAATGCGAACACAGCTCCTGCTCCGGTCATACAGGGACCGGACAGCCCTTAGCAAAGAGACCCAGACCACATACTCCCCAGAGCACTCCCCACAGAACACCACGAGGGACAAGGTCGAATGCCTTCATCAGATCCACAAAGCACATGTGGACTGGTTGGGCAAACTCCCATGAACCCTCGAGCACTCGATGGAGAGTATAGAGCTGGTCCAGTGTTCCATGGCACCCCAGCCTCTGCTTCCTCCTCAGAAGACATGACAGTGGGATTGAGGAGATCCTCAAAGTATTCCTTCCACCATCCGACAACATCCCCAGTCGAGGTCAACAGCTCTCCATCCGTACTGTAAACGCTGTTGGTGAAGCACTGCTTCCCCCTACGGAGACGTTGGACGGTTTGCCAGAATTTCTTTGAGGCCGTCTGATAGTCTTCCTCCATGGCCTCTTCAAACTCCTCCCAACCCCGAGTTTTTGCCGCTGCGACCGCCCGGGCTGCAGCACGCTTGGCCCGCCGGTACCTCTCAGCTGCCTCAGGAGTCCCACGAGCCAACAAGGCCCGATAGGACTCCTTCTTCAACCTGACGGCATGCCTTACTTCCGGTGTCCACCACCGGGTTTGGGGATTGCCGCTGTGACAGGCACCACAGACCTTGCGACCACAGCTACGAGTGGCCGCATCGACAATAGAGGCCGAGAACAAAGCCCACTTGGACTCCATGTCCCCAGCCTCCCCGTGAATCTGGGAGAAGCTCTCCCAGAGGTGTGAGTTGAAGGTCCCCCTGACAGAGGGGTCTACCAGATGTTCCCAACAGACCTTCACTGTACGCTTGGGCCTGCCAGGTCTTTCTAGCTTGCTCCTCCGCCAGCGGACCCAACTCACAACCAGTTGGTGATCGGTTGACAGGTCTGCCCCTCTCTTTACCCGAGTGTCCAAGACACGCAGCCAGAGGTCGATGATCGACTTTGTTGTCGTGTCATCTGACCTCCGGCCTAGGGCGTCCTGGTGCCACGTGCACTGATGGACACCCTTGTGCTCGAACATGGTGTTTGTTATGGACAAACTGTGACTAGCACAGAAGTCCAATAACAGAACAACACTCGGGTTCAAATCAGGGAGGCCATTCCTCCCTATCACCCCTCTCCAGGTGTCACTGCCGTTGCCCACGTGGGTGTTGAAGTCCCCCAGCAGAACAACGGAGTCCCTGGTCAGTGCACTGTCCAGTACCCCTCCCAGGGACTCCTAGAAGGCCGGATACTCTACACTGCTGTTCGGCCCGTAGGCCGACACAAGAGTGAGAGACCTGTCCCCGACCTGAAGGCACAGGGACGCGACCCTCTTGTTCACCGGGGTGAACTCTTAACGCACAGCGGCTGAGGTGTGGGGCAATAAGCAGGCCCACACCTGCCCACTGCCGCTCCCTGCGGGCAATGCCAGTGAAGTGGAGAGTCCAGCCCCCCTCAAGGAGTTGCGTTCCAGAGCCCAAGCTGTGCATGGAGGTGAGGCCAACTAAATCTAGTCTGTAACGCTCAACCTCCCGCATGAGCTCGGGGTCCTTCCCCCCCAGCGAGATGACATCTGTACTAAATTGACTAATACAATAGTATTGACTAATACAATAGTATTAGTCAATTTTAGACTAATATAGTTAAATTGACTAATACAATTATTATCTTGTTTTTTTTTTCCAGGGAAAAGAAATGGGTGACAGTAGGAGACACATCTCTTCGTATCTACAAGTGGGTACCTGTGACCGAGCCCAAATCCGATGATGTACGTGCTACTTCTCAATCCTATCATAGTAGATAGATAGATACTTTATTATCCCGAAGGATATTTGTGGATATATCATCCATTTTGTTAACATTACATAACTCAATACTTATGTTCTCTCTTCGTTTTAGAAAAATAAAAACAAGAAAAAGGGTAAAGATGAGAAATATGGCTCAGAGTTAACAACTCCAGAGAACAGCTCGTCTCCTGGCATGATGGACATGCATGGTGGGTATTCCTACATAAAGGTCACCTAAAGTTATATTAGCACATATGGTATAATTGGTGATTGTGTTTAGATGACAACAGCAACCAGAGCTCGATTGCTGATTCATCCCCAGTGAAACAGGAAAACAGTTGTAGCACCAGCCCTGCTCCAGAATCCACTATCATGTCTCATCGGGACAACGGAGAGGTTAAAAATGGCCAGAGCCCCGAGAGCAAGAGGGGTCAGTTAACACCATACAGATTCAATAAATTCATGTTTTTATACTTCCAGATATTACATATGTGGGCTAGCAATATAATTAAGTCAAGCTACAAAGAAGAACTTATACTGTTTACATATAGTATCTTAACAGCAGTTGGTATAATTCTTAATCGCTGAACAAAAGTAATGTGCTTGGTTCTTGGATTGTTGCCTTTCCAATTGTAAAATTGTGTAATTTTTTTTCCACACATGTAGTTACATCAGCATACCACAAAGTGTCAGCAAAGATGTAGCTTGTTTAGAGGACATTTCCATCATGCATAATGTAAGAATTCCTATAATAAAGCTGTTGTGTTTTATTTTCAGGTAAGACCATCTCAGATGCCTCAGACAGAGCGCAAAGTGCTAAAAGGGACAGTTTGTCCTTGGGGGAAAAGGACTCTTCCGACAGCAAAGCCACTCAGGTAAATAACCGCAACTGTGCCCCTAAATCACTATCATCAACAGCTTAACATGAATCTTTTTTTCGTGAAGTGAAGGTTTAGTCATACAATTTCATATTATTTGGATAAAAGAATGAGTCTATCAATTGTTCATCCAGGAAAATGCTCTTCTCTGCAGCACCTTTGTTTCATGGATTCATTTTGGATTTAACTTGCCATTACTGTAAATGATAAGAGTTACAGATCAGAAAGTGGCAGCTGTTACTGTTATTGAAAGTTAAAATTTGTGCTCTCTTGTTTTTTTTCTAGGACCTAGACGATGAGACACCACCTAGCAAGAAAACCAAACTGGATTCCTCATCCCAAGACTATGAAGATAGTTAAATTTTGGGCTGGTCTTGATCCTCCTCTGTACCTCCTTCCATTAACCCAAGGTAATTTTAGGGCTAATGGACACTACGGCTCTCCTCACTGTCCTTTTTGTTTTCCCCGTTTAACCCAAATTCATCTGAGGACATCACTCCTTCCAATTACGATTTGACACTCCTCAGCCACAGAGGGAGAATGGATATTACCTCTTCTTGCCGTTTCCCTCTTTGCCTCCATCCAGTCCTTTGTCATACAATTCACTAATGAATGCCAAGAGAAGCTCAGAATACTAGCCCAGGCTACACAGACCCACATGACCTGCACCTGCGAATATAAAGACTTTCATACTGGGGATCCCACACTGCTGACTGCATCAATGACATTAGGACATGGGTGACACGTACCACTGCCCTGAGACTGTTTTTGATCCTAATGGCTTAGCTCAGGATATTCACATGGCTAGCCAGGTCTCAGATCTGTGTTTGTGGGTAACCCTGGAGATGATGTGACTCCAACAATTCTCTCAATATGCCTCCTGTTGGCCTAAACTTCAATGTCTATTTATGAGATGTAAGGTTTTTTGTTTGTTTTTTTTTCTAATTGTCTCCGCAGGAGGGTAATGCACTGTTACGGAAAGTCGCAATCGATCACAGATAGATTTTGCTGCTGTAGTGGATGTCTTTTTTCTCTATCCATGGAATATTTCCCCATTCACATTTATTGACTTTGGGGTTTGTAGGGAGACAGACAGTACTGGTCACAACGTGTTGGATAAGTGGTAGAGTCAGGCATTGATAGACTAGGTCCTAAAGTTGTGCCTTGAGTTGCTCTGAAGAAATATACGTCTTTGGTCAAACAGGTTGATGCATTACATTTTGGTGCCATGTTTTTTGCCTTATAATCTGAATCCTTTAGGTAATTGTACACAATGCTCATGATACAACTGCACTTATTTTTTGATGTTTAAGAAGCTTTGAAGAGTAAACACTATTGGTCATAATCACTTAACCACCCTCTAAAATCATGATTTTCTAATTAAAGCAGCATTTTTACTTTTCTTAAGTAAAAACTGACCTGAAACTGTTGCCGTGTATTAAGACCAGTCCACCTTAGATCTCACAGATCACTGAAAGTGTTCTGTGTAGCATGACTTACCTCCAAGTGACCAAACCTGTCTGTTGTTCACTTGAGCATCCAGTCTTTTAGGTCAAACTTTAGAAATCACCCTCCTTAAGGTGCTGTCTACTGACTGAATCTATACATACATGTTAACAAGGTCTGGTTTTGTGGAGTTGTCATTGACATTAAAAAGCTAATTACTTGAAGTTTGAAGCAGCATTGACATGGATGGAGAGAAAAGAACTAAAATGAAAACCGCTTTGGTTTAGAGGATGGACTAGCATATACCTCATTCTCAGTCCAGCAGTGCTGGCACTTAAAATGCTATGTATTGACATTAACAGTTATAGACCGCATTATGTACACTCAGTTTAAGAATCTCACTTAAGTTGTAGCGTTCACCTGATTGAGCCAATAGCTAGTTTGCTCATAAATGTGCGTTAAGAGCTGTGAGATATGAAATCTTTTGTTTTCTTGGGACCATTTTGTCTCAGTTTAGATCTTGTACAGATTCATGGTTTGGTTTGACTTATTTATTCCATCAATAGTGCTTGTTTTTTTTTTTTTTTTATCATGTCTGATTTTATGTTTTCTTAATAAAATTCACAAAAAGAGCCTAATGTAAATTTATTTTGTTTATAGACAGTTTTTAAACCATTTATCACTATTGAAGTACTTGTCTACCAGGGAAATGTATCTGAAATAGTAAGTTATTTATCTTTGTGCATTTAAAGTAGGTAGTCAGATACATAATTTGAACTTTATTGGACAATTTAGGGTAACATACAAAACAATGACATTTAAAACACGTCAGCATCAAATGGTAATTAGATTTTGCATATAAAACATTACACAAACATTTTAATGTCAATATAAATTGACTCAATGTACAATGTCATTAGAACAAGAGCAGTTTTATCTCTATGGCATGGTGTCAAAGTTAATCAAAATATGCTTTAATTATCATTTACATGTTGCAATGGTAAGCGTTACATACATACATACATACATACATACATACATACATGGAAGGATTCAATATTGTGCTTACTTGTCTCTTGCAGTACAACACAATAATGTGCACTGACTGTAGATAAAATACATTTTCTTTATCTAGAATTGATTAAAGCACTGAGTGTTTCTAAGGAAGATATTGTTAAAGTGGGCAGTGCAATACAAAGTTCCAGGCTTTAGTTCAAAGGATCACATTGAGAGCTACTTGTATGAAACAAAAAAGGGGAGCTACACTTTAACCCAGTTGCGCAAAAAAAAAAAAAAAAAAAAAAAAGTCGACAGCTAGCCACTTACTTATCATCTGTAATTAGACTGGCCGACACACCCCTGTTGTATTATCACATATCACCACTAGAGGCCATCTCTACTTTACTGCAGTCTGATAGTGTGGCAGCTTTGGCCCGACAAAAGACCAGAGAGCACAGGTGAGCCTGAACAAAGGCCAGGGGACGGGATAGGAGACTGGTTTCACATCTGCCATCTACTGGTAAAGGAATATCAAATGAAGTTACGGATAGTAGCTTTGAAATGGAATAGAAATGTGATGAATAAAATTCGATCTACTTAGAATGGAGCAACAGGTTAGAGACCCTTGCTTTAGTTGAGATTGGCAAGTTTCTATCTGGCTACTTTATATTAAAACACACTTCTAGCTTATTCTTCTGTTACTGGTTAGTAAGAACAAATAAATAAAATAAAAAATACATTAATGTATATTTACCATGAAATGTGCTTGAGCTAATTAGCAGCTAGTGTAATTGTCAATTTGACAAATACATGAAACAGGTCAATTTGTTCAGTGGTTATATTCTACTAATAACTAAAAACAGAAAATTGTTTTTAAAAGAATTCAAATCTTTTATTTCATGGCAGTATCTCACCTATGGTAAGTCTGTACATTAGATAATGTCTGAAGCGTTTGATTTCTCTTGTGCCCAAAATGTGCATAACTATTTCTCTCTTAAAAATAAAGCCCACAACACAATAAATATGGACCATTACTTGTTCCTCTGTTAAATCCAAAGGAAATATTGATACACAAAGTGCAGAGGATAGATCCCTTTTGTTTAAAACACAAATATTGCACCAATTCAGTTTTTGGACAAGCATTTATAGACAAAGAGCTAACGCTTGGAGTGCAGTAGTTTGGTAAGATGGTGGTTTACTGACAATGATATGCATAAATACCGTAAAAAAATACATATGGGGTCTCTGCAGAGGGGTCACTGTAATCAGAAGGTTTGGTCATCATTGCAGGACTGGGTGGCATGGCCAAAAGCCTCACAGATGTCACAGTAGGGCCTCTCGTCAGCCGGGTTCCCGTGGTATGTAGTGTGGGGTACAGAGTCAGGGCTCTGGGCCTGAGTGGGACAGTCCTCTGTGTCATGGAGGTCAAAGCAGTCACAGATATCACAGAAAAGACGTGGGGTGGACTTCTTCTCACGCTTTGGTGCGGCATCAAATCTAAAACATCAAACACAGTAATATGCCTGAGTGATAATTGTATGGTTAACCATTATACTTCTTGATTTTCTAGACCTCAAAATTTGTGCTTAAAGGATCGTGGAATTACTTTGAAGCTGCATAGTTTCAAGCTTCAGTTTCTGTTTTAAGATGTGCAATATTTTTTATAATCAAGATTCAGTTCACAATATTTAAAACATCCAGCAGAAGTATGAACTGCAGTTTGAGAAAATGTGTGTTAGGCACATAACTGCATACACACCCCTCTGCCTCATCATTTCCATTAAATTCGGACAAAGCCAGCTTCTTCAGCTTAATCTTCAACTCCTCATTTTTCCGCTGAAGGTCAACGATGACACTGTTGAGAAAATTGATCTGACCAAAGGCAGACATTTGTTAGAAGTTTGTCAAAAAAAAAAAAGATTTAAAATATATTTCTGATTTACCTGTCCCTCGGCAAACTCCTTCTCCTCTCTCAGCTGCTGAAAAGCTGCATCACCTGAACAAACATAAATGGTGAGTGACAAGTAATGCAATATCTACCAAGGTCAATAACAGTATTGTCAGACCTGCAGGGTCGTCCTGGTCTTCTTTTGGGGCCTGTTTTCCCTTGAGCCTTTGCTCTAAACTTTGAACCCGACTCTGGAGCTCAGCCTTATCCCTCTCCAGGGTCTCCACTGCCCTCTGAAGAGTCTTTGCCACGGCACTCTCCCCCCGCAGCACTGCAATCTGTACCATTCATTGTATCAGGGAGTAAACATAAACATTCAAATATGTAAAATGACTGATATGATTTTACCTCATTTCTCAGGGATTCTAGTTCCCTGTCTTTATCCGTTAAACCAGTTTCTCTGCCCGACTCTTGGCTGTTATGGTCCTCACAAACCTAAGTGAAAACACACAGAAACAGCCGTTAAGAAACTCAATTCACAGCTGAAGATCAATCCTTATCTACAATTCTGTCTAGCCAAACTTTATATTTATGTATTACATGTTAGAAAACACGTTGGTTTCAAAGATGTGACCATTACCTGACTGTGGGAAGCCACATTCAGCTCCTCACTGTGAACAGAAAAAAGATTCAGAATAGTGCCACAAACAAGTCATAAAGTCAATTCTACTGTGAATCTTAACATACATCTCAAAGACCTCAACGACACAAAATATACTTACACAAAACACAAAGATATTATGCATATAATGTAAGGATTTCTTAATAATCTGAAATGTTTAAAACATACATATGTAATTATATTAATGTAAAATATTCTGGACAGTCCTACTTTAATTCACTTTAAGTTGCTTTAAGAGATATTTTGTGCAGAAATCATTCCCTAATGCAGGAATATAATTCCCAATAATGTTATGGTATGCACAGTATGATCTTCGATTTTGCTAACAGAAAACTACGGCAAAAGGAGAAATTCAGTTTGTCAACTGGACAAAGTTTATTTGGTCGAATACGTTTCACAGCTCATCCAAGCTGCTTCTTCAGTTCTGGTCAGATGCTGGTGGACACTGCTTTATATCTGCTTGAAGGGAGGAGCTAATTACAATGAAATTACTCTGAGACAATACATATTTGTTTACAGTTTCTGTTAGTTAGGTGGGCCTATTCAATATGCAGTGGGAGTGGAGTGTGGCGTCTTGTTAGCATAACCATTTAGGGCCATGATGGGTGTTTTCACACCTCTGGACATGTCCTGGTTAGTCCTGTTGTTTTCTCTGTTTTGATTTAGGTTTGAGGATAGAGTTATAAATGGGAGACAAATGATGTCTGAGACCTCCATTTCTGTTCAAGGAAGGATTCTCTTTCTTGACAAAAATAGCCTCTTTAACTCCCCTCTCAAACCAGTTCTTTTCTCTGGCCAAGATCTGGACCTCGCTGTCCTCAAAGGAGCGGCCCGTGGCTTTTAGGTGGAGATGTACGGCAGATTGCGGCCCACTTCAGATTTCATTGTAGTTAGCTCCTCTCTTCAGATAGATATAAGGCAGTGTCCACCGGCATTTGACCAGAACTGAAGAAGCAGCTTGGATGAGCTGCGAAATGTATTCGACCAAATAAACTTTGTCCAGTTGACAAATTGAATTTCTCCTTTTGCCATGGATTCTACCTGGACAACTGAGGGATTCTACACACAACAGAAAACTACATATAAAAAACTGCCAAATACTGTATAAAACTATACTGGCCGATTTTAACTGTGGTGGTATTTCTTCTTGTTGCGTCTTTCACAATTCACAAAAGCTCCATTGATTCATACAACAAAGCTAAGCTCTAAGCCCTATCACAGCCCAAGTCTCAAAGAGAGCTGCATACTCTGATGTCACTGTGCCGGCAGCGGCCATGTTGGAGCCAGGCGGTCCAAGGAGGCCAGCCCCTTCAATTACACAACAGTAGCATTTTTTGCTCATGGATGCAGATGCAAGTGGTGACTGATGATGGTTGTTATAACACAGATATCAAAAGAATAGTATTTTGGTATTTCCAGTGAAATATCTCCACAGTTGCGCTATGGTGACTCGGGGGGTGTGACGAGGATATAATTCCCATATTATGCACACTCATTCACAGGAGCACACAGAGCTATTAATAGCGGCAGTGAAAGGATCCAACCTAAATATGGCCAAATCAAACTAAGAATGCATTAGTCTTACCTAGCGCTTTTTACACCACTGTAAATAGAGTTGGTTTTAAATTAATGAAATAGCATCTAACTGACTGGTTGTGTGAGTTCATTAAAAGTAAACTAATATCACAAAGCTCTAATATGTTGAATAAAATATTAATAGCAATTTAAACCATCTGGTTTTAAACCAAATGAATAGTAAATGTATTGCATATGCTGCTGGCAGGATCCACACAAGGAAAAAACACATTATTCATTTGGAGATCTTACATTTCCTTGCAGAGTACTCCAATGTGCTGGTTTTCAGAGTTGCTCCGCTCCCTTGATAATGAAAGTTCCTCCTTGTATTTAGCATTCTGCTGCTTCAAAGCCTCAAGCTGCAAAAAACAGAATAAAAAAAGAACTGCTTTGTTTTTGGTACATCTGTTATGTAAGAAATACAAAGCCTTAAACCTTATCAAGTACTACTATAATAAACAAAAAAAAAGACACAAGGAATTATTTTTCCTTTTTCATTGGTTTCTGATTCAGCAGAAACAAGAGACCAGTCACAACAATGCAAAAATACATTCCGCTCAAGACCAGTGTTACATTACAGTAACTTTTCACTGTAGTGGTGATCTGAGCCGTATTAAAATAGCAGCATTCAATAATTAAAGAGGACACACAAGTCTGATGGCAATCCAGGAAATCACCCGATATACTGTACATTAGTGACATTGTAAACCCTGTATACTTGCAGAAAATATTTTTGAAGTGATTAATCAGCTCTGCTGTTTCAAAAAGGCTGTGTAATGAATTAAATTTGAACTGAGATTTAGTCACTTCTAATAGTCAATGTCAACTGGGTCTTTTTAACTGAGAGGTCTACAGTGAACCCTCAGTAAAAGCATGTGGTTTGTTGTATAAATTTAGGAGGAAGAAATTAAGACTATTTTTGTGATAAATTGGGACCAATTAAAGAGTTGACTGAAAGACGTTTTTATTTAACAAAAATAATTTAAAAAATAACTTGATCGATCAATATGTGGAAAAAATGTGATTATTAATTTTCATATCACCCTCTATGTTCTATATTTCAATAACGTTCCAGAGATGAAAGTGTTCACAACAGCCAAGAGGAAATGTTGATGTGCACAGGAGAGTACAGAGGTCATTCTTTTGGAACAATCTTCATAATGACAAACTCTAAAGTAACCCATCAACAGCAGCTGTATATTTTTGCAGTTATACTAAAAATATGTTTATTGTAGTAGTAGTAGCCTTAGCTGAATAACAGTATTTGTGCTAAATTGAACGTCTCCTACCTGGTAATGCGATAAGTAGGCGCTGGAGGAGTAACCCTGATGCAGAGCTATATCCATACCCCCAACGCTCACCCCTGCTGCCTGATTATCTGCAGTCAGTTCTCAGCACCTTTGATATAAGAGCAGTGTTGCTCTAATGTCAAATGTAGAACATGCACGCGCCAACACAAGCTGGGCATCAATAAAGCATTAGCTCTCCTCCCCCGCCATGCAAAGCTGTGAGAGGGAGAGCGGCTCGCTCTCTCTCTGCTTACGTTAAAGACATTGCCATTATGCAAGTCACAACAAGCTCCTCCTAGGCCACCACAGCGCGCGCACGCACACACAGATGCGTATGGTGTGTTCAATCACGCATTTGTTAACTATATGTCCTTTTGGCACATGTCTAGCACATTCTAACATGTGCAGCATTACGTCACATCTCCTGCACCCGCGGGCACAGCAGCGGGGGGCAGCAGATGCAAGAGCATCCTCTCACTACATGTGCTGTGACTTTAATGTGCACAGTGTGTCTAAATATAAAGTACAAGATATCACAACAGCAGCAAAAGACTAAATATCTACAATCAAACAATATACAAAATGAAACATGAATGGTACACCTCTACTACTTTTACCTAGTGCCATTACGATATAACAAGTATGTCCTGAGATGAAATCACTAAATGCTAATGTTAATGACATTAGCAACAACCAACAGCTTCGATGGCAACTGAACTTATCACAAATTTTGCAGATGCAGCATAAAATAAATTTTCAGAAGATAATAGAATGAAGTAGAGACCCAATCTGGAAGAAAAATAAACATATCAACTAACTTGCGCTATTACATCTTCTTGCTATAAGACAAGACACCAAAATCCATCTATTCATATAACTCAACCACAATAGCATCAACTAATATTAAAAGGTAGGGAGGAGAGTTAAAATTTCTTACCTGTGTTTGCAGTGCCTGATTCTCGACAGTAAGCTCCACAAGAGAAAGTGAACGCTTTTCTGTTTCCTCATTTGCCTTACCAACAGTAACAAAAAACAAAACAGATGACCTCTACAAGTATTTATAGACATCAAGACAATAGAATAGTAAAAATAAACATGGCTTTTCAGTAAACTGTACACATACATATATATTGTAAAAAAATCTATACTTAAACATTTCTCTGTACATGTAGTAGGGATATACATCTGTTGGGCAGCCTAAAAATACCTATAAAGCTTTATTTCAACCTTTAGTGCAAATAGATAACTGCTGAAAACGTGACTACACAGCTCTCTTATCAGTTTGTGGTGAAAAAAGGGGCGAGTTTTTAGTAAATTTAAAATACATAATTTGGGGGAGAAAATCAAAATCTACTCAACATAGCGGTCCAAAAATATTGACAGAGCTTATTGACCATCAGTTACTCTGGATTATAAATAATTGGTATCGGCATCAGCCATGAAAACCCTATATCGGTTGATCTCTAACTAATCTGTAGTAGTATTTGACATTAAACTCACCCGTGTCAGCTGGGCCTTAAGATCACTCTCTCTGTGCTGGCTTTCCTCTTTCAGGGATTGCCATTTTTTATTTGTTTGATTAACATTGTGCTCTAGCTCTGAAAAAGAAAAACGCAGAACTTGCAAGATATTCAAATGCAATATTTCTTAAGCGACAAGAAACTGGTTTATTTACCTTGCATTGTTTTCCTATTTTCTTCTGCATGCAGCTCGGCCTCTTTTCTCTGAAACAAGCAAACATCTGTGTGACTCTGGAGAGTGGAGCTAAACATTCTTTTACCTCAGCACCAATTAAATGACTGAATCTACAAAACATGCAAGGCATCTATATAAAAT
This sequence comes from Taenioides sp. WSHXM2023, assembly GCA_029959045.1. Lineage (NCBI taxonomy): Eukaryota > Metazoa > Chordata > Actinopteri > Gobiiformes > Gobiidae > Taenioides > Taenioides sp. WSHXM2023. Next base: position 24,204,694 of record CM057085.1, read on the forward strand.
AATCCAATAAATTAGTCTAGTTTCTCATTGTCCACTAGCAAAGCAGAGTACTTTGCAAAATGGGGAGACACCTATTGCTAACAATGTTGTAAACATAAGATTAAAGATGGCATATGTTTACAAAGCCCAAATATATTAAATCATTGTTCAGTTTCTATAGTTGTGTCTTGAGTCCTCACCATACTGGTTAACTGCTGCTCAAGCGAACTCTTATATTGCAGCGCAGACTGAAGGTCCTTCTGTTTGCTCTCCAGATCCACACTCAGTTCGCTGATCTGTAGACACACCAGACATAATTATATACCATCCATCCATCCATCCATCCATCTTCTTCCGCTTATTCGGGGCCCGGACCCAACTCACAACCAGGTGGTGACAAGCCCTGCCCCTCTCTTCACCCGAGTGTCCAAGACACGCGGCCGAAGGTCAGATGACACGACAACAAAGTTGATCATTGACCTCCGGCCTAGGGTGTCCTGGTGCCACATGCACTGATGGACACCCTTGTGCTCGAACATGGTGTTTGTTATGGACAAACCGTGGCTAGCACAGAAGTTTAGAAGAATAACAGAACACTGCTCAGGTTCAGATCAGGGACGCTGTTCCTCCTAATCACCCCTCTCCAGGTGTCACTGTCGTTGCCCACGTGGGCGTTGAAGTCCCCCAGTAGACCAACGGAGTCCCTGGTTGGTGCACTGTCCGGTACCCCTCCCAGAGACTCCAAGAAGGCCGGGTACTCTGCACTGCTGTTCGGCGTTGCCCGCCGCTGTTCCCTGCGGGCAACGCCAGAGAAGTGGAGAGTCCAGCCCCCCTCAAGGAGTTGGGTTCCAGAGCCCAAGCTGTGCGTGGATGTGAGGCCAACTAAATCTAGTCGGTAACGCTCAACCTCCCGCACGAGCTTAGGCTCCTTCCCCCCAGCAAGGTGACATTCTATGTCCCCAGAGCTAGTCTTCATGTCCTGAGATCCAGTCGTCGAGGCCCCTGCCTTCGACTGTTGCCAAAATCTCCTTGCACCGGCCCCCCCATGGATCCTCCTGCAGGTGGTGGGTCCACGGGAGGACGGCCCCACGTCGCTCCTTCAGGCTGTGCCCAGCCGGGCCCTGTGGGGGAAGGCCCGGCCACCAGACGCTCACTGTCGAGCACCCATCCAGGGCCTGGCTCCAGGGTGGGGCCCCGGTAATGCCCGGATTGGTGTTACCGGGGTCACCCGGGGCCTTGTTGGCCTTGTTGTATTTCTCGTCATGGGGGCTTCTGAACTGCTCTTAGTCTGACCCGTCCCCCAGGACCTGTTTGCCTTGGGTGACCTTACCAGGGGCATGAAGCCCCCAAAAACATAGCTCCCGGGATCATTCGGGCACTCAAGCTTGAGCTTTTCTGTTTGTGGTCTATAGCTTCAGTGATCAAATATTATTTACTCAATGTATATGATTATGCATTGAGTAAAAATATTTGATCGCTGAAGCTATAGACCACAAACAGAAAAGCCTCTACATATTGCCCATGTCATTTATGTGTGTGTACAAAAATGTTACGTACATGACTTTTCATATCAAGTTTGTGATCTACAAAGACAATATGAAAATACTGGTCCAGTCCAAAAACTGAACTTTGTTGGTCAGAGCTTTCAGAGATGAGGCAAAAAGTCATCTGAACTTGAAGTTTGTGTTTTGTTTGCATGTAAACTTTTAGTAGGAATTCCATGTTAAGTTTTATAAATGGATCCCCAGATAGCTCAGCCTATGTAACGTCTATTTCAGTTCTTTGTATGGGCCATATTGGTTAAAGGTACACTGTATAACTTTTTGGCTGAGGGTCTGTCACCAGCTTGTTTCTATGGATATGTCATTGCTCTGCCTGGAATGTTCCACAGTATATCATTAAACAGCTCCAGCTTACATTTATTCAATTACAGGTGGTTTTACTACTCAAAAATACCTAGAAAAAAAAGATATTCTGACTATGAGCAGGATTGCCTGTCCATAGATCTGACCTGTTATTTGACCTGGTTTGGTCTCTATGAAGATAGAAAGGTTTAATGCCATACAGTGAAACATTCCAGAGAAAGCAATAACATCTCCATGGAGAAAAGCATCTGACGGGCCATCCACCAGAAAACTTACATAGTGCACCTTTAAATAAACAAAAATAAGTGACACTTGTTTTCCACTGGGAGACTGGACCTTTTTCTCCTGGGCTTGAGCCTGTGTTTTGAGGCTGCTGATTTGTTGCTGAGAGAGAGACACAGCGTCCTCCTGTTGCTGGACAGCTCTGAGCCGGAGCTGAAAATCGGACACCTCTCGCTCCAGCTCCATGATGCGCGATCGCTCCGACACGGTGGCCACCTTGTGAAATATATGAAGTGTCAAGATTTGTATTGTAATCCATCACCACAGCCACATTATCAATTACTGTCACTCAGTAGGTGCTATATTTGGTTGCCCTTCAAGTTTCCCCAAGCATCATGCAACTTTAAGATAACCTTCTTACATTATTAGTAGTAGTAAAAGTGAAAATACAATATCAGTATATAATCAGTGCAATAAAGTAACTAGTAACTGAGTTGTTACTATTACTACTAATTATATTCTTCAAGAAGATCACCACATTTATTTCTAACATGGTGAAGAAATATTTTTATTGTGACATGGCCGGCATTACCCTAGCGTCCTCTAAATCCCTCTGGAGTTTTTCAGCTTTGGTCTTTTCAAAAAGCAGACTCTGCTCTAGCTCCTTTATGTGGGCATGCTCCAGCCTCGTCTGCGTCTGTTAGTAAAAAAGAGCAGGAAGAAAGAAGAACAGCCACCAATGCAAAAATAGCATGCCAAAAAGGGGACAAAACATAAGTGAATCGGAAAGCACACAGATATCAGGCAATTCATTAGGTGTTAAAAAGTAATTAAGTTGCAAGTGACCAAAGTAAAAAAAAAAAAAAAAAAAACTATCACAAACAAACCAGTGACTTCACAACTTGTAAACATTTCAAATGTTTAATGCTCAATGTCAATGCTTAATGAGGTTACAAACAAATTAGTCAAATGCATATAATCAAATATTAAAAAGGTTATTAATAATGAGTAAACATTTATAATTGAAATTAAACTGGATAAAGAAATGCTAAATTAAGTACACCAAATGCATTTCTCAATATATTCTGTAATCAAGACAAATGCATTTACCTCCAAGTCCCCTTTGGTAATGCATGCCTCTTCAACACGAAATTGCAAATCCTCAACTTTCCTGTTCAAGACAAATTAGTTAATTACCTTTTACCATAAAACTGACCTAAAAAAAACCCCAAAAATTACACCTAGACACCCATTTCTTTTAACATAATTTTCAATTGGATCAATACAATTTATGAAGAATCACACAAAATAAACATACCTTTTTTCTTCTTCGAGTTGATTTAGCAGTTCCACTTTCTCTCTATCTGCAGCTTCAACCAGTGAACGCAGCTGATCCAGTTTTGCCTCCGTATCTATGGCATACTTAAAAAACAGAAAAAAGAAAAGTAGTTTCTTAATAAAAAGCACAAATATGTAAGTAATATGTTGATATAATACTGTAAATAACCATGCTTGGGTTACAGCAGTCCAAGTTTGTTGTATATGTATATTTATTGAGTGAGTCTAACCTGGTCTCGACATTTCCTCAGCAGAACCAGCTCTTGCTGCACCTCTCCTGCGTGGCTTGTGGCCTTTGCAACTTCACATCTTTCCAGAGCCCGCTCGGCTAAAAGTTGCTCAATGTGTTGCTGCTTCTCCTTCAGAGCTTCCTGCAATGCTGTGGTACCAGAAATCTTCCGTGCATAGCGTGCTGATGTCTCTGTCAACTATATTGCAATATGTCAAATGTCAATTTTGACCAGTTGGTTTATTTTTGTAAACACTCATTTCAATGTTCAACAGTACAGTGTGAGTGTACACCTACCAGTCCTGCTCTGCTCGGCTTTCCACTGATTGATGAAGTGGCAGAGCTGAGAGAACTGATGGAGGAGGCACTGGGACTCCTCATGACACCGGACCTGCGGCGTGAGCTCTTTGTCTTTGTAGGCGTTGTACAGGGAAATCCAATACGTGTTACCTTGTGGACCGGGGCAAACAGACCATACCGCGACATGCACTGGAAATATCTAAAATAATAGGTCATTAATAGAAAATGTATAACTTAAGTCCCCTGAAATCTTTGATGAATTACCTGGTCCCTGCCACAGCCCCATCATTTTTGCCAAGAGGTTCATCAAGTTCCACTCCACACCACTCTCCTTTGGCAAAGTCTGTCTCACCAAGAAACCTAACTACACCGGCCTTTGTCCCACCTACCTAAACAAAATAAAATATATACATGGTAACAACTCTTTGCGAGATGTTGTGCCACAAATATAAAAATGCATTTTTTTTTACCAGTACACGGTCTCCTAGTCTCAGCTCTCGTTTGTTCTTCTTTATGGAGTCTGGATCTGACAAGTTAGAAACAGACTCGCTGGTTACAAGTTTTCGTGCAAGTGCACTTGTCGCTTTGATGTCAGATCCCTGAGCTGAAAATACAGTTATGTCACAATAACAGCTGCACATATAAAGTACTGATTGTGTTTTTGTGGCTGTTACCAGTTGAGGTAGCAGCAGAGGGTGCAGGCTCATTTGGTGCAGAGCCTCCAGAGCCTTGTGCTGGGCTGGCGTCACCCCCATTGGCCACCTTTTCTGGGAGAGTGGTCCTTGATAACTTTGATGGTCGTGTAAATATTCCTCGACCATCTTCACACTTAAAATACACAACCTCCGCCACAGAACCATTGTTCTTCCCAATTGGCTCATCCAACTCAATACCTGCCCACTGACCAGGTGCAAATTGTGCCTCTCCAATAAATCGTACATAACCAGGTTTGTTTCCATTGACCCAGACCCTGTCCCCAATCTGAAAATCTACAGTGGCATCTTGAGACGGAGACGTTACACCAACAGGGGACTTCTCAGAGGGAACGGGCTTTGATGTACCTGAAAAGGAGTTTATTAACAGTTGAGGACAAGCTTTATACTGAAACTATATCAAACGGGCAACCAAGTCATTCTGACCAGAGGATGGGAGTGTCCTTGTTGATACCCCAGATGGACGTGCTATTTTACTTGGAGGTTTGAGCCCACTGGGTTTCCCAGTGGCACCTGATCCTTCCTGTTTTTCCATGAGTTATAACGCGTCAGGCCTGATGACGATCCACCATGCCCACCATCCCAGTGTGTGGACTAACGCTGAGAAAACAGTGAACAACATTGGCCCCTTTATAATCCAAAAACTTTATACACAGCCTTACACAAGGCAATAGTTAAGATTTTATTAAAAGCCTACAGACTTTACTAAAGCAAGAAAAACAGGCTTTCATGTAGCGGGTACTTTCCCAGACTCTTCCTCTAGTCTAGACTTCAACTATTATTTACACATCACCCTTTTACTGTAAAACTGTTCTGTCAATGAAAAACGGATAACTGTCAAACCTGTTTTTGGGGTAGGCTATTCAGACCTCAACAGCATGCATAAAGTACACAGGAGGACACCAATAACCAACAAGAAATAACAGCTGTAGCTATACTTGGAATATTGGTATATGCAGGAATGCGCTATTTTCAAAGCTAACTAGCCGCGGATTAGCAGAAAATTACCACAACCTGATGCTGAAGACACACTGATATGGCATAGCATTTCAGGTACAACTTACGTTAGGAAGAATCTGTGGATGCGTATTTTGCGTATTTTCGTAAATTCAATCAGAGGCAGAGGATGCGCGACTCGAGGCAGATCTTGCTCCGTTAGTTTCATGTTTTTCAGCCCAGCCCAGTGACGTCACCTCGGGAACAGATGCTGCCTTTAGGAACACCAGGATGACTCGTTTTCGTGAGCTTTGGCTTTAACGCTGTAAACAATGTTCTCAGGAAAATTACACCATTTACCACGCGCAGACAGGACTTGTTTTATTATTACACGTAAAGAAAATAAAGAAAGCAACTGAGAACTACATTAGTGTTTGTTTTACATTCAATAGTCACACTAAGCGCGCATAAACAAATTTACTGTGTGTTAGAATCATGGATCTATAATAAGATTTTATTATAGTTCTATGGGTACAATTTTGTATAGGTAATAATGGCACACACCGAGTATTCCCCAAGCGTTCCCACTGTTACTGCTTTCGTATTTTATTTTTCTTTATGTGTGATGACTGTTACATCCTGCTTTATCACAGCCTTTTGACCTCAATGGTGGAGACATTAATTCCAGCTGAGTTGGCTTCATCTTTGACTTCTTTCTTTCCCAGTATTTTGTACAAAAGCTTTTTGAAAGTACCAGTAAAGGCTGGTGTAGAAAAGTAGTATACAACAGGGTTGAGGACACTATTAAAATATGTGAAACACACAGATGTGTAAAATGCCAAATTGGCTCCTTCAAAATATACACACTCATCATACCACATCTTAAGAATCCACACAGCAATTCGTGACATTGTGCTGGGAAAGAAACAAGTTATAAAAATAAGAGCCACAGCCATGACAAACTGGACGGCCCGCTTGATTTTTCCCTTTTTGTCAACAGTCCTGTTTCTTAGTTGCCAAGTTATTCGAATTGTACAGAAGGCAACAATTGCAGTAGGCAAGAAAAACTGAATGACATAAAATGTATTGTGCCAGGTAGAAAGGGGCCTGAAACCCATGCAAATGTTAAAACTTTCACATTGTGTACGATTGCTATTGTAGAAGAAGTGTTCATCAGCAAGAAGGTGTCCAGTAGCAAGAAACACCAGTGCCCACAAACCAAGAGAAACCCAGAAAGCATAGCCCAAGCCCATTCGGTTGATCGGATTCAGTGGGCGGACAATTTTGAAGTAACGGTCAACAGCCACAGCTGTGAGAAAGAAGATTCCTGCAGCTCGATTTGCAGCCAACAAAAAAAGCACAGTACGACACAGTGCATCCCCATATAGCCAGTTCTTCCCTCGTCTGTAATAGTCAGCTCTAAAAGGCAGGCAGAAAAGGACAATGGAGTCAGCCACAGCCAGATGAGTCAGGTACACAGAGTTGGGCCTCCAGGTGTCCATGTGAAAGATGAACATCCACAAAGCAACAAAATTTCCAAAAAGCCCAAACATGAACTCCAGTATAAGTATAGGAGGAAGGACTTGATCCAAAATAGGGGCTTCAAAAGCACAACACTTTTCAAACTGTGAATAATTCATCGTTCAATCTGCCAAGCACAATAGCACCAAAGTACACCAATGATGCTTTTACACAATGTCAACATAGATATGGTGCATCAGGTGAGCACTTTAGTGTGGATTAAGTGATAACACACATACACAATTTCAGACCAACATACTGAATCATAATTGGTTTGTGCTCTATAGGGAGGAACCCTTGACCCAAAGGGCAGAAAAACAAGAGTAAATGTAAATTGCAATGAGTGAGTCTTCATTAAAATTATTATGGAAAACCAGGTTCTCCCACAGGTATAGAGAACGTTTCTAAAAAAACAACCTACACAAGGCATGAAGGGCCTGAAATTTAATTAAGTTTCAAATCAATTAAGAGCCAAAACAACATGCTTTAAGGTAAGGGGAACTGGAATTTATTAGCCTAGAGTTTTAGGTGAAGAACAATTGAAAGGGGTTCACATCATACCGCAACTTTGGCAAATGAGAGAAAACAGTCATGAACTATTGAGTGTCCATGTCCTTGGGTTTTATGAATAGTAAAAATAAAACTTTTAAAAAATGACTTTATGTGTACATTTGGCCAGGTTGTTGCCGTTTTCAGGTCGCATCCATTTCACAGAAAGTGCATATTTGGTCTTCACTTTTTGACTTCACCCAGATCATCAATGCTATCGTCATCCACCTACAACAACATGTTTTGGTTAATAGAATGGGGTTGGAATGGAGTCCTTATTGGATATAGGGTATTACTGAAACTAGCAATAGCTTAGGTACGAGAAACACTAAATTCTTCTTGAGTCTGGATACAAACAGAATTATGCAATTTGAATCTTTCTGCAAAAAATAGTAAGGCTTACCTCAGGCCACTTCTCCTGAATGACATCAATTATGTCATCGGTAAAATCTCCCTGAATTATAATTTCATCCTCTGCTGTAACTGAGGCACCACAAGAAAATTTCTGAGCAAAGAATCGTTGTGCCTCCTTTAAGTCAATGTCTAGAAAAGGATAAATAATTGGTAAAGTAAAATGTCCACAGTATGAGTCACAGACAATAGGGAAGTGTACTTACCAAATGTCCCCAATCCACAAACCCGTGTGACATATTTCTTTTTAGCTCTAGGAATCCTAGCTATAGTAACTTTCTGAGGTACAGTTTTCTTTTTTTGTTTAATCTGTCCTCTTCCACCTGATAGAAAATTAAAACAGAGCAGACAGATTTTGTTAAGTGTTTATGTGCATACTTTCTGAAGGTGTTATTATGACTATTACTACTACCTCTTTTTTGTTTCTTTTTCTCCTCCTCCTCAGCTACCGGGGGTGAATCTCCAGTACCAGGTTCCTGCTTGGGGGTATTTGCTGCTGAACCAGTAGGACAAAGAAATTTAAACAATTCATTAAACATTTTTTTGCTTCAGATTTTAGTACAATAATATACATTTATTTTAAAATTACTCAAACACGAGAGCTTCAATTACCAACTGTCATCCTGGCAAATACATCTGGAAAGTTTTTCTCAAGCCACTGTCTACATTTTGCAGGCTCAGGCATATACTCACAGTACTGCAAAGAAGTGAGAAAATAATTATGGTATTATATGGTAAATATGGTAAAATCTTTTATTAAAAAGAGTGAAACGCTGTAATGCTCACCTCTGTAGGCAGTGAGCACACTGAAATAATATAAAAGAACAAATTAAAACAATATTATCTTTAACTTTGTAAAATATTATTCATAAATATCAGGGTGTGTGTTGTACCTCCACAGTAAAGCACTTTAAGTGGGTACTTTGACTCTGGGTCTGAAGGCCCTTGTTCAGATTTATTATCTGAAGAACCCAATTCCATCTCAGTAGTAGCCATAACTAAATACCTTTAAAAACAATAGATGTTGAGAAATATTACATTATTACAATAACAACATTAAACACTAGGCTAAATCTATTACATTATTCCAGTATATGGGACTGTAAACTCATTCATTTAGTGACATGTATTTTATGACAAGTAAATCATGGAAATACAATCAACAGAACATTATTATTTAGAAACAATGACTCATTCTATATTTATCAAGCTTTAGATGGATCACTAGAGAAATCTCTAGTAATTTTTTAACAAAACTGAAGTGCTAGCAAGTGAGCACATCTACAGTTGAAATCAGATACGACTATAACTTTACAGCAAGGTATAACGCGGTTGAGGAGTAAAATAGATAAAATAATAATAATAATAATAATAATAATAATAATAATACTCTGGTCCTTTCCGCTCCATGACTCATGCTGAATAATTGTATACAGCTACCTTCATCAGGTTACGGGCATGGTGGGCAGCTGTCACCGTTAGCGCATCTTTAGCACACATCAGGTAGCCAATGAGCTAATGTACGAATAGCAGCTGAACATGTATATCAACACAATTGAATGATCACGTACCCCAAAACCTCCAATCTAAAACTGATGATTGCGGATTGGAGTTTCTCGCATTATTGTGGTTGGAGCCACTATCAAAAGCTCATTTGTAGTTAGTAAAGCTTGTTGTAGTTGTCGTACTTTGAGCACGCCTTGTAATCTATTCTTCTATCAAGCCTGGCCGCACGCACAACCAGTCATACATCCCCTAGTGGTAGGGAGGAATGCCCTAAAATAAAAAGCAGGGGCCAATCTGACCAATAGATCCATGGACCAATCCCACAGGCTCCTTCTAACTTCCGCTAGTCCTGCTAACTTTTTAAATTATAATCTGTTATTAAAAAATAGCTTTGTAACAGACAGTTTTGCACTTATCGGAATGCAATCTATTCTTATAGTTACTATATCTAGTATTAAAACAGTTATTTGTGTAATGGGATGGACAACAGAAGTATAACGACGCCTTCAAATGGAAAAGCTAATAGACATGGACCAGCAGCATCAAGCTACTTGTGTTTATCTGGTAAGAAAAACAAACAGAATTTCGTATTAGTTAAGTTAAATGTGAATGACATTATCCACTGAACTCTAGACCTTGAACAAAAAACATGTCACAGCACTCCCGTCACAAAGGTGAGAAAAATATAACGCTACATAACATCAAGTAAACGCACAGACATACTATGTTGTGTAAATTTAAAATGATGTGTCTTTTTATACACTTGTGTAGAGTAATGATATTATGCCTGGGGGTAGCCAAATTTTCACACTAGAGTCAAGATATTATGGTCCTCACATTTCAACTGCCCCCTTCTGTATGCCATCTTTGCAAGATACACAGGTCAGTATTTAAAGTTTAATTAAGCATGATCCAATGATTCCTTTTCCAGTGTGTATAATATGGTCTGGCACTGCTTAAGAGGGTAAATGTTAAAATGTCTACGTATGAATTATAATCCTTGATCATTTATTTACTGGTGGTTGTATTATTTTTGTTTTCTGAAAAGTTCCCTGTTGCTGTCACCAATAATCCAATGATCCAAAAATTGAAAAAAGAGCTCCAGCTGCTGGTGACAGAGCTAAAGGACAGAGATAAGGAATTAAACGAAATGGCTGCTGCCCATCGTCAGGAGTTTCAAGCCTGGGAGAAAACGCGACAGAAATTGCTAAAACTGGAGCGGCAATGTGCATGCTTAGAGGGTAAGATATAACTTAGTAAATGTCCGTATTAATTTCTAGATTTACATGTATTTCATGTAATTTCTTATTTACAACACACAATGTTTTACAGATGAGCTGCAGAAGCATAATAATGTTATTAGAATCCTGACTAAGCACGTTGTAGTTTTGGAAACTAGAGAAGAAGATGCCCTGGAGCAGCTCAGGGAAACCCAGCTACAGCTCAGGAAGCTTTCAAACAAAGAACTCAATCTGAGCAAAAAATGTCAAGAATTTGAGGTACGTTTGAATATTGCGAGACATACCCTGTGCATTTTAACTCTGGGTACACTATAAACATTTATTTTTGCTGTGTTTATTTGTTAGGAACAGAACAAGAACCTTAATGCCTCTGTTACTGCTCTCTCCACCCAAATTGGCACTCTGCAGGTCAGAGAGGAAGAGCTGAGCTCAATGCTCAAACTAAAGGTACTGTCTAATGTTTGTTCTAATGTAATTGGGTTGTTTTTAAAGAATAACTTTTATCGTTAGGAAAAAGATGTGAGTGAAGCTTCTAGCCAATTGGTGGACCTCACAGGGCGTCTGAAGGATATGGAGATATCTTTAAAAGAAAGTTACTCAAAAGAGAGCACACTCCAGACAGAATTGCAGGAACAAAGGCATTACTACACTGAATCGAGTTGTGCCATTACTCAATTAAAAGGTAACATTAAGGGTAAGATCAGTTAATGGAGAAAGCCAGTAACTATTTATCTGACTGTGATTGTTACAGAGCAACTGCAGCAGCAGATAGCACAAAGCAGCGGCCAAAGAGAGATCATTCGCCTCAAACAGGAGCTTCAATTGATCAGCCAAAATCAGGCATTGCCAGGTATATTATTATACTTTGATACAGGCATCAGTAAAGGACACTTAAACATTAACTTAAGTAAATACTTTATTTATTTTACATTTTGTTCACTGTAAACAACAATACTGATCTAAAACCACTTAATAGCAGAACCAAACAATTGACAAACACCATTATGACATGGATAACACCTCATCAAAGTTAGTCTCCTTTAAATGTTTACTTGCAAAACATCATTTGGCTTTTTGCTTGAAGTGTGAAATATGTTTGTTCACCAGATGAGGGAGGCAGCAGCTGGAAAGATGAGCTGCTTGAACTTTTTCGCTCAAAGCAGGAAAGAACCATGTCAGAGTTGTTGTGTCTTCGGCAGGTATGTTACATATTGCATTATCTATGTTCAAGAGAATCAACAAACAAATTACCTTGGGACAATAGACAAGTATTTTGATTTTATATTACAACAACTTCAGTGGAACAGTGAAAGTTCACTTTTCATCATTGTTGCTTTTAAGTATGACAGCTGTAGCCTTCTGGTTTTTCAGCATATTTTCTGACCCAGCAAATGCGTATCATTAGTCTATGTCATCCGGAAATAGATACAGTACAGGAACAGCCTGATTATAACAACAGAAAGTTATGCCAATAATAATTGCACCAATGCTGATTTTGACTTTACTATTTGTTATAAAGGTGTGTGAAAATCAACGTAATGATATCCAGCTTTTACAGTTGAACTTGGAAAGTGCTCGTCATTCTCTAAAAGAAAGAGTTACCCGAGAAATACTAAGCAGGTTCATATCAAACAATATACATTATGCAAAGAATGCTGTCATCATATCAATAGTATTTCTATGTTGTTGCAGCCAAGACTATGTGAACAGAAGATCAATGGTATCTCACACAGATCAATTATGATATTTCTGTATTGTATTTTCAAATAACTACTTTTATTTTTGTCATTTCCATTGATAGGATTTAGATGTCCTATGCAATTGTTCCTTAAAAAAGATTTTAAAGGAACTTGATGAAACGAGTTCAGAACACAGCAGCTGTCGACAGCCTAGACAGAAAAGTGCTTCCTTTTTGCACAAGGTAGGAGAGTGTTGTGGATGGCCAGTTGTGCCATCATGGGCTAAAGCTATAACTCTTTGCCTTTTTCATTCTCACTGGGTGTGTTCACATGTAGCAACTTTTTTTTTCTTTGGCAGCAATGTGAATCACCACCACCGAAGGCCTGCCATCATCATGACACTTGAGAGCCACTTCATGAAGAACTTTACACAAATTAACCTCAGAAGAAGCTTCAATAAACACACACTTCTGTACTTTTTAATAGTAACCATTTTCCAAGCTACTATTTCTATGTAACCAACATTAAAGACGCTAGTGTCCAAAGTGGGTAAGGAGTGAAACCTGTCTGGCAGGGCTGACAGTGGTGTGACCTTATATTGTTTTTCCAGTTTCACGACTTTGCGACGTGATTCAAAGGACGTTTGCAAGCGTACATCTTTTTCTAGGGTACATTGGTTAGTACACAATTAGTAGTTTCTTTTATTTATTTCGATTTCATAGTCAGGGAAACGAACACGCTAAGTTCAGTTTTTGTACCCTATATATTTAACTGAGCTGCTGCGCGACGCTGATTTACATTTCTAGAGGCATTTTTAGGTGCGCCTTTTGGGCAGAGAAAAGAGGAACACTGAAATTTCTGGGAGGACCATTTCAGAAGGCGCATTGTTGTTACTGGTCGCGAGAACGCGGAATACACAAATAGGCGATACCTGGAGTTTGAATATTGGAATAAATAGATTCATTGGGTTTCAGCCAACGCGACAACTATTACCGACATGAGTAAGGCAAAGAACAAACCAGAAAAAGAGAAGACGGAAAAGGCCTTGGCCGCGGAAAAAGAGCAATTCAGTAAGCAACAGGTAAGTTTTGTTTTATTTTTCATTAATTGTGTATCCATTCCATAAAGTAGTAGACCTACTTACTATACTTAAGCCTTGATCAAAGTAAGTTAATTGGACCATTAATTGACCATAGACATCATCAGTCTTACACTATTGAACTAAGCCAGTCCACAACAGTCTACTCTTCGATTCCAACAAAATTATCAAAAGCCCTTTTTTTTTTTAGTGTCAAAGTTAACTCTGACAGACCTTTATTTTACTACAAATGTAAAAATAATCAAAGACCATTGTGTTCCTTTAATGATTTTGGAAGGTGATAATGTGTTATAACTTTGTGTGTTCCAGCTCCAGAGCATCAGCAAAATAGTCACTACAGCTGAAGTGCCACCAAAAGAAAAATATGTGCGCAGTATCCTCTATTTGCTTAAACTGATGCAATGTTGATAATTGTAACAATATGGTGTGGTTTTCTTGACAACTGCAAGATATAATTTTGGGAACTCATAAAGAATCTGGAGCAACAACCTTCTGGTCTTACACCTCAAACTTGCCTTTGTCAAGTAACTCCATGGTCAGCTGGAAGTTCTGCTATCTACTGCACAAGGTGCTCAGGGACGGACACAGAAATGTAAGATTGTGGACATTTAAATGTTATTTGCATTTGTTGCAGAATACATATGTTTTTGTAAAGCCAGCATATCTCCATTCTACAGAGCGTAGTAGACTCCAGCAGACATACCCGGGGAGTGAAAGACATGGGTGTGTTGTGGGTGAGTGGAAATCAAAATGATCACAGGTACCACTCGTAAAATGTAGTATGTGATGGTCAAATATTCATTTTCAGGGGAATTTGCATGATAGATATGGACACATTGTGGCATTATATGCCAAATTTCTTTGCTTCAAAATTGAATTTCATACTAAGGTAAAACATACATTAAAAATAAACATTTATTTTAAAACAAAAATAATAATAATGCAGAACCATTACTCGACAGCACAAAATGATTCCAGGGAACTTGGAGGCCACTGATGAGACCTTAGACAGACTATCAGGGAGTGACATGACCAGAGTGTAAGTGTTCTGACTGTTTCACGGTGGTCATTATACAAGTAATGATACAAGTCTGATCTAAATATTACAATATTATAGGCTAGATATAACAAATGAACTGCTGGAGTACCTGGACGCTGCTCTTAAAATGGAAGAAACAGGTAAGTTTTTCTTTACAAAATATCCTAAAGTTTCAACCCCTCCTCATATTAATTATGGTCCCAATTTGGCCTGTTCATCTTAAGTCCTGCGGCAGTTTGATGCAAATGGAGCCAAATCCACAACTGCTTCTGGTCAGTGCAGACTGACTCCTTTGATCCCTCTTATTTTGGACTGCAGCTTTCTGTACCACTTCTCTGTTCTGTTGATGTTCAAACTTCACAGCTGTAAGTGAATACAAAAAAATTAGCTGCCACTCAAGATGGATTCAACTTAAGTTAAATATCTTATTCCTATTAATTGCAGGCATCGCTCCTGATATCCTTCTTGGGCATAGAGAGCGATTTCGTGATCTGTTCATGAGGTAAATAACAATGACTGTAAAGGCACATAGTGTAAAAAATAATCATGAGATGAAAAGGAATCAGCTGAATAAAAAAAAATCTGATTAACAATGCTATGTGTATTTGTTTTTGTTTTAGCCTCAAACAGTTCTTCAGCAGAGCAAGAGAGACAGAGTTCTTTAAAACATTTATTCAGATTCCAGATCTTCCTGATGTAAGTATTTTTTAATGTTCATAAAACAAACATTATGCAGTTTCTGTACTGCATAGTTAGATACGGTATTTTAAACACGTTGGACTTAACTATGATTAAGCAGTGTTTCAGTAGGCAAATGCAGACCAGTTAAGGTTCCATTGAAATCAAGAGCATGAATTGAAGTTACATGTTGGGAGACTGAAGTGTTCTTTATTTAGATATTAAAGTGTACCTTCCTTTCAGGAACCACCAAACTTCCTCCGTGCAGCTGCTCTTGGAGAATATAAGAAGCCAGTGGTGGTCACCCCTGGAGAAGACCATCCAGAAGAAGAGGAGGAGCAGCAGCCAGAGTACAGAGAGATGCAACACGTCAGTACTGAACACAGACTGAAATCATGACTCTCCTAACTTTGAATCCATTGGAAATATTTATTTAACGTAATATTTTCAGTATTATTTACTCAGTCAAATGGGAATGCCAGAAGCCCCTATAGAAGAAAAAGAAACAAAGAATGACCCAATGAAGAGAGAGCTAGAGGCCATCAATCCAGAGATACGGCTAATCAAGTCTGAGGTGAAACATGTCATCCCCACACTCACAGGCTACTGTCAATAACTGATGTGAATGTCTGAGTTATTGTAAATTATTTTAGGCCCAAAAGTGTGTTGTGGAATTAAAGTCGCAAGTAAATCGTCTGGAATCTGAGCTGGAGGAGCAGCGCACACACAAACAAATGGCTATGGTGGAAAATGAACACCTGCGGATGGAAGTAGAGGCTTTGCGAAGTACCAATGTGGCCAATGTTGGCGCACAGCTTGGCTTTAAAGAGGCAGACAGTAAGTTAGCTGATTTGTTTAAAGAAAACTTAAAAAAAAATTTAATTTGATATTTTTAAAGTGATAATAATAGAATTACTATTCTTGTTATGCAGGTAGAGCTCAAGCTGCAGAGCTACGATTTGCTCAACTTAAGGAGAGACATGCTGAGCTAGTGAGCAGTCATGCCGATCTCTTGAAAAAGGTAAACTTATTAATAATCAATAATAATCATTATTGTAATTTTTGTTGGCTTCATTGTACTGTACATTGTACACATTGTTATTTCTTTTCCAATGCAGACTACAGAAACAGTGAAAGTATTATCTCTTACAAAACAAGACTATGATGACATTAAAAAAACAAAAGAACAACTAGAAAATGAAGTTGAAAATTTGCGCCTGGAAAAAGGAACAATGGTAAATACCGTTATTATACCAAAATATACAAAGTACATCTTATTCTACCTTTTTCATCCTGTGTTCATTAGATGAGTAAACAGCAGGTACAAGTTGACAATCTCAATAAAGAATTGCTGGAACAAAGAGCAGAAATGGCTCTATTACAAAGCACCCTGGAAAACAAAGAAAAGGTACCTGATATGTTTGTTTTAGTGTAAATTCCCCATCTAATAATGCATATTTGTATTGTCATTAGGAGGGCTCTCTTGTGAGCAGCAGTTTGGCAGCGCTTCAGGCAGAGCGTGATGTCTTGTTACGGTCAATGAGAGAGAAAGATGCAGAGCTTTCCTCCCTGAAACAAGAAGCACTACGGCAGCAGAGCACAGTCAACCTGGAGAGGGACAGACTCCTCAGAGAGATCGAGTCTCTGAAAGCCCAGCTCCAACAACAGGTACAGTCTCAAGTTAGTGTTACAGTGCAGAAAGTATTCTTCCTTACATTCTTGTTTGCATATGGAAATAATCAGATGCTTTTTTTTTCTTAAGACCCCCATACAATAAAAAATTATAGAGGGATTTGAATCTCTCAATTCTAGTTGTGATATCTGCACCTTCTTTAGATTCCAGTCTGTGGTAAATTACAGTGTTAAAAATGGTAGACTCCTCTCTGCTAATATCTTAGTGTTGTAAAAATATGAAGCAATTACGGGAGGTCTGATTGCTTACTTACCATCCATCCATCTAATCTATATAATTTTGTGTACAAATATAGCACTACCTTTCTTCTACCTCTGAATGCACTGAACATTTGAATGAAGTTGTCTAATCTATAAACTATGCATTACAATTGATCTAACCTAGTTTTCATTGTACTTTATAGCTGGCTATCAATGCAGAGCAGAAATTAGAGATTGACAGACTGAAACGAGAATTGGAATCTGCACATGCTCAACTTTCACAAGCAAATGCTGCCCTGCAAAGCAAAGAAATGGTGCCTGTGAATGACTGTCAGAAATTAAGTTTTTGTGTTGAATATACAGTGCTCTAACCATTTAGTGTTTCATCCACAGTCTGGTACTTACCTGAACAGCACACTATCTGGTCTGCAAGCTGAAAAAGAGGCACTGTTACGCTCCATGAGAGACCAAGAAGCAGAGTTAACTTCACTGAGACAACAAGCACAAGCCCATCAGAGTTTGCTTCAGCAGGAAAGACAGAGAAGCAGTATGGAAGTGAGCAATCTACAAGCACAGTTACAACAACAGGTGATACATGGCGCATAATATTTAGTGGCATGTGTTTTTTGTGGTTAGTCACTTACTTCTTGTTTCTGTTGGTGCCAGGCCTATCGTGAAGGTGAGCTGTCTCAGAAATTGCAGGACGAACAGTTTGGTTTGCTGCAATGTGCTGTGGTGGAAGCTGAAGGAATCATTTTAGATGCATTGGCCAAAGTGGATGACCCCATACATGTGCGCTGCATCAGCTCTCCTGGTAAAATAATTGAAACACAAAACAAAAAAGACAAAAAACAAACAAACCAACACCCTTCCACAACCCTCTCTCCACACTCATCACACACACAAAACAAGTCCAGTCCTGTCAAGATGTTGAAAAACGGTGTCTTAATCAGCCATTTTAAAGTTGACATTGCAGTTCTCTTCATTTCATTTTCAGATTACTTGATAAACAGAGCTCAGACCACTCTGGCTTCCATTGACAAAATGCAGCAAAGCCATCTTGTTTACCTTGGAAACAGAAATGGTGAAATACATTGCACCTCATTGTATAATATAGTTTAGATGTATCTGTGTGGTAAGTTGCATCATTACTTTTTTGTGTTCAGATGCCAGCGGTCTCTTAAGAGCGGTCACGCAGTTTTCTCACCTGGCTTCAGACACAATAGTAAATGGAGCTGCAACATCACATTCTGCTCCCACTGACCAAGCTGATTGTAAGAAATGCACAATACAATATAAAATAATTAAAATAAATAAATAAAAACAATAATAAAAATGCATTGCTTTCCCCTATACAGACCTAATTGAGAGCTGTCGTGAATGTGCAACTCACTGCCTCAACTTTTTGAAAGACATGAAGAGCCAGTCAACTTTGCCGAGAGCAGACCCTGCTGCCATACGCTACACTGTGCAACGGCTCCTTGATATGGGACATGTAATATTATCAAATTATAGTTAGTAAAACTGTACTGTACTTCTAATGTATCTTTAACAGATGTTTGATTTATATAGGAATTATGTCCAAAAGGGCAGGATATCTTGCAAGAGGAACTGGGAATCATGGTAGATAAAGAAATGCTTGCAACATCAACTGCCATTGAAGAGGCTGTGTTACGAATGGATGTAAGGAAAAGGAATACAAAAATACTCCAGATTTTCATTGCATAAACAATGCAAAAATGTTTTTTTGTCTGTCCCGTTCCTCAGGAGATACTCACTCAAGCCAAGAAAGACACTTCTGGTGTTAAGCTGGAGGTCAATCAGAGGTACACAGAAGTTTGAGCATTTTATTTATTTGTTTATTATTTGATTTAACTTTGGCAGACTGGGGTGGTGGTCCCTTGGTTTAAGAAGGGGGTACTCAAGAGGAGAATCCGACTGACAGTCGAACCTCAGATTCAGGAGATGCAGTGTGGTTTTCGTCCCAGTTGTGGAGTACTGTGAGTTTGCCCATCCAATCCACATGTGCTTTGTGTATCTGGAGAAGGCATTCGACTGTCCCCCTCGTCCGGTCCCTGTATAACCAAGGCAGGAGCTATGTTCGCAGCAAGTCAGATCTGTTCCCAGTACATGCTGAACTCTGCCAGGGCTGCCCTTTGTCACCGGTTCTGTTCATTGTTTTCATGGACAGATGTTCTAGGCACAGGCAGGGGCCAGAGCAGGGCCGGTCTGGGGACCACAGGATCTCATATCTGCTGTTTGCAGATGATGTTGTCCTGATGGCTCCATCGAACCAGGACTTGCAGCATGCACTGGAGCTGTTTGCAGCTGAGTGTAAAGAGGCTGGAATGAAAATCAGCTCCTCTAAATCCTAGGCCATGGTTCTCGACTTGAGAAAGGTGGCTTGCCCTCTCCGGGTGGGTGGAGAGTCCCTGCCTCAAGTGGAGGAGTTCAAGTATCTCGGGGTCTTGTTCACAAGTGAGGGGAGGATGGAGCGTGGGATTGACAGGCAGAGCGTTGCAGCATCTGCAGTGATGTGGTCGCTGTATCAGACTGTTGTGGTAAAGAAGGAGCTGAGTCGAAAGGCAAAGTTCTTGATTTACAAGTCAATCTGCATTCCTACCCTTACCTATGGTCATGAGCTTTGGGTGGTAATGACCAAAAGGACAAGATGGCGGATAGAAGATGAGTTCCTTCTGCAGTGTGGCTGGGCGCTCTCTTAGAGATAGGGTGAGGAGCTCACTCACATGGGAAGAGCTCAGAGTAGAGCCGTTGCTCCTCCAAGTTGTTCCACTTGTGGAGGAACTGTCTTTTGGCTGGCCTGGTTACGCCTCTGGGTCCCACCGGAGGAACTGGAGGACGTGTCTGGGGTGAGGGATGTCTGGGAGTCACTGCTTAGACTTCTGCCCTCTCGATCCCACCCTGGATATGCGGAAGAAAATGGATAGATGATTTCACTTTCTAACCATATTTTATCTCTGATATTACAGTATTCTTGGATCTTGTTCAGACCTGATGAGGGTGAGAGTGCCTTTCAACAAGTCTTAAGTGTTTTTATTTTTGTGTGTTTACTACATTTTATTTATTTTATTACTTATTTCATTTTTATTGCCTTTTCCTAGGCTGTTCATATGCTAGTGACTGCAGCTACAGATTTACAAAAAGATATTGTGGAAGGGGGCAGGGTGAGTGGTTATGAATTTTCAGTTTAGTTTGTTCTCTGTTATATTCATATATAACAATTTTTTTTTGTAAAAGACATTGTACAGTTAAGTCGCATTGTTTGTATTTTAAAAGGGGGCAGCATCCGTTAAAGAATTTTATGCTAGAAATTCTCGCTGGACTGAAGGTCTTATTTCAGCCTCAAAAGCTGTGGGCTGGGGAGCCACTCAGTTGCTGTGAGTATCAACTTAAGTTCAGACTTCTTAGTCACATACTCTGTTGTTTAATCAGGAAGCTATTTTGTTCTGTAGAGAGTCAGCTGACAGAGTTGTCGGGGAGAATGGCACCTATGAGGAGCTGATTGCCTCGTCCAATGAAATTGCTGCAAGCACTGCCCAGTTGGTTGCTGCTTCAAAGGTACAAAGCATTTAGAGACATATGTGGCATTGTAGAGACAAATTTCTCACACATTTTTCATGTGCCTAGTTTTATTGTTGAGTAAAATCAGTTTAACTCTTTAGTACAAAACTCTTAAATAAGCCTTTGTTTCAGGTGAAAGCTGATCGAAACAACAAGAAACTCCACACTCTTCAGCAGGCATCACGACATGTGAATGACATGGCTGCTGTTGTTGTTACTTCCACTAAACAGGGCCAAAAGAGCTTCAGTGACACAAGTATGGACAATTTAGTCAGATGTTAATGTTATGTTAAAAAAACCCCTCTTTTTTTCTTATCTAGGTATAATGGACTTTTCTGGCATGTCTTTGATTAAACTGAAGAAAGAAGAGATGGAGGCACAGGTGGCTTTCATATATTACATATTGTCATCTCTTGTTAAATGGACGTAACTAAATGACTTTACATTATAAATGTGACAGGTCAAGGTGTTGCAGCTGGAGAATCAATTGGAGCAGGAGCGTGTACGTTTGGGGGAACTGAGGAAAAGACACTATGATCTTGGAGGAGCCGACACAGAGGAGGAGAGCTTCCCACCACCTCCTCCTCCTACTTTACTGGACTCACCAGCAGCATCTCAGCCTCATCTCAACACTCAAAGCACAATACAAACCAACCTTTTTACACAGACTCAGACTACATCACATTCCCAACCATACACTCCACCAACAACATTTTCTTCCCGGTCTTACACTCCCCCGCAAACATATTCATCCACGTACAATCAAGCCCAGAACCTCACCCCTTCTACGACATACACCCCCACACAGCCCTTCGTCCCATCTCAACCCTATGTTCCCCCACAACACTACACACCAGATCAACTGTACACTCCCTCTCAAATTTACACTTCAACTCAACCTTACTCACCTAAATCACAGCGACATTCACAACCAGTGGCGTCTCAGACTGCAGGACAGAACAGCACAAGACTTAAAAAAACAAATATCTTCACCAAATCAGGGAACTTGCTGAAGAATGCTGTAAGGCTGGCAATAATATTTTGTGTTTATATGTTAGTTTTATATCTAATTACATCTACTCTATTTTTTTCTTCCTGCAGTTCAAGAAGGGTGAATCTGGAACGGGAGAATCATCAGGCAGTCACTCTTAAAGAGGAACTGACTTGCTTTTGCCCCTTTGTGTAAACTATATTAATACTACAAAATGTTATGATGCATTGTAAATTATTTCAACATGTTGTACAATTAGCAGCATACATTAAAAGCTTACTTTTCAATCCATTCAGTGACCTACAGCGCCCTCCTCTGTATTTTATAGTCTGCGTCATGCGCAATACAAACTGCGATGTCACACCAGCACTGACAACATAAAATAAAAGTAAAGTTGGAAAAAACACAATCTCATAAGTTTTCCAAATGAAATCTAAATATGTGTATTATGTAAACGCTATTTAGCTATTAGCAAAGTTGGCTATCAAATTTGCCAAAATCCTAAAATTAATGATTATCTTTCTATAAAACCTTTATGAAAGTAACTCAGATGAATTTCAGTTATGAGCTTTGCCCTGGAGTCGAGAGATTTGAAAGTTTAAAAAAAAGAGATCATTTTAAAACATGGTTTTCTATTATATAGCCTATTTTGTGTTATTTTTTCTAGGGCCAACATATGGGCCAACTTTTCATAGCCGTGTGTGTATAAGCCTACCATAATGATCTAAGTCCTCCAGCATGTCGAGCTTATTTATGCCTAGCTACAATTTTTTTTAAGTTCATTAAACTCACCCACACAGCAAATGCAGCAGTACAATGCAATGAAACAGTACGATTAACCGTAAACGTAAATAATGAAGGCCTACAGCCCACAGAGTGGGACTATTGTCTGACTGGAAATAAACGTGTTTATTTGTTTATCATTTCCTTCTCAGTGATGTCTAAAGGTTGTTCGCACATAAGAATTAGATAGGCCTTTATGCCACACAGGCCTAAATAATGGACATAGTCTACTATTAAGGAGCATACTTCACTTTGAAAAGTCTGACCGGAAACACCACATGACAATGTCTGTGGGTGGTTTTATAGTGGTCACAACAGAAAACGGGAAAGCTTCAGATGGGACGCCGCTAATATGAATCTAAAATAACGCGCTCCAATTTATATCCAGTACTACTAATAGAAGAAGCACAACAATCGAACTTTTTTCAGAAGTCGCTATTTTGATTTTGACGTATGGTCGTAAGGGCGCAGAACTTGCGTCAGGGGCGCAGACTAGTCTCTTCTGACCGAGGAAGGAAGTTTGCTTTGACCATAGACATTTAGGTGGGTAGCAGCGGCGAGGAAGTGGTCATGGAGGACTCAGGGTCAGCACTCGAAAAAAATGTGGCCGAACTTACGGTAATGGACGTGTATGACATCGCGGCTGTTGTGGGACAGGAGTTCGAGCGGATCATTGACCAGTATGGCTGCGAGGCGCTGTCCCGCCTCATGCCCAAAGTAGTGCGCGTGCTTGAGATCCTGGAGGTGATGGTGAGCCGCAATAGCATCAGTCCTGAAACCGAGGAGCTGCGACTGGAGCTGGACAAACTCAGAATGGAGAGGATAGAGCGGCTGGAGAAGGAGAAGAAGCACAGAAAGGTCAGTCACAATGTTGCTAGTTAAATAACAAATAGTTCACAAAGAGGGATCCATTCCATTCACATGGTGGCTGCTATCCAACAAGATTGTGGTATAGACAAAATTAACTGAGGGTAAGGCTTAAAATGGATTATTACATTATAATTAATTGATTTTTATAGGCCTATCTTTTCACCCGTAGTTCCATATATAGGAGTTCTAGCTGCCTTTAAGGATTGCATATACTATTATTAAGCAGCCCAAACTAACTCTAGGCTAAACGTTTCTTGGCTCAGTTGGCTTACACACCTTTGCTATAAAAAGTGCATGTGTCAGTTTCTCGTGACAGTGACTGCACTTGTTGCCATTTGACAAGTACCTTGTGTCTTGTGTGACCCACAGTGAGGGATATAAGATATCACATCTGTATTCACATCTGTGCACTAGGCCTATATGCAAATGAAGTATGCTATATGTGGATGTGTTTGGTGGTGTCTAGCCTGTTGCTCCAATTAATGTTAATATGGACAAATCTGTCTATAAGCCTGAGCTGTTAGGGACCACAACACTGAAGAAACATTCTCAAGTCAACAATAATATTATGCACCATAATGAGATGAACCAAATTTTCCAAATTTTGTGTTTGCTGCATACAGGAACTAGAGCTAGTTGAGGATGTATGGAGAGGGGAGGCTCAAGACCTGCTTTCCCAAATCGCTCAGCTACAGGAAGAAAACAAAACTCTCCTGACAAACCTCTCCAGCAAAGATCCATTGAGTGAGGAGGAGTTGCAGAGACACGAGGGTGAGCAAAACCATTCCAGTCAGAGTTTCCCAGTGTCAGTTACATACTGTATGGTAATGTTATACTTATTTAAATAAGTTATTGTCACGGGGTGGGGTTTATTGTAAAACAGCAAGTGACAGTGACAGACTTAAAATTTTAAAATTATGGATAAAATAAAATAGACGGGAGAGCTAAAATGGTGTAACCAATTAAAAACCAACAATGATTAAAATCTAAAATATAATTTATTACAATAAAGGGAGGATCTAAAATAAATACAAGGTTAAAATAATAAAACTTGGACTCATAACTAAAAACTAAGTAAGGTGCTGGGGTAATGTGTCCATATGTCCAGGGTTCAGCTACTGTATCCAAATAATTTCCCTTGTGGATCAGTAAAGTTTGTCTAAGTCTTAAGTTCTCACCTGAGGCACACACACACATACATACAGGTAGGCAGATTAGGTCAAAGTCCTCTAGCTCAAAGGGACACTTAAGCCACAGCCTTTTAGGGTCAGGGACAGTCCGCCTCTCTGCCGCCATCCTCTGAGGCTTCACCTTCCAAGACACAAACAAGCAATAAATGTGACCTGTGCGCCTTCTCCATCCTCCCTGCTGCCACAACAGCAGCCCATGCCTCCAGGCACTAGCACCCCGTTATCCCGGCTGGTTCCACTCACCCTTTCTTCTCTCTGTCCCACTTTTCCTTTTCTTTTTATATTTAAATATTCCCACCATACACAGGTGTCCTTATCTTTTAGGGACTTAGTTGGAGAGCACAGTCATGTGATAGAAGTTGCTCTTGGCAACAAGGGAGGCATTAGCTAAAATCATGCTATTTAAAAACACAACAAACTGAACATGCAAAGGTAAAATTACAGTTAAAACAGAAAAGCATCCCATGTGCCATGACATTATTTTGAAATATAAAGGGTTATCCCCTCACACAAATAGCCACACACTCAAAAGAATGGCTGCTTTGTGCTGGGCAGATCCCTCTCCGCTTTGACACTGGTTTCACACAGAGGCTGTAGTCAGCCTTTCTAACTACAGAGGAGATCAGAATTCTCATGTTCACCTGATCCCTTTACACATGCAAATACATAATGTTTGTTTTGCATGTGTATGTCTATGTTTAAGGAATGACAGAAAGAGAGAGGCAGGTGATGAAGAAATTGAAAGAAGTAGTAGACAAGCAGCGAGATGAGATCCGCGCTAAAGATCGTGAGATTACACTGAAAAATGAGGACATCGAAGCAGTAAGGACCCGACTTTGGCACTCCTCATTCTTCATTCATACAGTGCATCTAGAAAGTATTCACAGCGCTTCATTTTTTCCACATTTTGTCATGTTACAGCCTCATTCCAAATTGTATTAAATTAATCTCTTACCTCAAAATTCTACACACAATACCCCATTATGACAATGTGAAAAAAAGTTTCTTTTGACAGTTTTTGAATTTATTAAAAATAGAAAAATAAGAAATAGAAACATTTACATAAGTATTCACAGCCTTTGCCATGAAGCTCAAAATTGAGCTCAGGTGCATCCTTTTTCCGCTGATCTTCCTTGAGATGTTTCTACAGCTTCACTGGAGTCGACCTGCGGTAAATTCAGTTGATTGGACATGATTTGGAAAGGCACACACCGGTCTATATAAGGTCCCACAGTTGACCGTGCATGTCAGAGCACAAACACCAAGCATGAAGTCAAAGGAATTGTCTGTAGACCTGCGAGACAGGATTGTCTTGAGGCACAAATATGGGGAAGGATACTGAAATATTTCTGCTGCTTTGAAGGTCCCAATAAGCACAGTGGCCTCCATTATTCGTAAATGGAAGACGTTTGGAACCACCAGGACTCTTCCTAGAGCTGGCCGGCCGTCTAAACTGAGCGATCGGGGGAGAAGGGAGGTGACCAAGAACCTGATGGTCACTCTGTCAGAGCTCCAGCGTTCCTCTGTGGAGAGAGGAGAGCCTTCCAGAAGGACAACATCTCAGCAACAATCAGGCCTGTATGGTAGAGTGGCCAGACGAAAGCCACTCCTTAGTAAAAGGAACATGGCAGCCCGTTTGGAATTTGCCAAAAGGCACCTGAATGACTCTCAGACCGTGAGAAACAAAATTCTCTGGTCTGATAAGACAAAGATTGAACTCTTTGGTGTGAATGCCAGGCGTCATGTTTGGAGGAACCAGGCACCGCTCATCACCAGGCCAATACCATCCCTACAGTGAAGCATGGTGGTGGCAGCATCATGCTATGGGCATGTTTTTCAGCAGCAGGAACTGGCAGACTAGTCAGGATAGAAGGAAAAATGAATGCAGCAATATACAGAGATATCCTGGATGAAAACCTGCTCCAGAGCGCTGTTGACCTCAGACTGGGACGAAGGTTCATTTTTCAGCAGGACAACGACCTGAAGCACACAGCCAAGATCTCAAAGGATTGGCTTCAGAACCACTCTGTGAATGTCCTGGAGTGGCCCAGCCAGAGTCCAGACTTGAATCCGATTGAACATCTCTGGAGAGACCTGAAAATGGCTGTGCACAGACGTCTCCCATCCAACCTGATGGAGCTTGAGAATTACTGCAAAGAAGAATGGGCAAAACTGCCTAAAGATCGGTGTGCTAAGCTTGTGGCATCATATTCAAAAAGACTTGAGGCTGTAATTGCTGCCAAAGGTGGATCAACAAAGTATTAAGCAAAGGCTGTGAATACTTATGTAAATGTGATTTATTAGTTTTCTATTTTTAATAAATTCAAAAACTATTTTCACATTGTCATAATGAGTTATTGTGTGTAGAATTTTGAGGTAAGAGATGAATTTAATACAATTTGGAATGAGGCTGTAACATGACAAAATGTGGGAAAAAGGAAGCGCTGTGAATACTTTCCGGATGCACTGTACGTAGGCCTATTTATAATTAAAAATCTCAACTACTTTTTACAGCTTCAGCAGCAACAGTCGCGTCTAATGAAAATCAACCATGATCTGCGGCACAAAATCTCTGTGATGGAGACCCAGGGAAAAGCAATGATTGAGCAGAAGGTCGAACTGCAGGCCGGTGCCCAGGCACAGTCACAGGAAGTCAGTGCTCTTAGACAAGAAGTTGCACATTTAAGGGAGCATCTACAAAGAGGCCTCCCTGCACCTGACCCCGAGGAACCCAAACCTCTGCCCCCATCACCAGCAGAGGTAATGTCAATGTTGGTTTTGATGTTGAAGATGTGTGTTTGTAAAAAAAAACAAAAAACGAAAAAACACAATAACCCAATAGATTAATTATAAATTATTTTTCTTATCATCTTATTACTGTAAACCAATTGGAGTTGAACTTAAGATTGCTCTTACAGTGATACTTAATTAAAATATCTGTCAAACTGAATGCATTTGGCCTATATAACATGATTTAAATATACAGTAATGCATTAAACTACTAGGTGGATAACCATACCCACTATGTCTAATCCCCTAGCTAAACACAGCTTGCACAGGAGCAAATGGCTGCCCAGAAAGAGTTGAAACTTCAGTAGAAGAGGGCCATGCCCTGTGTTTCATGCCTGAAACCTTCAGTACAGAAGGACATAATTCTGGGGAGGAGGAGGAGGAGGAGGAAGCCGTTCTATTTTGGGTAATTTGGGTAGTGCCAAACAGTGTGGTGTGATTTTAACTACGGACTACTTAATTTCCCTTTGTTGGTACATAACAATATAAGCAGTTGAATTTATGTGGTATATGCTTTCTGCTGGACCTCGGTGTGTTTTAATAACTCAGTAATGTTGTGAAATTGAATCTGCATGGGAACAGTATGAATGACTGCACTGTTGACCCAGACTCAGAGTGGAACTGCATGTTAAGTTTGGTCTTTATGCATTTTAATTGTGAGACACTATTGAAGATGCCTCAATTCACAGTGATAGTTGTTATATTCATAGTTGTTATATGGTGTATTTTTGTTCGGTGCATGAGTGTTAATTGGCATCACTGGTTTGATATTGAAGTATAGCAATTAGCTATAGGAAAGTGCACAGATTAGCTATTCATGCTAGACCATGAGCTCGCCCTTTGTTACCAGGAGACGATGTGCAATGAAGATATGCCTGCAGTGTTCCAATATTTTACCAAGGTATTCCACCTGCTGCCCTGCCTTCAGTTACGCTGATCTCCTGTACTCTTTACTTTATTTCTTTCCGGTGTAATTTTTCTATAATTACTTGTATCACAGGAGGCGCTATGTGAAGAGGAACATGGTAATCTGGACCCAAAGGACCCCAATCGGCCACGTTTTACTTTGCAGGAGTTACGGGATGTCCTCCATGAAAGGAATGAGCTTAAGGCCAAAGTCTTTATGTTGCAAGAGGAACTTGCCTACTACAAAAGGTGTGACACATAGATGTTATGTTCCAAGTAGGTTTATTTTTGAAATTTACAGTATATTGACCACTATTTTTCAGTGAAGACACTGAAGAGGAGCTTATTGTTCCTACACCCTCGCCTTCTCCTGAACTGGGTGTACACTCTGTCTCTACTGCCCCGCCAGAGTCAGGAATCAAACGCCTGTATGTAATTTCCCCACACACTCATGCCCTGTTCTCATTGGTGAATTTTATATTGTTGTGTGCATAGTAAAATCAGTCTTATTAAGAGCAGATAGTTAAGTATGTCCTTTCACAATACTAACAAAAAGGTAAATTTGGCATTGACTTAATCATCTTTCACTTCTTTCTGTAGGCATGTAAAATCTATTTTCCCTTGTAGTTGAGTTTATGCCAACAGACCGTTCTCTGTTGTGTAATAGAAAACCAAGCCCCTTCAAACCAATATAGTTGCTATTGCTACCATTACTATTATTCCCATAATATACTGCTCAAAAAATTAAAGGAACACTTTGAAAACAAATGTGGACAGGGCTGTCTTAGGAACAAAAGGATGCCATGTCTTTTAATGGAAATGAACAACAATTGCACTAAAGTGATGACATTGAGACAATCCCTGAAACAGAACTGGTTTTGCATGTGGATATGTTTTGCATGTTCAAATTTCTCCTTCTTGGTCTTTTTTGGCTGGTTTTCCACTAGTGCTGGCTTTGGCTAGAGTGATTATCACTACTGGGAGTATGAGGTCATTTCTTAACCCTACAGAAGCTGCACAGATTGGCACATCTGGAGGAGGTTTAATGTGTCTCCCAGCACAATCTCCAAAACATGGAGAAGACTTCAGGAGACAGGCAGTTACTCTAGGAGACCTGGACAGGGCCGAAGAAGGTCCTCAAGCCATCAGCAGCATCCATATCTGCTCCTTTGTGCGAGGAAAAACAGGTTGAGCACTGCCCGTGCCCTACAGAATGACCTCCAGTAGGCCACTGCTGTGAATGTCTCTGCCCAAACAATCAGAAACAAACTTCATGAGGGTGGCTTGAGGGCACCAATTCCTGTAGTGGGCCCTGTGCTCAACACCCAGCACCGTGGAGTTTCATTGGCATTTGCTTGACGAGACCAGAATTGGCAAGTCCACCACTGGTGCCCTGTGCTTTTCACAGATGAGAACAGGTTCAACCTGAACACCTGTGATAGATGTGAAAGAGTCTGGAGAAGACAAGGAGAACGCTATGCTGCCTGCAGTATCATTCAGCATGAGTGGTTTGGTATTAAGTCATTGATGGTCTGGGATATCCATGGAGGAATGCATAGACCTCTGCTGGCTAGAAAACATCAGTCTTACTGCCAGTAGGTATCGGGATGAAATCCTTGAACCCATTGTCAGACTCTACGCTGGTGCAGTAGGTACTGCATGACAATGCCTGGTCTCATGTTTGCCACTTGCTCCTCAGACTCTACAGGATCTTACACAGATCTGGGAGGAGCATGCCACAAGACACCATCCGTCGTGCATACAAGCATGTGGGGGCCACACAACATACTGAGAAGCATTTTGAGTTGCAGAAATTACATTTTGGCAAAATGGACATCATTATTTCACTTTGATTTTCAGGGTGTCTATAAAGTTAAGCCTTCTGTAGGCTGAAAATTTAATTTTCATTAAAAAAGGTGGTATCTTTTTGTTCCTAAGACATTGCCCTGTCCATAGTTGTATAGATAGCCAAGACATTTTTCCACATCTGATCTGATGTGTTTTCAAAATGTTCCTTTAATTTTTTTGAGCAGTGAAGTTCCCTTTCAATGGTCATCCATTGTTACAGCAATTAGCCAATTAAAATCATAAAAGTCAAAGTTTTTGTGAAAAATGTTACTTTCAGTTTCAGTCATTCTTTTCTATGTCTTCTGTTTCTGTCTGTCTTTACCTCTATTTATTAGGATCTTCACAGCCATTATGCCGATGGTGGCGGCTGGTTTGATCTCTGACGACCCCACCTTACAACCAGTCAGACATCTCAGATCCCTTGTATG
Source organism: Taenioides sp. WSHXM2023 (assembly GCA_029959045.1). Lineage (NCBI taxonomy): Eukaryota > Metazoa > Chordata > Actinopteri > Gobiiformes > Gobiidae > Taenioides > Taenioides sp. WSHXM2023. Next base: position 24,235,280 of record CM057085.1, read on the forward strand.
ACTTTATTTCATCAAGTTGCGTCATCTGCCCCTTCTATGGCTATCAAGCGCATGCTCTTCATTGGCTATTCATCATGTATTGAATTCTGATTGGTTGATTGTGGCAACATCGCATTGTACATTTATGGTATATAAGGTAATAATGGAAAGCTGTGAATCAGCCAGTCAGAATAATTAGATGGTAACAGTTTAACAGTGCCCCATGTTCAGTGTAAAATGGTATTGCTTTGTTTAGATACTAAAATGTGTAGATGCCTAATTACTCAGTGTTGCATCTGTGTGTACAACCATTATAACATTAGCCTGTTCTTAATATGACTGATATTTACTGCACACAACTACAAAAGTGCTGTCTGTTTTTAAGTAGTATAGTTAATTTAATACATTATGTTGTCTTCTTTATTTCTTCTAGGTTTAGTTTTTTCTCACGTGACAAGCAAAGGAACTCCCAGCAGAGTATGCCATTTGGTGGAAGCATCAGCACATGGCCAGGAAGAGATGATGTTTATACTGAGCAAGCCCAAGAGGCACTACAACATTTGTAGTTATTAGGAAAGACAACACGGACAATGCCAAAGCATGGCATTACCATTGCCTGGAGATTTTATGTGGTCAGCTCTGTATATAGTGTGATTCACAGACAACCCATGCAATCTAAAGCTGTTCAGATGAGTTAAAAATGAGAAAGGTAAGGCAAGATGCATTGTTTACACTGCAGTCTTCAAATGTCCTAGTCAATGCAGATGGAGTCTGCTTGTATTACCTGTGTGGATGGGTCTCCTTCTCTACCCCACCACAAGCATTTCAGATTATACTCCAGCCCAAGTGATTTGAGCAAATTATTTTTTTGTAAAACATAACGGTATGACCCATTAAATATAAAAAAAAAAAGTTTATACATCGGATGGCACTTGGATGGACAACAGCAAATTGCACTAAGTATGTGCTGTGTACAGATAAGTTTGTTTATGGACATTATGGTAAAAAATATGTAAATGTATTTCATTCAATTTAAAGGCATTATTCTTTACTATAGTAATTAACAACTAAAGTCAGTATTTATTTTATTACATTTTCAAATTAGTCCATGCTATAAGCCACCTTAGTTCCAGTTATATCAGATGAAAATGCATTTTTCTATTGCTTTTCATTGAAAGTGGCTTATTTTTGTGGCTACATTTTGGTTTTATTAAACGGTTTTATTCCATACATTTATTTTGTGATGTGTTTTGGGGGACTGGGGTATAGGGGTCAAGATTTATTTGTGGCCAGTGAGTCATACATGGCACTCCAGTTCCCTGACAGGTTGCCAATGGAATTTAAGGATATGTCAAATTTCCCTAAGGTTTTACCATTTTTTTTTCTTATATATATTGAGGGCACTGTATATAAAATTTACATCATGTTATTGACAGCACATGAAGAATTCATTGCAAATGTTTTAAATTTCTTTGAACTAACAAGAAAGTTTTGGCTCAGTGTGTTATACATTTAGAAAAAAATATTTATCCTGCTAGGTCTTTGGCATAAAATAATTCATTTCAATAGATAGTTTCAGTATTGTGTTTGGTAATGAATTGTGTTATTGTGACTAGTCTATTTTTAGTTAAAGAGCAAAACTACAAATTATTGAAGTTTGAGATTATAAAATGTGTTTAAATTGTTTCTTGTTCCGAAGTATTTGCAAAGGAATGCTCACAACTTGTACTATAGTACTTGCATAATACACATTTATTCAACCCCAGCATTATGATTTATAATAGCTACAACAACAGATCCAAAAGTGGCTAGGTCAACTTTGCATCTACAGATTATTGCATTGTTTGTTCATACGGAAATTGTGGAAGTCAGAAAGATTCATCATCAGTTCAGTTCATAAATATAATAGACTCTTGGTACCATTATTAAAAACTGAAAACAAACAAACAAACAAAAAACCAAATATATTAGTCAAAAGGCTCAAGGTCAGTGTAAAATGTGTAAGATTGCTACTCTCAAAATATTTCTTGAAAGATAAATATTGAGAAAATCAACTGACTGTGATATAATGCACTAAAAATATACAAATGTGATTTGTGTATTTATTATTTTAAACAAGTAGTTGTGTCGTCATTTATGATGCACTCACTGTAATTACCAGTAAACACTGAATTTAACCTGCATTAAATGGCTGTAGCTGTATGAGCAGATAGAGGTGAGGGAAAAATACAGGTAATAATGGAACATACATAGTATACAAAAATTAGGTAAAAGGCAAATCGGCATGTTCAATAAAAAAGTAAATGCCTAAAAACAATTCCTGTCAATTTCCTATTAGCTCTACTAATTTCCATTTTAGTAAATCACCACAGATAAGTCACATTTTAGTGAAATGCTTGAAAGTTAAAAGCATGTGAATTTTGAGTGGAACAATTCACCATATTTTGTGCGTAAAACAAAGTTTCATGCAAAATATTTACATAAAACTGACAATGATATTCGCTAAATAATATCTTAAGTTTAAACATAAATCATGTTCCTTCTATTGGGAAATGAATTGCCCCGAGACAGTGTTTATTATAACACCGACTGCATAATGTTAAATTTTAGTTCATTCAAGTTCATTTTTAGAACTTTAAACTAATAATATCAATGTCCATTCAATTTATCTAGTTACTTGAATTTAATATATATATATAAATATTTTTTACACTGACTTATAAAAGGTGACTGGCAATAAATAATGTAAAAACTTTACTGGTTTGACCTCAAGTTAATACAATACAATATATAAAAACAGATATTATGGCTAATGACTTTAGGATTCTTCTTTTCATTCTGTTCGCTGTTAATTGTTTATAGTTCTGAACATTGAACAGCTACGGGCAATAGATAAAGGCAGTGCCATTTATTTTTAAACTGATACCACAGAGTTTTGTGAAAGGCCATTAGGTTGGTAATTTCGGCTTTTGGGTAATCGTATGACATTATGCTGTTACTGACTTAATGAAGAAAAAGCTGTATAAAAGTGCAGAGCAACTGCCCTGCATGCTGTTGTAGCACTGCTCAGTGTATAATAAAAAAGTACAAAAACTGCAAAACAAAGAGTTTTTGTTTACATAAATAAAAGTACTTGAAAGTGAAAGTGAAATGACCCTAGTACCATGTCACCAATTCTACTACTGTAACACATACTAAACCATTTCCTAGCAATTGAAACAAAAGGTACATTCTGTTTCTAAGGCATTTAGCTAAAGAGAAGTTTTACTGACGTTTTCCCTTTCTTTGACAAGTATCACTCTTTCAGCCATGGATGTGCTGCTATTGAGGCTTTACTGCGGTCTCCGTAGTCATACAGCAACTCCTCCCCTTCGTCAATGTTTCGTGAGGCAACAAGAATGAGATGAGGAACACCATTGATGTCATGGAGTTTAGTTTGGCAGTTTCCATTTTTACTGTGATTTATCAACCTACCCATCCGACCAGTCTCTTTTGTGGCATCCACACTGTTGTTAAAAAAAAGAAAAAAACATTGTGTGGACTTCAAATGTACAGCTGCTGTTTTGAAGTTTAATTGACTTAATGCTGCATTTATGTCTAGCTAACAGAGTTAGGGCATTCAACATACCAGTATGTCTTGCATAAGTACTGGAAGTAATACATGTAGCAGCCAGTTGCCGGATTTTGTGCATATTCTGCCTCCCTCTTTTTGGCATCAGTTATCTGTAACAAATCGCCATGGTACTCAACCACATATTCTCCTTTCAGGAAACTTCTAGTTGCAAATACTGCACGGCCCTTTCCTTCGATTTGCTGCACCTTAAAAAACATGTGGGTTAGGCTTCATGATGAATCATGATCTGTTTATGTGAAGCATCAAGAGTGTAGAAAGAAGCAAACACTATACATATTCTACAGTCTATAGAAGCAACTCAAACTTAAAAATACATTAAATTGAAAAGTGAAGCAGCTACCTCCATTCCTTCCTCTATTCCATTTATGATGAGTTCATCGATGTGTTTTTTATGTTCACACTATTAACAAAGTAAACAGGTCTTAACATAGATACATGGTAAATGAACAGGCCTTCTGAAATATTTTGTCACCTGGAGCTCTGTTTTACTTTTTCTTGAGCTTCTTCTTATTGGATAGTAGTCCGTAACCTTTCGATTCTGTGAATTCTTCCTGGGTGCACTGCAGAAAGAAACTATTAAATGGAATAGATTCTTCTAGCTCAGTATTAATTTAATTTGTTAATATTATTATTTATACAAATTATGCCATGAAATATTCACTATATTACTGAAGTAATTTAAACATGCAAATATATCAAACCATAGATGTCTGTAAATTAAGTTATGTATAAAAATAAGAAATAACAAAAAAAACAAAAAATCATACAATACAACCATAAAAACAGTTTGTTGGTATTAATGTTTAAAGACCCTTTTTGTATAAAAAGACAAAAGCACTGGATTTTTGGCCCACACGGTCACTCTTTTTTCCATAGGTTTTTGGTAAGATTCAAGTGAATCTTATCTTGCTTGGGTTATTCTAGCGACTTGGTTTTATTTCACACACAATTCACATTAGAATTTCTCATGCTTGGTATTTTTGAAGAGCCCCACAAGAGCACCAAGCTGAATTTTGGTGATGGTGTTGTTGGGGTGATGTTTAGTGGCATCCATACTAAATACTTTACATTTACATAGATTTTGATCTAATTTGACCAAAATATTGTTTCCCAGCATTTTACAATCTGATCATAATGTTGCTCAACAACCCTTAAATGAACTTCAATTTTTTTCCAATAATGGAGTAATGAATGTGCACAAAGACTTTTATATTGTTTTCTTTGAAACAATATATCTGATTTACAGATTTTTTTACAGTTAATCCCTGGCTCTTGGACAACTTTTTTGTCTATTTTATTTTCTCCTCAGTCAGAAATTTTGCAGGAAGCAGCTGATCATAATCGCTTCTATGGCAAATTATTCAATTCTTTACGCTTCTGGATTATAGTCTCAACATTGCTCTCTGGACTTCTCAGAAATTTCAAAAATGCTTCTGTGACCAATGCAGGTAGATTTTAGGTGGTGTTTTAGCTTTCCATGTGTTTTTGCACCTACATTTTCCACGTCATTTCAAATTACTGCACATAAAATATTGTAAGACATATGTTATTATTTCTATGTGTGGATTACTTGAGCAGTTACCAATATTCAATAGCACCTTTAGAAATAAAAAAGGATAATGCAGCTAATACCATTTTAATGGGTACCTTTTCAGTGCTGATCTTCTTTCTTTGTTGTAAACTCTTCGTTTTTGGTGTTTGCCCTGAGGGTTTATATTATTGTTGTTGTTGCTGTTGGTATAAAAAAAACTGTGAGACAAGGCTGTTACAGCGGAAGGGGGATGAGGGCAACTCAACACATCTTGTTGCCGCTGTATTGAACAATTGCTGCTTTCTGTCAGGTCTGAGCTCAAGTCTTTTGCTGCCATGGTAAAAGGTTTTGGTCCTCTACCTGTAAGAAGTAAACAAGTACAGCTTCAATTATACATTTCCATGAATTGTTATTATAAAATAACAAGTGCTACTTACTTTCTTTAATTTCCTGGGAGTGTAATGAAACTTGTATATCCTTATTGATCTTTTTTTCATCATGAACTAATAGAGTCTGAGTGTGGCCTATCACTGTGATGGAATGGCTGTTACGAACAACTTCCTGTAATGACATACAAGCAAAAGCTATTAAAATCTGAAATGTGGTGTATTAAAATGCAAACTGGTATGGTGTGGTTTTTTTTGGTTTTGTTGTTTCGCACACATTTGGGAACACCACAGACACTGTGTCAGTCAGCTTAATAAACTCCTCAAAAATGGTACAATATCCCAAAATCGTACTGAGGCTTGTCCATATAAATCCAGACTGTTCCTACGGCTCTGGAAAGTCTGAGGTCTGATCTCCAACCTGGCAGCATTTCCCAAAGGTGAGTATTTATTACGAATTCTTTCATCCTCCAGGCAGTCCTCTGACCACAAAAACACAGGGCATTGTGGGGGCATCAGAAGGAACCCAAGACTTACTATAATACCAGCACAGGGTCTTCCAACAGGTTGAGGATTTAATTCCATGTCATGGCAGTCAGGGTGTCCACCCTTTCATGTGACTGTCCCATTCCTCACTCACCACAAAACTAAATATGCTCAAGGATGTAACCTGCAACTGACTATGTCAGACCCTTACCATAACATGACATGTGCAAGATGAACCAGCTGCTTAGGCCCCCCTGAAAGCTAGGGCCGGCCCTGGCCCAACAGTGATATGGAGTGTAGCCCCACCCAATACCAAACTGGTAAATAAAAACACAACAAAACACAACAACAACAAATATATCCTGCGTTCCAGTCGCAACTCGAATCTCGGAATGACAGACCCCCATTAAAGGATCGTCCTTTAAAGATATTGAACAGTATTATCCCCCGTTTAAGTTGATTGACGGAAAACAGGATTAAAGTTGTAAAGTAACGTATCCATCATGTAGCCAAAATTAAAAAAATAAAAATATAACTGTAAGTGTGTGTATATGATATGTATGGCTGTGTAGATTAGCCAATGTTAGCAAGTACACACATTATAAAATTTGCTGACAACATTGTTTTTTGTAATCACAGTTAAAGGGAAAATACGTTATCAAAGCTTGATTTTAAAAACTTATCGTCGTTGTCTTTTATTAAATAATCTACGCAACTTTACTTATGAAAGCGATACATATACATACAGGAAAACTTACCCCATTCATGTCCTACTTGTTTTGTAGCTCCTCTAGTCTAGCTTTGCAGTATAAAAATAAATAAAATATAAAATTATAATCAAACTAGGCAGAATAACCTTGATTCGTCCATGTATAATTGTCTTTTTAAGTATGCCCTCGAGAACCCCAGTCCTGCTTTTGTGTCTCAAATTTAAGCAGATAAATCGGCACAACAGCTTGCGCCGTCTCTCTCCGCCATTTTTGCACGAGTCTACGCCAAACTCGAGGAAAACTACACCCCCTTCTGGTCACGGTCACTCACACCTTTTTTGTCAAAATCTTCTGCAATACAACTCTAGTAGTTGAGAGTTTATGAACCACATATTAAAGCGGTAATTGCAAATCGTTGTCTGCTTGTGGTCTACTTAAATGTACAAATCATATTACTACTACTACTGTAAAATGTTCAACTCTCCAAATGTTTACAAAGAAGTTAAAATCTGCCGGCTGAAAAGATACTTGCACTTTCGCACAGTTGCAAATGTGACAGTGGGTTGATTCATTGCCACACAGAAAATGACCAACTATGTCTGAATGTAAACATTCGGGATATAAATAAAATATTTTCACAAAAAAAGTGTCACAAGAGGTTGGCGTTCAGGTCAAATGTTCAGCTCTCTTATGGGGGATAAGTAAACTGTTTCCACTCTGTTCCACAAATAGCACACGCGGTACAGACAAAGTTTTGTCATAAAAAACAAAGCAAAACAAAAAGCCCTCCTCAACAGAAGGCAACAAAAATTACGAATAAGTCCTGCGTGCGTCACTTCCTGCCTAGCCCTCGTTGTGTCACGTGACGGAGCATTAGCTCGCTGACTCTGCTATGTTAGTCGTATGTCATAGGGTAGATAAAATGCTAAAAAACTCGCTGTTGTTTGTTTATTGTCGTCGACGGATGCAGTTTAACCGACAGAAGATACCTTTCCTCCGACTTCTGACAGAGTGGTGGACTGCGAAACCAGCAGCTTTCGGCCTACTCGTCACGTGACCAACATGCGGCGGAGCGTTTGATAAAAGATGGCGTGAGCTGAGCGCGTTGGTGTGAAGAGGACAACAAACCGTGACAGCACCTCTCAAAGCGACCTGCTGTAACCACCCCTGTCTGTGGTGAGTAGATTTCAGAAAGCGTAATTCTCGACAATCACATAGATCTCCCACGAATATAACTTAGAAGCGTCTTAAATTCCCATAATTGAAGCGTTTTTAATGTTTGTGTTCGAGGATATCGTAGCTTAGCGCTAGCTTCGTTCTAGAGACTTGCTAACGTTTGCTATCAACGGCAATGACACAGTAAATAAAGTAACTCAAGTATTTTATTTCAACTGGGCAATTTAAATGTAATATCGTGATCCTCTCTATTTCTTTAACAGTGTGTGTGATAAATATATATATATATATATATATATATATTTTTTTTTTTCTTTTTTTTTTATGTAACGTTAAGTGTTGCACCACATCTAAGTTTGTTAACGGAATCATTGACAGCTTTGACTTGAATTGTGTGATGATCAATCATTACAGATAATAACGCATAAGTAGCTAGAGTGATAATGCTGCAACGACACATAATCTATATTCTCCAAGGTAAATTATTACTGTGCAACATATTTGCTACAAAATACAAAAGGGTCTTTTTCTGTTGCGAAACACAATATGTGCCCTTCTGTTTATGCATGACAGGCACCACTTAACTGTTAATAAGGAAAAGTTATGTGTGGTTGTTTAATGTTTGTTTTTATTATGTACGTGCCTTTGTTGATGTCAGCCTAGTAGAAAGCTACGTCTGGGCGAAGCAACCAGGAAGTGAACACGCCAAGAGTCTTTAACACGTGCCCTGTTACGGGTCACTTTGAAAGGCCTCACTAACAGGAGCGGCAGAATTAAAAACCACTGTATGTCAGTGGTAAAATTACAAAAGTTATTCGTAACGTTAGTATATTGGAAGTCCACCACAGACTGTTTATATTAACGGCAATCGTGGATCGGTATAATGGGATCAACCTTCATTAACTGAGTTGCACTGCATTAAAATATCGCTGGATTGCACAGAGGACTAGTAATGTTTGTGACTCTTCATTATCCATTTTAGCTATTGTATAGTCATACTAAACCAAAGTCAGAAGTATTGAGGAGCCGAGTTTGTTGTCAGTCTCTGCATTGTTTGAATTTATGCGTGGTTTGTAGTTTTTACAAAGTCAAGGGTGTGATATCGAGTGTATTATGGGGTTATAACAGATTATTTTATGTTTTAACTGCACTTTTAAAAACATTAATTTGCTATATTTTCTCTGATTGCAGATGGATCCTGGGCAGGATTTGCTTCTCGCAGCTCTCAGTGAGAGTGGCATTTGTCCAAATGATATAGGGTTGTTTGATGTTGACTCCCAAGATGCTGGACAGCCATCTAATGCTCAACAAGTAGGTTATTTATTTACTTATTTTATCATCGTTTGTGTGTCATTTTGGTCTAATGGGATTTACCATTCTTAGTCTATCTCTATCAATGCCCTGGATGTTGGTTTGGGAACACAGCCTTTGGAGGTCTGTCATCCTGAGAACCCATCACCAATCCCGGTTGTTTCAATCAGGGTAAGAAAAGCATAGTTTTCAGTTTTTAGTTGGGTTGGAACTTGGAAAAATCCCCAGTGTGTTCTTTAGTCCATAACACCACTTGACTTTTTTGTCTCTTTGCTGAGTTTTGAAATTGGTTGAGATTCTTAAACATATTTTGTTTCTCCTTAATGGATTCGTTCAAAATCTGCATGTACTGCTGCATTTTAGTTGTCCTTGGAGATCAGATTTTCTGAGGTCCAGCTTTGTAAATTTTTGGTCTTGGAATAGCTACCTGGAAATTTGGCTAAAATTTCAGAACTCTTAGAAAACCCACCAGAGCACCTGGTAAAATCTGTATCCGGCACTTTCAAGTTTGATAGTACTTGTTATTGTTCTTAACTTGCACACTACTATCCACCTGCTGATTTTTGGACCAACTTCAGCACAGCAGGTGAGCCTAGTTATAAAATACAGATCTGTTATGCTAATATTGCCATAACAAGCTAATGACAACAAAAATGAAACATTTTCTCAGGTGTATAAATTTACAGACAATGTTCAGGTTAATAAACTTCACTGGGTCCACATTCTGTCATTGTTCCCAGTTTTTACTACTAGAATCACATCACTGTACATAACTGTGCATAGTTTTTTCTCACCTTAATATTCAGAAAAAGTAATTCTGAGGACTGATCTCAGAGGACAACTGGAACTCAGCATTTATGTTTAGAATGGTTTGTAAGTTTGGTTAAATTAAATTTACTGCAGCTCTGCTTTCTTTGTTGCTGTAGAAACCTCAGCCATCAACAACCACATTTGTCTTAAATCAGCTAAATCAGCTGCCATCTCTAGGAGCTGTTGCGACAAAACACTCCATTTCAAATCCTATCAAACACACTATAACTGTGACAAAGGTGGTTCATGTTGCCAATTCAGCACTACGAGGTTCATCTACATCATCTGCAAGTGTTTCACCACTGACCACAGTGCCTTCTAACAGAGAGCAGGTTTGTCCTCATAAATCTCTATTTGGGGAAATGCTGTGCAAGTAAATTAATTTTTTTTTCTCTCAGATTCAGTTAAAAGACCTCCTTAGAGCAGGGAATGTGAAAAGCACACACTTGAAAGGTAACAGTTTAATGGAGCTTATGAAACTCAAACCTCCACCTGACATCGCTCCACCTGTGGCAACTGCAACCTCTGCTGGAAGTGAGTTTATTATGACTAATCAACTTGAACGGCTACAAAATGTCACACTGCGGTAACATTGGTTCAATAGCACATTTGTCCACCAACTGGCTGTTTGAATCCTGCTCGTACCAGGGCTTACTGTTGTGTCATTTAGCAAAACACTTTACCCAGTATGCTAGTATGCATGGGTAGTGTTCATAGGGGGTGAAGAAGCAGATTGGCAGCCTTACTTGGCCAGTCTATCCCAGAATAAAGCTTTGTGAACCCATTTGATTTTCCCAGAGTAGCTGTAAATTTTAATTTCAACCTGTGCATGAATATCCTTGCCTGACAAGTGCTGGCTATATGCTATGTGTAAATCTAATACTGGATTTATAATGTAGAAAAAAGATTTTATCCTGTATTATTTTAATCTGTAGTTTAATTTTCAACATTGCCTCTAAGGACTATTAAAACTGCCAATTCTACCATACTTCTTTCCCTAATAATAGTGCGATGCATAGCTGTATCTATATTATATTATTACTTTTTAATTTTTATATATATATTTTATATATAATAATAATAATAATAATATTTTTTTAGATGAAATGAACAACGGAATTAAGAAAGAATTAATGAATAAAGACACCCCCAGAATCTGGGTTAATGACGAGTCCAGAGTACCATCTTTTCATCTAGTAAGTATTTTAAAATATAATTTTTGTTTTAAAGCCAGGTGTCTTTTACATATGCCATCACTGTTTATAGAGACCTCCTGGTTTGAAAGAAGATGATGAACCAGAGGAGGAAGATGAAGAAGAGTTGGGTCATGCAGAGACTTATGCTGAATACATGCCAATGAAATGTAAGAGATACTAGTTCAATTGGAGCAATTGACAATTTTTCTTTTCTCATCAAAAACAATTTAATGGATTTTAATATTGGTTTTATGAATATAAACAATGCAGACCTTTTAATTTGTCCCATTTTAACAATAAAACAATCAAATTTATTCCTTCATAATCTGGAAAAATGCTTTTACTACCACAGTATTGACCGCTACACCTCAATCATTGCTTTTTCTTTAAAATGGTTCTTTTTTTTTTTTTTCCTTCAGTAAAAGTTGGTCTGAGACATCCAGATCCTGTGGTAGAAACTAGTTCCCTGTCAAGTGTCAGCCCTCCAGATGTGTGGTACAGGCTTTCAATCCCAGAAGAAGTCATTGATAGAGGCTGTCTGTCAGCTTTACAACTGGAAGCCATCACATATGCAGCACAGGTAAAATCCTGCTTGTGTAATAGTTTTTAACTAACCTGCTGTACCATGTACACCAACTTGTGCCTGTGCTTCAGCAACATGAAACATTTCTTCCCAATGGCGAACGAGCTGCTTATTTGATTGGGGATGGAGCAGGTGTAGGAAAAGGTCGGACCATAGCAGGAATCATCTATGAAAATTACCTTTTAGGCAGGAAGCGCTCTCTTTGGTAAATATCCAAATTGCTATGAACATCCTTTATTAAGATGCCAAAGAGTCTCCTGCATGTCTCCTTGTTGTCTTTAGGTTTAGTGTTTCAAATGACTTAAAATATGATGCTGAAAGAGATTTAAGGGATATTGGTGCTAAGAATATTCAGGTCCATTCACTAAACAAGGTAATGAATAAATCAGTCTTACATTATGTAGCGCATAGATGTCTCACATTTACAGTATTCTATCATTTTCAGTTTAAATATGGGAAAATCTCCTCTAAACACAATGGAAGTGTTAAGAAAGGTGTAATCTTTGCAACTTACTCGTCCTTGATTGGAGAAAGTCAATCAGGAGGAAAATACAAGACACGATTTGACCAGCTTCTTCACTGGTGTGGGGAAGATTTTGATGGAGTCGTATCCTTTTATAAACATTATCCAGCAGATTTGGCCCATGTGGCAAAAACATGGTTTAACATCTAGAGACACTGATTGCCTTAATTCAGTTCAAAGATTGTTTATGATGAATGTCACAAAGCCAAAAATGTGTGTCCAATTGGATCATCTAAACCCACTAAAACCGGACTGGCTGTGCTTGAGCTGCAAAACAAACTTCCCAAAGCTCGAGTTGTTTATGCTAGTGCAACAGGTGAGATCTTTCTTTGTGTCACATGCCAGATTTATTTGAAGAAACTACTTAAAGACTGTGTTTATTATTTAGGTGCTTCTGAACCAAGGAACATGGCTTATATGAATCGTCTAGGCATCTGGGGACATAAAACACCTTTTAAAGAATTTGGTAACTTCATCCAGGCTGTGGAACGCAGGTTTGTTAAATTTTCTTCGTGCATACTTAACAAATGTAAATGTAACAACATATTTATCCCCCCCATCCCCCTCCTCCAGAGGTGTGGGTGCAATGGAAATTGTGGCAATGGATATGAAACTCAGAGGGATGTACATTGCACGACAGCTCAGCTTCACAGGTGTAACATTTAAAATAGAGGAGGTTCCACTGAGTCCAAAATACATCAAAATGTATAACAAGTCTGTCAAACTGGTAAGTATGTTCTTCTCAGTTGTTAAGTTGACGTCATTATGTTTTTCTTTCTTTTATTTTTTTTTGTTTCTTTTATGCTAGTGGGTAAGCGCACGTGAAAAGTTTCAACAAGCAGCTAATCTGATGGATGCAGAGCAACGCATGAAAAAGTCCATGTGGGGCCAGTTTTGGTCTGCTCACCAGAGGTTCTTCAAATATTTGTGCATTGCCTCTAAAGTTCGTAGAGTGGTGCAACTTGCTAGAGAAGAGGTTCAGAATGGAAAGGTGAGACATATCTTTTGAGGTGTTCTTAACATCAATAAAGCTTGTAGATGTACGGCTTTTTGCAAATGCATTGCGCATTGGTCCGAGGCTTAAACATTGTTTCTGGTAGTGTGTGGTGATTGGCCTTCAGTCTACTGGAGAAGCAAGAACACTAGAGGCATTGGAAGAAGGAGGAGGAGAGCTTAATGATTTTGTCTCAACTGCAAAGTAAGGCTCTGCTTGCAGACTTGTTGAAGGGATCATCAGCGAAACATCACATTGGAATTTTATTCTAATGTATTTGTTGCAGAGGTGTACTTCAGTCTCTCATTGAAAAGCATTTTCCAGCACCTGATAGACAGAAACTTTACAGTCTGCTTGGAATAGACATCCCTGGAAATAAAATGTCAACATCGGGCAACAGCGCCACTGTGTCTGAACAAAAGGGCAAGAAAAGAAAAGGTAGAAATGCTAAACTAATAAATCTGAGATGTTCTAGATTTAAAAGCTACTTCAAAACAAATATTGCTTTCTCAGCTACAGAACCAAAGAAGCCAAAAAAGAAACCTCGCAAACATGGCGGTCTTTCGGGCACTAGCTCAGATGAGAGCCAGTCTGAAACTTCTGACAAAGAGTCTGAGAAAGAGGCAGATAGTGATGACAGCTTTAAGTCTGTCAGCTCTGCTGATGATGATGATTTTAACCCTTTCAGAGAAGAGTCTGATGATGATGACGAGGATGGTGAGAACATTGATAAGCCTCTGAGTATAAAAATGTATGAATGCCACATCTAATACAAAATTCTATGCTTAGATCCATGGTTAATCAGAAAAGAACCCAAAAAAGGGAAGGAGAAGAAGAAGAGGAAAAAGAGGAGGAAAAGTGTTGATCCAGACTCTATTCAGAGTGCCTTGTTGGCCTCTGGGCTGGGTTCTACTAGACCTGCTTTCACCTCTGTGAATACACCCAGTATTCCTGCACCAGGTTAGTGTCTAGTAACCTGTATTGTGCCAACAGGAGTTCACACAGGGCAACAGCTCCCTTTTGGTAGAAATTGTTGTTTTGGTCTGAGTAACCTTAAGATAGTAAATTATGTAGGGCAATACAAACATTTACTGCTGTAGGAGTATCGTATTACTAAGCAATTACTGATGAGGCCATGATTACTTTGTTATGTTACAACACTGTTTGACACAAACTACCATTTATGGACTGTTTATTTGCCTATTTGAAGCAAAGCCAGAAAGCCATGACCACTGCCTGACCAGTCAAGATTCTGTGGAACTGGCCCAAAAGATGAAGAAGGATCTGCTGGAACAGTTGGAGGAGCTATCAGAGGACTTGCCCCCCAACACGTTGGATGAGTTAATTGATGAACTTGGGGGCCCTGAGAATGTTGCTGAGGTATGAATGGTGCATACAGAAAATGTGTTCTTGATGATCAACCTTTTATGGTTAACACCTGCCTCATACACATACTGACATAGAAATTAAATACCTTTTAATTGCACATGCACGTGAACACGCATGACTTCACCCCACAAGCCCTGCACACGTGCGCCGATGCCACCCACACAAGGAAAACACGAAACAAAGTCCACTCCAAAACATGTGGCAAATACGCGCCCACCCCTGACAAGGACAGCGACAGAGGCCCCACAGCCTCTCTCCACTGGGCGCCACCACCACATCCACAAACCCATGGAGGAGCGCGCACCGCAGCAGGATGCATATCGGTCCCATTGCTCAGTCCACACCCCATGCCGCTGGACCCACCCTCTTCGCCAAAAGCGCCAGCTCCGCGGCCCGGCTGGGCAGGTGTGAGCACGGGCCACAAAACCCCAGGCAACCGCACCCGATCACGGCATGGCCCAAAGGTCCCAGTGCGAGTGCGCTCCTAATGGAGCAGGGGCTGGGGCAGACAAACACAATGGCATGAACTGGAGATTACTGGACGTTCCTCAGTAATGAGAACTACCTTGGGGACACAGCACATTATTTCACTCCACAGTGGGAACTTCAGTTGTTTTGACTGTTGTGAGGACAGAAGAGAAGCACTTCATGAAAGTGGAACATGAGTGGAACATGGGGTTTGCAATAAAAACACATTAGCACAAAGAAAACCTATCCACTTTTCTAGGTTGATAAGGGTATTAAAAATTACATACAGTAAACCACAATACAGTTGTGGTGCCTTACACCACTGGATGGCGCTAACTGTATATTTTCTAGTGCACAATACTTATCTATTTAATGATACTTATCTATTTAATGATTTTTATTTTAGATGACTGGCCGCAAAGGCCGTGTGGTAAGCAACGATGATGGAAGCATCACTTATGAGTCTCGTTCAGAGCTGGACGTTCCTGTAGAAATCCTCAATCTGACAGAAAAGCAAAGATTTATGGATGGAGAGAAGGTAAAAAAAAACAGTAATTGGGGGTGGATGACTTAAAGTGACAATATTTTAATACAAACTTTGTTACTTTCAGAACATAGCCATCATCTCTGAAGCTGCCAGCTCAGGTATATCTCTGCAAGCTGACCGCCGCGTGCAAAACCAACGGCGGAGAGTGCACATGACACTGGAACTGCCATGGAGTGCAGACAGAGCTATACAGCAGTTTGGTAAGTGAACTCTGTTTGGTTATAAGCCATTGGTGGTTTGACTGGTCTATGGTAGCCAAAATTCATATTAGTCAAGTTAGTGTTTTGTTTATTATGAAGGTCTATATTGCCAACAAGTGAGAGAAGGTCTGCATTAGTTGGAGTGTTGTTATTACAGCTAAATTCTCCTTTTGTGTAGTTCTGGCGAGAACTCTCATGAATTTATGGTCAGATCCTTGGTGAGCATCATGAATTTCCAGTATTTATTGACTAATTAATGCTTGTGACATCTTTATTCATAGGATTCAGGTTACATTTAGTAACTATTGTTACACCACAACAGCACTGACCTATATTTAGCAGTAGCTAAATGGCTTAATTGACAGCCTGATTGGTGAAATAAAACAACTAATTTAGGTAGCTGAGTGGTTCAAACAGCAGAAGGTAGCATAAATGTGCGCTGTGTGCACAATTATTAGGCAAGTGTGTATATTTTGACCATATCATGATTTTTTTGCATATTCACCAACTCCAAGCTGTGTAAACTTGAATTCATATTGGATTTAAGCATATCAAGTGATGTGTATTTGTCTGAAGGTGTGTGCGTGTGCGTGTGCGTGTGCGTGTGGGGGGGTGTGTGTGTGTGTGGGGGGGGGGGTGAGAAACACAAATGTATGTGTATATTTGGAATAGCAATGCAAATTCTCTTATTTTTGTTGTTCACTGAAGACATTTTGGTTCAAGAGCAAAAGATGAGTATAAGACAAGAGGACAGAACGTCAGCTTTTATTCCCTGGTATTTACATCTAGATGTGTTAAACAAGTCAGGACATACCAACCTTTGTTTAAACCCACCCATTTTTCAAGTGAGCAAAACTATTGGAACATGTGACTGACACGGTGTTTCTCGCTGACTAGGTGTTGCCTTTAAGGTTTGTTGTTCAAGCATTAAATAGCTCTGCATGACTAATCTACGTCTTGGCTGCAAGACTGCATTTCTTGTTAAAGAGCATAAACCAAAATGAAGAACAGAGAGCTGTCTGTGGGAGAAAAGCATGCCATTTTGAAACTGAGAAAAAAAGGAAAATCAGAGCCATTGGACTTAGCAAGCCACAACAATTTGGAATATCCTGCCAATGAAAGAAACTACTGGTGTTCTGAGTAACAGACGTCGAACAGGTTGGCCAAGGAAAACAACAGTAGTTGATCACAGAAATATTGTGTGAGCTGTGAAGAAAAACCCTGAAACAACAGTAAGTCAAACCACCAATGACCTCCACAGTGCAGGGGTGGAGGTGTCACAATCCACTGTTTGAAGAAGACTCCGAGAGCAGAAGTATAGAGGCCATACCACAAGATGCAAACCACTCATCAGCAGTAAGAATCGGAAGGCCAGATTGGAATTTGCAGAGTACAGAGATGAGCCGCACAAGTTTTAGAACACAATCCTATGGACTGATGAGACCAAGATTAATCTCTACCAAAGTGATGGAAAGGCCAAAAGTGTGGAAGAAGAAAGGAACTGCTCATAATCTGAAGCACACAAGCTCATCTGTGAAGCATGGTGGAGGTAATGTCATGGCTTGGGCGTGCATGGCCGCTTCTGGATTCCTTTTTATTGATGATGTAACTGATGATGGTAGCAGCAGAATGAATTCAGAAGCGTACAGAAATATTTTGTCTGCCAATGTACAGAGAATCCAAACATCCAAACTAATTGAGAGGAATTTTATCATGTAGCAGACAATGACCCTAAGCACTGCCAAAAAAACAAAGGACTTCATAAGGGGAAAAAAGTGGAAGGTTTTAGACTGGCCAAGTCAGTCACCTGACCTTAACCCGATAGAACATGCATTTAACCTCCTGAAGAGGAGACTGAAGGGAGAAACCCTCCGAAACAAACAAGAACTGAAGGAAGCTGCGGTAAAAGCCTGAATAGCATCATAAATGAAGACTGCAACAGTTTGGTGACGTCGATGGGTCGCAGGCTTGAGGCAGTTATTGCAAGCAAGGGTTTTGCCACCAAATATTAAATTTTATTTACTTAAAGACTTACTTTTACATTTTTCCTTTACTTTTGCCCACCTAAAAATGCTGTGGTGTAATACAAACAGTGATATGTCCTAAGTTGTCACACATCTAAATGTAAAATACCTTGAAATTAAAGCTGACATTCTGAACTCTTGGGCTGAAGATCAAAAGAAGAGTATGAGACAAATGTCTTCAGTGAACAACAAAAATATGGGAATTTGCCTTGCTGTTCCAATACTTTTGGAAGGGACTGTAATTCTGCACATTAATATTTGCCCAATAATTGTGCACACAGATTTTCTCCTAAGAAAGAAAAAACTTCACTTTGAGGTTTATTAACGTTTTGGATTGACCAAGAGCACTGTAGTTGTTCAATTATAAAATTAATCCTCATAATAATCCTAATAATTATGCACACGTGTGAACAAATATCTACAATATACATTTGTAAGTTAGCAACAGTTTAAAACATCAAAAATACTTAACACCCGTCACACACACTCCTCTAGGCTTAATGAAGCCTGACCCATAGATAGCCCGGGATGGTGACATCAAATTTTCTGTTAGCCTAATGTTAAACCAATGGAGATTTTAAGATGCTAAATACTGAACTTGGTGTTCAATCGGACATTTTTTGATGTTCCTTCCTGAACTCTATGGAAGAGTGAGTGGGGAAAAATTATCTATCTTTGAGCAAGAAGCTACAATAATTATTAGACAATATCATCATAATGGAATAACGTCATAGGGAACGAATCCTGATTTGTTATTTGTTTTTATTGCCCAGCCTTATTTCAAACCTTCCTCTAAATGTTCACTGTTTTTTCTTTTCAGGACGGACTCATAGATCAAACCAAGTCACAGCTCCTGAATACGTTTTCCTCATATCAGAACTCGCTGGAGAGCAGAGATTTGCGTCCATCGTTGCCAAAAGACTGGAAAGCTTGGTAGGGGCAAATTGGTTTCAGTTTTCAGTGAAGTATTCAAATGTATATATATTTTTTTAATTCTAAATGTGTTTTGTTTTTTTTAAATCAGGGTGCACTTACTCATGGAGACAGAAGAGCAACGGAAACTAGAGATCTCAGCAGATTTAATTTTGATAACAAGGTTGGCACTTATAACCCTGTTTATTGTTTGTCCTAAATATTATTCCTTTTATAATTTTAATTTTGATAACAGTATGGCAGAAATGCTCTGGAGATTGTGATGAAGTCAATTGTGAAGCTTGATGCTCCATTGGTGTCTCCCCCTGCAGATTTTAAAGGGGATTTTTTTAAAGGTACAACTCATTGACTCATTGTTTTTACATGTGTTTTAAATTTGTTTCCTATTCAAACTTTTGTATTTTTCCTCAAGAAATTCAGAGTGGTTTAATTGGCGTGGGTCTAATAAGTCTAGAGGACAGGTCTGGAGGATTGTCTCTTGACAAAGGTAAGAACCTGATCATTTTGATGGAAGCATACATGTATAAAGCAGTGATTTATATACTTCATTATAGACTACAACAACATTGGCAAGTTCCTGAATCGAATTTTGGGCATGGAAGTTCAGCAGCAAAATGCATTGTTCCAATATTTCTCTGATACTTTGGCAGCTGTTATTCAGGAAGCCAAGAAGAATGGGAGATATGACATGGGTATTCTTGGTAAGAGTCTGACATTGATTGCATTCACTTTTGATATTTATTTTAAAAAAAAATAATAATAATTTGCAAATCTCTCCTGTTAGACCTTGGCTCCGGTGATGAGAAAGTTAAGAAGGTTGAATCCAAGAAGTTCTTAACACCAGGCTACACAACATCAGGACATGTTGAACTGTTCACTGTATGTGATGTCTACTTATGAAATGCTAGAATTTGAATTCTACTTATGCCTTCCTCTTTTTACAGGTCAGTGTTGAAAGGGGTATGTCATGGGAAGATGCTACCCATGCATGGGCAGAACAAAGTGGACCAGATGATGGTTTTTATGTCCAGGTATAGAATTGGATGGGTTATTTCTTCAAACATTTTTTCATGTTAGACTTAAATTGCATTTACATGTTTTTCTTTTTTTTCAGACAAGAAACAACAAAAAAACTGCAATATTGGTCAAAGAAGTAAATCCTAAGAAGCGTTTGTTTCTGGTCTATAGACCAAACACTGGAAGACAACTAAAATTGGAATCTTGTGTTGAAATCAAGAAAAAGTTCAAAAAGGTAAATTGCTTTATGGAGGGAGGTCAAGCTTCTCTTTTCTGAGACTTATTTGTAATTTTAGGTTTTGTCAGAAGAAGCCAAGCAGCATTGGTTGGATCAGTACAAGTCATCGGCACAAATCTGTTCTCATGCTTATTGGTATGTCTGTACTAGTTTCTAAAGATTGCTGCAATGATCTTTTATGTGCAACATTCATTTCTGCATTTTAAACAGGCGGGGAAACTGTAAGAAGGCATCAGTGGGTCTCCAGTGTGAGGTGGGTCTCCGATGTAGGACATACTACGTACTGTGTGGATCCGTTCTCAGTGTTTGGAATGAACTAGAGGAAGTGCTCACCCCAGTCAGTGGAACCAACGTAAAAGTGCAGATTGTTCGTCTCAGAACAGAAGATGGCCAGAGAATAGTTGGTGAGGGCATCATTTAAGTATCTACAGTGTACATGGTATCAATTTGCCTGCATTTTACGATCTCCCACTTTTTCAGGACTGTTAATTCCAGCAAACTGTGTCTCTCCGCTCATCAATAAGCTCTCTACATCAGATCAGAGCCAGCAGATTGCTGTGCAGGAACAGCAGAAACGACAACAGCTCCACCCTCAAAGTTTCAGTCATGTACTTAACCTCTAGTATGGGTCAGTTAAGGTTACCTGGTAGTCTTAAGTTTGTCCCATTCAGGTGGGACATTGTCTTTTTTCCACTGCAGACTTTGGGGCCACTTTTCCTTGAAGAGAACTTCTAGCAGCTGTTTGTGCAACAGTTGATGGTACAAAATATGGTCCCCCCCCCCCATTAAAAAAAAAAAAAAGTTTATTTCCACTCAATTTTTCATGGGTGATGTATTATCCTCTGATATTCAGAGTGTAACATGTGAGTCATTGTAACATAATCACTAAACGATTTACTCTTAGAAGGCATGTCTGCTTGTGGCAGTTGTGTTGTCTGCTTTTCATGGTTGCTTTATGAATGAATGTTTTATTTAAACACAGTATATTGACACAAGGCAGAGTTCAACCAAACATGTCAAATTCAGTGATTTGTGTATTCCCTTTAAGAAATGTTTTGCTTTATAACTGGTCCAGTAGTAGTAATCTAGTTTCACTTCTGACCACTAAGCCTTTTAGACAATTATTTTAGACATTTATTAACGTTACAGTTTAATGTAAAATAGCAAATTGGTTTGATGAAACAAGTTGTACTAAGTAGAGCTAAGCCTCAGGCTTTTGGAAATTGTATAATTTGCTTTCAAGATATTAAATGCATCTGTAAATACAAATGACACCCATGAATAAGAAATTTATTGCAAAAGGCAATCAAACATAACTTTTAAACATAAACTAAGGGAATTTGATGTCTGATTGAACTGCTAATTAGAGTATGTCACAAAATGCCTTTAGTTGATGTCTGGAAAAGAAACTTGCAAAGAGTTTTATAATTTTTGACAGAACTACTCAACATATACATAAATGTGACAATATTAACAATTTCCACAATTAGAATAGAATTTTCATCATAGACATGTCCTGTAGCATACCTCAGTTTATCAATATTCAAACTATATGTATGGCATCTTTAACCACATTTTAACACGAGCACAACTGATGTGCTAGAGCTACTTTCAGTATCCACAATGGCATGACAGACGGACAACTCTCATACGTCAATGACCACTATGTTGAAGCTTTTTGAGCTTCCTTTTTGTCATCGCACAGATTCTTATGTCCATTTGTTCCAAAACCATATTTGTTGAACTGCACTGAGTGCAACAATGAATAAAGCTTGGTATTCTCATTAAGACTCGTTATTGCAATGACATATAAAGGCTGCAAATAGTGGCTGCATAAGTCGCTTCACACGTTTTACCTTGTAAAACGCATTAAAAAAAAAACTTATTTTTATTTGACCAGGGAAGTTCCTGTCATAGTCAGGGCAGTCCAGCATAGGAGAGACTTCTAAGATTTAGATTTTATTTAAGGGCCTACATAATTAGGTCATCTGGATTACCATTTAGTAAACTTCAACGATTCAAATAAAATTTAACTTCAATTTGTGTTTAAATAAGCACTATTAATTAATATAGATGATTTACGTATTTTAATTATTTTTTGTGATATCCCGCAATGGATCCCGTTTAAAGGACTGTGGGTGTCAATACAAAGTGACGGCCATATTTGCCGGTGCCGCTGTAGTAAACAAAAAGTGAGAGACAGACGCTTCACTGAATTTCGGGTCATTTTTATTTCTTTAATTTACAATGTCTTTGGGAATGTCTCACAAACCCAATGTCCATCATCATATACCGGGAACTTCTGGGACATCGGGTAAGGTTAAAATGTAGTGTAAATTCAAAGTATCTGCGTGTTTAATCGAGTGTTAAATTCGGGGTCTCGGAGAATACCTGGAGAAAGACCGAGTCGGTAGTTTTTTGTCCAGTTATATAGGGTCAGATCCTGGAAGCTAGGCTAATTCATATCCGCCATTATTACTAATGTAAAACAGACACACTCGTGATATTTCTTAGCTGACAGGATTGAGAAATTAAAAAATGACGCTTTGTAGACGACCACTGGCGTGGTCCGGTCTCACAGTGCCGCTGGGTGGGTGCTAGACACGGTGACAAAAATGTATCACTTGAGTCTTGAGCCAGCCTTGTTCCGCGTCCTCCATGATGCTCCGACCGAGGAGCTGCTGATTGATCTGCCCTGGATTTTATGAAGCTTTGAGGACACCTATTGGACAAACTGTGGCATTGCATGGTATTGCATATGTAGTATTATAATGACATTTAAGAAAAAATACGTACATACGACAAAAAAATAACGTTTTCTGTAGGTAATGGAATAGTTGCTATTGTAATATGTGCAAAGCCAGCTCACACCAATTTGGTGAACAGACTTAAAAGTTGTTTTATTTTTCTCAACAGTTGCAAACCTTACATCTACTTCTGCAGCAAATCTGGCCACATTGCAGTCTTATAGGCCTCTTCTGAGTGATTATGGTCCTCCTACTCTTGGATTCCCACAGGTATTTCCAGGTTGACAATAATATTGATATTTTTTCTTCAACATAAGATTTTGTGATTTTTATTTTCTGCTTTAAGGGTACCACTGGTGCTCAAGTGCCTCAAAACAAATATGCAGAGCTGCTGGCCATCATTGAAGAACTTGGTAAGGAGATCAGGCCTACATATGCTGGGAGCAAAAGTGCAATGGAAAGGCTGAAAAGAGGTAAACTCTCAGACTATGTTCACAATGCTGCACATTGTAATAGAAAAAACACATTTTAAGATGGAGTTTGTGTTTTGAAGGTATAATCCACGCCAGGGGCCTGGTGCGAGAATGTTTGGCTGAGACAGAAAGGAATGCCCGGTCTTAACCTAAACACACTTGGCTTCATCATATAATTGCATGACATTTTCTTTGTAAAAAAAGTGAAGGAAGAAGGAACCAGAAGAATGAAAGCAACAGATTAAAAAAAAAAAAACTCATTAGAGCAGTCCACGCCCTATATTTTTCTGGAGTGTCATTTATGCTATGTTGAATTTCTGTGTGATTATTTTGTTTTCTTGGGAGCCCTGGTTCCAACTTTTTGTACTTCATTAATGCATGTAGTGGGGCCTGTGGGGTATTGATGCTGCATGGTTGTATTAGGGGTAGATGGAAAAGACCATTTTATAGTATTTAATCATTTTTCGGGTCACATGACTGAATGTCAAACGTGCCAAACATTGTGATTTATTTTGTGGTAACGATTTTGGTATAAATGAGAAAAATGAAAAATGAAAATGCTACTTGCATCTTTGTATGTATTTATTACTGGCGTGATGATTAAATTGTATTTTCAATACAGTTGTCATTGTCTATATGTGTAGAGATGTTAGCAAGATAAGTTTCTACCGTACTGGTAAATTAAATGTAAATCTAGTTCACATAAAACAAAATTGTATCCAGTCACAACACAGTGCCACAGATAAATGACCAAAGGCTGTAGGCGGCACCGTAGCGCTCCTTCACTGCGCTGCTGCAGCCAACCAGCAGAGAGCAACTACTCAGAAATATGGATGACAGAAAGAAACAAACACACGGGTAGGCTCAAATTTAGTTATACTGATTGCTTTGTTCATAGGAAATCATAGTATATAAAGATGTAGCGTTAGTTTTCTTAGCTAGGTGTGTGCAACGTTAATACTTAGCTACCATAACTGCTTTTGATTTGGTAAGAATCATGCTAATTTGGCTAACGTTTAGTGGCTAACTGTTGGTTGGGTTTAATGTAGTTTGTTTTTGTTATTAACTTCACGTGTAGTTCAGTGGTACCAGTAAACCCGGGCCCAGTTGGAGAGGATGGGCATAACATGACAGAACACGGTTAACGTTAGCTTACTAAACTATCTGGGTTGAAACTGATTGAAGATTGCTAGTTTAGGTAATGATGCATATAATAGCTGAAACAGGATATATGCTACATACTCTTGTGCAGCAAATTGCCAGTTGGATGTCAATTACAAATAGTTAATATATGAGCTAATTACTCTTATTAACACATAATAATCCCCGTTACACATATTATTGCCCAATTTAGGGAGGTTTATTATAGCAGAAAGCCATAGCTTTCACAAGTGTATTTGGTGTAATTGTCTACGTTCACTAGCTTTATTTTCTTAAGGTACACAATGAAAATTTCATTGCGCAGCAGGTGTCATATTTTCATGAAGATGTCACTTATTATTTACATCTGAGAGCCCACACATCAGTGTGAGTCTAGACCTACCTGTCACTCAGCGCATGATGAGGCATGAGGAATAGCTAGCTAGCTAGGTGGGAAAGTGAAGTGCACATTTCTGTGTTTGGAAACACAGAACTGTTCTCAATTATAATACTGTATTTTAAGCAAAAAAGTGAAATGAATAATGTATAACATGCTTTTAACTGTTTTGTGTAGCTCTCCACCAGGCCTTCTCTGTATTGAGTCATAAACATGTCCACTGATGATAGTATCTCAGAGGATGTGTCCAGTTCGGGGGCTTTGAGCCACTGCCCTGCTAGTGCAGATGGGGATGGGGGTAAGGAGAGTGAGACTTCTTTGGTGTCTTCTGAAGAGACCTCAGCCCCTGGGCTCTCCGTCTCTGAGGACAGATTCACAGCCTCCCATACAACTGGAGGGACTGTGCAGTGCCAACCCATGGATACACCAGCACTCCAAAACATCAGGTGCAGTAGTTAAAACCACAATGCATAATAGTGCATGTGCTTTTTTGCTGTTTTTTTGTTTCTCCTTATTATTCTTAAATGAAGTTCTAGTTATTGAAGCCCTGGCCCTCCTCACACAAACTCATTCTCCCTATTTAAGCCCTATTGCATAGATTTTAACTTGAAGAAAAGGCGTGAAATAAATTAGATGTTTAAAATTAACACTGAGGACAGCAACAACAAAATAACTCCACTGTAAACTTGCAGCTCAGCTCAAAATAGATTAAGCTTAATAGACCCTATATTGAATTTTGCAAACTGTATTTTATTTTACTACATTTAGGGACATTTGTCTGAGCCCTGAAGTATTTGGACATGGGAAGAATCTTCCTTTTATAAATCCAAGCTCTATCGAGACATTAAGAGCCCTGGTGCAGGAGATACGAAGCAGTGGAGAAACAAATCCTGAGATCTGGAAGGATTGTGAGGTGCCCTAACAAAAAATATGCATTTTGCTATTTTGCTGCATATTTTGTACATTGTCTTTTGTATCAAATTTGTAGCAGGTAAAATGCTCATTCCAATGATGTACTCATATACTATGATTTTTGCAATTACTCAACAGGGACGGTGGTTACATCTTTTTCAGCTTGTTGAAAAGCAATATCAAGAGCAAATACTTGCTCAGCAAGAACAATACCAGTGCCAAATTCAGGTAAGCCTACAGTGCCGCAACTGCATCAGAAAACTGTGATAATAACTGATGTATACATTAATAATTTGTTATTGGTTTTCAGTTAATTCAGGATGAAATCAAAGCTCTTGTTCAAATCCAAAACCGCCAGGGTACTTTTCAGCCTCATAAAGACTTTTCTACAGTTCCTAAGGTTAACACGGGGGACCGTGCAATCAGTACTCACTGCTCAACTGGCAACCTGGAGGTCAGAGAAGTCACAACAAACGAACCAGCTACCACAGTGCTCAGCAGTGGTTATGGGACGATGTTTCCATGGGAATCCGCTATTGAAACTTCTGATGCCAATGTCAGTCAAAAGAAACTTCCCATGTCCCTAACCACTGAAGACAAAACCTCATATGTGAATGAATGTCAGCGGAAATATTCAAGTGTAAAGAAACCTGGCCTTGAGAGAGTGAGCCAACAAATTAACCAGCAGCTAACTTCTGGGTATAGTTTTAAAATGCATATAAATCCCAAAACTTTAAGCTTTCTCTTTGATTATAATTCAGATTTTTTATGGTTTTAGCTCTAACCAGCAACTTACCTCCTGGGCGCAGATGAACAAACTTAGGCCTAAAAGAAATAAGGCAGGGCCATTGCCAGTGATGACTGCAGAAAACGAATCCCACCAGCTAATCCAATTTAAGAGTACAGAGTCTCTAGACCAGGTATGAAGTGAAAAGATGATCTACAGGACATACTGATTTTGCCCCCTTTCCTCTAATGTGTCCCATCTATTTTGGATTTTAGAATCAAACAGTTGGACTCTCATATGGCCTCAGGAGGAGCGATAGTCTGACTTCTGAGGCCTCAGGTAACCTATTGCTCAACAACCAGGCACCAAATTTGCAATTCTGTGACACAATGTAGCTTATTTTTATTACATACATTGGGCAATACTAACTTCTTTTTTGATAGGTCTGACCTATTGGCGACTGCATGAAAATTATCTGTATCACCCTCTACCAGACAGCTTCGACAGTGGTGTACACCTTTTGAAAGATACATCCATGGGTTCTGTAAGTTATAACTGCGATATCTTCTTTGAGAGAAGAATGTTTTTTTTACATTGACAACTGTTCAAAATTTGTTAAAAATGAAATAAACACACTCATTCTGTGTATGTAAGTGCTCAGTGTAGACTTAAATATTCTGACTCTTTCTTTAGATACCTTGTCAACAGTCTCAACTGTCTCTAAAGGAGATTTACTGTAACAAACAAGAATCAGATTTCAAACGTGCAGACAAGGATGATTCTTGTAAATCCGCTTCTTTATCTCCACAACCACAAGTATGTTAACAAGTTCAGTGGTCGTCTTTGTACCAAGTAAAGATTTTATGTCAAAGTTACATTTTTGTGATTTAGGTGCCGACCTTGGACCCCGCTGTTACCACACGACATTCGGATCGTACCTCTGGCTTTACATCCCCCTCTCATTTCAGCAGCCCTTCGTTCTCTACACCGTCTAATCCTGGCCCCAGAGCTGAAACCCCCCTAACCCCGGACAGTCATAATCCAGGAGAGGTGGACTGTACTTCTGATGGCTCCAGTGTTTGTGCAGCTCGACATTCAAATCTGAAGATGCATGACCAATGGGCTCTTTTTCCCCTGCCTGCCCCACACAATTCCTTTCAGCACCAAGCTCCTGTCCAGAGTGAACCATCACACCAGACAGAGGGATCCTGTTCAGTTGAGGATCCTGTTGTCCTTTCGTTGTGAGTATTGGAACCCCACATATTGGCAGTGAATTTTCTACTATGCACAAATTGGTGGTTTTCTGATTCTAAAATACAATGATGTCATACTCCCAGACAGCATTCATTTTAGCGCCCCCCCCATTTGTATTAAATATTGTATTGGCCTATAGAGTGTTATGATATCATCTGAAACCGAGCAATACATCTAAATCAATCAATGGCTTGACACACAACCAGCAATATATATTTCTATTTGAAGAATTATACTAATTTTCAGCTTTTGTCCCTCTAGACTAAGACAGAACCTGAGAGAGAAACACTCCAGACATGTGGCGGATCTTAAAGCCTACTATGAAACTGAGATCCAAAATCTTTTAGACAAACTTAGACTCAAAGATCTACCCAGGGACATTGAAAAAAGCAACCAGGCACTCTTGGAAAGGTGTGTTAAATATTTTCACTGAGTATTCTTAAGTTATTACAACATTTTAGTGTTTTTATCAATTGTGATGTTACTGTTACCCACTCTGGTAGATGCCAACATTTGGAGAAGACTTTGGCTGAGGCAACAAGTCGCATTCAAGAACTTGAGACAAATAACAGTTCTCTGGAGAAAAAAATTGTATGTAATTTTTTTATACCAATTATTGTTTTGTAGGCCTTTGTACTTCGGAAATTGTACATTTACTATCAGTTTTCCTTTTTCTTCACTTCTCCAGACTGAATGGTCTGAGCGGTATGCTGTTGCTGGTACCACGGTGAAATCTTTGCAGAAGAGGCTGGAGGAAAACAAGCGCTCAGCCAAAGAGAGAGACTCAATAACAGCCAAACTGAAGAGCCAAATAAGGCAGCTGGAAGAGGCAGCACAGAAGGCAGAAAGAGAGGTAGATGAAAGTAAGACAAAGAGGAAGAGGGAGTACAAGATGCTTCAAGATGTGAGTGTCAAAGCAACACAAAAAATAGAACACAGTTTCTCTGGTACATCGATTAACCATTCTTTAAACATTCACATCTTAGCTTCTTGTAGAATATGATTCTCTGGTGAAAAGGCATGAGGGCCTGAAGGTACTTCATAATTACTACATAATCATCTCTTAACCTTAATCATCTTCAGTTATTAATATTTTTTCTTTTTAATATTAATTAATACTTTTTCTTCTTCTTGTTCATTATACATAGAGCAACCTGGCCTCAGCAGAGAATAAGCTTGTTGATGCCCATGGGCAGATAACCGAACTAAAGAGGTGAGATAATGAAATTAAATGCTTTGATTTGTATCTGTGCTCATTATCTTTGTTTCAATTGACTAGAATAATTTCTAAGCTGGAGTCACAGGTGAAACAACTTGACCATGAGAACCAGGCTAGAGCCCGTTATTCTTTGCACAATAACACACTACCCTCTGGAGCGGGGTATGCAATAATCCAGTACTTCTGTGAAGTTTGTTGAAAAGATATTTATCACTGACCTTTGCCTTTTGTGTTTTCAGCCTATTCCACCACCCTGATCTGCTTCTGTCACCAACTAAAAAGAACACTCAGCCAGACATTATACACACTTTCTCCCATTCTCCAGTTGAACAGATGAATGATGGCATTAAGTCACTTGTAACAACACAATCAACAAAATCTCCATACAAGAAGTGTGATCATTTATCAGGAAATGAGAGTCCTGTTGACATTACAACTGGTGGAAGTTGGAAGTAAGTATTAGCATTGCTTTATTTAACACAACTCCAAACAAATTAAAATTTAATTTAAAAAGTTTTATACTAGTTACAACAACTAACGTTTTACTTTCTGAAATAGCCCAAATTGTGAGTCACCCCAGCCTCAGTTGAGACTTCAAGGCGTTTCACGAAAGCCAGGCTCAGGTTTTATTACTCCTGTGATGAGAGCCCTAATTGAAATGGAGGAGACCCGAGCCACTCAAAGTCGTGCACCTTGTAAGAAATTCAAAGGGAAAAAAAAAAAAAAGCTGAAAAAATGCATGTTTTTTTGTTGTTGTTTTTTTAAATAACCCTATAAGTAATAAGTAGTTCCCAAATTAAAGAGGAAGAACTAAACTGTAAATAAATTAAAATCGGAAACCACTCTTGTGTTTCAACAAACAAAATACATATATGGAAATTAGTTTTTTTGTAAACAGCATGTTTTCAGTGATTGCTTTTGGCCATTAAGGTTCCTGCTAGTACATTCATGCAACAAACATGTTACAGTAATAATCTCTTTTTATAGGGGTGGACAATTCAAAGTCTACTGTTGGATTTGTGGAGCGAAGAATCAAAGTGCCAACAGAAGAGCAGGACATCTTTCAGGATTTGGCTAAACCTCAGAGACAAATGGAGAAAGACAGAGTCCGAGCTCTTCAGAGAAGTCTATCTCCAGAGAGCCATAGGTCATCCTCTTTGCCTCCCCCAGCTCAACGCAACATGCCAGTCCCCAGTACACCCTGTATGTATTTCATCGAACACTGTTTTTAAAATGTTACTAAAATCTAATAATAACAAATATAAAATATTTTTTACAATTTCACATTTTTTCTTCTAGCAAAAAGAGAGACTCTACTTATGCCATTGTCTGCAAAATCCAGTCCAAAACGCTGCCCTACTGAAAACTTCTCTACTGCTTTTGGCCACTTGATGCCCAGAGAGGAACATTTGCAGCACAGGTAAACTCAAATATGTTAATATTGTTGTTTTCACCTTGAGTCAATTACAACTTACAAAAACATTACTAGAAGTTATTTCCTACCCTTACCATATTCCTACCCTTAAACAGTGGATTTATTATCCATTATATAAAGGGGATGCTCTTATGTGTTTCTTTATTTAAATCCTGGCAG
Source organism: Taenioides sp. WSHXM2023 (assembly GCA_029959045.1). NCBI lineage: Eukaryota > Metazoa > Chordata > Actinopteri > Gobiiformes > Gobiidae > Taenioides > Taenioides sp. WSHXM2023. The sequence goes on from CM057085.1 coordinate 24,265,878, forward strand.
TGACAAGAAACTTGATGGTTACTGTTTGTTTTTGTTGTAGCCCCAGGAAAAGGCTTCTTTTCCCATCAGCAGATACCAATCATGGTAAAAGATATACTTTACAATATAAAATGTTACTTCCACATGCAAAGTAATTTTGATTAATATTAATATTTGTCTCTAAACGTTGTGCTTATTAGGACAGTATCCTTCAAATTCCACAAGTAATGTGCAGCCTCTTGAAGTAAACCCCCAGCTGGACTGGGATGAACGGCAGGACAAGGACACAGGATCACCCCCTTTGGACAGACAGCTGTCCCTGTCTGAGGCTGAGAGGCTGTTTGATGAACTCACACAGGAGAAACTGCAGGTGGGGACCGTATAATAAAATAATCAACGCTGTCCCTCTATGTCTAAATATATCTGCGTTTTTTTTATTCTAAAGTCAAACACGTTTTAAAATAAAACAACAAAAAACTTGACAAAAAAGGATCAGCCACATGATGAAAAATGCCAAGGCATAATAACAAAAAGATTGTCTTTTGGTCAGATTGAGGCAGCATTGAGCCGGATGCCTGGAGCAGGCAGGCACAGCGTACAAGCAAGGTTAGAAGAGGTAAGAGTAGAACAGATGTTTAGGACTTAATTTTTTTTACCATCCTTTTACCTCATGTTTGCCTATGTAGGCTTTTGCCAATTAAATCTTGAATTCTATAGGTGGCCTTGGAGAATCGTCTGGAGAGAATTAACCGGGAGCTGGGATCTCTTCGCATGACTCTGAAGAGATTCCATGTCCTTCGCTCTTCGGCCAACTTATAACAGTGGCACTTTTCAACATATAATACGGATGTGACAATTTAAAGATACAGTATGTAACTTTTTCATCAAAAAATAGACAAAAAGAAATGCATGTTTGTTTTTTTTGCATTTTGGTTGTTTTTATTGCTCTGAAAAACATAAGTCTTAGCGGGCTTGCATCTCCTCAAACCTGACTCTTGGCCTCGTTGGCCTGGAGGAGGTCCTCTTCCTGCTTGTTTCCATGGAAATGCGGGCCTTTTGGATATAATCTTCCACAGTATGTATCTCTATGAAGAATGCTTTTTTAATGTTCTATTTCCATGGAATCTTGCAGGTGATGTCCCACCTCCAGAAAGTTACATACTGTTCCTTTAATGTCTTAGTTTTTTCGAAATTTATTGTCAGTCTGTATATTAAGCCATTTTTATACATTTTACTCTGGGATTTTTTTAAGTTTAAAATATATTTTTGGAGTGTATTTTATATTGCCCTGAATTCAAATCTAACATACTTATGTCACTGGATTTTTAATAATAATTTGATATTTTTGTGATAACACATTTCATAGCCATTTCATTGTAAAGTTCAAATATTTTGGAACAATGTCACTGCCATTATGATTATGTTTTATGCTTTCACTGTTGTTGCATTTGGCTTTTTAATTGTACAATTCCACTGATTAGCCCATTTTATATTTTCATTTTAAGCTAGTTGTTGCTTTTATTGTTGTCTTTTATGTACATTCCATAAAACATTCCTCAAGTGCTTTAATCTGCAAACAGCACATGCACTTTTGACACCACTATTTTTTGTTATTGATGCTTGTGCATGGACTGCTTTGCATCTTTTGTAAAATAAAGTCAGTATTATTAATAGAACACACTTTAAATGGAACTATAATACTGTTAATGCACAACAAGTAAACATGATGGTACTATTATATAACATTGTGTTGAATAAATAGTGCAGACAACGTTATGTGCGTTTGAAGCGCACTCCTGTGGCCGACAGAGATCCATAGGGGGGCGCTGTTATTTCGTCTCAAATCAAGTGATATGTTTAGCCCTAATGTGTTCATATCATCACTGAGCGGACACCGGTCGCACCGGACGGTCTGTCAGAGATCAGGGAGAGGGGGAGCCATGTTGCGGTTTGTAGCGGGGCGGGCAGGCCGTCACACCGAGCTTTGAGCGCGGTGACAGGGGAGTGACAGCGCTCCATCTGTTGCAGAAGAACAGCGGGAAACGACGTCCAACCAACTCGTCATTTTGGAGCTTTTTGATAAAAGCAGAGTCTGTTTGGAAACATTTACGGCCTGAAAAGATGCCAGATAAAACAAGTTGAACCAGGAGCTCTGGCCGCGGGACAAATCCAGCCGGTGGCCGCTGCAGGTGAGTTGATGTTAGGGTTCTTTGCTGTACATAACCAAGCTAGCAAACGCAGCCGAGTGCGTGCTGTCATGGATGTATAACAAAATTACTGCCATGCATAAGGCATGGTTGGGCATTACTTTATTGCCATTTACTCATCCTTGTGAGGAGATGCAGCCTTCTTCATATTTTTCTGCCATTTTAAAGCGTAAAATGGTCTTGCTCATTTGTAATCATTAATAATAATAATAATAATAATAACAATAATGTATTATTATTATTATTATTATTATTACTTTTAGTAGTAGCAGTAGTAGGAGGAGTAGTAGTAGTAGTAGTAATATTAATAGTAATAAATGAAAATGGTATTCATTCATATTCATTATTATTAAATACTTAATATTTTTGGGTGGAGCTTAAGTTTATTTGTTATGTTTTTGGCCTGTTTCTTCCATCCAAGCTTCATTATGTATGAATTTAATGGCTGTGTTATTGAGAGAAAATGCCTCCCCACAGGATCTGATTATCTGGCCAAAATGATTAGGTTTGCGTTTAATGAATGTTGTTCGGAAGTAGCACTGCAGAAAGAATGAGTCATAGTATTGATTGCTGCTCCCCTCCTGGCTCCTTGCAGGCTTTATCCCTCCCTGCCCCCCCCCTCCTGCTCTGCCTGCTGTGTCTGGCCATCTTCTCAAGTCCCACAGTTTATTTTGTACTATATTCGCATGTATGTACGTCTTTATCCTCCACTACGTTTCCTTGTTTGCAGTTAAGACAGCCCAAGTTCATGGTAGAAATAGCATGCCAGTGAGCCAAGAGATGCATACCCTTAACAGCCGAGCTCATTCTGGAAGAAGAAGCCAAGAGAAAGGTGGGAGGGGGGCTTGTCACGTCATAGAGTGTGTGAAATCTATTTTTAGCAGTGTAAACAGAGGAATTCCAGCCCACTTCGCATTCAGGCCGATGTGGTAGGAGGAGGCTAGAGACGCAGGAGTGAATAAATAGCGCTTATAGTTGTATCATGCTGTGTCCGTGACCCTGCGCTGTCACTAAACCACTTCCCCACTCAGACTCAGACTCAGACTGTCAAAGCACAAAGACAAGCACATGAATAGACCAAACTACTATACACAGTCTACCACTTTCTCTTTCTCACTCTTACTCACCCATGCACATGGGATGCTCTCTTGTGGAATAACATGCATACAGGGCACTGTCTTTTCAGTTGGCATGCCTTTGTTTTAAATTTAGATTCCTATGCATCTTTAACAGGCAGGATCATGGTCCCAGCTGCTTCAAAGGTCGTGTAAGACCAAGGCAGAGAGATACAGTTACATTATGCTTTACAGTTGCACTCAACACTTTGTCTAATTAACAATATGTTGTTTTTGTTCAGATCCAGTGATGGGCTGTGTGCACATTAAACATTTACAAATTATGCATGGTTATGCATTCTGTTGCCCCCAGTGCTACTCTACTTCAGTGTTATTTAAACATAATCGATCTGAATCCGTTCAGTCCACATAGTATCCAGGAGTAAAAATTTAGAAATTAGAAATAGATTTGAGTGGCTGTATAGAGCAGAGACCTGCCTTTAAGATTGTAATTGTTATTTGTAATTTACGGATCGCTTTTCCAACTACAAGAATAGGTTTATTGTGAGTTTTAGCATGTGGTTGATCAAAATACCTAAATAAATACCTGAAACAGTCACACAGTTGTACATGGTTATGGTTATGTTATGTACTCTGTAGATCATAAAGCTGGAATACAACATTATATCAATAATGGAGTTGTAGAGTCTCTGATAGCAATAATAATTGATTTAAACTGAAAATGAAACTGATCAGTGGGCAACAGTAATCATTTGTAATCAATATGTTTCAGTTACAGTTATGTGTACAGAATAACTTTTTCCATTTCGCATTTCTCTCGCCATTGGGTAAAAAAAAACAAAAAACAAAAAAAAAAAACTCAACAAATTAGATTCATTTGAGAAGCATCCCCCATAACATTACTGGCATCCCGCTTCTGTTGGCTTACCACCCCCCATCATATTGTCCCTGGCCCCCACGCTTTACAGCCCAGAGCTAAAAATAGACTGTCCTTTCTCATCATGGAGTGTTCACGTCAGGACCTGGTTCACTCTCATTTGCTGCCCACACCTCTTTTCATGTTGTGTTTTACTGACAGCTGGAAACATACAATAAAGCTGTTATTACTGTATTGACAGTCTTTGCAAATAGAATAACCTCACTGCCACTCATACTGAATGAGGAAGGTAGTCTCTCAAAACGGAAAGCAGAACATGCCAAAACAGACGTGTTAAGCACAATTCATGTGGAGGTGTCACTTTGCTCATGTTGTTGAGGGAATTAATATTTTCCCCCAATTAATACTTATATATTTGAAATCACATCACAGCTCCTGTTATTTTAAATATTGGACCTCCTGCCATATCTTTAGATAATAGATTGTAATTTAGATAATAGATTGTAATTTGTGCATTTGATCAAATCTTAACTGAGTCGAGATCCAATTGTTTCAAATAGTCAATGATGGTCTTTTTGATCAAAGCATGGGCTTTAGAGTAGACTTCAGACTAAATTGAATTTCTTTCGTATTAAATGGGACTGATTAAAAGTCTGTCTTGTAATGTTCCTGAAATAAATATTATATCATATCAGGCATTTTTATTTGTTTTTAGTAAGATAAAATTAAATCGATCAACATGAGACGGATTTAAGCCTCACATTGACGGGAGGGTCTTAAAGGAGCCATTACTGTCTCTGAAAATGGACCCCTGACTTTTAGTGTTGTGCGTTGATTGATGGTGGTGTGTTTTGTTTTAAATATAGACACTGTACAGTAGGAATGCAAGCGGGCTCCTGTTCAGTGCCAGTGTCACATCTTTGCAAATACCACCAGCCTCATTACAACCTGCGAGGGTGTCTGCTGTTTGACATGTGCAGGATGTTTAAGCAGCATCACGGGTGCAGGGAGCTGGCCTTGACAAGATCACAAATTAACAGTGCACACTAGAGCAGATGTTTGGAGCTGTGTGTGGTACAAATGAGTGGAGACTTAATTCTGTTATAGCCGGGTTCTGCTGATGATCAGGCAGAGTGTGTCTGCTGTGGGCTGGGCAGCCATCAACAAGTCATTTCATTTGGAGGATGTACTGTACATCCACACTGATAATACTCAGAGCTTAGGGCGGAGGGACAGCATGCAGCTATAACTCATTCAGATTCTTCTGCCCCACTGACAGCAGATGTAATCCAGATGAAATTTGCCCTTTTATGAATATTTTAAATGCCTTTACTTGTTTTATCCAACTAAAAAACACCCAAACTTTGGACACTAAATCTTAGCTGAAGAAGAGATGGAGTGGTATAGCATGAAATTCTGTTGTTGTTTAGCTGAGAATCTTCAAATTCAGCTGCACAATATAAAAAGGTGGCAACATGTTTATGGATGTACAGTATAGTTTTTTTGCGCAGAGTGTGCGTATAGCATTCAAAGAGTGGAGTCTTGACTTAGGCTACCTTAGTGATATTGAGTAACTTTTAAACATGGCAAATGCATCTGTCTGTAAAATAAGAATATTACTTGTTGGATAATTTTCAACTCAAATGTGTGGCCAGGATGGAGAGGCTCAGCTGGCTCATTTAAATGTGGTGGGCAAAGAGTAAAATACAGACTAAAGGGAGCACTGGTCATGACACCTGACAAAGAAATGCATAATAATCAGAGCAGTTGATCTGGGGCTCAGTGAACAGTGATTCATGTTTTTCTTGTGACTGTTCAGTATGCCTTTGCTTGCCTGCACTCCGGCAGCTAGGATTTTATTTGTAGTAACATCCTAGTATCTACTACATTAACACCACTAGGTTTATAAACCTACTGGTGTCTGGTTCCTGTAAATGACAAATAACCAAGTGGTGGAACAGAGAAAGACGGAGAAGACGATCAATCTAGTGGGCTGCACCAGTGACTTGCTGCATCACAACATACCCTGCGAATCAGGCTGCAGCCTCATCCGTCTCTATGGTGACAAAGCTTCCTCAGTACAGAGGAGGAGGAGACAGGGAGCGAGAAGAGAAAATATGGAAAGAGGTGCCTGCTGGTGGAAGCGAGGTAAAGCCAGGGGGGTTGAATCAATATCTTCTCCAATTTCGCAATAAGGTTTTAAGCAGCGTGGCACTGGTTTGTTTAAAAGAGGCTAGGTGGGGTTTTTTTGAGGCACGCAGAGGAGACATGGAGGATGCTGGGGAAGGTGCATGGACTGCAAATGCGGGAGAACAATCTGCAGTGACAGTTCCTGAGCCTGGTGCATGGGCTGGGTGGTTGTGCTGAGCTCTTGTCATCTGTCAGGTAAACACGCTTTCTGTTAAACATGGGAGCATCCTTTAGATAGATGTAACATGAAGGATATGAACGAATACAGTTGCTAGATTCAACTGTTTGAAAAAGAAGTGACGTTACAGATGGAGGAGCTGATGGGCTCTGCAGGTGGTTTGTACATGACAGGAGCCTTCGTGTGGTTCATTAACTATATGTTTGTTTTAAATGGACAACCAAGACTAACTGATTTATGATGGATACACAATGGCAAGTATAAGTATATGAAACATACACTTCACTATATTCAATTATTTCCATGCTATACTATACTGGCAATGCTGTAAATGCGAGCTGAAATAGGCCTACCCTAATGCACAGTTATCTCACTTTTGCTAAAATAAAATGTCTTGACATAAATGTCTTGACTCTTGATGACGTTGTAAGTCTATTATGGTTTGATCAAATGGCTTGTAACTTGTAAGATTTTTATGGCACTCTTAAACAAGGCATAGTTTATGGTTACTTATATATTGTAAATCTAATCAGACACTGACAAAGAGGAAGATTTCATGAACAAGAACACATTATAACTTTCTCTCTGGAGGAAGTCTCAAAAAAATCCTGCTGACCACATCCCCCTGATGTCAGCTGGTTTATTTCTGTTTTGCCTGAGACACATTTATGAGGATATTATATTTGTATCAGACCTGCTGTTCTATTACTGTCACAGAGCTCTGTTTTTGTCACTTAAATAATAGGCTCCATCGACATAGCCCACATTGGATCTTTCTCTACAATTATAGCTTTTTAGATACTACAACCTAAATGGGATTTGTTTGACTAAACCATGAAGTATCACACTTTCCATTTCAAGTGCTTTTGAAACCTTCACATTCCCCTTTTTTCAAAATTGTTGGGTGTGTTAGTATACTTTAGTGGTAGAAATTGCCTGAAAAGATCAATGTCAAATATGAATGTTCAAAATAGCTGTCCGGTCCTACAGAAGACATACATTATATGATTGGGAAAAGGCAGTTTTGAGAGGGGTCCTGAATAGTGGTGACTACCAAATCAGCTGCCGGTGTTTTGCTTAATGTACTTGTTTCCACCATGGCTGTGCTGAAAGGCAGCCATTTTAGGGCCTTGAGCTGTCTGATTTAGGCACCAGTGTGGACACTTGTAAATGCCAATAATCGTTTTGTTGTTCATTGTAAATTGATATTTTTCCAACATCTCCATTTAATTTCTTGTGTAAGAAGATAGATACAAATACAACTACATGCTCTAAACAGTTCATCCTTATTCAGTGTTGTGACATAGCATTGAGTGATAGAGACTATAAAAATCTACTATTTTAACAGGTCTGTACTGTGACTGTTTCCTTACTATGCCTTTTTGATGGGAAGTTTCTTAGTTTATTCACATGGTGTGAGTTGTATGTTTTGTTCAGTACATGTAACCAAAACAAGTTGGAGCATAGCAGGAGCAGGTGAATGTTTTGGTTTCGAGTGCTGATCTTATAAAAGCTCCACTAAAACCTGTGGCTTAAGTGGCTGAAGGCCATGCATTATGAATGTACTGGATAACACACACACACACACACACACACACACACACACACACACTTCTGTTACAAACAGGAATATGATACCCATTCTTATATTCTTAAAATTGCCTGTCTCTTAATTATACCAATTGGTACGCTGGCATGTACTTTTTCTTATTTCTTTTTTTAGTACACATAGTAAGTGCGCAAAAAGATTAAGTTAAACAGGCATCCCAGCCCTATTGCATATAACATTTGCAACCATCTCTTACCAACTTGAGTGTAAATGAAAAAATATATAAATAATAATAATAATAATAATAATAATAATAATAATAATAATAATAATAATAATAAAAAGAAGAAGAAGATGAAAACATTCATACATATACTAGGATCTTTGGAGAAATCATATTTTCAAGCAATGCAGTTGTTACAAAATTCATGATTTGGTTTTTGAGTTCAGTTTATTTATTGTATTTCAGTTATTTAGTCTGAGATTCTGTTCAGTTTTATTAAACTTGTCAAGAGGTTTTAGAGGAAATTGAAAACTGAACTGCTTAACCAATACAGGAAGCGTGCAAAAGTCGTAGATGTCTAAACTGCGGAGTTTACCAGGTTTATATATATTTAAAAGATATTTTGTTGTTTTAGAGGAAGTTAGCTCCCTTGAATTACTGCAGACTTGAACAAATCTTTCAGACCATTGTTGGATCTGCAGCATTCCAGTGTCACATAACTGACATGACTTGCACAATGTTTTATTGCAATCACTCTTAAGTCAATGTGCCTCATATTAAGTCACGCCTGTCATGTGAACCCAGTCTGGGGCCAATTGTTGCTGCCAACAGAAATCTCACTTCAACAAGTTTATCTTTGAATTAACGTAGTTGATTTTGTTCATAAGGTGACCGTGTACTATCATTAAGGGTAAGTGTGCAGACTGTCAGAGCAGGGATTTAGGTTGGCAGAGGATTTGAGCGAGACCAGTGGATTACCAGGTAATAGATGGAGTGGGCTGGAGGACATACACAGGAAGCGTTGTCTTGGACGTGGGTCAGAAAAGGAGGGGTTAATCCTTGAAGCAACATTTTCCACCATGATTCATTAATTCTGTTGGAAACTAACCTTTAAAAAAACACTTTCTTGTCATCTTTTTAGGTGTGGACCCCAATGACTCCTGTCCATCTTTTTGACCATGTTAATTGGGTTGTGACGTGAACCATCAGGCTCCTCTTGTACTCCACCCGGTGTGGACCAAACATAAAGACAACCATGCTGATAAAGGAGTATCGCATCCCCATGCCCATGAGCGTGGAGGAGTACCGCATTGCGCAGCTCTACATGATTCAGGTAGGTGGTTTTATTCTTAAAACCTCAAACACCATTATTGGGGCATGGATAATTTGTGCACGATATACAAACTGGTGAGGTGGTTTGTGTGGATGCGGGTAGGTCAAGAGTTGGTAGTGTCATAGTGTACCAGAACAAGAGGATGGGAGAAAGGGTCAGTGATCCTGTGTTGTTCTGCAAGCCAGCTGGTGCTCCATATGTCACGTGGATTATATTTGATTTCATAACAGTTGTTTCCAAGCACAAACAGACGTCTATCTGCTGTTGTAATGTGTTTTGGAGGTTCAAATGAGCAGTTTGCTTGCTTGCTTGAGGTTACTGTTGAAAATATTCTGGCATTTGGCAGCAGCATAAATATTCATGTAATACATCACCAGAGCAAAAGTATGTGTATTTTACTCTAGTGCTAGCTTTCATCAGTTGACCCTAAGATTACAAATGCATAATGTATTTGTATGGCACTGACAGATAATTTGCCTGGCAAATCCAGAATGATATCTCTGTATTTTTTATACAGATTGATATCAGTCCCCACGCCCATTACGTCTCAAGCCCGGCCAAACATGATTGTTTTTTTCAGTGACAAGTGTGAAATGAAGGACCTCTTTGGTCACCTATGATTTACAAATAAAATAAAATTTATCTCACTTCAGAATACCAGAGTACCAGCGGAATTAATATTAAAAGTTTGAAAACTTGCTCAGGGCTAATCAGCTACATGGTAACTAATGGCCACAAAAACAATAATTTTATTTAAAATTTGTTTCTGAAACTTTATAAACCGCCAAGTTATTAAAACATTCAGCAGAATCTTGTGTTTTAAATGTGGCCTCCGCGATGCCTTTGAACTCTTAATATTTGAAATTTTCGAAAAGTGTATGGGAGCTCAATTTTTTCCGTAATGAAGGGAACATGTCTATCCCTTAGACATGTGGATAATCCACTTGTCAATCATGCACATCCAGGAGATTCACCAGACTCACATTGTAAAGTATTGTTTGTGTATTCTGGATCCCAGGCAAACAAATTATGATATTCATTGTTTTTAAATATTTTCAGCAGTATAGCATGTGGCTCATTAGACCAGCAGTGCATATCCAGACCCATATGCTTAAACTGTGTGTTTACAGTGTCGTGTGCTCCGTCTGTTCAGCCTTCAGTGTCTCAGCCATCGATGCTAAACACTGCCATAATCTTTTGTGTATGTTGTGAAAATGATGTGTTATGGGACGCAGAGTTATGAAATCCTAACACTAGGAGTAGGGCTGATCAATTAAGATATTAAAATAATAATCATCATTATTTAAATTTAAACTGAAATCCAGACTATACAGACTATTATTTTCTTAGAGGGAAGGTGGAATCTCACAAATAGACTGTTGTTAATGTAGCTGAGCCGTACAATCCATGAACAGCTTTTCCACTCAAGGAAAAATGTGCATTGAATGCAGTCGAAGAGTTAACAATAATATGGATTAGTAGATTACACAATTTTTTAAATTGTTTTGAGCAGTAAGAAATATGATTATTTGCATAGCCCTTGATCCCTAATGAGGAGCTGCACATTTTACCTCATTACAACTTAGGAATTACTTTGTGCATTGCAAAAGGAGAAATTCAATTTGTTACGTTTCGCAGCTCATCCAAACTGCTTCTTCAGTTCTGAAGAAGCAGTTTGGAGCAGCTGTGAAACGTATTCGACCAAATAAACTCTGTCCAGTTGACAAATTGAATTTCTTCTTTTGCCATGGATTCTACTTGGACGACTGAGGGATTCTACATACATTGTGCATTGCAAAATCATTTTCACTCATTATTTCACAAAACATCTATGATCACCTGACCTTAAATGAAAAGCATAGACAGGAGGGGTGAGCCACCTTTTTAGTGGGACTGTAGTTTTGAGGAGTGCAACCCAGATAGATGCTAACCTTGTGGTGTCACATAAATTATTCAGGGCCAGTGCAGCCCAGGAGGAACAGGGTCCTCAGAGGAATCAGTCACATTACCATTCAACATGAGAGGACCACACTGTTCCAAGCAAACCCTTTTGTGATTTTTTTATTGAGTACATTTTAATGATTTTAGGTTTTGCTACTTGGATGATAATAACAATATTATTTGTACACATTTTCCCTATTTGTGTTCCTCACAGTTTATCAAGGAATACCATTTCTACTTGGATATTAGATACTAGATATATAAACATATGTTAACAATAATGATAATAATTCTGTCATAGACACACTCAAGTTTGTCCCTACAAGTTTGTTTAAAGTAGCGCCTGAACCAGATCTGCTAATGCTAGCTAGACTATGCTATATTTCCTAAATATCTGTAACATGTTGTTCTTAAACAAACATTTTCAATATTTTTTCTTGACTATGGCAGATGAATCTCAGCACTTTATTTTTCAAACATTTGTTAGTTTGTTTTTTTGTGAAATCACGTAATGATTTCTGACACATGGATGACATATTTCAGGCATTGGCAATGCAGTTTTACCTTGAACTATAAGGAACTATAATGCAAGTAATGCTTTTGCAGAGTTGTATCTTTGTATATTGTAAAATAATGAACACGCTAGATAAAAAAAAGTCTAAAACCAGCTTTGATATCAATGGATTTTTGTGTGGTTTTTTTCTGACTCCTCAAAAATGAAATGCTCTTCTCAGCAGCATATACAGCAGCATCCTCTGTGCACAAAAGTATTGAGTTGACACAGAAAAATCGAATGTTATTCCTGTGAGACTGACTTACTGTAGTTACTATGCTGACAGTGAGACTGCACATAGACAGTTTGATTATGTTAAGCCTGATGGAATATGTTACTTTAGCAGGTAAGAGCTTGCAATTGCATTTTGTTGAAGCTATCATGAAGTAAGGTGAACTACATAATACTTAAGGTACTTTAGTTGGTACTCGACTTCTTTATGGCAGTGGACTCTGGGAGATTGCCACTAAAACCCATCTCTGCTCCATACCACTGCAGAACAGATGCAGGCTTTGTAGATACTGATTTGAGGCCCTCAGCTCCTCACCTAAATTACATTACCTGCGCGATTACAGAAATTTTCTAGCAGTTTGCCTCCTCTGACCTTCATTACAGATATCAGCTCCCTCACGTCGTGCTGAGAGGGGCTCAGTGTTCAATGTTAAGTCTCATTTTTGACCTGGAGCATCCCACACTTGCTGTTAATAATGATCAGGCTTATCTGTATTCATACTGCTCTGTTCCTTGACCTCTAGTCCAGTACAGTACAGGAGTAAAACAGCTTTTCAATCATCTCTTAGCAAACAGGAAACAAGGTTCATTGTCATATAATTCTCACTGATCTCTACACCAATTGCTCCAACAACATACAAACACAGTGAGTAGTAAGTAATCTCATGACATCACAGTGGCTTCAGTAATGGGCACCCCTTGCCTGGAAATCCAGATGGATATCTCTCTGTATTTGTTATACAGATCCATAGCCATATCAGCCGTTGGTACAGCGATGAGTCTGGATTTTTCCAGGCAAGGCCACCCCTATTCAACCCTCCAAATAAATAGTTAAAAAAGATACAGAATGTTTGTGGAGCTAATCCCTCACAAACAATGATAAGGTTCAACATTTATGGAGTTTGGTTATTTCTTGCAAAAACAATACATCTCCCATAGAGTTATATAGTGCACTGCCTTGCATCTAAAATCATGACATCATAAACAGCTACAACATGTATGCAACTTCTCTGTGTATTACAGTGCTATGGTGATTTTCCATTTGTACTGGCCTGTTCAAAATGAAATCAATATGACCAAAAGAAAAATTGGGAAAATCTAGTCCCTTGAATATATTAATAAACTGATGACTGGGATTCCATATGCCCATGGAAACTTTATTCTAGTCTACTCTTATCACATGGCACGTTGCATAATCTTATAGTGTTGAGGTTGGCGGCATACTTCAAATAATATAATCCTGGTTTTGGTTGTGGGAATAATAGCTTTTGGGTACACCCTGTCCCTAGAGTCTTAGAAGCTTCTTATTTTTTCTATTGAAGGGGGTCCCATGTGAGCCTTCTTACCCTTGGCACCAAACAAGTTTGTTTTTGGGCCTGCTTATTTGTAGATAATTTGGGATTAATATGTGTGACTGCTAAGTTTAGGAAATGTAATAAATGTTATTGAATTATTTACTCCACTCAACCATGAATAGCTCATTGCACAGTCATAGTATGTTTACAAAGTGATATCATCCTTCATCCGTGAGCTTAGACAGAGCGGCCTCTTAAAGGATTTGTGAAGTAACCATCTGTTGCAACTCTGAGGAGAAAATGATATACTCATCTGAAAGTGAGAATTACGGTATCACTTCTGATACTTGGAAAAGTATCACAAACATTTTTGAGGCTGTTGTTTCATCCATTCTGTTGGAATGCAAAAGATCATAACCGAAGAGTGCATGGCAAGACCAAATAAGCTTTATTTGAGAATTTTGCTAGAACCATGATTTAGCTGTAACTCATCGTATGTTCTAGTCATGGTGTGTTTTTACAGAAAAAGAGCAGAGAGGAGAGCTGCGGTGAGGGCAGTGGTGTGGAAATCCTGGAGAACAAGCCTTATGAGGATGGGCCCGGAGGTTCGGGTCAGTACACACACAAGGTCTATCACATTGGCAAGCACATCCCCTCCTGGTTCTGTGCCATCTTGCCACAGGCGGCCCTTCGAGTGGAGGAGGAGTCATGGAACGCTTATCCGTACACACGCACGCGGTGAGAGTGCAACATCAGTTACTTACATACATTATACATTCATCTCCTACAATCACCACCCAATGAAACCAACTCAAGCTAGTATTTAATTAACATTGCACTGTAATTACATACTTAGGGAAACACTGATCTTATGAATAATTATTTATAGATATATGTGTATACATATTTATATATGCATGTGTAAGCTGACACTAGCACTATCTCTTTCCACTTGTTAAACTTGTAAACGAAAACATTTCTGATATTACATCCCATTGTTACAATAACCTAGTCAAAAGTATGTTTTATTTCACTGAGCAATTTGTTTTTTGATTTTTAGATACACATGTCCATTTGTGGAGAAATTTTCAATAGACATAGAAACATATTATAAACCTGACACAGGAAATCAAGTGGATGTCTTCAATCTGTCCTCTGCTGAGAAAAGAGTAAGGACAATAGGTAAGTTTAGACATCACCAAAAACACACAAACACTAAGACAATACACTTATGTTTGTTTCCTTTGGATAATCACAGATCCCATAGACATAGTGAAGGACTACATTGCCCCTCATGAGTATTTAGTGGAAGAAGACCCTAAACTCTATCAGTCAATCAAGACCAAACGGGGGCCGCTATCCGAGGACTGGATTGAAGAAATCAACCAAAACCCAGGCCAGAACCCAGTCATGTGTGCCTACAAGCTCTGCAAAGTGGAATTCAGATACTGGGGCATGCAGTCCAAAATCGAACGCTTTATACATGATGTTGGTAAGTAAGTAGTAATCAGATGTCTTTACAATTGCTGTAAATATCTTTCTCTAATTAGTAACCAATTATTTTAATTAGTGTAAATGATAAGCTTATGACAGATGAAGCACTGCAAAATCAGAACATGTTTAATAATTGAGAGCTGTATTTTAGTGAGATTTTTTTTTATATCCTTTTTTTTAATTTTCCTAATTAATAATTTTATTTGAGCCATTTGATGAAACCTGTTGTTTGTGATTCAGGTCTGCGTAAAGTGATGGTGCGAGCCCACCGACAGGCATGGTGCTGGCAGGATGAATGGTATGGTCTGACCATAGAGGACATCAGGCTGTTAGAACTGGAGACCCAGCTGGCTTTAGCTAAAAAGATGGGGCAATACAGCCTGAATGAGGAGGGAGGAGCAGAGACAAATGGCTCTTCTCTGAGTCCAGACCAGGAGCAGGGAGCAGGGACAACGGGACCAGCCGCTGAAAATGAGGGAGGGGCAACGAAAATGGTGGAATCACTGGAAACAAGAGGAGAACTCACCAAACAATGGTCGACATCTTCCAGATCCTCCAACCGCTCATCCAAGAGAGGAGGTTTGTGTTACATTTCTGAATGAGAACAAAATTCCTTTGTTGTTTAATAGAGGCAATGTCAAATGTTTTATAAGAAAAATAATCCCATGTACATACTGTATATTAGAGATATACCCATATATCGCATATATATATAGCACAGGCCGATATTTAGTTTTGGCCATCCAACTTCCAAAAGAATCCCTACAAAGCTGTATTTGAACAAAGACTGCAAAGAGATAATTGCATAGCCCTCTTATAGGTTTGGGCTGTGGGTGACTTTGTACTACATTTAAATTAGATATTTTTGGAAAATTATCTAAATCTGCCAGTAATATCAGCTTAAAAATATCAGCAGTGCTTATCAGCCATGAGTTGCTATGGATCCTAAACAATCGCCATCGCCATCGGCCACGAAAAAACCCATATGGGTCAATCTCTACTGTATATGTACTGTATTATTTTTCTTTACGCCCTCCAGGAAGTCCCTCACACCAAAGCATATCTGAATGGAGGATGCAAAGCATTGCTCGTGACTCAGAGGACAGCACAGATGACGAGTTTTTTGATGCACATGGTAAATTTCAGTGAGTTTAGTAACTAACACAGTGTACGGTAGTCTTTACTTCAGTTAAATATTGAACACTGATTTATCATTTACTGTATGTTTTATAAAGCAGTATATTTGACATCACCCCTTTTTACCTTATCCTTTAAAATCATACAGAAGACTTTTCTGACAGTGAAGAAATATTTCCCAAGGAGATTACAAAGTGGAGCTCAAATGACCTGATGGATAAAATTGAAACAATAGAGGTGGATGAAGCACAAGGTGGATATCTAACCAAGTAGAGACGCTGTATTATAATTGTTGGTGATTTAATGTAAGTTAATGTTTGTTTTCTTTTATCCACATAGAAACCTTGTATCAGGATTCAGGAGGAGAATATTCTGTTCTAAGTAATGAGGAGACACACATAGATGTATGCTTTATTTTGTAATCTTCATTAATTAAAATAGGAGGTATCTACAAAATGTCTTGTTTTTGTGTCATCCAGGACTGTTCACCTCAACAGTGTCTTCAGGCATCCAAGATTCATGTCCTTATTTTGGTTTTTCATGGAGGAAACATTCTGGATGCTGGCTCTGGTAAGATCAATGACATATTTTTAACCAGATATCAGATACATATTGCAAAAAATATATTATGGTTAATTTTTAGGGGACCAAAACAGTAAACAAGGAGATGTAAACACTCTGAGTGCTGCTTTTGACACTGTCATGAGGGTTCATTACCCCACAGCACTGGGCCGCATTGCCATTCGGACTGTTCCATGCCCTGCTATTTGTGTGGAGGCATTTTCTCTTGTCTCAAAGTAAGGAAATATCTTAAACTGATTTTGTGATTCTTATTACTGTATTTAACAAGTTATTTTGTTTGTCAGTCTTAGCCCTTACAGCTATGATGAATCCTGTCTATCCAGTAGTCAGGACCATATACCACTCGCCGCACTGCCCCTACTCGCAACGTCGGCCCCTCAGTACCAGGATGCTGTTGCCACAGTGATCCTGCGAGCCAACCAGGTGTACAATGACTTCATCAAGTCTTTAGAAGGGGCTCCATTTACTGGACAAGTGAGTTACAGTAACACACTGAAATGGTCATGCATGAGAGCTCAATATCTTTTCAATAACCTATTTTCTGTTTGGCAGGTGTGTGTTATTGGGGACTGTGTTGGCGGGATCTTGGGCTTTGACGCTCTCTGCAGTAGCTCAGTAGTTGTCTCTGAAAGCCAGAACAGCAGTAGACGAGGCAGTGCTATCAGTGTACAGGTAAGACTATTACTATCCCATACAAGGGTTTTATGTACAAACCTGTTCTTGTTAATTAATGTTTGCCTTTCAGGACACAGACCTCTTGTCTCCAGGTATTGTGATAAACAGCATCTCTCCATCTTCACCAACTCTGGAAGGAAGTCGACATCTCAGCAGAAGCAACATTGATATTCCTCGAAGCTCAGGGCAGGATGATCCCAAGAAACAGCTCCCTCGCAAACGCAGTGACTCCTCCACATATGAACTTGACACCATTAAACACCATCAGGCTTTTCTTTCCAGGTTAGACCACCGTAAATAAACGTTACAAATTCACATCTGCGGCGGCCTCTAAGTCTGTGTCTGTGTGTGAGCAGCCTTCACTCCAGTGTTCTCCATGCCGACCCTGGATCACGACGCTCCAGCAACAGTACTATGCTGGAGGGAGGCTCTTTGGGGAAGTTTGACTTTGAGGTGACAGACTTCTTCCTGTTTGGGTCTCCCCTGGGACTGGTGCTTGCACTGAGGAAGACTGTGGTGCCCTCATTAGATGGTACGGATATGTTTAGCTTTGTTTTACTGACAGTTAGATACTAATCAGTACAGGTATATTTAGTAGAATAACTTTGTCTGGATGAAACTGAAGTTATAGAAATGGATTATAGTAAGTGTTTTGGTTCAGAGGGTGGGTTTGTGAGCTTAGATGCTCAAACTATTTGCAAGATTTAGAACGGAAAGAAAAATAACTTTGAGACTCAGAGATCACAAACAAATTAAAGTCCTCAGGGATGATGAGTATTATTACAGCTGTTCTATTCAACATCTGTACAAATTAGGTTTATTAACAATTCTTATTTAAGTAAAATAATGGATTCAAATAAATGTTCTCAAAGTATATTGATGAAAAGTCAATAAAAAGCCTCACCAGAGCATTAAGCAGGGGTTCTTAAATGTTACACAATAATAAGTATAAGTATTTGGTTGTCATCAGGCGTAAAACGTGAAGACAAAATAAATATATTGTGTTAATTTCTCCTGTCTAGTGTCAGCCCTACGTCCTGCCTGTCAGCAGGTTTATAACCTCTTTCATCCTGCTGATCCTTCTGCATCGCGCCTGGAGCCCCTCCTGGATAAGCGCTTTTACCTGCTCCCACCCTTTAACATCCCGCGATACCAGCGCTTTCCACTGGGGGATGGTCACTCAGCACTGCTTGGTGAGGCTTCCATTGAAAACTGATTGATGCAACCATAATCTGTGTAACACTGACTAGTACTTTATATTGACTTATATCTTATTTGACACATTTTTGTCCTTGTTCATTGCACCTGCAGTTGAAACAGTGCAGAGTAATCCACAGCTCCTGATGGATTCTGGAAGTGGAATCCCCAACCGCCTCCAGGACGGAGCCATCACTGAAACCTCTATTCCAGTGCCTGTGCTTAACTGGCAAGTCACACAGCCCCAAATTGACTGTGAGTATTGTGTAATAATCTTGTGATTCATATATGTTGTTTTATAACTATAACACTGAAAAACAAGCATTAGTAGCATTATTTTCAAAATAGTCACCCTTTTAAGTTAAAATTACTTTTTTCTTGGTTTTTTTCAGTGGATTTGCTTCATTCTCACTCCTACTCTGATGGCTCATGCCCATCACCAGGGGTGCCACACCTTCGTTGCACCCGTAGAGCCAGCGAGGCCAGCATTGCTAGTCAGGTGTCAGGCTTAGCTGACTCATATACCGCATCCAACATTGCCACAAGTAAGTTGACCCCTGACCTGATTTGTTGACTAAAGCAGGTTGTGCAGGACTGTACATTTACATGTTAATGTTCTCATTTGCCTACTTGAGCAAGCACACTTGAGGTAAGCCAGTCTAAAAGGACCAGTCTGCTCACCCATCTGGTCCTGCCCTACCATAAAGTAATGCGCACACCGTCACCTCGGTTGCGCAAAAAAATTGCTCAGGTATTCCATATACACAATGGTGTGGAGTCACAGTTGAGCACGGAGCCTCCCTCGGACCTGACCCCTGACCCTGCTGATGTCATCTGTGACCTGACAGATATCAGCTCCACCTCCCCATCACCAGGTGTACTGAAGAACATAGAGCAAGGTAGCCTTGGAGCTGTAGTAGAAAGACATCCTCTTCCCGTTTGTTTTCACATACCTGAGTGCTCTGATTTAGTTGTCTTATAGCTGGCAAACAGCCATTAGATCTTCAATACAAGTGCTATAGCCCTCTTACATGAGAATCACCTTTGTCCCAAAGTCTGAGCTATGCACTTTGTGTTCTAAACCAGTTCTGCTCAGTATCACTTTATTCTTAGACTAGAATCTAGAATGTCCTGAGTGTTCTTACTTCTGATCTACAGAGTCCCTGGTTTTCAACTTTCCTGTACCTCATGTAGATATGTTCATTAGTGCTTTCAAATATGTTCATGTGTTTATGTCTGTTTTTGCTTAGTTGCGTCACGCTGGTGGGGCAGTAAAAGGATGGACTACGCCCTGTATTGCCCTGATGCACTGACAGCATTTCCCACAGTGGCCCTGCCTCATCTCTTCCATGCCTCCTACTGGGAGTCAACTGACGTGGTGTCTTTTCTCCTAAGACAGGTGAAAACACAAGACACAATGTCTTTTATTTAACCATAATATATTGTAGTGCTGTCTATTCTAGGGTATTTAATTGATATATTTTAGTGTGGTTTTGTTACTATACTTTCAGATGATGAGACATGAAAACTCTAGCATTTTGGAGCTTGATGGAAAAGAGGTATCAGAATTTACTCCTTCAAAACCTCGGGAAAAGTGGCTTCGCAAAAGAACACATGTTAAGATTCGGGTATGCATCTTGTTTCCAGATAATGTAATTCCCTTACTCACTGTAGGAAATCCAAATAATTTTCTATTGGTTTCTATATTTAACAGAATGTAACGGCCAACCACAGAGTTAACGATTCTGTGTACTCAGAGGACGGGCCCCAGATGGTAACGGGCCGTTTTATGTATGGCCCTCTGGACATGGTTACCCTTACAGGAGAGAAGGTAGCTCTATTCAAATATAGAAGTAATAATGATGATTAGTGTCATATGGGGTATGTGACAAACACATGAGCACTTGTCTCTTACTGTTAAACTCATGTCTCTATCTTGTAGATTGACATTCACATCATGACCCAACCTCCATCCGGAGAATGGGTTTATTTTGACACTGAGCTCACCAACAGTAGTGGACGTATCTCTTATGTAATACCCGAGTCCAAGAGACTTGGCATAGGCGTGTACCCTGTCAAAATGGTGGTGAGGTAGGTGTTCACTTTCTATTCTGCTACGTGTTAACAGTCATATTCTTGACTTTTTCTTTTGTGACAGGGGGGACCACACATTTGCAGACAGCTATCTCACCATCATCCCACGGGGAACAGAGTTTGTCGTATTCAGTATTGATGGATCATTTGCTGCCAGTGTTTCTATAATGGGTAGTGACCCAAAGGTTCGGGCTGGGGCAGTGGATGTCGTGAGGTAAGATGCAAAGCACTCTGCAATTATAAGTATTATTAATATATTATAATATATAATATATATATATATATAAGTATTATAATATATAAGTAAAACATGATGCTTATTGTCATAATTGTAGCTGTTCATTGGTTTTATAACAGGCACTCAAATTGAGAAGTCCGTTACATATTTCTTCTGGAAATATTTTAAAAAGCAACCCATACATTACATTGTACAAACTAATTGAAAAGACAACTGTATACTTTTAAAGCCAGTGACATAGGAGACATAGGCCCAATCCCAATTCTCCCCCTTAGCCCTCTGTCTTTGTCTTAGCCCTACCCCTTAGCCCTACCCCTCTGTCTTTAAACAGAGGGGTAAGGCAAAGGGGTGTGTTTTAACCCTTAGAAATGGGACACCCCTTTGCAGTCGCAACAATATGACATTATTTTTAAAGTTTTGAAGTATTGTGCTCCTTTTGAGTTTGTTTTAAATGAACTTTGCAAAAAGTCAAATGTTTTTTTAATTTTTTAATTTGTTAAAAGTACTATACTCTGTACAACATATGTAAATCAAATTTTAATCAACTGTAACACAAAATTAAAATGCTGCAGAGGTGGACGGAGTTGTAGAGGATGCCTGGTACACACAAAAAAGAAAACAAAATTAATACATAGTCATAAACATATATAGTTGTTCTGGTACCTACAAATATTATAGAATGTAATATACCTTGTATTTTATTTTCAAATTCTCCCACTTTTTTGAAGCTTGTTGGGCTGACACAACTCCAACAAGTCCAGCCTCCTACAAGAAATTTGTAAACAAAATACAAATGTGATTAATAACATGTCATTTTTAATATAAATAGGGGATAATTTACAAGGCGAAACGAAACAATAATATTTTAGGCCATGCATGTTCGTAATACTTTACACATTCTACGTAACATGTGTATAGTTCTAAAAGCGCATGAGACGAGTTATGAGGCGAAATGAAAACATATACAGATACAGCGATATATTTGACACATTCTAGTCTAACATATATGCGTATATAGTTCTTTAAGGCCATGCATGTTCGTAATACTTTACACATTCTACCGTAACAAGCGTATAGTTCTAACCGGGCATGTTACGATAAGCCGTATATGTCAGAAAGCGTAAATGCAGGCGCCATGAGTATACCTACAACTTTTCAAAAGTTATACAGTTTTATACAACTTTTTATGAGGTTTTTGAGTGCAAATACTCACATTTGTCCAATTTCTTCCCGATTGCTCGACACTTCCCGATTTCCGTGTTGCTTTTTGCTCCGACTTGCGTTAAGCCACGCCTATCCCCTTTGCGCAAAGGGTGCATCTGAAAACACTTTGCGCAGAGGGGTAGAATAGCCCTTCCCCTTAGCCCTCGCACTTACAGAAAAGAGTATTGGGACACCCCTCTGTCTCTTGTGAACGCGCACAACAGAGGGGTAGGGCTAAGACAGAGGGCTAAGGGGGAGAATTGAGACGCAGCCATAATGTTACCTTCTTGATGGGCTTAGACTGCTAACTGCCAGGCTTCTTCAGCCATCCTGATCCTTTTACTTTTGTCTTTAAAAAGAAACTAAACTGTTCAAATAAGTTTAAAGAAGACATAATGAATACCTTTGGATACAATATGTTGTTTTGCAGGTACTGGCAGGATTTAGGGTATCTGATAGTATATGTCACAGGACGTCCTGATATGCAGAAGCAGCGAGTTGTAGCCTGGCTTTCTCAGCATAACTTTCCTCATGGGATTGTATCTTTTTGTGATGGACTGGTTCACGACCCTCTTCGACACAAAGCCAACTTTCTCAAGTCCCTGATCACTGAGGTAAAAAAGGACTTTGCATGTTTTATTTATAAATGTAATTTTGTCTAACATTACTTAGTAACATTTCTCTTTTTGTCCAGGCTCACATGAGGATCTTTGCAGCATATGGTTCCACCAAGGACATCTCTGTGTACTCTTCTCTTGGGGTCCCACCATCTCACATCTACATAGTCGGACGACCAACAAAGAAAATGCAGCACCAGTGTCAGGTATGGGTCTCAAACTGCATGTGAAGTTCACTCTAATATTTCTTAATGACTTAATATCTTCTTTTGCAGTTTATTTCTGATGGCTACGCCTCTCACCTGTCTCAGCTGGAGTACAATCAGAGGTCTCGACCTGCCAAGTCGGCTAGTGCACGCATGGTCCTCCGCAAAGGCAGCTTTGGATTGAACGCAGCTGGTGGGGACTTTCTGCGTAAACGAAACCACATATTTCGCACCATTTCTTCACAGCCTGGTGGAACAGGGCCAGGCTCGCCCAGCCAGCCAGGCCGCACTGAGAGGACTCAGAGCCAGTGTGAGGTGGAACGAGAGCGAGGGGTCAGCACCACCACTCAAAGGAGCATGAGCATTGCAGCGGGCTGTTGGGGACGCAGTGGCAGCACCAAGGAGGGCAGCGGGGGTCTGCTGGGTCCCAAATAAGTGTTAAGCTGTGATAGTGTTCCACCATGATCCCTGAACAAGAAAGAAAGCTGAATTATGTTTTCAGAAGATTAAAGGGAAGATGAAAAAATCATCCAGAGCGGATGTGTGAGAACAAGAAAATACATTTCTGTAGCATGATTCTTTTTAAGAATACACAACTAAAGGATTCATTTCCCATTTATTGTAAGCCTTAAACCGATCTCATACAATGGGAACTCCAGTTTCTGCACACAGATGCTATCATGAACTCAGGACATCAGCAGAGCCACTTTTATGAACACTCACAGTGTGTTTAGGGCCAAATCTTTCAGAAGCTAATGCTTACATTTTCTGCCTGCAGATATGGCTGTTTTTGAGAAAGCCCTCCAAAAACCTTTAAAAAACATAAACTCAGACATTTTAAAATAAATGCAGCTTGATTGATAAGGCACTTTTCTACCAAATTACAACAAATTTATTACAAATTTAGTATATTGTTTGCATTTATGAAAAGTGAAGTATTTCAATTTGGTCACATGACTTCTTTTGTGGAGTCTGAGCTAACACACAAAGTACAAATAGTGATGCAAAGGTTCGTGTTTACATGTTGTAGGTTGTTTGCTTGACATAGCAAATTTAATCTCTTATATGGGCAAACAATAGGTATTCCTATAGCAAGAAGTAGAAATACACTTAAATCAATTTATTACTGCATCCCATTTCCAAAGATTGCCTATATACTGTATATTTAAAGCAGTTCAAATGTCTGTGCTTGAGTCATGATACAGGTGCTTGTGCCTGTTTCACTGAACACTGGGAAATCAACATGATGTTTGCCTCTAGGTCCTAATGGCCTTTATATTCAGATGGACAGGAAACAACTCAGACTCTGTACAGTCCACTGCAGTAATCCCTTTACATTCATGCTTGCAATACCTCTGATCCGTCCAGTGGTGGGTTTTTGTTCCCCGGGTGGTGCTGCTGGGAGACATCCCCTGACTTTTTGCTCTTGTGACAAAAAGGACATTGGTATATTCTCAAAGCCAACAGTTTTATTTGGAAATGACAGCACTGGGGCCTTTGCATAGACTTCCTTTACAGATACAGAAGCGCTTTTAATTTTTGACCAAATGATTGAGAGGTCAGTTGCTACAGTGCTGACTTTTGAAGTATATGTGGGTGGGTACTTTTCAGAAAAGGTAGCCAGTGTGTGATGTCAGTTTGTCTTTTCTGAATATCCAGATGAAGAGGCCATCTCACATCTTCAGCCTCAAGTCTGTGTACAAGGTGTGACAACCACGTGATAAGGGTTTGTGGAATTTCTGTTTAATCGTTTTACAATAATTCCCCAATATATAAGATGGAAATCAGTTTCCACCCTTAATGGACAATCCAAAAACCAAATGCATATTTTATTACTGTAGGCTCAACTTTGTAACCTCATTGATATTTTTTGCACTAGTTTACAGTAAAGTGATACTGTAGTTATTTCCATTTCATGTTGCTACACTTAACATATTTGTAGTGCATGGCAATTATTATATTTCAAGGTCTTGTTTTTGCAGAAATTCAGAAAAGTAGATTATGTGAGGGCATGAAAAGGAGGTAAATGTGCCAAAAAAGTACACTTGTAGAAGTGAATCTATGTTTAACCTTGAAAGAGGGGCTCAAAAATGAGAATATTTTAATAAATAAATGTATAATTCATTAACAAAAAAACAGTTAAGTCATGCCAAGATTGAGCATGTTGCTGCAGTCATGTCCAAAAGTCTTGAACGAGCATATGACAGTAGACTTTTCTATTTTGTTTTTGTTGTTCTCTTAAAGGAAGGTTCTGAATGCAAAGACATTGAGCTCCTCTGATTAAGATGAATATTTTGTCAGTCTGATGCTGTTCACGAGAAGTGGGCTTTTGTTGTACATAATGTAAAAATGTACAATTTATTTGTATGTACGTATGACTAACATGGCTATTTATTTACCTAAGACCATGATGATACTATGACAATATCAGGTAAATTATATTTGAATTATGTAGCATTTTATTCATCACTGACAGTAATTAAATCTATGGACCAACTATTTATGTTTTTATTATTATTTTACCAGCAGTTCATATTACAGTAATACAAAACCACAAGACTGAAGTGATCATGTGCAGACTCGGCCTGGTGGCGTCTCTTGCTTGTTTTTATGTTCCTAAGCCATACTGTGGAACATTCCAGACAACTCAATAACATCTCCATGAAAACAAGCAAGTGGTATGCCATCAAAAAAACATACATACTGCACCTTTAAAGTTGTATCAGACTTAATGGTAATGTGGTAAGTGAAATCAAACAGCACTGCAGCTTCTGTCGTCCAGCTGTTGTTTGTAATCCAGCATTTAATCTCATGGCTAACAGTATGTGCATATATTGTGTATTTATGTGTGCTTCTACTGATTTCAGTATCAGTAAATAAACTATACTCTGAGCAGTAGGCATTATGGATTTGCAAGCTTAACCGCAGTTCTTAAAGATGTTTACTTCATTTAGGCCATTAAAAATGTATTATTTTTAATGATTAACCTAATTATTAATTTTGGCAATTATTTATCAATATTTATTAATAACACTGCTGTCAACAAGATCAGCATGACCAACTTAAGGTTTGAAGGTGCCAAGTACTTGCTACTCTATTAATGCACTGTAATAGTAGTATTAGTATTGACTAATTACTAAAAACATTTGTTTTATTGACCTCAACCTCAGATAAAACACTGAGGTCTTTTGATTAGGTTAAGCTTCCTTTGCCTTTGCTGTGTTGAATATACTATTTGATAGTACTATACTAGTAATGCGTTGTCAACAGTTTTACTGAGCGGTGCATGTTAGAGACCTCACCGGAAAAACACAAAAATGGCACACAATAACAATGTGTTACTTTTTATTATGACAAATGACTTCACTCTATTTCGCGTCATTGCTCATCAATGATTCTAGTTTCCATTAAACTCTCAGGCTTGACTGCAGTCCCCCTCACAGGTCAACCAGTGTAATGCTTTTTTTCTAAAGTTGTGTTTATAATTGTCATCATTTTCTAACTTCACACAGACACAAAAACCTTGTTTTGGTTCATTTTACACAAAAAGACCACATGCCCTAATCGTGCCCATATACAAAGGTATATAGGCAAGATTAAATTAAAGTGATTGAAAATTTGACAAAAATTACAACAGCTTTCTCAATAATGCAAAATTACTTGGAAAATTGTGCAGGGATTATTAACTTAAGCACTTGTAATGGAACATAAAAGTTGTGGCAAAAAAAAGAAGCTTTTTTTCAATTTGCTAAATTGAAAAGATTGTTAAAAAGAAAAAAACTGTACAGCAGAATTACAAACAGCGGCATTAGGATTTGATCATAACAGCTGAGAAATCTCAGCTCTTTGACAACAATGCAGTCAGTCATGCCCTCTCTGAGGACAACTCAGTCTTTAAAGAAATTCCATACCATATCATTTCATACAGTGTTTGTGTGTTCTGCTTATAGTGCACGAGGCCTCTTTGGGGTGATCTGTTTGCTAGCCTGCTCCTCCTCCTGCAGTGCACAGCGGAAAGACTTGACTTTGTCTAAAATAAAACAGAATTACAGATTATGCTCTGCATGTATCAATGTAAAGTATTGATCACTGTATTTTACCTCTCAGCTCAGTGAGAATGTCTATCTTCTGATCCAGAATTTGCTCAAGTTGAGTTGCATATGATTCAACATCATAGTCCACCTCCTCTGTCATTTCTAAAAGTACTTTTTCATCTTCTAGCCAGCGAATCGACTCCTGTGAATACATTTAAGCTTAATAAATCTATCCAGTTCAGATTTACTCAGATAAAATGGATGTAGCTTGAATTGTTTACCTGAAATACAGCCCTGTGGTCCTCAAGAACCTGCTCCTCCATCTCCACAAGCTGAGACACAGCCTCGTGGAAAGTGAAGAGCTGTGGGGAAACTTCCTCTTCCTAAACGAAGCAGAGTTTTAATATACAGTATATGGTCCCACACAAATCCTACTAACAAACTAGTAATTGTAGAAGTGAAAAAAATAAATTTCATTAGGTCTCTTAAAGATCCTTATACTTTTTAATGTGCTCGTAGCAATGGCATTTCATGTTGTAAAAGTGAGTGGACTTCAAATATCTGAATTTGCAATGTTAACATGATTGTGTGAAACAATCCAGTATCTTTTTAAAAAGGAACAAGTACAAAAGCAATGTAGCCATACCCTTGGCCTTGATGACAGGTGTTGCCTGACAAATGCATGTCTATGAACAGTTATACTTACATTCTGCTCACAGAGCAACTTCAGATCATCTCTCTGTGGGGAGCTGCCAACTCCCCACTGGGCCTCAAGCACCTCCAGCTGGTTGATGTGTCCAGCCTGATGACAGTCCATCGCTGCCAGAGGATCCACTGTTAGATCCTGGACCCTGAACACAAACAGTGCAGTGGTCATCACCACTGAGAAGCATCACATACACGATGTTGTGTTCTACTGATACATATTTTGAAAGGTTTACTAGTATAATTCCTGTATTGTTTGTTCAATATTTCAATATAGTCAATCAGTATAGGTCATACTCATAAGTAGGTGACAACTCAGATCGTCCTCCTCCCCCGCTCTGTGTGAAAGGGATATCTGAAGGACTTATGCCAAACTCTTTGACCCTGTAAACAAAGCGATTTTAAATGCGACAACACAACACAAGGACAATAGGCTGTGATTAAACCCCACATGTTTACCTGTTGGCATATCTCAAAGTGTTCAATGTGTTTTCACAAGATGCCATTCCAGGGGAGATTGTAGCAATCTGAAAAAATAAAAACATTCAGAGCCCTTGACCATACTTGGGATTTGAAGCAAAATGGTGACCACTGGTTTTACCATACCATGCAAGTTCTAGAGTTTTCTCCAATGAAGGAATCTCTCAGAACTTGAGTTAATTTGCTTGCTCTAAATGGAGTGTGGGGTTTATTTCGTCCTAGGGCCCGAATACACTCCTGAAAAAGGGAAATCAAAAGAATAAGAGATATATCAGAAAATATGGTAAAAACTACAGGACTGAGCAGCATACTTTCAGGGCCAACAGACTCTTGTTGATCTCAGCTCCTTCGAGGCGAGTCTGGCGGTCTGCACTGGATGTGTCAGCTCCCCTCTCGTTTCCAGCCAGATCGATAAGAGAAAACTTTCCATGCATCTTTCCTCGTCTGCGCAAAATGATCTGGAAAACAGCATGGCTCCTGGAGGAATGGGCGTTTGCTGATGTCTGCCCAGAAGTCCTTGGAAAATCATATGAATTATTTCCCACAGCCAATAAAGACATCATATACTATAGCTGTGCCGAAGGATACCTGCAGCTGTTCCCCACTTCGATTAGTTTAAGGACATCTTCTGTGCATTTGACCTCTCTCTCCTGTAGGCCCACCACCTGGACCTGCTGCTTCCCATCCTCCAATACCCGCAGCTTGGCCTTATGATTCAGCAAGTCAAACACCTTAAAGACAAAAGCAGCAGCTGTTTATTAAAACAACATATTCATATAAATATGGGTATCTTTGAAGTGTGTATACTAACCTTGCCGCTGTAGATTTCAAAAAAAGTGGCAAAGACCTGGAGATCTAACTTTTTGTAGTTTGGCTTTTTTAACATGAGAAAGACATCTCTAGCTGAAAAAAATTACATACATAATATAATACATACATGTATATTTATATATAAAAATATACACATGTGCCTACATAAGCTAAAAATTATTAAATAACTTACCTGACAGAGCGTAGATTCCTTTAGAGCAGTCCTGGTTCTTCCCTGAAAAGTCTCCTCCCATGGTCTGAAGCATAGTCATTACTAAGTAATGTCATTCACAACATATCAGAACCAGAAACATTACTTACATGTGTTTTTCCACTTCCAGTTTGTCCATAAGCAAAGCAAGTTGCCATTCCTCTTTCAAAAATGGTCTCAACCAAAGGCTGGGCTGTAAACCTGGCAATCACAATTGATGTTGTTTGAAGTCATGATTCTTTAAAATGCTCAAAGAGACAATAAAACCCATACCTGTAAACCATTTCATTTGTGGAGTTCTCATCAAAAGCGTAGTCAAAGCGAAACGTTTGGTTCTCCAAGTAGCGTGTCAGGTCAACTTTTTGCTTCGGTTCATGAACCATAACGACATCTTTACTTGGGATAGTGATGACATCTAAGTCCTTCATTGATAGCTCTAAACAGGGGGCAGTTTACAGAAAAGTGTCACGTTCCAAAAAAGGCAATAATAGAAAACCTAGAAAGTGAGACAAAGCCAACACCCTTACTCCCAAACTGCTTTTAATGAATGACGTTTTGATTTCAAGAACAGGATCACTATGTTCACTGTAGTAGCCTTGCACCAGTAATGTGCGTATACCTATACCTTTTATAATAATAGAAAACCTACCTTTTTTATTCAATGGTCGAGCTCGCACACACACACATATTCTGTGTTCCTCAATCTGGAGGATACAATGTTTGTTTTAAACTTTAATAGGTAATAATATAATAATATAATAGTAAATAAACACAAATAAATACAATAAATACACATTTAAATGCTGTATGTTAATATGACTTACTAGATCATTGGAGGTTAGGGGCCTGTAGTCCAGACTGGCTCTGAAGTCTCTGATCATGCACATAATTTCATAGTTGGGTAAATTGACATCTACTTCCTGGAAAATAAAGTGTTAAATAATTTGAACCACACAACAATGGAAAGTTGACGTTCCTCAAACTCATACTTGGGCCCTCTTTTCTCTGAGTTCCTGTTGCTGAAGTCGTCTCTTCTCGCGCTTTTCTTGAAGTTTTTCAACCTCTTTTACACAATTTGATTTCCTCCGAGCTGTAGAGAATAAGCCAGCAAATGAGACAAGCATCACTAAAACAATATAAACTATGAGATTCAGATTTTTCTAATGCTAGTTTATATACAATTAAGGCTATAAGTGTAGTGTTTAAAAACAACAAAATATACATAATTGGTTTCTTTTTTGCATACAAGAACCACTGCACTCCAGTTGAAAGTATGTCTGTTACCATTTTGCTGCTGTATTAGTGTTTGGTTGAAGGCAGATTGTGGCGCTATCGCTGGTGGTGGAGGCTCTGAGACTTGGCTGTGTTGACTTGGTCGGGCCCGGGTTGTTCCCACAGCAGCAGCTGAGGGGAAACAATCACAGTAACAAATTTGTGAAAATACAGCAAAATAACAACCGTACCATAGATCAGCAAAACCTACCTCTGTTCTCCCGAGGCGTGTTTTCAGCTTTAGGTATTGCTGTAACTCGTCTTGTCTGAAGAATAAAACAAATTGTCATATCATTCAGACACTTTATTGCAGTTTTTTTCAACCGCTTTGGTTCATTTTCTGAATATTTTTATAAATCTGGCAAATCTTTTATGCACTTGTGCACAAAACAATTCCGAATGTTTGAAAAATTTACCTAAAAATACATAAAACATTCTTGTAAAAAGGACACTTTGCAGTTAAAATACAAACACAGTCATCAGATTTATAAACTTATCAAACCATCATCCAGAGAATGGTCCGAGAATGCTACCAGACTTTTAGATGTGTAGTGTGAGGGAGTCAGAGGCCTGTAGGACCAGTATCACGCTGTTTCTGCACGATTTATAAATCTGTGCTTTTTAGCAATTGGTATCTACAGTAAACTGTGTCTGACTTGGACCTCAAAGTCTCTCAATGAAAGCCTCGTTCACACAGGTTTTCACTACAAAGGTATTTTATGTTGTATTTCTAGAGCTTCTGTCTTTACAATCTATTCATCTATTAATCTGTGTGTTCAGTTTTTTCCTTTTGTCTTTAGTCTATGGACTTTGGTAAGAGTGTGCAGTCTTTATGGGCACAGACAAACATTTTTTAAATAATTAATCGTTGTGTTTGAGTGTTTGTCGTGAGCGAATTAATGAATGAAAATGGATATAGTATTTGCTCATTCAATGGCAATATTTGAAAATTTATGCTAACATTTATACTGTAAGCTGAGAATTGAATGTGGGTTTGCAATATGTCAGAGTATGCTGGGGGTATGTCTAACTATTTTTGAATTTTGCTCAGTTGCATCTTGTTGACTGGGGGGCAGTGGAGTGAAATATTCACATAGTGGAATAGTGTGATCCTGTGTATCTGCATGTATGTATGTTTGTGATGTGCTTTATTGTCAAGAGTTTAACTATGTGAGGTTAGGAGTAAGGTATGGAAAATTAAGCAATAAGAAGGGAGAATTTGTGTTATTTATTTGGTTTGAAAGCTTTGAAAAATATTTTGTTTGTGGATTCTGACCTTGGGGACCTTGCTGACTTTAGGAATAGAGGAAAGAGGATGTGAAGTCTCTGGGCTCTGTGGTATCTCATCATCAGGGGCAACATCTGGATTCAAAGCAAATATGCTTTCAAGGTCGATCTGGATAAAAAAGAAAGGTTTTAGTGGTGTAGTTTTCAGCACACTTGATCAGCCTCTATATGCATGTAGGTATATGTCTAGTAGTTAGACCTCTTTGCCTTTGGTGTCCCCATTCTCGATCCACTCTACTGTTACGCTCTCATTGTCCTCATGCAATGATGTGACCATGGCCTGGTGTATTCGTCCTGCAGTGGAAAAGACCAAGGGATGGTGTGATTCTTATAGTTCAAATATACATGGACTATTGCTTTCAGGATATGTGCTTCTTGAACCATACATTGCAGCAGTGAACTCTATCAAAACATTGAAACAAAATCAAGAAGGCACACACAATTATCTAGTCATTCTTTTACTCAGTTACTTTTAAATTAATATGTTGATGCTTCTGGGTGTGGTCCCTGTCAAAAGATCAAACATTCATCTGCTGCTGAAATATATTACAAAGCTTACACATTAAATTACATTATATGCCATCAATATTAAGTAACAGAGTAGAAACGAATGCGAATTAAAAGTCCCGCATTTCATGTGTTCCTGAGGCCGTGAAGAAAGATGCCGCAAAAGGGGAGAGGCCCCGGCATCAGCGGCACATGAGACGGGCCCGGAAAGATCATTCAGTGCAGCTATAATAAACACTCGTAACCCTATTACCTACCTAAGGACCACACGACATAATGCAAAGATGCAAACAGATGTTACGACAGTTGACAAGATAACAGTGTAAATGAATGGACCTGATTCACCCGGTGATAGCCGTGATCACTCTATTCATAACGACGGGGCAACTGATACAATTATTTAATGGTTGGTTCAGCAATTATATCAGCTTGTTAAGTCGTCTAATGACATACAAGGTGAACTGACGAAATGCGGTTTAAATAAAAGGATGCTTTTGCTAGCTAGCATAGACCACCTTGCTTGCGGCGGATTGGTGCTGCTCTCATCTGGACGAGCCAGATGGAGAGCAGTGTGTGCGGGCACCTAGTGGACGTACCGTCGCTCCGCTTTATCTCCACATAAATGCCCACGAAGATTTTTCCAAAAATCCCGGCCATCTCTCTAGCCGGATATGTCTGTGCGCTTTGGGGAACACCGAATCGGTCCAGGTGGTGCTGCTGCTCAAAGTGAGGTCACTAACGGTCAGGCATCGGGGAGGCAGGAGAGGCAGTGCGCATGCGCGGGAGTGGCCCAGCAGTAGCAGTACCACAGCATCTTCATCCATGCACTGACTGCACTGACTACTTAGATGCACAACCTGAACATCAGACACTTACACAAAGTGAGTTAGAGTTTCTCCAAAATAAACTCACCAGATACATGTATAATGTTTTAGACTGTATGAGAGACTGTATGAATACAGTGTTGTATACAATTAATACATGTTGTAGCCTATACAGAAAAAAAAATGTGTCTGTTTGCTGAAGGTGTTCCAATCAGATCAGTAAGAACAGGTAGAACTTTAGACACAACGAAATCCAGGCACTCCAAAAAAGGCGCACGAGGAAAGGTATAGTCAAAAGGCCAAAGCCAACATGTTTGACCTTGACTGGTCTTCATCAGGGCTTAGCCCTGACCCCTAACCCTAAAAAATTAAAGCATGATATACGAGAATAGAGAAAGCAAGTTCATCACATTCTGAAAACCACCAATTGTCTGTCTTTGTCGGGATACCGATAAAATTTACCCCACTTAAAATGAAAATACAATTAGATAAAATTATAAATTTTATTAGATAAAATTAGATCAATTAGATAAAATTAGACAAAATTAGATAAAAAAAAAAAAATAGATAAAATTACCCCACAGAAATGCAGCTAACTTTTTTCAACACAAGGTGGCAGCAAGGCCTAACAGACAACGTTTCGAAATAGACTTTTTTTTTTTTTTTTTTTTTTTTTGGAAGATGTCAAATTACTGCAATCAACCAACTTTTAAAATACAGAGTAATATGTATATATAAACGTTTTGGCTCGTGGTTTGGTTTTAATACTTTTTTGTTTTCAATCGCTTTGACTCAAATTACAAAATTTCATCACAAATTGTCAAAACTTGCCACTGAAGGAGCAAATAATCAAGCATTAACTCTAATATCAAAACACAGACTACAACTGTAACACTCCCCATGCACGTGCTATAGTCTGTTCACATAAATACACACACTTGTACTCCTAAATAGAAACTGAAGACAGAAAGGAAAAAAAAAAATAAACACACAAGAATCACAATATGAACAGATTTTATAGACAGACAGAAGCATTAGAAACACAATGTAAAATACTTCTGTAGTGAAAACCTGTGTCAACCAGGTTTTCATTCAGACACCCTGATGTCCAAGTCTGAGACAGTTTAGATACTGCTAAAAAGCACAGATTTGCAAATTGTGCTTTTTTGTTCCCTAAATGACTGTGTAATATTGTACACATATTTACAGCGTTTGCCTCAGTCACTCTCAAACCATCAGAAACAGTGTGATACTGGTCCTACAGGCCTCAGACCTCCTCACACTACACATCTGAAAGTGTGGGAGCAATCTCCATCCAGTTTCAGGATGATGGTTAGATAAGTTTATGAATCTGATGACTGTGTTTGTATTTTAACCACAAAGTGTCCTTTTTACAAGAGTGTTTTAAGTTTTGTCCATTCTGAATTGTTTTGTGTCTTGTGTGAATAGTTTTTTTTTTTTAAGTGTGCAAAAGATTTAGGGTTTTAGGGTTATGCCAAAGTGATTGAAACTGTAAATGCTTTGATATGCCTGTTTTCTGCAGTCATGGTTGGGATCTATAGTAGCTGCGTGGGACAATATTCAGTCATATAAGTAGGCCTACTGTGAGGATCTGTTTTGAAATCATGGACTATTCATGACCCATAAAGTGCACTGACTCTGCATATGAAAATCCTTTTCAAGGCGCAAGGGGATTGCCCACATTTTAATTCTCACAAGTCTTAAAGGGCTATAGGCCTAGATCCAGTTATAACTCTTCCTGTGGTGAACAACATGCACAAAAGGTTGTAATGTAGGTTATTTATATGTTTGTTCAAAAGAATACATCTGAAGAATGAAGTGATTCATTCTTTTTCATTGGAAATAGCTATAGGCATGTATATGGATACATAGAGCAGGCCTGGGTAAGCCTTCTGCCTCTATTTTGCAATTTGCAGTACACAATGCAACCATTAAGCAGACCAGCTAATGTTCATTTAAATAATTGATTAACACTGATTACTTGCACTAAGTTAATAACATTTCTGAATTTCTGATCAAGGGTTTCAGATGTTTTGGTTTTAAAGAAATAAACAACAGGCCATATATGCTCTAAATAATAATGGTCTATAGCACCTTAATGCTCAAAGTCGCATTATCCATTCACTACCTTTACCCGATGAAAAGCTACACACCTGCCCTGGGGTAGACTGATGTGTGCTATAGAGTCAGACAAAGTGACCTACAGCTGACCACTGGTCAAACTTCATGAGGGTGGCTTCAAGGCCCATGTGGAGTTTATTTGATCTGTGACGCTCTCGTCTCGATATGGGGAGAGTAACCCCAGTGGTTCCCGACAATTTCTCCCAGCAACCCCTATTTACCTGTCAATGCAGTGACATTAACATCTTTCTGAAAAGCTGTCTTGTAGAGAAAAATATAATTATTTTCTGTTTGATAAAGATGTTAGAACATTAAAATGTGTATACTTTTGCTCCTTACACATGCAGTATATAGCCCCTCAAACTGAAGTGATTGCTGTTTAATTAATACTACTGTGGCATGGTTGAATCAGCACAAAACTAATCAAGTTACTGCTCATTTCATGATGCCATTTCTGCAGTTGGGGGCTTTATTGAGTAATAGTTTCTGGCAATGATGGCCCTTTAGTCCTGTGCAGTGGAGCTGCAACATCCCCCCAGGGTTTCATCAGTTCTAGACCTATTGTTCCTCTTTTGTTCACATAATTTAATGAAAATTATGCCCTCCAATGCTATTAACCTAAAATTATCTGCTGTAAAGGACAATTACCTTGTCCTTTGAATGTGCATTCTGCCCTGCATATGTTACAAATGGAGTGCGTCTCATTAAAAGTACAGGGATTTAGAGGGACCAGAACAACGTATGCCCAAAAACAATTCATATTGGTTTTCTACTGACTTTCCTGCAGCACCTATTTGCTCATTATGTTTTCATAGGATCATCCCACCACTGATAGGACTCTTGGACCCAGGAGGAGATGCACCCTGCAGGTAAACAGAATGCTCTCCCTTAGTTATCTTCAACATTCCTAAGGCACATTGCTTTTTTATTTAAATCCTAATGTCACTCTTTAGTCTCCGGACTGCATAACCTTCAACAACAGTTTCTGTCCCATTGTCAACATTAGGGTACTATTTTTTCCCTTTAAACCACAAATTAAAGCATGCTAAAGATAAAAAGGGGATTTAAGGTCTCACATAAGGTCTGCACAATTATGATGCAGGTGTAACACTTTAAAATGTCAAATGTTGGTTTATTATCTCTTCTTCAAATAATGCAGATGATGAATGCAGTTGTGGCTAAAAACATGTGCAGTGATTGTATTTTTTTAAGTAAAAATAAATATGGATACCACAGTGTATTAGCTAGTTAGCTTCAAGTGGCTTTGGCACTGGAGCCACTTGGGCATCCTTAGATATAAATTTGTGTTATTAGTTATTTCGATTTCAGTTTTAATGTAATTTAATGTATTTTTTGTCAAAACACACTGTGAAAAAGCAATCTAACTGGACGCAAATTGTAGACAAATAGATCTTTAATTTGCCATATGAGACATTATACATGTGGACAATGGATCTGCTGTTCAAAACCTGTGTAGACTTAGACTTAGACTTAGACTTAGACTTAGACAAACTTTATTGATCCACAAGGGAAATTATTTGGAGCTGCCAGTCAGCTTTATGTGTGCATTGTACCTCTTCACCGCTCAGTGAAACACAGGAATATGACATTAAAGACAATGGAGCAGACAGAATGAAGCCCTTTGTGTATTCATTTATGCTGCCCCCAGCTTGCCACAGACAGAGATGCCCCCATCAGAGCACCTCCTCTGCCTCAGAAATTGACTGCTCAATTTATTTTTTCAGTTGTTGTTTTTTTTAATTGAAGCAGTGGGGAGCCTTCAATTACAATGCAGTGTAATTGAGTGTATATAATAAGTGTATAATAAAAAATAACATCCAAGGTTCCGACTTCAACTTCTGACTGAGACACAAAGGCTATTGCATGATGCACTTATAGTCTGATTCATATAGATTCATCAGGTGTCAATCCAGTTGATTTACTTAGTCTTGATACCAAGTTACTAACAAAAAGCAAAACTGGCAAGTATCGAATCATGAAGGCATTTATTGAAGCATCTATGTGTTTTGACTGTTCAGTACAGTTCTACAGGGAGTGACCTCAACCCCCAGTCAGTCACAACAAATGGTAAGGTTTGAATCAGAAAGTCCAACAAAAATATTCTGCACTTTTTTATATCCACTGACATTTCCTATGAAGACAATTCTACAGTGAAAAAGCCTATAGTGCCCTCATCAGTTCCCCTATTCAGCAGCCCTCAGAGGCACAGTGTGTATGTGTATGGCTGTTAGCCCTGAAGCTGTCCATGGAGGTGAAAAGGTGGGTCAAGACCTGTAAGGTTCATGCGTGTGCTGCTCTTGTTATGGGAGAAAAGGCACACAAATAGGAGAGCTATATATATACCTACAACACAGCCAAATCCCCAAATGTCAAGGAGGAGTCAGTATTGCCATGGAAACAACATTAATGTTTGATTTTCTGATGAAATTTCACTCTATCCACGGTATTTTCACCAGGTTGGAACTGTGATCATTTACCAGACTGTGATCGTTTACTACTGGAAGCCACTGGAATTACTGTTAAAATCTGGTGATAATTAGACCAGGAAGAAGTTGACTACCATCTTCAAATGTTTCTCTGTGCTAGTGGTAGTTCATCAGTAGACTGCAGTTAGTCCCTTTTCCCAGGTGTAGGCACAAACAACAAATGTGATTCATGGACAACATTACTATAGCCCCAGTGGCCCAGTACCTGCAATATGAACTCTTCAGTCTAGACGCCCATTTCCCTCAACCTAAAACATTGTAATTAATACCAGTGCAGAAGGTCATAATGACCCAATTACCGATGGTAGGTTTGTCAATGACACAGAGGACCATTCAAAACCTTTCAAAACACAACATAACATGTATTTGATCGAATACAACTGAATATATTCCAAAAGGTGTTTGATAAGCACTGTGGCATTTCTAACAATTTGGTCCCTTTGGAAAAGCAAATCAAATGGCAGACAAAAGATATTTGGGGTTCAGCAGCAAGACTTCTGGGTGGTTTTATGTTAAGTATTAGACACAGTTACAAAATCAACTATATTGCATAGAGAAATGCACATAATATATTCACAGAGCACGAGGTATAGTCTCAAAAGTCACAACTGTATTTTTGGAGATTTTAACTAGCCAAGCAGGCCCAGGTCTGTAGGGGTGCAAAAGAGTCATTACCCCTTAAATTAAGACACGTTAAATAATGACAGTTATGGCTACAGTATTGTCATTCCACCCCTTCAAACTGGAATGTCAGTTTGGCCTGGACCCACCGCTGCAGTTCCCCCAGTGGGTCTTGAGTTCACACTTTTTAAAATTCATTTTGATGGTACAGATCACCACCAGTTTTTGTCTACAGTGTTCCCCATGATGAAGAATGGCTTTATATGGGAAACATAAATCAACATCAAGAGACAAGCTTTGTGTGTGATAACCCATGTTTTACAAAAGCACAAGGTAAAACAATGAAAACAGCAGTGGCGTTAAGATGCTCTCAGTCAGGTGCTTGTGTCACTTGTACTTATATGACAGCGAGGTTGCACTAATCCAATCATCTTTTCTCTCTGGGGGCCTGCATCAACACCGAGGAGCAGATACACAATAAGAGCTGCTTTTTGGGATCATTAGTCAAAGAGGGGGTCACCATCGCGCCTCTGATTACAATGGTGCGCTCCTATTACCCCAGGGAGCTTTTGGCTTCATTCATATGCAGCTTCTTAAAGACACCATTTATCAATTACCCATCCTGCAGCTACACTCCAACATTCTTCATTTGTCTCAGCTGCCTGTTTTTTTTCAAAGGAAAAAAAAAAGGCTCCAAACCCTTTTTGGTAGTTGTTCTGCACTTGTCTGGGTTTAAATATTTTGCAAAAGATCCATCTTATGAACAATTTGACAGAACTACTGTTTCAGAAATGCAAGAATTATATTAATTAATTATATATAATTAATTATTATTAATTATTAATAATAATTATTATTGTAACAATAAACAATTAAAATTGCTCTATGTAAAATTTCTGATAGGGAAGCCTACATTCTTGTGGCTCATGTAATAATCCAGCTTCTTCTCCCCTTGTTCCTCATTTACCTAAGCACTTTGAAACTGTGTGGCTCCTTCAGTAATGTTCATTTTGGAGTCACAACTAGACAATACTGCACACACAAACCCTGTCTTTGTTATATGGTTACTTTATTGTTCAAGAAAATAGGCTGTGAACATTTTTTCTGTTAGTTCAGTGCTCCACTGTCGTGAAATGCCATGATTTGATTTTGATAAGAATCAACTCAAGAATGCAGATTTGTAAAAATGTCAAGGACTGGCAAAAACAAAATTCTTTTTATATTGCAAAATCCAAAGTGTTCAATGTACAAACACTATTTTGACAGCACCGTTTATAATATTGATATTTTTTTTGTACAATGTTGATGCTTGTAGCTCTGAGTGACGGTTAAATGGGGGTCTAATTTATTAATGCCACTCGCAGGACCAGCTCTGCCTGTTGCTAGGAGACTAGGATAACTTCAGTCTACAGAGACCAGACCCCATCTCTACTGGTCCCTAGTGAAAGTGACCAACAGTAATTACATTTTACAGGAATTATTTCTCAGTAAAGAAAGTAGCAGTAGCACAAGGCTCAAACCACAAAATCAAATTATTATTAATACTATCTTGACACTATTAAATAAGGTTTCATATTAACTCACTAGCCAGTAGTATTTGATAAAATAGCTTATATAGTTTCACTGAGGTTCTACTTATGTGACATTAGTGTATTCAATATGTCTAGTGTAGTCAATTATAGGCTACTGTTGAAATCCAAAAAATACTGGATACCTGGGTTCACGCGGCAGGTGCCTCAGTGGCATTTGGCCATGACGTGGCCAGCGGAGAAATCCCTGTGTTGCTATTGGCTACTTCTAATGTTGTGACATTTATGAAAACTTTATGGACACTATGTGCTCCGGCTTGTGACATTTTGGATTCCTTTTAAAGCTGTTCTTGATTTTCTGTACCATAAGGGCAACCAAATCCAAACTGAAAAACACAAGCAGTGAGAAATAATGCTGTAAATGTATTCTTCTTTTCTAACAACACTTTTCTTGTTTTTATTTTATTTTCAGTAGATTATAACAGCAAAATTAGCTCTGTAGACATATCAGTAATACAAATTGTGTTAAACTGACAACTTCAAGAAAGTCCTAAAAACATAAAAGTATGGCGCTGACCACTGGTAAAGTAATTTGACCTCACAAGTATCTGATTATAAAGATGCAGTTGCTTTTGTGCAGGAGGATGTGAAGACAGCCCACATTAACTTGGGATACTGGATCAAAATACATTAATATAGCATGATCCATTCCAAGAAAGTACCCCAACTCAATTAATTACTGTTATATTATTTACATTAGTTGTCAACATGAATATTATCGTAATG
The DNA here is from genome assembly GCA_029959045.1 of Taenioides sp. WSHXM2023. NCBI lineage: Eukaryota > Metazoa > Chordata > Actinopteri > Gobiiformes > Gobiidae > Taenioides > Taenioides sp. WSHXM2023. The sequence continues at coordinate 24,306,449 of CM057085.1, forward strand.
ACACTATTATTGGATTATCAGTTTAAGTATAGTCCTATTTCGGTTATAATTACTGTGTAAAGGTTGTGTTAAATTAATGATGGGACATTAATAACTCTAATCTGGTAACACTATGTAGAAACATGATTCATTTGATAAGATTGTGTTGTGAGACATATGCTGCGGTATAACAGTAGGTGGGTCTTCTCTGGAGTGAGTGACTGATAACTGCCTTTTGGTGACATTTCAAAACGCTGAATCACAAGTTTGAACTGGTTGAGCAGTTAACTGCGTCAATTTATCTAAAAAAACAAACAAAACTGAAGCAATGAAGACAAATATTATTTTTAGTCTAAAAGTATTTTTAGTAAAAACAAGATCAATAAGTTTATAAAACAGTAATTTAGAAACATAAATAAATCAAACTATAAATCTTCATGAATAGGTTAAGATGCTTTTACAATCATTTACCGAAAATAATAAATACAGTTGAACATTTTCCATAAAAAACATTAAACACATTTGAACTGGAAACAAATTTGGTTTCAGTAACATGTTAAAAGAAGTTATAAAAGCACCAATATAGAGTGAGTGAGAAAATCAAGACACTATGGTTTTAACCAAGTCAGTTTGCGCTTGAAAGATGTTTGGTAGTTGGTTTGGTTATTTTAAAGCATTAAGACAAGGCAAGAAAGAAGGCTGTTATTATATAAGGAAATTGAATTGAAATTAAATCTAAAAATATTGAAGTTGAACAGTCTGATCTTAGTAATAACTTTAAGATAAGTCCTGAAATTGTAATGCCAGGAAAGAACACATGGGGTCTAAGCGTTCACAAAGTTTCAGGACTAAGAAGGTACAAGCCGCATACTGTAACATGAAGCATACCACCATGTCTTCATCTGTGTCTTTGATATTATTTTCAGTGTTTTAATTGGTTTCATGCATTTAATATGTTTGTTCAGCCAACCAACTCCCTCTGATCCTGCTCTTAAGCAAAGCAACATGGGCACTTGAAATCCTTCTGATATGTTGTTTCAAAAACCATTGTACAGCAACTTCAATTTTTGTGCCTTAAATAGAACAATCTGTCATAAATTAGTCACATACTGTATACATTTTCAGTAATCAGACATAATGAAACCTTTATATACAATACAAAGAACTGTCTTTTAAGACAATACATCCCTGAGAGTGAAACATGATCAACATTACTGGAAAACAACACTGAAACAAATCGTCTGGATATGTGTGATGAGTAGTACTACTGGAGTAGACAGTATTTCTTTAGACATTACTGAGTGGATAGAGCAGCAAAGAGAAGTGGGGACAGTGTAAAGCTGAATTCTTTGAGGTACTTAAGATTCTGACATTCTGTATTTGGTTTTAATGAGTTTCCTTCTTTCTTATGTCATTTGATAAAAACAGCAGTAGAATGACAAGGTGGGCATTTTAATACAAATACACAGGTCAGACTAAAAGTGAGTAAAATATAGTTTTACACTATACAGTACTAAGGTTATTGACACAACCTCCTGATATCACACACTGCAAAGTAGTTTGTGATTGTAGGGTTTGTTAAAGTCCCAAAGTGTTATTAAATAAATAAATTATATGTACATGCACAAAAAATTGGAAGTATGAATAGTTTTAGACAATGTTTCATCTAATAATTATGAATTTTTAGGTAGAACAAGACATTTAACAGTATTTCAGTGCATAGCATTGTTTTTACATTTTTACAATATGCCAATGTAGAATACATGTCTGAAATTGCACTAAATGTTTTGAAAATTTTCTCTAGTTTATTTACACTTTATTTCTGTTCTTCTTTCTTTAACACTTTGGGGCTTGACATGATTTACTTCAAGTTAAATAGGATACTCAAAGAACATTAACCAAATCTCTCTCGCACAAGCATCATAAGTTTCTTCTTGCCCTTGTAAATCTGTTTCAAATTGTCAATGAACTGTGTGAATTGAATGTGTCCATCGTGAGCCATGAGGAAAGTCTCTCTTGCTTTACTAAGAAACTCAATAAACTCACTATAGTGTCTGGGACTGATGTGAGTTAACCTGGAGTGCGTTGTGTTGATGTAGGCCCCAATCGTGGCATCCAAAAGCTGTCGTAGTGGAGCTTTGTCTAAGGACATGATCTTCCCAGAGTTCCTACGACTGTGCAAGACTATTCCTGATGTTGTTAATGTACAGCGCCGCAAAATGTCTGATAGCACAGTGGCACATTTAACACTCTTGACAACCAGAGGAATGACAGCGGCTAGTTCGTTTTTCCCCAGCGAGTGGCTGAGAGCACAAGCCCACAGTACATCATTGATTGCTGGGTGAGTGTCTTGGTTGTAGCTAAGATTTAGGTGTGACAAAGCTAATGTTGCTAGCTTGTATGCTCTCATAGGATACCCGCGATGCTCCATGTAACGCGCTATGGTAAACAGCTGTGTATAGTTCATCCCTGTAGTGGCAGCATCCAGCACAATTTTGTAGGCTGTCTCAAAGGCGATGTGGTCCTTCTCACAGAGGGTCAGTGCGGACAGGGCACAGTTTTGTGGGTCTTTCATGGCACACTGTAGAGCGAGGGTGCGGGCGGAGTTGGACAGGTTCTCCTGCTGATGGCAGTCCAAATGGAGACGGACTATGGTACTGTTGGACATGACTGTGCTGGCCACAACACTGGTAGCCTCGACGGGAGTGAAGAGCGTAAACCAGTTCTGCATGATGCTATCCAAGGCAAAGACACCTACAGAAGCATAGAAAAATTAGATCTAGATCTTCATTGCATCTACATTACAATTTAATCATTTGATAGTCCTCAGTGAGTTGACTGAAAGGTTCTTTATTTAGTTTGAATTGGTCCAGTCACTATACATAGTGTTCTAAAACCATGATTAAAACCATAACAGTCAATCTGTTCTATTAAACTTACCAACTTCAGTTGCACAAGTCACCAGCCACCGCACCATTTCTCTCCTTCGCCAGTTCAAAGTCGAGAGAGTCATCCGCATGACCTGTAGGAAGCAAAACATTATAGCTGGTTTTGTGTTGTTGTGTGTGTATATCATGTTTAACAGTGTACCTGAAGGCCCAACTCAAGAGAGACTTTGAGCAGTGTGAGATCTGGCAGACTGTCCATCAGAGTGGCAATTTTGAAGGCATCCTGAGCAAGTTTGAAGATATGGGACGAGGAATGAATGTTCTTTTGGATAGATTCTAACACTGTTTCCAACTTACGTGCATCACCTAAAAACACAAAACATGTGTAAACCAAATTCTCTGGATTAATAAAAATAATAATTACCCAATGAGCAACCAAGTTTACCTTTGGCAGCAGTGAGCATTGTTGAAGCCAGTTCACACTGCTGGGACTCTATGTGGCTGAGAGTGAACCAGCGTGGGTACCGGTTGGAGACTACAGACATAATTTGTTGTTGCCTGGAAAGGTCACTGGAGGGGACTGTAGATTCCAGAACTGGCAACCTGAATGCACAAGAAAATATATGTTTAAGGGATGTTATTTTCAAAAGAACTAAGAAAATATCTAATGGTGTGTTTGCACATGCATATTAACAAAAAGAGAACATTTCTCAGAAAAAACTCTAAAAAGAACAAATATTAATAAACAATTTTAGTAGCTGTTAGTTCTCAAAAGAGATAATAAGATAATAATAAGAATAATAATAATAATGTGTATTATTTTGTACTCAACTCTTAAACAAATGTAAAAAGGCCAATGTCTTTGATTACAGCTCGATTTAATTGACAGACTCACCTCATGGCCCTCAGTGCAATCTTGTATGCCAGTTCGACATCATGAGGTAGAAGTGAGGTGAAGAGATACTTGGCAAAAGTGTGCATAGGGACACTTTCTCTGTAGAGCAATTCTCCCAAACCACTGTAGGGACCAGCTATGCACAGAACAATGGTTTAGTCAACTGTATCTTCACAAAGTCAAACAAACAAAATAAACAGGTTGTTAACCACTAGAAGATGTAACCTACATATTTTTTTATTTATGCTGTAATCTTTACAGCAGAATACACACATGTGATTAGAAGGAGAAAATACATATATACTCATAATTGCTAAACATATCAACAAAACTAACTTATGAAATACATCTTAACTGAACAGCATTTCACTCACCCTCTAATAAAATTGTAGCTTGCTTGCAAAAGACCTTCACCAAAGTTTCATCTAATTCCACTTCTTGCAGTTTGGCTAAAAGCTGTTCTTCGTTGCGACACACTTTCTCCTGGGCGTAAAGGCCATCTGGCATCACCCTCTGCTGACCCAGGCCAAGGAGGGCAGTCTCCACAGCCAAAGACATAAAGGTCTCTCCTTCCTCTAAGAAGCTGCCTGAGGCTGAGGGAGGACAGAAGAGAGGACCCAAGGTGAGACATGACTTAAAGCAAAATTTTCACTTTGGGGACTGGACTGACTCGAGTATTGACAAATGTATTGATCTTTTTGTTCAAACCGAAAATGTTCATTTTGTCTTCTTATGTACTTTAAACTTCTTAGGTTCTTTTTAAAGACAATACAGTAACTTGTATTTACCTTGTTGACATGATGCATGAATGCAAATCATGCAATAAATCATACATAGGGGAAACAGGCCGGGCTTTCCACATCCGAAAAAAGGAATACCAAAAGGAATGTGAAAAGGAAACATCAGGGAGACTCACCAGAACACAAAAAGACAAAGCATTGCAGGAAAACCTAAAATCCGCCATATCAGACCACTGTAAAAGAAATAACCACATTATGGATTGGGACGGGGCACGGGTCATCGGATCGGAAAACAACAAGTTCAAACGCTGGATCAGGGAGGCCATTGAAATCAGGAAACGAGGCAAGGACAGCATTAACCGTGATGGTGGAGCGTTCCTCCTTTCACACACCTGGGACACCCTCCTCCAGAGACCACCAGGCGACGGGAGGCGTGGTCAGTCTGAGCGACCTGCCAGGTCAATCAGGCTGACCACGCCTACAGGAAGTAACAACTGCTGATATACGACACGTCACCACCAACACCAGTGACAGTTCTGAAGATGGCTCGCAGCTAGCAGCCGAAACATGTCAACAAGGTAAATACAAGTTACTGTATTGTCTTTAAAAAGAATCTAAGAAGTTTGAAATGATCTTTTTGTTCATTGGGCTGTTCTTTCTACAGAGCCAGAGGGTGGGAATCATGGTATTTCAATGGCTAAATAATGTCTTGACAGGTCCCATCGCTAATCCCAGGAGAATAAAAGTTAACACACATTAACAATTTTGGATCATTGGATATTTCACATCAAATGTATTACAGGTGGTCACACGCATAATAAATGTATTTTAATTGGAGTGTTTATCCTGGTGCATTTCTTATTCATGAACTGTTATTGCAGAAGCCTATCACCATGTCTGTGTCACTGCATTTGATTGGAGGCAATAGACAAAGAGAAGATGCTCAATGTAAATGTGTACCTAAGAAGTCCTGCGTGGATAGTACTGCTACCTCCTCCCTGCCCTGTCCAGCCTCCAACAGAGTACTGAACAATGTCCCAATAGGGTCCAGAGGATGACCCACCCAGCCCTCCAGGTTGGTCACTGAGGTCACGCCTTTGTTGAGCAGTTCTGCAATAGGGGAACATTGTTATTTATTTCCTGAACACTTAAAACAATAAATAAGTTATACACAATTAATAAGTTATACACAAAACACACCTTTTTTGTGAGACCGGAAAAACTCGAGCTGTTTGCACTGCTGTCTTCTTAAAGTGTTCACTACTGCTATTGCCAAGCGAAGTGCTTCTCTAGGATAACCATGAGACCTGAGGGCATCTACTCTGGCACATGCGGTTGGTACATGTTCTGAAGAGGAAGAAAAATCATAATGAATGGCTCTTGGATTTATCATTGAATCCAGTTGTCTGCGCCCTCTCACCATGCCACAGGGGCCAGCCTCGGCTGTCAAACAAGGAGTTGTGGTGTCTGTCTTGATGGCAGTTGTTGGTGTATTGGTCTTCAGTGATGATGTGCTGCAGATGAGAGTCCTGCCAGTGGAGGTCACATGCCTCTATAGCCCGGGTGAACACAGTCCTGTGACGCTTTGAGTGAGAATCTGTAAAAACATAAAAAACCCTGTAAGAACTACACTACACCACAAGACCTACACCATTACAAAATGAACAGGAGTTAAAACTGTATAATGAAAGTGAAATATAGAGGGGTTTGGGGATTTAATATACAATATAACTAAAGCTGTGGTCGTAAGGTCTGTGATGCCTGTCGTGGTGGCAATCCCCGAACCTGGTGATGGACACCAGAAGTAAGGGATGCCGTCAGGCTGAAGAAGGAGTCTTATCAGGCCTTGTTGGCTCGTGGGACTCCTGAGGCAGCTGACAGGTACCGGCGGGCCAAGCATACTGTAGCCTGGGCGGTCGCAGAGGCAAAAACTTGGGGTTGGGAGGAGTTTGGAGAGGCCATGGAGGAGGACTATCGGATGGCCGCAAAGAAATTCTGGCAAACCGTCCGACGCCTCAGGAGGGGGAAGCAGTGCTTCACCAACACTGTTGTGGGTGGAGAGCTGTTGACCTTGACTGGGGATGTTGTCGGACGGTGGAAGGAATACTTTGAGGATCTCCTCAATCCCACTGTCATGTCTTCTGAGGAGGAAGCAGAGGCTGGGGACTCAGAGACGGACTCGTCCATCACCCTGGCTGAAATCACTAAGGTGGTTGGCAAGCTCCTCGGTGGCAAGGCTCCGGGGGTGGATGAGATTCATCCTGAGTATCTTAAGTGTCTGGATGTTGTGGGGCTGTCTTGGCTGACATGACTCTGCAACATCGCGTGGCCCCTCTGTTTAAGAAGGGGGACCAGAGGGTGTGTTCCAACTTTCGGGGAATCACACTCCTCAGCCTCCCCAGTAAGGTCTATTCCAGGGTACTGGAAAGGAGAATCCGACCGATGGTCGAACCTCGGATTCAGGAAGAGCAGTGTGGTTTTCGTCCCGGCCGCGGAACACTGGACCAACTCTATACTCCCCATCGGGTGCTCGAGGGTTCATGGGAGTTTGCCCAACCAGTCCACATGTGCTTTGTGGATCTGATGAAGGCATTCGACCGTGTCCCTCCCCTGTGGGGAGTATTCTGAGAATATTGGGTTCCAGGCTCTTTGCTAAGGGCTGTCCAGTCCCTGTATGACCGGAGCAGGAGCCGTGTTCGCATTGCCGGTAGTAAGTCAGACCTATGTCTGGTGCATGCTGGACTCTGCCAGGGCTGCCCTTTGTCACCGGTTCTTTTCACTGAATTTATGGACAGAATTTTTAGGCGCAGTCAGGGGGCGGAGGGGATCCGGTTTGGGGACCACAGGATCTCATCTCTGCTGTTTGCAGATGATGTTGTCCTGATGGCTTCATCAGACCGGGACCTCCAACGTGCACTGGGGCGGTTTGCAGCCGAGTGTGAAGTGGCTGAGATGAGGATCAGCTCCTCCAAATCCAAGGCCATGGTTCTTGACCGGAAAAAGGTGGCTTGCCCTCTCCGGGTGGGTGGAGAGTCCTTGCCTCAAGTAGAGGAGTTCAAGTATCTCGGGGTCTTGTTCACGAGTGAGGGGAGGATGGAGTGTGAGATTGACAGGTGGATTGGTGCAGCGTCGGCAGTGATGTAGTCGCTGTATCGGATCGTTGTGGTGAAGAGGGAGCTGAGCCGAAAGGCAAAGCTCTCGATTTACCGGTCAATCTATGTTCCAATGCTCATCTATGGTCATGAATTTTGGGTAATGACCAAAAGGACGAGACCACAGATACAAGCGGCTGAAATGAGTTTCCTTTGCAGAGTGGCTGGGCGATAGGGTGAGGAGCTCAGTCACGTGGCAGGTGCTCGGAGTAGAGCCGCTGCTCCTCCACGTCGAGAGGAGCCAGCTGAGGTGGCTCGGGCATCTGTTCCGGATGCCTCCTGGACGCCTCCCTCGGGAGATGTTCCGGGCATGTCCCACCGGGAGGAGGCCCCGGGGAAGACCCAGGACACGCTGGAGAGACTATGTCTCTCGGCTGGCCTGGGAACGCCTTGGAGTCCCCCCGGAGGAGCTAGAGGAAGTGTCCTCCAGCTCTGCTTAGACTGTTGCCCCCGTAACCTGGCCCCGGATAAGCGGAAGAAAATGGATAGATGGATATAACCAAAGGTAATATCTAGACTATGGTTGGGTGTCATCACACCTGGGCCCTGGGGCAGAGAGTTGGTCAGACTGGTCAGGTCGCTGCCATGGTTACCATCCTCCAAGGGGCAGACGTCAACGCTGTTCCACCTCCGGAGCTGCCGGAGCCAGAACGCCTTCTGCTCAGGCTTACAGTGGGGGTTCAGCACCACACACATCCACAGAGCCCCTGCAAAACATCAACACACAAACATGCTGTGTTTAACTGCCATTTTACATCGGGACTACATTTGGAAACTAGCTATATAGCAAATGCTGGCATATTTACAGAAACAAAATATTAATGTGCATCCTCCTCAGTCTAAATGATAAATAAAATAAATGAAGACAAAAGGTCACAATTAAATCCAAATTATATAAATCCATTAAAGATAATTTTGGTCAGTTATCTGACCACAATTATTATAATAAATGCTTTTTGTGAACCTAAATGTTTTTTATTTAAGTGTTTCTACCTAGCTCATCCCACAGCTGCCTGTATTTGTCAGTCATGGTGGTCCCCTGTTGCCTCCACAGCGCCAGTCGTGGGTCACCCATGAACTGCTCTGTGATCAGTGTCAACATGCGAGCTCCGTTGGAATCCCTCATCTTCAGCATTTCTCTCACCTGTAAAAACAAAGGTGGAGGTTAAGGCTAAGTCAAATAGATTAAAGAATCTTGTTGAATACAAAGTGCACTAGAACTGTACCTTGCTGAACAGTAAGTTGAGCTGTTTCCCTGAGCCGTGGTACCCGCCCTGGGACAGAAAGAGCTTGACCTGCTCCTGAACTTGCTCCTCATCTAGATGCCAGCAGTTGTCATCGTCAATACTGGCCCCTGCTGTTGGATCAGGAGCTCCTAAAAACATATAAATCAATAGCTTTAAAATAGCTGCTTAGCTCATTTTCCATTATAATTAACTTAAAGACAAATTAATGAAATTACTGTACTGTAAAGGAATGAGCAACAAGCATAATTATGTTAGTGTCAGCATAAACAGTAATTCACCAGTTGCTGAGTTTGCGACTCTACAGTGCTGGTTCAGCTGATGTGATCGATACCATAAACTAAAAACTTAAAATAATAGTGTTAGCGTAAATACACACTTGAGAGTTTGTCTAGAGTTGACTCACCATGAACTTGGTTGATCTCAGAGTTTTGAGAAAGGATTTCATCTGCTAGTTTCTGTGCTGTGGGTAAGACTTCAGTGTGGTGTACTGTGATGAGGTACTGAACAAACTTCTGCAGCTGGTCCCTGTTCATCTGAAAAAGTGTCTCTGAGATGGGCAGGCGTAGTTTGACCTGCTCAGGCATCCGTACCCGGTACAATGACAAGGCTACGACATGTGCACAGTAGAAGATGTCCTTGTTGCCACAAGTGCAGGTCACTGCTGTGATTTTACAGCGGTCAAAGCTGATGCTCACACTGCAGACCATCTCCGGCTCTGAGGATGTGGCCGGCTCCTTCACGGTTCCACTGAGGTGAAAGCCTACAAAAACACACAGAATTGTCAGCGTCTCAAAGTAATAGGCAGCTCAAACACTCAATTATGTACAGCAGAAACTGAAGATATAGACAACAGCCACAGAGGTAAAACCAAACATTAATTTCCCTTCTAAAATGACTCCAGTTCTTACTTTACCATAAACACACCCCTGCCTTCATCCAAATGAACCCATCATCTGACAATCTGCAGAGAAAGCAACCGTTGTAGCCCTCAAACTAAAGTATGTCAATATGTAGTAACTGGCCACACACATTTTCACTTTGTGACCTCTGTCCATAGAGCACTTGGAAATGGTTACAGTTTAGTGTGAATCTAGATAAAGACATGAATTCCAGAATGAAACTATGTGGAAATTGTTTTGCAAAGTTGCAATAGCATGATACAGGACATACTTCACCACACAGTAACAGGTCATGTGTTACTTTATTAAAACTTTCACATTTTCTATCATGTTCAGTCTTGGTACATCTTACAGATGTATCAAGAGTGGAACATGTCGATAATGCAGAAAGTTAAAGACAAGACAAGCTATAACCATATGCTGAATGTAATGTGGTTATGCTGCGATTAACTACAAAACCAAAACATTCAACTGGAGTTTTACAAAGCAAAATTAAATCAATTTTACAAAGCAAATTAAAATCCTGCATTTTTCTTGTTAATTGTTACAGATAGTGTGTGTGGCTGGCCCACAGCTGAACTGCTGACGTCACAGAGCAGTGGGGGAGAGTCTGTGTGCCTCAGCTGAGCTGAGCACATGGAGCGGCTACACTTGGCGACAAGCCAAAACCCTGAGCTCAGCGTTCTGCAACACCAGTGTGCCTCACAACTTGCATAATACAGCTCAGTGCATCGCATAGCAACTAATCTTAACTCCTTCACGACCAGACTCGCACAGCACTCGTCTGCAAGCTGAGATTTAACATCACGCTCAATTAAAGTCAGCTTTAGTTTTGTTTCAGGATTGACAAAGAGAAAAGGGGATGAATTTCTGGCATCTGCAGAGCAGACACTGGCCTGAAGGAAAAGTGGACTTGGTTGCTCAGCGTTTACACTGGAGGCCAAGAGGCACCATGGTCAGCGAACAGTGGCTGCAGGGGGGCATAGCCTTCATTTAACAGCACTGCCCAAACAAAGGCTCTGTCACACATGCTCCGATCTCACACACACCAGTTACCCATTAAGTCATCAAAGATGGCCACTCAGGCTTCCGCCCTGAGTGACCCTTTGGCCAAGGTGTGCTTTGTGTGTGTGCACTTCTGATGACAATGGGGAACCTAATCTCTCACCTGTGGAGATAGAGAAGCACCTCTGGGGCTGTCGGAAAGAAAAGCAAACAACTAATCAATAATCATGGGGCACTGATTACCATCTGTTCATAATGACTGGGTTCAGATCAGCTTCCATTGCACTTATACAGCCTCATGTGGTACCTGCTACTAATGTTTTCAAACTCTATTTTGATACTAAGATAGGCTAGGGCCAGATGCTGGATACCAATTTCAACACCACATGATATATACCAAATACCAAATAATAGTAGCTTTTTATATTTCCATGTGGTCTAACACTAGTTCAAGATTATTCTATAGTAAGTAAGTTTTTATTTATATAGTGCTTTTCACAGACATATGTCATAAAGACGCTTTACAGATCATTATTCATTCACCCCATACCTGGTGGGGGGTAAGCTACTATTGTAGCCACAGCTACAGCTCATGCACACACACACCACTTTCATACTATGCAATGTGGGTGAAGTGCCTTGCCTAAGGACACAACAACAGTTTGTCTTTCCCCTGATTTTCCCAGCAGTCTCCCATCCAAGTACTAACCAGGCCTGGCCTTGCTTAGCTTCTGAGATCTGACGGAATCAGGCTTTGACAAGCCAGAATGGCCAGTATAGCTCTTCAGGTTCAATTTACCTCTACCTGTGTGATGTTTTCAGTATCGACACTTGTTCAATTTTGTTAAGTTTAAATATGTGTTTAGTATTGAGAAGCATCTGCGTATTGATTTTTTACCTACTATAACTAACTGGGATTGTCTGTTGTAGCAATCAAGCATGCAATAAGGATTGTAGTAAAGCAGGGTGATGGGTCATCCCATATTATAATAAACTGACCCTTAAGTCAGAGATCAGAGTTCCGATAACTGGGATGCAATCTGTCACATAAAATTGGGTCATGGAAATGTTCAGTTAAATAGGGCCCGTACACTATCAGTACTCATTACCAAACTATACTTATACTAACAGTGTGAACACAAACATAACACAATACATTCTATTTGTTGAACCAGCAAATACATCACACCTTTCTTATACTTTACAAAGACAGATCGTCTGGGTCCTGTCTCCATGAGTTCCAATGGATATGACTGACAGGCAGACAAACCAATCAAAACGCATTGTGGTAGTTAAACAGAATGTAGGATGGATTGGCTGGCTAGGCTAATGCTCAGCTCTGCCGGAAAAAACAAGACATAGAAGAGTGAGAACCTACTAACTTCCGGTCATACTGAAAGCATCATAACAAGAGATTTTGAAAGGTTTTCAGGTAAGGTGTGACAAGTGACAACACAATCCCATTCTCAATGTCTCCAACCTCTGATAGATAAATCTGAAAAAACAGATCTGTTAATGAATTGTTCCACATAAATGCCCATTTTGGGTTGTCTCTAACTGTCTGTCTATAGTTTTGTTCAGCCTCTGAAGACCATTGGCAGTGCAGCCTCTCCTCCCTTTCAAAACTGTTTATGTAAAACACATCATTATTAAGTCTGAAAAGTTAGCATTAACATTTCAGACAATAAAACCAAATATTGCTAACTTTGAGGCAGATAGTGTGTTACAACTATTCTTGTTTCAACACTTCTGTGTCAATCAGTTTCCTGCATCTACACAGTATGGGTTTCAGAGTGATGATGAAAAATTAGGACAGCTGACAATGCCATAGACACTAATAATTCGCAACAATCTTTTGAATGGCAAAAATGGTGCCCACAAACTGGAAAAAAGTCATCAATACCTACGGCAATGAGTGAAATGTCTAAACAATATATAATTATGTTGTAAAAATAATCTTTGCAAACATCTTGCATATGCAGAAATTACACCCAAAGCAAAAATAGTCTCATATAAAACAATACAATAGTCTCTGTTGTGTTTAACTCTGTAGTAGACAGTGACTCAGAGCACAAGCATTTTAAATCAGGTTTTCCTTGTGAGCAATCATTGTAACAGCACAGTCATAACCACCGGGCTGGTCCATCGTTTGATGAACCAGGAGCGACCGCTGGCTGTTATTTCAACGTCATAACGGCACTTCTGTTGCAGGAAACACCACTTTCCTCCAGCGTCACCAGGGGAGGGGCCCTTGCACTGACTAAACAGGATGAAGTCACGCCTTATCATGGCACCGCATCAAGCCCAACACACAAACACATGGAGCTCTGGGCTGTTTGGGCAAAGCGGACAGTACAGCTTGTTCTAAGGGAGGAATGCTCACCCAGCAGTGACTGAAGTAGTAAGGGAAACACAACTAACATTTAAAACAAAGCCAGTGACCCATCTGCTGTGGTATACAATACTGCTGGGCTGAATGATTAAGGAAATATATACAAGAAATATAGGAATGAAGATTTTGTTCACATGCACATTTTATACTCAGGGTACATTTAGAAAAATAGCAAAAAAAATAGCAAAGGGCTAACATATTTTCATTCATTTTCATTTGCTTAAGTGACTGTTTAAGTTGTAATTCTGATTTCATTGCAAAATCCTTAAAATACAGGGTTGGGACAGCCACACATCTCATCTCTGCTGTTCATTTTTCAAGTGAAATTCAAATTTCGACACCACCCCTAGATATTAATTATTGTCCAGTATTTTCATTCAGAAATGGTGACTCAGCTTGTAGGAACATACCAGACATACCCCTTTTTGTCTACCAACATACCAGCTGAGTGTCCCAGGCCTGTGAGAGTCGTCCCCAAGTTTGGGATGCTCATGTCAAGCAACAGGTTACATTAAAACTGCACATTATGACATTTTGATGGCATGAAACATACCAGCCCTATTGCAGAACTGGTCATGACAGTTTTATAAACAATTAGCTGGATCATATCAGTCTTTAGAATAGTCTGACAAGGAGTGCCAGCAGATTAGGACATAGGTAGGGTAGATACACATTAAGTCAACCATAAACTGATAGAAAATTGAGCTGTGCCACCCAACACAAGCCATGAAAGAAAGAGTAGATTTTTGACATATCACCTACACTTACAACTGAAGTATGTGACTACTGCAAACCTTATGGAAATTTGGCTGTGTCCATTGGGCTAATGATAAGAACAGATGGGACAACGTAATCCAGCCAAGAGGGTACATGGCATATATACATTCTGTTTAATTGCTGCACTACATTGGATTGAGTCTAGGAGAAAAGAGAGGACAAACAAGGATAGAAATATTAATACAGAAGTCCTTAAATAATAATAATAATAATAATAATAATAATAATAATAATAATGGTAAAAAAAATGTTGTATCGATAGTTAGACCTCTACAAGCATTTTTTTTAAATGCACAGGATTCTTTTATTAATTCATCAATTGCTATTTCAGTCTTGAGATATATTTACATATATCTCAATTGCAATACTAGTCGGAAAAAACACATTTACATTTAACAAAATCAAGTAGCCCTAATTGGAATACTGTTAATTTTGAACTGTTATTTATGTACCGTAGAGAAGGAAAAAACTAATTATCCTTTATTAGTGATATTAATAGGGATTCATGTTTTAGATTCTACTCTAGAAGAGACAAATGACTTTGTTCCATGTTATGTGGGTCAGAAGTCTGTGCTGTTCTTTGGAACTGTTCTACATTTCTTTCTGAATGGTGTTTGTGGAGCTGTGGAGGTCTGAAGGGTATTCCTCCCCAGGGACCCTCTTTTGGGGCCAAGGACCCCCAGGAGGCAGTGACATTGGCAGGCTTTGACTTGCTGAGGTAGTGTGGGAATGGATAAGCTCCCTCAATGAGCTCCAGAGAAAACTACAGCCCCAGTGGTCCAGAGCTCCTCCTGGCTCAGCTGACACTTTGAGTTCAAATAACCAGAAGCATAACCTGCACTTTGTAGGACAAGAACAAACAGGATTTATTGAGCTAAATGAGGGCAGATGGGGGTAACTAGCTGCTCCCTTCCTCCACTGCCCCTCCTCTACCTGATGTTGAAGGTGAATGATGAAATACTATGTCAGTGGAATACAGATCAGGGGGCCAATAAAGCTAATCATCCCCTTCCACACACAGCACACAGTATGCTAATTTGTAAAATAAAAGTGAATGTTTTTCTGACACTTGATATATTTGAGTAAACATCGTAACATCAAGGAATCAATTATGACAAATAATAAGGAAAACATCTCTATATTTAATAATACGTTGTAGCTTTTGCACTACATGATCTGTTTTAAAACTTGAGCACTTGAAGTCTTTGAACTCTGCGACTTTCCAATCTCATTGTTGCTTCAATAAATATTGATCATGCACGAAGCATGGACCAATGCATTAACTACTAAAGCTTCAACAAAGTAAAGTGATAGCTCACATTGCCAGACAGAAAATGTCACAGATTAAGGGCTATTACAAATGTCACGGTTACAGTGGTACAGAGTGCTTTGAGGCACACCTCATTTGTGAGCTGTGAGCTATTCTATGAGCTATGACTACAAAATGATGACTGCAAAGTCCTTGCCTTTTGTTCTAGTGTAACAACCAGTAAAAAGTAGGAGTTGACAAGCAGTGCTACAGTGCTAAAATACTGATTAAGATCGAGGTTCAGTTGTTTATAATCGTTGATGATCATCTTGGGTCTAGTAACTGAGGGGTCAGGAGCCAATCATCTGTCAGTAAAAGTATGTGGTTTGGAGCGGAGTTCAGACTTAGGAGGAAAAACAGACTTTCAAGAACTAACTAAATAAGTCTGTATTGTTTACAGCCATATTTTATTATTGAAAGCCATATTAATTTGTTTTCAACAAAACAAAATAGTATATCACCAGCCCTATGCAACAAAACAACATGCTTATATAAACACACATGACCCCAGAGACAGCATCAGCAAAGAACAGAAAGGAGACTATACCAATCCTAAGTGAACTTAGACCTCAAACAGTATAGATGAACTTAAACTAAAACACCAGACAAAACCAAAACGTTTGTTGACCTTGACCTGCTGCAAGTGCACAGCATTTTAAAGATGACATAAGGCTTTACACACTTACTACCACATTGTAAGCAACTATGTTGTAAATGTTTTCCTTCCTAAAATAACCTTAATATATGCATCACGTGCAAGCAGAGAGTCTCCTAAAATAAGCATTTACATGCTGCTGTAAACACAGGAGTCTAGATACCAAACCTATACTTCATCAGGAGGCAAGACCTCAACATGCTGAAGCACTGCTCCTGTTATGACAAATGCACCAATGGGCTGCAGAAAAAGGTGCAATTTCAGTCAAATGCGTTCCTCATTCATCAGCGGAACTAGTTCAGTGTTTTATTTCAGAAAGCACTGTCCTTGCTCACTACAGAGATGAAAAGAATACAGCTAAGAGTGTTGTGGTCTGTTGATTGGTGAAATACCGACTGCTCTTTCTTTGCCTTCACAAAGACAACTCCCTTGCTTTATATATTTTCTTTATCACTTGATAGTTTCATTCCCACATCCAAAGCTAACCTCTTAGTGCTTAAGTCCTCCATACCGTGTGAAACAACTCAGACTCACATTTAGTGTGAATAATCATTATCCATTGGCCAATAAAGACTGTGTCTGTAACTGAATATCCTAGTTCATTCAAGCCTATAGAATGTTGGGAAGTGGGGGAAAGTGACCAGCCATGAGGAGTTTGCATTGTATTACAATTCAAATTAATCATGCAAAGTAATGGGATTAGAGTCCTCAATGCCCTCTGAAGGTGTCCTGCGTCCCATAGGCTCACAGGTGAGGAACAGCATGAAAAGACAAAGAATAAAGCACCGGTTAACTTCATTAAAAGGACATTTCTCACATCTGTTGGCCAGACAAACATTCTTATACAAAACATAACCTCAACCAACTGCCTAGAGCTAGTGTGAATGTGTGTTAATATGTCTCCTCCCTCCTCTTCATTCCTATTCCTATAGTGAAAAGATGCTTTGTGCCTTTCCACAGGATGCTTGAAAGACAAATGAACATAAAAATGGGAATACTAAGGAATTCTCATGGATAGCCAACTGAGGACTTGAGAGTAACACATTTTGAAGAGTTCTCATGATCACAGAACCCACAAAGTCCATGTTTCGCGTACTACCCATGTAAAGTCATAGGTTTGAAGGAGGAACATATAGAATAGTATCATGGGGAGAACTTTTCTGAACATGTCTTGGTATAAATGTCAATAAATTATTTCAGTTTCAGGCTAATTTAGGTCATCACATGACCAAGCCTTAACTTAGTAACAAATCCGTATGAATTATCACAGTATGTCATGTTAAATTTTAAATTAAGCTAATTAAGAATTAGTCTAACACGGGCACACATCGTAGATTCACATTGAAACTGCCCACTGCCTCAAGCAAAGCAGGCTCCAAATGCACCAGTCACACACATTCCCATTCACAGCATGCATATTTAAAGCCTCATTGTACTGTAACCTCCCAGTGCGAGTGAGTCGCCGGGCTTCTCAGTCTATTGTTATTACACATTAATTCAGTAGGATTGTTTCATTCAGACGGGCCACATAGTTTAACAAACGTCCACACTGGCACCTGGTTTGTGTGGACCGGTCCAGCTGGTCATATCACTCACCAACTTGGAGTGCGTTGTCCACGCAGCCGCTTTCGAGCAAAGCGATCCCCCGTCGAAAAGGGAGCCGCGTGTCGTCGTCGCTCTCCCCGCTTCTCCCCACATCGTCACCGCACCCGTTAAAAGACGAGTACATACAGATTTCCCGTTCACTCCTCGGAAAAGACCAGTAAACTATCCGCCTCTGAACAGGCTCTGGTATCCGCTCGAAGCGTTCTTCTACCCGTTGAAAGGGCCACTTCTCCGCCACTCTTCGCGCCGCGATGTCCAGAAGAGTCTCCGGGCTTTTCGTCCTCGGTTCGCCTTGAGAAGACCCGTCGATCCGCTGGCCCCCTCGAAATGCTCCATTGTACCCGTGTCTACAGCAGAGCCGCTTACTCGGTGGCTGTTGCGTGCGCTCCGCCATGATAGTTCCACTTTAACGCGGACGGAGGAAGTCAACGCAACATATGAACGGGCTGGGGAAGGGAAAGGGTTAGCCACGGTTAGCCACGGTATGTTTAGCCAAATCAACCTTTTAAGGAAAGACGGGGTTGGACCTCTCCGTGCGTGTCAAACCCCTTTGTTGACAAATGAAGTGCTGGGCGTGGCCTGTTCGTCTGGTTCGAGCTAAATGAGGACTAACCTTTTGTAAGGGGAATGAGGCTGATTACGCCCGACTGTCTCCTGCCGATGTAGTTTTACCGGAGGGCCGAGGACATGTTAGAGAAAGAGAGTCCAGGCGAGATGCTTTGTCTGCAGCTGAAAACAGGCCGTAAAGCTCATTGAAGCCCCAGTGCCGTGGTCTCTGTGGGCGGTGATTGGCCTGTCAACACCAAGGCCTCGTGGTGTGGGGGGAGGGGCGGCGCGCGGAGGACCGCCTCCGTGACGTTTAAATGTCCTCAGGAATGTGGTTCTTTTGAAGATGTCTCATATAGTCTAGCCTAATTTTAAAATCGACAAATTTTACTCACACAGTCACCCTCAAACATAACCTTAGCCTATAAAAATACTTAGCCTAATGTTTATTTAGCCCAGTCTCTTCAGCCCAAAGCTGGATGGTTTGTTCTCGGAAAGAGCATACAAGACCTTTTTGGTTTTCCGTGTTCAAGCAAACGAAAGGCCAAATAATGAATCTTTATACAACAATCGCATTTTATTATTATATTATCGTAAACCCTAGGCTTCTTGTGTTAGGTTACGTTACAAAAATAGTATAGGTCAATGTTTATCTTACATTTTAAATGGGAGAAGGAAACTATTTTACTTATGAATGTATCCACCATGCCCTGCTATATTATCGGTCTTCTTTCTTATAGTGCCACCTGCTGCTGCAGGACAAAGCTATCAACAGTCTCATTTCAATCTTCTGCTTCATGCTGAGTAAATGATTCAGACCCAGTGGCTAAAATCTTTACTATTGTCTCATTTTTCCCGCAGACAATTCTGGAGAAGCACCGTAATGAGTGAACCGTTTCACACAGCATGAAGGGAACGGTGGGTGGGCGGCTGGGATATGCAGGCACATACACACACTCTTAAAACAGAGATAGTTTTCATTTATTTTATTTGTCTTCATTTTCTAGCAGTATTATATTTAAAGTTTTTGTAAATAATAATATGATAATAAGTAGCCACAACTGAAACCAGGAGCAGCAAATACCTTAACCTTAAATAGCCTCATTACACTATACATTTGTAGATAATGTAGATGAAATGTAGGTGAAAAAAGAATCCTCAAACTTAAGAGCATACAATTAGGCATATTTGCAGGCATGTTACTGCTGACATATTATTCATCATCTTTGCTTTTGACCTGCTGTTACATTTCACTAGAGCATATCTTCACCATCTAATGATCCAGTCAATGTGGACGTTTTTCCTATTTAATTTGGCATAGATATTGACAACATGACAGCATTTTTGACTAGTTTTTCATTTAAAGGCCATTTTTGGAGTCCTTTGTCTTTCTCCCGTTGACTGCATTGTTCTGGTTCACAAATCTTTCTAAACACTGAAAGTACCCTGGACACTGAAGCATAAAGAATTGTTTAAGACTCCAATTAGCATGTTTTCTATGGATGGACTCAGCAGAGAGGTGAGACGACGTGTCGGTGATAATGACACTATGTAATCCCCCAGGAATAATTAGTCCACCATACTCGTCCAACACTAACCATAGTATCCTTTCACATTGTGACTTCATTTGCATCCTCATCAGTATTCATAAAATGTCTTAACCTTAATACCCTAACCATTGTGCATAATGTACTTTAATGAGAATAAAAGAGAGCATGACAATTAAAACATGCATTAATCATAAGATAAGAAGTGCTGGTGATGGAAGTGGTGAGGTTTGGAAGGAAGGAAATTGAAATAGCAATCACTAAGCCAATCATGCTGTGGGCTATAGAGTATTAAAATGAGAAGGACCCATGCAGGTGATGGAGATAAAGCCCTTTGATTTAAGTGCAAATCCTGGTGAGCTGGATGTGGCATCACCACCGGAACATATGAAGTGTGTGTTTTATCACAAGCATGCCCTTTTTGTGGATGAATTATAATTTTCTATTTCAATATTCTCATACATTAAAAGCCAGCTACACATTTATGTTTTACCCAATAAGACAGTCAGCCAGTTTTTCACATTTCCCATTTTCGTGTAAAATCAAACATCTAAACCGGACCATGAACGCTAGTAATGATTACAGGCTCCTGAAAATGTGTTGTTTAAATTTTATTAAAATGTTTAGATCTTAAAACTGGCAGTGTTTACTAATGTGTTACCATAGTAACTGCCAAACATTCTACCATAGAGATTTATGCTGACCCCTGTGACACAGGTTGACCATGAGCAGATTGGGGTTCAGTGAGTGAGGGTAAAAACACAAACAAAGGCGTGACAATGTGGTCCACAGTTTTACTTTTTGTTTTTCAATAGTTTACAAAACGTGCAGATGCAAAATGTGCAATGTGCAATATGGAGGCAGGCAGCAGTTTCCTCTACAGCAACAGAACACAGAATGATGTATGGAGGCATCTTTTATCTGGTCTATCTGATTGGGTAAAACTACAATAGCTAAAACAGGGATGGTAAAAAAAATAACATTAACTTAAAATTTTACCCTAACACTCCATGAAAAAAACCCAAAACCAAATAACTATTAAAACCTCAACTATATACATAAAAAACCTAAAACCATACACAAGTAGTTTACAAGTAAACTTTAAAACCCATAAACCAATAAAACACCTATCCCACTACCCCTGTACAATATATTAAACTTGGTCCAGCCCGGAACCTTAAAAGGGGGAGCTCTTTTCCAGGGGGATTCTTGTAGAGGTGAAAATGCCAGGAACAGCAATTTAAAAGTAAAAAAGTGCATAGCACACTTAGATGGCCGATGTCCAAAAGCTTTTTTAAATTTGTATAACGTTTCGGCAAAAAGCCTTCGTCAAATCATTTTTCTTGCTTTGGACCACAGTACACAAAATTGTTGCCAGCCCAGGTGCTCATATCCCCCACCAATGAATGGGAGGTCCCAAATTTAAGTCACCCAGTGAGTTGAGCCCACTCTATAACAAGAAAAAAGGAGATATTTACATAAAAACATTTTCATAAAATAAAACATTCATAAAACAAAATAACAACATACAAAGATAGTTTGACTATATCACAAAAAGCATCTTAAGTCAAAGTCCACATTAAGTCCGTGAGGAGCTAGAGTTTTAAGTTGGTGAATTCAGAAGGGCTCTCTTTTTTGACAGGAGCATTTCCAGATTCCCACCTCTAGGGGGCAGTTTTACATGTTCAGTGCCAATAGGAAGAGATAGGATGGTTGAAATCTACAAAATGTGCTGCCACAGGATAATTAATGTTTTTTTTTTTTTTTACATCTGATGGTACTCCTATGCTCTGCAATATGTGTTTTTAAAGCCCAGCTTGCTTCACCCATATAGGTGATCATATAAATGACAGATTTAGTATTGCTGGATATAATTTCCTCTGATGGGTATTTCTTTTCCAGTGTGAGGATGCTTAAAGCTGTTACAGCGATAGGTGTAGTTGAACTGACTGGACCCACCACAGCAGCGATTACCATCAGGGATAGGAGTCAAAGTAGTTTGGTCTGGTGTAGGAAAGGTAGGAATGTACCAGTCTGTCTCTAAGGTTTCTTCCTCTTTTATACACCACTGGGGGGTGTATAATTCTGTAGGCTTAAAAATATTCTTTTAAGCCTACAGAATTGGCTATATGGGAGACTTTTTTCAACGGAAGTGGATGATTTGAGTCAGCTCTAAGTAATGAGTTTTTAGCCGTAGGCTTTTTGTATAAGTCCGTATACAGCTGATTCCCTTCTCTGATCCACAAATCCAAAAAGATCAAGCGCTGTTGATCAAAATCCATGGTAAAAAAATATAAATGGGGAGCATGTGTTCAGATAAGCAAAAAATGATTCAAGCCTTAGTTTAGTACCTGAACAAGAAAAAAAAAGTCATCCAAGTATCTCTTCCACAAATAAGTGCTTTCTTTGAATTCACCTTCATGATAAACTTTTCCTCAATTAGACCCATGGTACAAGTTACAGAATAATGGTGAGAAATGGCTACCCACAGGTACTCCGTGTTTCTGAATGTAAAACGTGTCTTGAAAAACCCAATAGTTGTTTTTCAGTATAAGCCACGCCATATCCAGGCTGGAATTCAAAGTTCATTTTGGAGACATAATGTTTCATTGCCTCAATACCCCCATCATGTGAAATGGAGGTTTACATAGAGTTTATATCAAAAGAGAACAAATACTATTCTTCTTCACTGGAAACATAGTCTATAGATTCAACAAAGTTCATCATGTAACCTGTATCCTTTATGAAAGAAGGCAAAGCTTAAGCTGCAGATCTGATAATACTATCTATAAAGATAGACAGATGGGATGTAAGGGAGCCAATGCTGGCTACAATTGGTCTCCCTGGTGGATTTTCACGACTTTTGTGTATTTTTGGCAATGTGTAAAAAGGAGTAGTCAGGCAGTCCACTTTAAGAAAGCTATACTCATTTTCAGAAATGCCACCATTCTGTAACAAAAGACTTAAAGCTTCATGAATAGAGTTAAAGTCCTCTGTAGGATCTCTTGGAAGTTTCTCATAGAACCCATTATCCGACAATTGCCTCATGCATTCCTTTATGTAGTCAGATTTGTTCATCACTACAGTAGCCCCACCTTTATCAGCTTGTTTTATAATTATAGTTTCATCCTTTTCCAAATAATCTAAAGCAGATTGTTCTTCCTTGGTTAGATTTTTAGAGGTTTGATAACAGTTTTTGTTTAAGATGGCATCATCGTCATGTTTCAATTGAATT
Organism: Taenioides sp. WSHXM2023; assembly: GCA_029959045.1. Lineage (NCBI taxonomy): Eukaryota > Metazoa > Chordata > Actinopteri > Gobiiformes > Gobiidae > Taenioides > Taenioides sp. WSHXM2023. The sequence goes on from CM057085.1 coordinate 24,329,320, forward strand.
ATTTCGATTAGGAGGAGGAATAAAAGTACTTTTACCTCCTAAAGTTTTTTTGAATTGTATTTTCTGTTACAAACAAATCGGATGTCAGAGACTGATGGTCTACAGATGTGTTTTGTGTAAAGAATTCTTTGAGTTGTATATTTCTGAAAAACCTAAAGAGGTCTACTTAACATCAAAATCTTTAATAGTGTTAGTGGTCTTGATCTCTTTAATTTCTTTTGACAGTTTCATTTGCATTTCTTCATTAGCTTTAAGAACATCCTTAATTTTCTCGTCATTTACAGCCATTCCCAACATAGTTGATTTCTTCAAGGCTATCTGATTGTCCAGATCATCAAGTTCTTTTTTTAGTTGATCAACCAGCAAAGTCATGAGATCAAATAAACACTTAAACTTTATAACTGCGCACCAGCGGTCACAAAATTCATCTGTTCTTCGGCCCAACATGGGTTCCTTCTGCCACCGGAGACCTCTTGGAATAATTCCATGTTAGATATAGACTTAGGGTTATTGCGTGCCGATGCATCTTGGTCCGACGTTTGGATAGACTTGCCAGTTCATTCGGTTGACATGATGTTTGGTCAAACAGACTCACTACAGGTGATCTCTTCTCTTTGTTGTTGGCTGAACTCAAAAATTCTGTGATCCATGTGGTCAGTATTCTGCAAATCTGTTTGGAGAGACATCTTGTCCTTTTCTGGGTGCTGTTTACAGGATAGTTGAATTAAATGAAACAGAAAACAGTTCTTGTAGAGGTGCAAATGCAAGGAACAGCAATTTAAAATTAAAAAAAGTGCATAGCACAGTCAGATGGCCGATGTCTGAAAGCTTTTTATTTTTTATTTTTAAATAATGTTTCAGCAAAAAGCCTTTGTCATACCATTAATTAAAACACCATAAAATACACACACACATCAACACTTAAACCACTCCAAAACAGATATTTTGCACCAAATATATTGCACTACTCAATTAAAAAGGTAATTGGTTAATTAATGTCTCCTTTTCTTTCAGGGCCCAGCAGCTGTCAATTAAAAAGACAATAAATACATTTTTAAAACCAATTATGTGCAATGTCATTTTTAACACGTGCAAATATGTTTAAAGTGCTGTGTGCTATCAAATGTGCTTTGTTTTAAAGTGTCTTAGTGAAGGGTGAAAGTGCTATGTTACTTATAGGTAACAAACCGGTCTGTTTGTTAAAACCCCCCAGGGCCGAAGAAGGCATAATGCTCAAAAGTTTGTCTTAATTTTTGGTACAAAGTCTCAAAATGAATTAAGAGAAATTATGTTACTGATTTCAAGCACTCATTACTTCGAATAAAGAATCATGTTAGTACAGCCCATTAACCCTATGTTTATGCTCAGTGAATATATGTTTTAGGTAAATAAAACTAGACAGAATGACAGATGTAATCACTGAGATCATGAACTACAATCTATGACCTGCCTTAATTCTCAAGTAACCATGATTTAGAAAATGTGTGTATGAACATTCAGATTCAGATAGAATGGTGTTCCAAAATGGCACAATTTGCTTTGCAGAGTGTCTTAAGGAACTTTTTCTTATCCTGTTTCCTGGTACCATACAGAACTGAAAGTGAAATAATAACAAAACTCCAGTTTCATTCTCTATCCATTATTAATTAAATATTAAAACTGTTATTACATTTTATTGTGTCATGTTCTAAAATGGTCATAATGTTAAGTTTTTTCCTGCTCTCCTTCTCAATGACACCTCTGCAGACTCCTGATTTTCCCAGGACGACAACACCGGTGCAATACATGTGACTGAGTCCCATCTGATCTGATCCAGTGGATTTGTACTGTTGAAACTGATCCCTGTAGTATCTCCACTGAAGACCATAAGAGCCAGTGTTCAAAAGAATTGGGAACAGAGAGAAGAAGATGGGGAGAGCTTGTTCTGTCTCTAAATAATACAGCACCATCACAGCAGCAAACAAAAGCATTGGTGCAACCAGGGGCGATACAGGGGATAAAATACAACAGTGTGGAATGCTTATATTACAGATGAGAGGATACATTGCATCATGTTTGTTGGAATTAATGTATGCAACCCAAACCTATGGAGCTTTAGAGCAGGACTGAGTAAGCAAAAAAAAAAAGAAAAAAAAGAAACCATTAATTCATTTATTTATTAAGTACCCACATTGCATTATATTACATTATATTACATCTACATTGACAGTTGGATGTCCCTGTATTTTTTTTTCACAAGTATTCAAACTATGACCACACACTATGACCGTACACCACCTTCATTCACATGTCAAATAGACTACCTTTGTCTATGTGACCAGCTTTAAGAAATCAAACTTTCTGAATGATTAAATAAAATAATATGGCATTAGCAGCCATATAAATAGTGTACCTTTATGTTGACTTTTCTGGAGTACAGATGGATTGGAAAATAATATTTTGAATGGAATGGAAAATATATTTTTTTAACACTTACAATTAGATTGTGACCTGAATAATCACAATTATAGATTAATCAAATAACCAAAATAATATTCCTAAATTACATTTCTGCAAATACTAAATTTAACCACAAGGTTGTATTTCATTTGTATTTCATTTGTAAAGACATGTTAAAGAGCCAAAAAGTAAGTGAAGACAAATTACTTTCAGTATTATTTACAAAAGCTACATTAAGCAGACACAGAGATTTCTATTAAAATAGCACTGACTTACATACATTTACTTTTTGCCTCGCCTTTAACGCATTTACATTATTCGGTATAATTTGTTTGGAAGGAAATGTCAAATAGTGACGTCAAATACTTATTATTTTATCATGTGCTGTTGATACAGCTCCAAAGGTACCACTGAAAGGAAGTCCCATGGATTTCAGAGTTTTGTTGTGGTTGTGCAGTTACAAATGAATGAATGAATGAATGAATGAATGAAATAAAGAACTGAAAGACTCTAGTGAAGACATACCTTTTATTAGCTCTATGTTTTATTTGGACTTGTTTAGCATCTATTAATTTTTAAATTTACCAAATCAACAAAATCTCTAAAGGCTACTACTTAATACGTAATCTCCACCTGCCTCCACATGCCAAAGAAAGCATCCTGACTTTTCTTCAGCTGTTGATACACCATACATGCATGTGCAACAGTGCCATCTTTAGGTGATGATAGCAACTATGAAACAATGTGTTGAGTCTGGTAATTATACCTTTAAGTATCTCACAATCATTTCTGTAGGCTATACATAAACTATTTCTGTACACAGCGTTTATCCACTGATCCGAAGGTTGGCGGTTCGAATCTCGCTCTTGACAGAAACATCATTGGTTGAGAGGTCAGATTCACTGACTCACAGGTTAGCAGTGCGATTCCTTCTCCCACAGATAAATACTTATAGTTAATCCTTCTGGTTAATTTAAGATAAACATATTCTTTTTACTGCATTACACTGAATCATAAGTTCAAACAGGACCTTTGTCCCAGATGTTTATCTAACATTTATATGGCATAATTATGGCATCAAGCTCGTTCAAAGTTTCTTTATTGTCATGATTACAAATCTTTTCTTTGCACTGACAAAATAAAATGCCCCCATGCAGGGTTACTTATGTACAGCATATACTAAACAGCAACAAGGTTTAATTAAAGGTTTATATTGACTTCTTTTATATTTATGCTTTTAGCTTGTGTTATATCAGGTTTGTTCATCTTTTAGAAAAACAATGGTTTATGCTGCTCCCAAGGAAATTCTTCTCTGCCAAAATGACCATAACAGGCTGTGGACTGGTAAATGGGCCTCCTTAGACCCAATTCCCTACAGAAAAAAATATAAACTATAACTTACCAACTATATTGGTATACTATACATTGTATTTAACTTACTTTACAATAACTCCTGGTCTCAGGTCGAAATTCTTCTGTACAATTTGCAGCAGCTCATCCTCATCTCTAGATGACGTGCCATAGTGAAACACAGAGACAGAAAGTGGATGGCTGACACCAATGGCGTATGAGAGCTAGCAGTAAAAACTCAATTTTACATGACTGTAAATATATTGTCTAAAGATAATGCTACAGTATAGTAAACATCACCTGCACAAGAGCCCTTCTGCATAGTCCAGCTTTCACCAAAGATTTGGCCACCCAGCGAGCGGCATATGCTCCAGACCGGTCTACTTTTGAATAATCTTTTCCAGAAAAAGCTCCTCCTCCATGCCCACCCCAGCCTCCATAAGTGTCCACAATGATTTTACGTCCTGTAAGGCCTGCATCAGCCTGTTTTTCAGTACCATAAATGTCACAAGTCAGCAGGAACATTCTGCACCCCTCAAACATCAATGTTTAAAGAATACCCACCTGTGGACCACCAAATAGGAACTTCCCACTTGGAAGCAGATGGTAGATGGTCTTCTCATCCAGATACTTGTCAGGAATGACAACTTTCACCACCTTCTCCATAATCTGGTGCCTGATCTCCTCCAGTGTAATGTCAGGACTGTGTTGCACTGAGATAACAACTGTATGGACTCGCTGTGGCTCCATTGCCCCCATGTTGTCTTTATATTCCACAGTTACCTGAAAGTAGTAACCTTTATAAGCAAACATCCTAAATAGCTACATTTTTAAGTCATTGTATGCAGCTGACCTGGGATTTGGAGTCAGGTCGTATCCAAGGACACTCTCCATTACGGGACAGCTCCCTCAACCTGTAGTTGAGTTTGTGAGCCAGGAGTATGGTCAAAGGCATGCACTCTTCTGTCTCATCAGTGGCATACCCAAACATTAGTCCCTGCAAGACAATGTTGGTTAAATATACTATACATGTTTAATTGTTGTTATTGTTTTTATTGAATATTCTAAACCTGGTCACCAGCTCCAATGTCCTCTTCATGTCTGCCTCCAAAGACACAGTCAGAGATTTCCACACATTGTGGCTCAAGGGCAATCAGGACATTACAAGTCTTATAGTCAAACCCTGCAGATCAGAGAGAAATCCACAACTAATTCAGGCATAACTTATCAGTTAAGAAAAATGCTAAATGCTGCACCTTTGGCTGACTCATCATAGCCAATCTTCTTTATTGTGTTTCGGACAACAGACTGAAGATCTACAATGGCCTTGGATGTAACTTCACCAACCAATAAAATCATGCCGGTTTTTGCAACACACTCTGTCAGAAAAAACATTGCACAGTGAGTGTGAAGTTAATGAATAATGCAATATAAACCAGTGTTGAGTGTTCAAAATAAATATGCGCCAAACTGTGGAACATTCCAGGCAAAGCAATAACATCTCAATGGAGACAAGCAACAGAAAAGTCACATAGTGCTAATGTATTGCGGTAAGCCAAAGTTTAAAACAATAAAAAAAATATGCATACCACAGGCCACTTTAGAGTCGGGGTCCTTACTTAGATATGCATCAAGTACAGCATCACTAATCTGATCACACATTTTATCTGTGAATGAGACACTTTATTAGTAATATTATCTGGTCTTTCATTTCAACCTATGTTAATCAACCCTAGAGCCTTAAATATGTTATTTTTAAGTGACATCACAATGTTCTAAACATTCCCAGAAGATCAGGAGGACAGGTCAGAATTCTGTGTAGAATTAATTCTATTGAGGTAAAAACATTTAGGCATTTTGTAGCTTGACAGGTCAGAACATTAGAGCCCTAATTGACAGCACTGGTGTTATATTACTCACCTGAATGTCCTTCTCCTACCGACTCTGAAGTGAAGAGAAAGTTTTTCCTGCCAGATATTTTTGGGTCCATTGTCTTTAGTTTTGACTGCGTCTGCACAATTTCAGAATTTCAGTGTGGTTAAGTTAGTACACGGCAGTTTTTTCAAAAACAGGGTCTGTACCTCTGTTCTGAAAATTAGCTCTTTTAACTGTGTGTATATCAGACAGATGTTGCTCTTTCATTTGGTGTCAGTGTTGAAGAATACTAGTCTGATTACTGACTATGATTACTTACTAAAAGTAATCTAATTACTACTCTGATTACTTTATTTTAAAAGCCTGGTTAGTACTTGGATGGGAGACCACTGGGAAAATCAGGTGCCACAGTGGGGCGCCAGTCAAAAAAGCTGTCGTTGTGTTCTTAGGCAAGGCACTTCACCCACATTGCCTAGTATGAAAGTGGTGTGTGCGTGAGTGATGGTGGTGGTCGGAGGGGCCGATGGCGCAGATTGGCAGCCTCGCTTCCGTCAGTCTGCCCCAGGGCAGCTGTGGCTACAGTAGTAGCTTACCATCACCAAGTGTGGAATGAATGAATAATGCTCTGTAAAGCGTCTTTGAGTGTCCTGAAAAGCGCTATATAAAACTGATGCATTATTATTATTATTAAGTAATTAAAAATAAAGATACATCTCAGGAACAAACTTATAAAAAGCATGAATTCTTCACACTAATTAGACTTTCTGTAATAGAACCTGATTTCAAGCAGAGTTAATGCGCAATGTCCTCCTTAAACCAACATTTGTATTGTTTTGGCTCACAGCTCATATGTGTGCACCAGATGTGCTACCAGTTTATCTTTTTTACTGTTTTACAACACAGCTGTATGGATTACACACATTTCTAGCAAGAAGTCACTAAAAGTTATAGGGAAAACAACTGTATTCTATTTAGTCTACTTTCAGTTGTCCAACACTGTTTGGTATACATTTTAAATTTCTGCTGAGACAAGAATGAATAAGTGTGACTATGCCCTAGTCCATAAAATGTATCCAGAAGACTCCAGACATTGCCTTCATGTGTAAATTCTATTTAAACATCTCTAAAAAAGCATGCAATATGCAACTGACAACTCACTGCAAAACAGGATGAGGAAATAAAAGTGGAGTTAGCCAACGGATGACTTCACCCTTATTGCCTTGCAAATATCTGTGCTTAGCAAACACAGCCCTTTGCTCCTCAATATCCGTCCAGCGTACGCCACTCTTCACGGCTGATGGTGAGTAGATCTCTTATTGACAGGTTTGGTGTCTTGTATATCTAACTATATACAACTTCAGATTAGTTCATCAGGAACTGAGACGGCAACAGTGTCAGGCCTACCATGTGTTTCTTTTTGAGACCGTGATAAAGGATTGGCCAGTTAATGAATAACGAGCAAGGTGCAGCCTTCACTAAACATTTGCCCTGATCTTACAGAACTCAGAATAAGCTCTGTCTTCCTTTAACCATGACTTTGATGCGCATTATTGTTGGATGAACTTTGATGTCAGTTGTGACAGGAACACAAGCAGTGGTGTAATGGTAAGTTTGTCTTTCATTTAGGTTTGTAGTAGCAGCCTACATTAAAACTAGGCCAGTGGTGTCTGTGTAAGTCCAAAGCAGCTCAGTGTTTTCTCTGCTCATAGTTCTCTTATGTAAACTGACACTTTGTAAGCATTTTTTCAGGAAGTCCGGCATAGTCACTAACTGTTCTCTTTTCTGCTCTGAGGCTTCTATATCCTTTACTATTGTTCAAATGATATAATGTTGGCTCTGAAATTGTAACTTTTAATTTAAAAATGTATATGTGATTTTCTAGGCAGACCCAAACGTTCAAACACCTTCCTCTGGCTCCTCTGCTAAACTTGACCATGTACAAGGTCAAGTCAATGAGGTGAAAGTTATACTCAAAGACAATATCAACAAGGTGCTGGAAAGAGGGGACCGATTAGATGATCTCATTGGCAAAACAGACGACCTACAAGCATCCGTGAGTTGTGCTATTTGTTTGTGACCTTTCTCCTCTGTTGTAAACTAAAACTGCTGATACCACTGCAAGATCTCAACTAACTTAGGATGTTGAAAGATTGTGTAATTTTTTATTTTCAGGCCGACTCCTTCCAAAGAACATCTTCTCGAGTTGCCAGGAAATACTGGTGGAAAAATATGAAGATGATGATCATAATTGGTGTGATTGTTTTGATCATTGTCATTCTCATCATTTTGTTTGCCACAAATGTTATATAAATCTTAAGGATGTTAATTATATTTATCTAAATACTGAGCACTTTTTAATTGTAATGATGGGCTATATGATGGTAAAAAAATCTATTGTTTTAAGTTTAAACCCGACTTTTATACCTTGGCTATTCCACGTATTTGTTAATTATAAGCTTAACTGACTTCTGAGTTTTGTTGAGGCGTTACTTAAAATGTGTATAAAATCCAGCATATTTAAGTTTTTTCCTGTCCAGAGCGCTCCCCTGTGGATAATATCATTGTGGTAACCAAAGAAGTGTTTAGTCCATACCCTGTGAACACACTCTTTTAATGTCTGCAGGTATCCTATTGTTTTTAGCCTCAATTTAACTAGGCCTACTTCTTTCCACAGTGTGCCTGTAGTCTACTTGAGCTGAAGTAAAACAAATTGACTGCTCAAGTACTGAGTAATTGTATTAACATAGGCCAGGCAATTGTAGTTATGATTTACACTTAACATAGAGTTAGGCTTAGGTAGGTAAATCTAATTCGAAATAGACCGATATTTGCACTTTACGGTCTTAAATTTTCAGCACAGGCTGATGTTTAATTTTGACTGACCTGCTGCATAAAGAATTGCCTGTGCATAAAGTTTTATTTGAACACTTTAACAGCTAGTGCTGTGGGTAAGTTTGTAGAAAATTTACATACACGAAGCCAGGGTTATAGAGCACAAAGTACTTCATATTCAGGCGGTTCTTTATTTTTTGACAAAACCATTTCCTCGTACTAGTTTAGAGACAAAACCTGCAGGCGTTATTACAGCGTTAGAACTAACGGTACACAAAAAAACACTAAAAAACACAAAACGGCAGTGGCACCTCTGCAAGAGGATGAAAACACACTCCACTATTAATTCATAGAACACATAAACGACAAACAATATTTCATTGTACAGCCATTTCCTTACCGATGTGGTCGAGTATGAACTTGTGTGACCTAACAGATGGAGAAAAAGATCTTTCTCCAATAAAACATATAACTTTTCTGGCGCTTTCTCAAGTGCAAGTACGCGAGACTATGGGTGTTTCTCAATTCCCAGGATCCTTCCTCCAAAGACCACTTTGTAGTACTCCTCCAGAGTCGACTCCTCCTAAGAGTAGAGCCAAGAGACCTTTTCTCACAACGGCCGGAAGTGCCCCGCTGTAGAGTTGCGGAACTTCCGGTTAATGATTTTCTGTCAAAATGTCTGTGGAAATGTCTCGCGTATTCTCCACCAGCATAATAAATCTGCTACTACAACTACAACTACAACACTCCGATCTTTAAAACACTCCGATCTTGAAAATTGACAATTTAATTTTACTTTATTTTGTTCATTTTATAAGTCACACATTGTATATGCTGTATGTTTACTGTTGACTTTATTAAATGTGCATAATCATAAAGCAACAAAGCTGTATGTGACCAAGCCAGAAGTGTAATACATTTTTCTATGAGCCTCACACCTGTGGTTATTATTGACACGTAATTGTGGAAAGGAGATATTGAGCATTATTTAAATAAGCACAGAACATAAAGATTTAAGTCAAATGAGACATTGAAGACAATAAGATAGTACTCATTTTTTCATTCTGTCATTGCACTTTACTCGATAACCATCATCTTGGCAAAGGTTCCTTCCGTGAAGTCACTCAACATACCTATATAAAACAAAGAAAAACACTTGAATAAGAAGAAATATGACGCATTAAAAAAGCATAACTTAAAGCTAAACTTAAACTTAGTTAGCTAGAAATCCCCATTAATACATAAAAACTTCCATTTGTCAAAGGACACATTAAGGAAAAGCATTACATGCAAATATCTGGAAATATATTGACACTTCATTTTCTTCTTGTTTTACAAAAGAAAAAAAAATAAGAGAAAATTTGTTAGAGTAAAATAATAGAGAAAACTTTTCCATTGCTGTCAGTAACAAAATACAGTAATACATGTACAAAAACGCACTTTATCCCCCACCACAGAGGAGTCCAATACGAACCAGGTTTTAAGGACTACAGGCTAAATAAAGAAACAAGCATTTAGGCATTATTAATGCATGTATTGTAATAATGACAGTGTCAACTGGAAAGTCTTGAGAATGCTGAACATAGCCTTTAAAAAGCAAATTGTTATTTTAAAAAATCAAATATAGTAATTACGTGTGGGGGAGTAAGAGCCTGTAAAAAATAACATTACATATGTTTGTTATGTGTACGTTTTACATTAAATACATTAAGAACAATTTGTAGAGAGAATGACGACAAAGCTGGAAGTGTCCCATAGTGTTTAGTTTAGAAATGCTGATACAGGATGTTGTAAGACCATACCAAATGGCAGCATTCGAGAGCTCATGCGTCTCAAACCCGGTCCGCACTGAGCGGGCCCTGAGAGTTTCTGGGAGTCAGCTCATGGCCTGCAAGGAAGCTCCGCTGGCAGGTACAAACAAGGTATGTCAGAGTTAGGAGACAACATTTCTTTTTCTGTTACCTTGCACAACTTTGCCATCCATTAATTGTAGTATCAGTTCTTTACCTGTTAACTTTACAATTTAAAAAAGATGCAAAAAGGCAGCAGAAGGCCAGCTGTGTTAAATGATAATCAGCACAACAGCGTAATGTCTATGTTACCACTAGTGTAAGTACTTGTGGGTGCTGAGAAAAAGAAATAAAATGACCCCATACCAGTTAATTGTCTATCTTAGCATCAAGCCATCATGGTTTCGTAGCTGTACATACCTACAGTCCTTCTGGGTTTCCCCATCAATACGGCTTGTAAGTGTTCGAGTGACCACCTCGCCTTGGCGACTTGCCGTATCCACCTGACTGACCTTCAAATGTTCACCAAGAAAAACAATATTTCATGCATATTTCTGGCCATTTTCTGACAGTTTTTGAGTCAGTTGCTACTTACTGTCATAATCACTGTATCCACCATAGTAGTTGTTGTAACCAGAATAATCATACGGACTATATCCTCCATAACCATGATTATATCCATAATTTCCATAACCTTGGTTCCAATAGCCATAATTCTGGTTCCAACTTTGATTAGGACCTGCAGTGCAGAAAGAGAAACCATAATCTTTTTCTTAATTTACAGATTACAGTAATTTCATTTGTTGTTCTTTGATGGTGTGCCAAGTCATTGTATTTTTAGGATTGCTCATTTCTGTTTATTTCTAACACCAATTTTGTTGGATTATATACATAATTTACACAATGTATAATCCTGATGAAGACATTCATTCATTCTGTACCTACCACCTCTTCCCCGAGCCCGAGATCCACCTCTGCCACCCCAGTACTGCTGCTGCTGGTACTGCTCTTTTGACATGGCAGCCTTCACTTCACACTACAGAAATTGTTAATTGCATATAAGTACGATATAAGAATATTTGTTCTATGAATAGAAGAAAAAATACCTTGCTTAGACCAATGTTGTGGAACTTTTTCTCCATGATGGTCTTAACTGGCTCATCCTCTTTGAAAGTTATAAAACAGAAACCCCTCCTTTTGTTAGTTTTATTCTCCATGGGAAGTTCAATTGACTCAACCTGTTAATTTGGAACATTGACTTATGTAAAAATTATAATAACCATAGTAATAGACATAGCTCAAACACATAAAATGCATCTGACGTACCTCGCCGAAAGCCTCAAAGTACTCTCTCACTTTTTCCTCAGGAGTGTCTGGTGAAAGACCTCCAACAAAGATCTTTTTCACTGGTTCTTTGCCCTTCATAGCCTTTGCCTTTTTGGGGTCAATTACTTTTCCATTTAGTTTATGCTCATTTTGTGAAACCACCTTGAGAAAATAAACAGTAAGAGAAAGCAATGGATGTTTTTTTGTTTGTTATTTTTGACATATTGCTCATACCCTCTCAACACTTTGATGATCTTTAAAGAGGACAAAACCAAAGCCCCTTGAGCGACCAGTCACTGGATCAAGCTTCAATGTGCAGTCGAGAACCTCACCAAATTTGGAAAAGTAATCCTTCAGGTCTTTCTTAGTTGTGTCCCAGCTCAGGCCCCCAACAAACATCTTCCTGCAAAAGAAAACAAAAAAGAAATCACTATACATTTTTTATTTTAAATGTAGATCTTTTCAAAGGATTTTATAGCACACCTGTAACTAAACAAATGTTATATAGATAAGTTTTGTATATACATTTTGTATACACACAGAAGACATCAAATATATGAAGATAATTGGAATCATGTTGCAAAGGAAAAAAAAGTCAAATCATTATATTTTTATGTATATTTTATATGTGTGTGTATATATTTTTATATATTTTTTTTTATATGTTATATATTTTATATATATTTTAATCCTCAAAGTAGTACCCTTTGTTTTGTCTAAAAATATTTAGTTGAGTTATTTAACTTTTTTCTTTACTACATGATTCCATATATCTGTCTTTATAGATTTGATGTCTTCCATATGTATATAAAATGTAAAAAGTACTAAAAAACAAACAAACAAAAAAACAAACAAAAAACGACAACATTAAATTAGATGGTGTGTCCAAACTTTTGACTGGCAGTATGTCTATGATGTACCCTCCATCAGAAAAAACTACTTAGTGCACCTTTAAAATTTTTATCTTGAACAATAATAACAGTATTATTTGTTTATGATAACAGCAAAGAATACCAAGAACCAAAATAAGTATGTTGCATCAGTTTTATTTGTAGGGTGAATGTCAGTAGTGCTTATTAATGGGATTAGCACAGACAGTCTGTGTTGCTGTTCTTCATGGCGTGCAATTAATCGCGTTATAACCGCAAAACAGTCTAATACATTTGTTACTACAGTGTTACTTTGGTCTAAATCTAGAAATGACGGCTACAAAACAGCAAATCATACGCACCCCTCATCCTCTTCGTTTTTACTGGCGTCAATCCTGTACCCTTCGGCCTCTGTTTCACTGCCCATGGTCATTGGATCGTCGCTATTTGCCTCCCCATCCTCCTCCATCCGCATAAGGCTTGAGTCTTCGCTAAATTCGTAGTCCTCTGACATGTTTTATGTTAAATCTATTTCAAGATAGGCCTGACAATAAGTACACTACGTCAAAATAACCTACTTATAGCTAGAAGAAGAAGACTCCCTTTGGATTTTTCCAATGTCGCAGTAGTTACGACTGCAGCAGTTTAATGTATATACGTATTTAACAAAGAATAAGAATTTAGCGAGTTGGGATTGGCATATAAAGAGAACAAAATATTTTGATCGTCGCTCTATTTGCATTTATTGCGATGGACAATGCTGCAGTTGTATCGCCACCTAAAGTGTCGGAGTATGTGGCGAAAGAGTTACTGTGCCGCTGCAAAATAAATAAATAAATAAAATAGAAATAAATAAAAGAATAAATAAATAAACTTTAATGGCATTTTCCTTAGCTTTTCTTTTTTTAAATAGGAAATATATATATATTAAAAAAAAAAAAACCTGTCTCTTTTTTGTGTGCTGTATCCATAGATCTTTAGCGCCACCTACTGATTTGGGTACGCAAAACGAACATGTGGGCCATTCTCTGCTACACAGTGTCAAGTCAAAGCGCTGCAAACCACCGCTAGACTAGTTTACAGCTCATGCCTTCTCAAGTGAATGTACTTATGGTAAACATTACAGATGTTTGCTGTTTGTTGAAGCTTATTTGATCGCACCGACTGGGTTGACCGTCTGCTACTTTGTTCAACATATCCGTGTAAAAAGCTTCTATCAATGCTAAGCTAGCTGAAGACAGAAGTAAAAATGGCTAATGTTTCAATACCAGTAAATACTTGTGCACTATTATTGGATATCGAAGGAACGACTACACCAATTACGTTTGTAAAGGTAAAGTATGGTTTTTGTCTTTGCGTGGCGTTGTTGCTTTAATGGCGATCGGGTCTTGTTTGTTTCACTGTGCCACTCGCTGACCAAATGTACTTGATATTAGCTACTGTTGTTATGCAGGTGGTATAGGATGTGGCTTTTCTTTGATTCTGCACAAGGGATTAAGCAGAGGTATCTTTAGTTAATTAAGACCCAATTATTGCTACTTTTTTCTTTTAGGATATCCTGTTTCCATACATAAAGGAGCACCTAGAAGATTACCTATCAGCGCACTGGGAAGAGGATGAATGCAAACAAGATGTCCATCTTCTTAAAAAACAGGTAAAAGCAGTCCCTCATTATAACAATAAAAAAAAAAAAGAAAAATCCTGATATAATTCGAAAGCACATCAAATTAGATTTATTACAGTCCAACTAAAATTCTAACTTGAAATCTATTTTGTAATAAGGGTAATTTAGAGTTGTGCACGATTGAACTATACCTCAAAACTTAAATTGTCTTTACGATGTGCCATGTCTGAATATCAGGTGGAGTGGAGCAGACTGAGGGCGTTGTGTGGCGTGTTCAGTGAATTGCCAGAATCGTAAAAATAAATATCAAACTAGTTCACATAATAAATAAATTATATATATATATATATATATATATATATATATATATATATATATATATATATATATATATATATATATATATATATATATATAATGTCATTCTCATCATTTTGGACCAAATGCAGTGGATACCTGTGACACGTGAATGCGAGCGGTCAGCAGTAGCAGTAATGGAAACTCCTCAAGTACCTCAGGTGAGAGACCCGGGACAGGCGCGATCGGGTGCGACCAGGGGGATAGTGGAGAACAGTGGGTCTGGTGAGGGATGGGGAGCGCGTGAGAAAGACACTGGTTTGCTGCCAATGGGAGGCAAAAGAACGGAGGAACACAGAGAAAACTGTGGTTGACGTGAATGTGCGTGCACGTGCCTACAGGGGTGCGCGTACCTGAGAGGCGCATGGAAAACAAGCCGTGCCGGTTTTGTGACGGCCCACCCAAAATATAGACATTACCCACGACCTGGACACGCCCACTCCTTAACGCTTGCGCTTGCGCAAAGACTGGTGGCAAGTTAGGGCCCATAGTCTCTAGTATCTCAAACTGGATACTATTGTCTATAAACATAGCTACCACCTCCAGCTTTATTTTAACGTAAAATATATTTGAATTCATAGCCATCCAAATGAAAATCCACTCCTCTACTGAAATTAATCCAGGTCTCCCAGATGACAATGGCACTGAATGGCTCTTGGAAATATAGATATTCCTTTATTTTTTTAAAGTTTACATAAAGGCTCCTACTATTGAAATGAATAATTGACAACCTGTCCTTGGAGGTGACTTTTTTATTGTATTGGTTCTCCACATAATAACCACAGTGAGTTTTAACTGAATGATAGAGGTTACTGTTTGGATCTCAGTCTTGTTCAAAATGTATGTTGTATATTGTGCTCAGTATATTGAAATGTTTGTAATTGCATACATATACATTCCAATTGAGAGATTTTTCTGTTAATCTGTTATTCAACATTAATGGTAACACAGTGGTTTCATTAGTACTTTGTGCCGTCATTTCTTCAAGTGTCATAGTTTTACCTGGTGATGATGACTGATACTTGTACAGATCTTCAGTCTTTTTGATGACCAACCCTTACGTTTAATTCTTTACTAAGTTGGTGGGTTTGTCAACTCCATCTCACATTCAACTTGACGTTATAAAACATTTTATTTATCCAAAATGAATATGATATGAAATTTAAACCATGAAATTACAATTTAATCAATATCTAAGCTCTCAAATAGCATTTTATTAGCAAATTTAGAGGCTACAGGATTTCTTAAAAAAATTAAGTTTTTCTCTTGCTAAACATGTTATACTGCAGTTTCTTTTTGGTCTATTTGTGAGCTGTCATGATGACCTCACTCAGGGCATAGACACACTACAGTACTGTTTAAATAAATGTATCAGAATGAGCTGACATTTTCCAGCTGTGTCTTAATTATCAAAAAGTTTGAAAGTTACCAGACTGCTTGTGGCAATGCTATAACAAACAGGACCCTCAGAGATTTAAATAATAATATTACTGACTCATTTAATTTGTTTTTTTTTTTTAAATCTTAATTTGAATAAAATCTAATGCAATTTTATTATTTTTTTTTATGTTTTTTGAGCAGATGACCACTCTGAACCTCAGCTGACACACAACATATTACATTGACATTGAATATAACATTTTCATTTACATACATATTTTCAAATAAATAGCTCCAGTATACAAATGGGAGATTTAATTTAACCTCATGTATGCCAGTTATGATATTTTGAGAAAATGTCTATAAATTGCTGTGTTTTACAAAGGATCCATTTTGTTCAGACTATCAAGAATCACCATATTACTAAAGACCTCATGTGATTAACTCTAATTTTGTAATCTAATAAACACTGTCAAGTCCAAGCTGCTATTAGACTATGGGGGGTTTGAATAATGTGCTTTTCTGTTTTCTGGCAGATAGAAGAGGACATGAAACAAAACCGGGCTTGCCCTGTTCACACTGTGGACCAGACAGTACACACAGATGAAGAGAAAGCCATTAGGGAAGTGGTGGATAATGTTCTGTGGCAGATGGCTGCGGACAGGAAGTCTACTGCGCTTAAACAGCTACAAGGACACATGTGGAGGACTGCCTACACATCTGGGAAAATTAAGGGCCAGTACGTGAATCGTTTATCTGATCATTATGCATATTTATTCACATGGCACTCTAAAATATGGTTGTTTTCTAAAACAGGGTATATGAAGATGTTATCCCAGCAATCAGAAGATGGCGGGAACGGGGCCTGAAAGTTTACATTTATTCCTCTGGGAGTGTGGAGGCACAGAAACTTTTATTTGAATACTCTATCGAAGGAGATGTTTTAGATGCAAGTATTCATTAGTTCATTTTACACACAATTGTTCATTAAACTAAAGCAATCTGATGTGTTAACTTTAATACATATTTTTTCCAGTTATTTGATGGTCACTTTGACACAAATATTGGTGCCAAGGTAGACTGTAAAAGCTATAAAAATATAGCAGAAAGGATTGGCTGTGGACCAGATGAAATCACTTTTTTGACAGATGTTACTCGTGGTGAGTAGTACTCTACTTCTGTTAGTGAAATCAAACAAGTAATTTGGCAGTTCTTATTAATCGGACACATGGCTTTGTTTTCCAGAGGCAAAAGCAGCAGAAGAGGCTGGAGTAAATGTGGTGGTGGTTGTCAGGCCTGGCAACATGGAGCTAACAAATGAAGAGAGGGACCATTATAACCTCATAACTACATTTAACCAACTTGATCTGTTGGGATAACATATTGAATGCATATGCATATTGAAGGCTTTTTTCCTTTTTGTCAACTTTCACAATCCAAAATTTTATTTGTAGGAATTTGTCTTGTAATAATGTCAAAGAGAGATGTAATCAGACCTGCTTAAGTTGGTGAACTGTGCAACATAAAGGTGCTTTCAACTTGTATGAGCAATTATCATTTTGTAGGGATGAAGAGACTAAGAGTGATAATTGCTGTTCTTTGCTTAAGGTAGACAACCTCAAGTAACAAACAAAATAAATGCCTTCATTTTTTGACCATGGCTCTGAAGGTAGAGCAGAGGCCAGGGCAACTGTGTAAATGTGAAGGAAAAGGCAATTGGCTCAACTTGAGAGGTACATTTGTCAGTCAGTCCTAAGGCATTTAGGTTTGGGCAAATGAAACTGACAACTGCGTGAATAATGCAGTGTAATACTTCATTTAAAGCCATTACATATGAAATATTCTTAAGAAATGCACTATTTACCCTCTTATTTCCTGTGCAGTAATAGGAAAACATTTACAAACCCAATTTTAAATAAATACATTTTATTAAAATGGCCTGTAGTCAAAAGTAAGCCATTTACCAAGAACATACAATGAATAAACAAAAGCCCTAGTTGTTGAAATGAAAAAAATCCTTATAATTATATTGTATCCTCTGAAGTCTTAAAACAAGCATTTAACGTTTTTTTTAACGTTAATTACATTTAATGTTAAATGTAATTAAAGCATTGTCTCAAATGTGCAGATCTGAGATTACAATTATATTAAAACAAATAAGATTTAGTTTTAAACTAATGTATCCATACAATGACAGTATGGATTAATACATTACCATGTCAATGTTAAGTAAAAAAATTACTGGTTTTAGCATTTATTACCAACTTCACTTTCAATAACTACTTAAAAAATGTGAAACAACAATTATTCCCTTTTTCCTATGAAAAGATCCACTTACAACTTAATTCTTTTGGTATGATAGCAAAAAAAAAATTCTTCAGATAATCTAAACAATATCAATGATCAGATCAGATTTACCACTGATTGAAGTGAGGTTTAACAATCTGTTACACCAGTTTACTGTACATTTTTCCCTTACTTATGTACTCATACTTTGAAAAGTAATACTTACTTAAAAAAACAACAGACAGTTCAATTGAGGACAACTGGTCAGTTGAGCTAGTGTGGTTAGTGTGCCGCTCATACTCCCAGTTTGTTGGCTTGTGTCAACACCACTTTGAGCACTGGCATAAAACCTGAAATTTCACTAAAGTTACTGCTGCTTACAATGTGTGTGTGGATATTCAGGCCCTCTGCGTAGGATCGTGACTCAATAGTCCTAGCAATGTTATGAAGACCCCCTATAATAGCTGGGGATAGCTGTAAAGGAACAGAAGATGGTGAGTCATTACCAAATGCATAAAATTTAAGTGTGAATACTCACTGTATGCTCTCTCAGTTTGTCATAAAGTGTTTCCAAACGCTTGTTGGCATCATCAAGTTTCCTTTTAGTTTGCTGGAAAGTAAAAATGCATTATTATATTATATTCTAATGCTTTCTTTGAACAATGCGATCTTTCCTTAAATGGCCCATATTATGCTATTTCATGATCTATGTTATAATGTTTCCTCATCAAAACACACCTGGAGTTGTGTTTTGTTCACACGTTTAACACAGAAACCCGGCACATTTGAGAGATGTTCTCTCAAACAGAAAACACACTGCTGATAATTTCAGCCCTGCAATTGTCCATCTCTACTGAAAAAAGGTAAAAGGTAGCTGTTAATTTGAAAACTACCATTACATGACATCACAAAGTGGAACAGGGCATTTTGAGCTTTGGATATGTAGACAGACTAATAATAAAGAATTACTCAAACGTGTGAATGAAACATTGACAAACACAACTCCAAGTATGTTTTTAACATCATTCCAACATGGCTAAAAGCTCAAGAGTCAGTTCAGCATAATATAGGATCTTTAATCATATTTGTTTGGCCTGGTCAGAATCTGATCTAAACCATGCAAAACAATTGTTTTATGAAATGCGTTTACCGGGTCTGTAGCAACAATTAGGCATTTTTGAATAAGGCCCTCAAATGTGGTCTTTAAAACAAAGTGCTCATCAGGAATGGGCTTCTTTGTGATTTTTTCAGCAGTCATAGACCGAGGAGGCTGAAAACACACAGAATAACTTGTCAGACTAGGTTTTATTAAATGTAGCATTGGATGAGAATAAATAAGCACACTCAACATAATGCGAACAGTATACCTGAATAACATCCCCAATAGGTGCTCCAGGTGCACCTTCAGAGCTGGTTTTGGGCATTGTTGTGTTCATGGAGTTTAGAGATGAAGGGGCAAGTGGCTGCTGCATGCCTGAGTAGGGGGTCTGAACAGCATGTGGGATCTGATTTATAATCTGAGGGGACCCAGAGGGCATCTGCTGAGGCTGGAGATTAACTCCCAGTGGAGCCATGATGGGGGCTGTGATAGGAGCAGGGGGGGTGTAGTGCTCTGGAACTAGCTAAAATTGTTTACAAGCAGTTATAAACACATTCAACATTTTCATCACTGAAAGAAAACCTCCATTACCTTCTTCTTTGGACCTCGACTCAGGGTTGGGGGATCATTCCAGCCATTTTGAGGTCCTACAATCACAATGAAATAATTTCAGACTATTTTTGAAATTTTGATTCCGCTTTACAAGATGTACTGTAGTATAATTATATAAAATGTTAATTTAATTTAAAATGTAGTCATCTTAAATTTAATGTAATCTTAAATCTTTTTTGTTTTGAAATTAAACTAATTTAAAACTGAGTAACACCTGAAATGCCATTTATATAATAATGAACAAATCTTTTTTGTATACCTGGGAAAAAATGTAAATACTTGATCATTTGCCTTGATCTGACATTTTATTGTGACTGAATTGTGAATAAATTACTATTGTAGCAACTTAAATAAATATCCATCCATCAATTTTTTCTACAACAGTCTAAGCAGGGATTCCCAGACTTCCTTCACCCCAAAACACTTCCTCCAGCTCCTCTGGGGGGACCCCAAGGCGTTCCCAGGCCAGCCGAGGGATAGTGTGTCCTGGGTCTTCCCCGGGGCCTCCTCCCGGTGGGACATGCCCAGAACATCTCCCAAGGGAGGCGTCCAAGAGGCATCCGGAACAGATGTCCAAGCCACCTCAGCAGGCTCCTCTTGACGTGGAGGAGCAGCAGCTCTACTCCGAGCTCCTCCCATGTGACTGAGCTCCTCACCCTATCTCTAAGGGAATGCCCAGCCGTTTGTGTCCGCGATCTTGTCCTTTCGGTCATTACCCAAAGCTCATGACCATAGGTGAGGGTAGGAACGTAGATTGAGCTTTGCCTTTCTGCTCAGCTCCCTCTTCACCACAACGGTCCGATAAAGCGACCACATCACTAACGACGCTGCACCGATCTGCCTGTCAATCTCACGCTCCATCCTCCCCTCACTCATGAACAAGACCCCGAGATACTTGAACTCCTCCACTTGAGGCAGGGACTCTCCACCCACCCGGAGAGGGCAAGCCACCTTTTTCTGGTCAAGAACCATGGCCTCGGATTTGGAGGAGCTGATCCTCATCCCAATTTCAATTAATTAAATGAGTATAATTAAGATAGATTATATTGAATGCTGGTTCAAACAAGTGCATACAATGTGACAAGGACAGACAGTGCTTAGAGCCATGCAGACCTGTTCTTTGAGAGGCAGGGATCAGTTCTGGGCCAGAGTCATGCTGTGTACCTGAGACTCCACTCTGTGGAGGCAGCAACATGTAAGACCCCGGAGAGCCAGGCCCACCGTGCTGGAAGGACCCCACTGAGGATGGAGAAACAGCACGTGGTGTTGAAGTGGAGGTTTTGGGAAACAAGGGCGGATTGGAGGAAGAGGAGAAAGATGGGCATTGACTGCTGAGAGGTGAAGGGGCATAAGCAGCTTGAAATGGGACAGGCTGAGAATAGTGAGAGAGAAAGCCTGGAGGGTGAGGAGCAACAGAGGCTTCAGCCAAAAGAGGTACCACAGGAGGGCAATCCTGATGAGTCCGATATTCAGTCAATGCCCCAGCTCCCTGTGGGTACTGGTTAACCTGGGCATAGTCTGGGGTTATCAAGAACAAACAGGCTTTGTTAGTGAAAATGTAAATGCAAGTTCACATACTACACAAGAGGCATGCTAATGTCTTTCATATTGAGGGTATTTTTTGGAGAAAGAAAATATACAAAGCAATTTTTACATAGTATAAAAAATGTAAAGACTACTAGAGTATGCATTGTTTGAAAGTCTGAAGATATACTGTTATTGTGTAACTTTTCTGGTGGACGGTCAGCCACCTGGTTATCTCCATATAGATTCTAATGCTTTGCCTGCAGTGTTCCACAGTATGACATTAAATTAATGTAGCAGGTGATGTGTCTTGTACCAGAAAAGTTACAAGACGATAATATATACACATGATTCTAACCTACATCTAACTTCTGTTCCCAATATGAATATTTCCTTTTGCATGTAGTATTAAGACAATGATTTAACCCTGGAGATGGCTGTAAAGAGACATGCTCCTCCCCTGGAGAGCCTGGCCGAATCACCCGCACAAGTGTCACGTCCGAGTGGAAAAAGTGAACATGACTGTGTACAAATAACCCAGTGCCCTGCGTCTAAGCTGACTGGGGTCTGTCTGAACGTGCATGTGTTTATTAAGGGCTCAAGACACTTACTCTGGTATTGATGGGAGTGGATGAAAGGTGCAGAGGAAGCAGAAGGAGCAGCAGCTGTGCCTGCGGTTGGAATCGCACACATAGGGCTTGATGGATTCACCTTAACAACAAAAAATATGAATCATGAATTCCTAAATTGTGTTTTCTTTCTATACACAGTGTGCATTGTACTTGCATATGGAAATGCCAAAATTAGAAGGGAGTTGGGGTTGGTCTGGTTAATAAAAATCAAAATGTGGACAAGCTATGACCCAGGCACATCTATAACCCATCAAAGAGCATTTTTAAAACTTTAATTAATGAACACACTGGTAACCATTTGAAATAAATGTCTTGCTTTGATTGTAGTAGTTGTAGTATTGTAGTTTTTATTGTTGATTATTGTGTATTGTGAAAAACTCCCTCATCATAATGAGGTCAAAAATTAAAGGTTAAATGAAAATAAGATAGATTAGACCACAAAGCTTGACCATTTTGGTGAAGTTTATAATTCAACATGGATGTAGACATGGATAGTAAATGTGAAATACATAAAAATAATTGTGTTTATCTAGCAACCAAAATGTAAACAAGGGCCAAAGCTCGTCTAATTTACACAAGTTATAATGTTGATGAGGTCAACACCTTAATTTTAAAATGTTTTAACTGAGTAATTCATGTTCTTTGTTAATTTTATTTAGGCTGTTTAATACCTTTGATGGGTCTGAGGCAGTGCCAACTGGAAGAGAAGGAGGCACATGGGGGAAGGCTGTTGGAGTTTGATTACTCCAAGAGGTGACAGTGGAAGCAGCCCTGACCTGAGCACAAAGAGACGGGGTGATAACCAAAGTCCCTACAAAAACACACCATAATACACCAACAGAGACACCAGTCATGTCCCCCAGAAAAGCCAAAGTTCAAATTACAAACAATGAACAAATCTAAAGTTGAAGTCATCAGATAAATTTCTGTGGCTAAAATGGAAACAAAATGAATTGAATAAATAACCAAATAATCCAACAACCTCCTGCAATGTGCTTGAGGATTGGTGGCAAGTTAGTATGAAAATTTGAAATGTTAAACAAACTATGCATCCAGAAGATAAAGGTGAAATCAGAGTGCTGTATGGTAAAAGGGTGCTTCAAAATAGACCAGTGTAACTCACGGGCTGGTAGTACTGAAGGTGAGCAGGAGCAGTGGTGGTGGGCTGCACAATAGAGTATGGGTTATTGGATTGCGCCGCAGTAGGAATCTGCAGAGGAGGGACTTGAGAGGGGGTGCTTTGTGTTTTGAAAGATGCTGGATCCTGCTGACCTAGAGCATGGCTCAGACGCTCACGAAGCAGCTGAATACAAACCTTCATACAGAGCAGATCAGTCAGTATGACGGACGTTTACAGATTTCCATAAAGTATCATAGCAATACATTATGTACATACATGGCTGGTTTCACTGGGTAGGTAAGTAATAGCTGTGGTCAAGCAACCCTGAGACGCCAATAGATTTGCATACTCGCTCATCTTCTTGGCTAACAGGTCCCCAACTGCAAGAGGACCCATGTTTTGAGTCTGTTCTACTGCATGACGCATCACAACCACCTTTTCCACAAGGTCCTAAGGGAAACAGTTTCACTGTTACAAACGAGGTGCAAATATTTTGCAAGTTTTGCTACATCAACCAAAATAAATTCTTGTGAGTTCACATCTCAAGAGAATCCATCTTGTACAGCTCTTGCTGTTGCATTTGGGCTCAAATTAGGGCAATTAACCAACCATAGTGGTTTGGGTGCAGGGCAAAGGTAAGAAGCTCAAGGATACCAAAACAAACATGGCGCTGCAGATGTACATATGTCTATTTCAGCAGAAATATAGACAATTTTATTGGAAAGCTTTGTCTCAACTGGTTCTATCCAAAGTTTGATTCTTTGCCCCCTTTGCTGTTCACTCTTCACCCAATCAGCTTAAAGAATTAGTTTGAATGTTCTGCCTTTTCCTAATTGCTTTCAGCGTGAGGTTGATAACTTGACACAAGACTGCTACACACATTTCATTCTGGCCTCTTCCAGGTTATCATCACAGTGTGTCTACACATCACCTGTAGAGAGAGGGGATCGTTTCCTTCTTGTGCCTTGATCCAGCAAGACACCAGTTTCTCCAAATTACCAGCACAGATGTAACAAAGACAGGCCTGTGCTTGTAGCTTGGGATCATTTGCTCCCTCCAATCTGCCACCAAGGAGATCTATTAGATAAATTTAATTACTTTAGGAAAGTACAACTTGATCACAACGGCAACTATTACAATCCCACATGCAATACATACCACAGAGGGAGGAAAACTCCTGAGTCTGAGCATATGTCATAACAGCAGCCATTGCTTCCTTCCAGTTTTGTAGATCACATGTGCTCAGGATGTCATGCAAGTCCTTCATCACCACTGCACTTATAAGCTGTATGAAACAATCATATGTATATTATGTATGTATTATGTTATTTAGATTTCCTGTTCATTTGATAACACAGAACTGTATATCTTACCTTAGTCAGCTTGCTTTGTGACTTTATGAAATACTTCTTTTGAGTTTTCTCTAGGAGCTCAGCTCCTCCAGCAATAGCTAGGATAATACTGTCGGCCATACGGTTGTCAAGGAGACAGAGTTCAACAGCTCCTTCAAAATCTCCAGTTAGCAGAGCTTGTGTAATCAGCCTGTCAACATCTGAAGGTAAAGAAAATAAGCTCCTTTAACTTTTGATAGCAGTTTACTCACATACTGAAAGACCAGTTTTCAGACTGCTAAATGCATACTTTTATCTATATATTATATTTTTAATTTTGAACTCTGTTTATTTGTAAAACAGTTGTGAATATGATCTGAAATACCTCGATTGATGCCAAGGTTGGGGTTGACTACAGAAGCAATAACCTGCGATGCACCATCTTCAGGTGCCTTGAGAACTTCACCAATGAGCAACTGTTCACTGGAGGCTTGAAACACCTTCTCAAAAGGATCCTGTGATGATTCTTCACTGAGAGCTTGAATGTCTGAAAAAGGATTGTGTGATGGTTCTTCACTGGGAGCTTGAATGTCTGAAAAAGGATTGTGTGATGGTTCTTCACTGGGAGCTTGAATGTCTGAAAAAGGATTGTGTGATGGTTCTTCACTGGGAGCTTGAATGTTGGAAAAAGGATCTTGTGATGGTTCTTCACTGGGAGCTTGAATGTTGGAAAACAGATCCTGTGAAGGTTCTTCACTGGGAGCTTGAATGTCTGAAAAAGGATCTTGTGATGGTTCTTCACTGGGAGCTTGAATGTTGGAAAAAGGATCTTGTGATGGTTCTTCACTGGGAGCTTGAATGTCGGAAAAAGGATCTTGTGATGGTTCTTCACTGGGAGCTTGAATGTTGGAAAACGGATCCTGTGATGGTTCTTCACTGGGAGCTTGAATGTCGGAAAAAGGATCTTGTGATGGTTCTTCACTGGGAGCTTGAATGTTGGAAAACGGATCCTGTGATGGTTCTTCACTGGGAGCTTGAATGTTGGAAAACGGATCCTGTGATGGTTCTTCACTGGGAGCTTGAATGTTGGAAAACAGATCCTGTGATGGTTCTTCACTGGGTGCTTGAATGTTGGAAAAAGGATCTTGTGATGGTTCTTCACTGGGAGCTTGAATGTTGGAAAACAGATCCTGTGCTGGTTCTTCACTGGGAGCTTGAATGTTGGAAAAAGGATCTTGTGATGGTTCTTCACTGGGAGCTTGAATGTTGGAAAAAGGATCCAGTGGTTGCTCACTGGAAGCTTGAATGTTGGAAAACAGATCCTGTGATGGTTCTTCATTGGGAGCTTGAATGTCGGGAAACAGATCCTGTGATGGTTTTTCATTGGGAGCTTGAATGTTGGAAAACGGATCCTGTGATGGTTCTTCACTGGGAGCTTGAATGTTGGAAAACAGATCCTGTGCTGGTTCTTCACTGGGAGCTTGAATGTTGGAAAACAGATCCTGTGATGGTTCTTCACTGGGAGCTTGAATGTTGGAAAACAGATCCTGTGATGGTTCTTCACTGGGAGCTTGAATGTTGGAAAAAGGATCTTGTGATGGTTCTTCACTGGGAGCTTGAATGTTGGAAAAAGGATCCAGTGGTTGCTCACTGGAAGCTTGAATGTTGGAAAACAGATCCTGTGATGGTTCTTCATTGGGAGCTTGAATGTCGGGAAAAAGATCCTGTGATGGTTTTTCATTGGGAGCTTGAATGTCGGGAAACAGATCCTGCGATGGTTTTTCATTGGGAGCTTGAATGTCGGGAAACAGATCCTGAGATGGTTCTTTACTGGGAGCTTGAACTGCGGAAACAGGTTCCGGAGTTGTTTCCTCCATAGAAGCTTGAAGCACGTCCTCTCTGGCATCTAAAACGTCATTTACTTCCTGCAACACATTACACAACAGTATTAGTAATTATATTTGTTCTGTGATTAGACCTAAAAATGTACTTTCTGGTGGAGTGCTGTACCTTGTCCAAAATGATTTCCTCATACCATTGCTGTTCAGGAATTCCATTTGCTACCTGGTTATGGTCTACAATTTCATAATTGTGATCAGCACTCTTTTCTTCTGCATTCACTTCCAGTGTCTCTTCACTCTCGGTTGGAGGAGCAGAGTCCATCTCCTGTGTGACTGATGGCTGCAAGTTTGCAGCAGCAATCAAGTCAAATGCTGCCTCAGGATCATCTGCAGCAGTGACAGTGTTAAGGTCTGCAACTGACTGTACATCACACTGAGGGGGAAAATCCATCTGGACAAGTAAAAACAAAATAATTCTTATAAATACTGATTCAGGTTCATTTCTATTTTACAAAAATAAAGACCAAGGGACCAATGTTTGACTATAAACTAAATGCAATCATTCATAATACAGATGATTACCATTACGCAGTGGAATTGGCTTTACAAAATAAATTGCCTTTACCTCTGTAGGCTTTTCGGTTAATGCAGCAGAAATCTGGAAACACATTACTACAATATTATTACATGTTAATTGATAGAATGTAGACAGTAGGCTTTTATTTCACAGTAGCCAACCTTTAAGGCAAGTTCGTCTTTATTGTAGCCAAGAAGCTCGAGGAACGTTGAGCGGGTGTCACTGTCAAAATTAGCCTAAAAACAAAGACAATATCTTTTAAAATTAACCTATGCCTTTAAACAAATATCGATTTTGAATAAGTACCTTGAGGAAAGACCAAACTGTCTTTTCAAACTCATTCTCTGCCATGTTGATTTTTCCTTGGCAAAACTCAACAAATTGACCTGAACTGATGGTGTCCTGTAGCTGGCTGGATCGTTTCAGTAAGTCAGTTTCCGTAACAACCTGGCTGACATGCACAACATGACGATTGGGCTGCTGAGGGTTTGGTTTTCCATTCTCCAAAGACACCAGTTTCCCTCCAAACTACAAAGGAAGGAAATAAATATATTATATTATATTATATTATATTATATTATATTATATTATATTATATTATACTATATTATACTATATTATATTATATTATATATAACTGGGAGTTGCCATTGTGAACTTTTCTAAAGTAATTACATTTATCTAATACTTATCTTTTTATCTCTTTATTTATCTCTTTATTTATTTATTTTTTAATACTATACATTATTGTATGTAAACAAATATTAAAAATATAAAGTAGTTTACAGCAAATGCTGCTCCCACAGGTCTCTGTATCCATTTAGGGGGCTTCTTTATAGGGTTAACTGTAGTTGAAAAGGTCCCACTCTGAGGCAGCTCCAATGGAGGTAGAGTTTGTCCTGTTCCAAAGGGATCCATGTTTCCAAATGAGTTACTTATCTAAAACATGCAGACCAAAATTATAATTACTTTATAATAATAAGAAAATGGCTTAGGCTTAAGTAAACAAATCCTTACCTGGTCAACATGGCTCTGAGCTTGACTGGTACCCCCCATAATGGAATAAATATTTATACAGCTATTAAAGCCTGCTGCAGAAAGCACTGCAGGGTTTCGTGGGCACCACTGTATGTCAAAGCACCACTGGTTGCCAGTAGGCAGTTCATATAAAATCTGAATAAAAAAGTAAATCATTTAAAATATAATTGAGGAAATCCATTTTGTTCATTTTAGCCATTAAAATGTTCAAACATGATAAACATTTACCTCTGCAGTATTTGGATTCCAACAAAGAATCCTACCGTCCTTCCCACAGCTGAGAAGCAGCTCTGGATCTGCATAGCTCCATGCAATGGCCAAGACACCACTACAAGCAGATGCAGAGTTTGTTTGTTGATTTTTGGGTGTTCAAACATTACCGAAGTTTTAAAGTAACAACCAATCTTTTTTTTTTTTACCGTGTGTGATTTCCTAAAATCTTGAGGGGAGAGGATGCAAAACGCAGATCCCACATTTGAATCACAGGCATTCGGTCATCCTCAGAGGCCATAACTAACTGTGTAGCCACTTCTGGATTCCAGGCCATCCCAGAACAATGCATCTAATAAGGATAACAAAAACAGAAAATAATTTGATAACGTAAAACAAAAGAACCAAAAGCAACAAAATATATGGAGAAAAAGATACTCTGTTGCTGTGGTCGGAGACTTTAATGATGAGGTCATTCTTGCGTAGATCCCACACTGATGTTCGTCCACTTGGGCTAGCAGAGGCCAGGATGTGTTGGACTTGTCTGTTCCATGCCACACAGCTGATATCCTCAAGAGGCTGTGTAAGAAAACATAGATTAACTGTAGGCTGTTACATACTAATATACATTAATATGTTAATTTAAAAAAAAAAATATGAATTGAAGTATTAATATCATTATCTTTATTAAATATACAAAAAAAAAAAGAATTAAAACATTGAAATTGAAATACAAAAGTCTTCCCTTTTCATATCAAAATAATTTTGTAATAATAATCTACCTGTGTCTTGGGCCCAGGTGTCATTGGAGATCCAAAGTTATTAATATCCCATATGTAAATTTCTGATTCATTTCCACCTGATGCAACTAGGTTTGTCTGTCAGAGAACAAATGACTCAATATACTACAAGTAACGAAATTAAATTCACATGTCAATATGTGGGCATACCTGAAATGGGTTCACATCAAGAGCTCTCACTGGCCCTGTGTGAATGTTGCTCTCTGCAATGATCACATCGGTGTCTCCAGACAGAATCTTTACAGGGTCATAAAGGATGACGTTGCCATTTTCTCCACCAGCAATAAGAACCCCTGAAGCCAGACCCTGCCCATCAATGCCAAATGGACTCCAAACAAGTTTGTGGTATCTGAACCAAAGTAAACAATTGAGTACTCTTAATTGTAGCGCACAAACCAATGGCAAAGCTGTGATTCTTGGTACCGGTGTGAGGAGGAGAGAGTGCCACAAGATTTCATGTCTAAAGATGGATCTGCCAAATTGAACTCAAATAGCTCCAAGGATGCACTGGTGCTGAATGAGGCATCTAGTTGCTGTGCTGAGGTCCCTAATCAGGACATACAAGCAGTTCCAAGGGCATGGTTAAATGATTGCTAGATCAAAGTTGGTGTTGTATGCGTTTATTTCAAAATACAACACATCTATGATAGGTAAAGTAGGTGTACACCAACAACTTTTTTTTAATGACATATGATCAATAATAATACCTGTGGCTAAGTAGATGGGGTGATGCTGGGCAGGACTCCAGCTCAGGATGGCTGTCCGGTTGATTTCTTTGACTTTCATCTTTAAAAGGAAAAAGAATCAATTTTGAATAATATAGGATCTTTAATAAACAGTTTGGCACGAACAGTTTGTAACCGGTTCCTGTTGCCTTACATAATATTTCGGGAGTAAAACACGCTATGTACAAACCCTGGTACAAACCATAGATTCAAACACGGTGGTTAATTTGTCAAGTAAAAAATGGGGTGAGGGAAGATGTATCTTAGTTAAGAGTCTAAAATATAAATTACCATTATTTTTTGAGGAATCCTTCTAAAAAGGTGAAAGATCCAATGAAAAGGATTCAGAATCAAATTAAGCCCTGGGGTTATCTTAAGTGCAATGATCATTACACCAGGAAAGTTAACTTTCTTACGGAGAAACGTCCCGCAAAAAAACATCAACGCAAAACACTCTGCAAAAAAAAGTACAATGTGTGCTAGCTACGTACGCTAACAGCTGATTTACACTAAGGACATGGACAGCAGGTGGCTTACTCCAGACCACTTAGACACCAAAATGGGCTGATCTGTACAAAACTTTAAAAGGTACTCACGTTGTCCAAAACATAACAGTACAGTCTAATTAGCACACAGTTTATCACAGTACAAGTCCACAATCACAACTGAAGTTGACTGGTCATAACAATCCGCACATCTTCCTTGCAAAAGTATCTTACCTTTTCGTCAGTGCTCCTTACTTAAACAAGCACACTTACAATGGCATACACCATAAGCCTGCAGTTTTACACTCTTTGTCGACCGATTCAAAAGCCGGTGAAAACGGAACAATCGGTCACCGCTGCAGACCGCGATTTCCACGTCCCCACTGGTCTCCATCAACGTGGCACTCTGTTCACAGCAACACCTCCCACCCTGAACCACTTCCGGGGGCACAGTCCAGGCGTCCACCACGGGGTCCGCGCGGCTCTGACAAACTTATTGAGCCATTTCAGTATTGGCATATGATTCACTCGTTACAAAAAAGAACAAAACATCATTCTTAAGTTCTGGGTTAAAAGCTTTATTGAGTTACTCGTTTTGTACAATGTTACAGGTGGGCAGAGTGCGAGTGCAGTATGGCAGTCTCGAAGGTTTATTTCACGCCCTGTAAGGAGAAAAAAAAACACACACACACAAAAAGCCCGTTAGCTTCGAGGAGATTATCTTGCAATGTAAGGCTGTAATAAAAAATATGCCACCCTCATTCAGTTCAGATTTTGAAATCTTGCTCAGATGAGTCAGATGGGTAGTGATTGGTATAATCAATGGGCTGTTAATAAAAGTTAATAAAGTAAAATGATACCGACCTCGTCCTTGTGACGCTATCCAGTGCCTAGGGGGGAAAAGCAGTTATTTAAGTTTACATTCGTTAGCAATCTTTACAATAAACAGATTATTTTAACTATGGAAGCCATTTAAAACTCTGGTTAAACTCAAGACTAATCGCAGTAACCTACGACCGTAAAGCGAAAGAGTAGATTAATTGCTCTAGAAACCCAACACTGAAAAGT
Source organism: Taenioides sp. WSHXM2023 (assembly GCA_029959045.1). NCBI lineage: Eukaryota > Metazoa > Chordata > Actinopteri > Gobiiformes > Gobiidae > Taenioides > Taenioides sp. WSHXM2023. The sequence goes on from CM057085.1 coordinate 24,360,510, forward strand.
TGCACTACATCTCTGCTTTGATACTAACCACAAGTGAACATTCGCACATATTTTGCTCATTGACTGTATATTTTGCTGGTCTTTCGGTCCATCCCTGGTCCATCCTTGGTCCATCCATACTTACAGGTCCCCAACGCGTGCACGTGTTCGGTCGTCTTTCTTCTTCTTCTTCTAATGATTTCCGGCAGGCTTACACGCTACAGTGCGCAATGCTGCCCTCCACCGTCGTTAAAAGACAAATTCTCAGCTAGAGGCCAGAGCGGCGGAGAAAGTTTAGCAAAGCTAAATCCATTTGATTATTGTCAGACAAAAGAATAGATTTAAGCGAGGTTTCAATTCCCAGATCAGATAGCTCCTTGTGTTCATTCTTCTTTGATCGGTGGTGGCGAGACATTCTCGTGGGTGCAGAAATGTCACTACACATTTGTTCTACACATGTTCTACACATACCGTCAATCCATCTTCCTGCGCATTGTTAGCCGAAATTAACGTTTATTTCACGGATTTATAATAAGATCTTCCATTGTTTATTTTAATGGAACTATGGTTTACTCTTGCCCCATAACCTCAACTGACCACATAAAGATGGGACTACACCAGGACTAAAACTGGACCAGATCAAATCTACAAACCCACTAGTCCTGGACCCTGTAGAAGAAACAGCCGCGTACTAAATACAAAAAAGTACGGAGCTTTACTACACACGATTTATTTTACAAGAGTAGCTGTTTACCTGACTTGCCAACACGCGTGATGATGGGAGAGACCCTAGTGAAACAGCTATTGATTTAAGTTTTTTTTGTTTTTGTTTTTTTGGTAAATTCCTCGTTTTCCCTTAGAATAATAAATGAATGCTGAGATCCATTATACACAAATGTTTTCTTTTATCTAAATGCTACTCATTTTTTTTTATTTTTTTTTTTTTTTAGGAATAACCCCATATGAAAACATGTCCGGCTACAACTTGTCTTGAATGGATGAATGGTTTAACTAAAATATAAACTATACTAAAACACGTAGTACTTTTGGTAACGAATTCTAACACATGGTATGATTTGAAATGGGCAGGTATTAATGTGTTTCTCATGTTAACATTAAAAATAAAAACAATAGAAACAGACCTACTACATACAATTTTTCATGATTACAAAAATAGCAACAGCTCTTATAAAATGCCAAATAACATTTGTAACACCTGTGAGTGTGCATATGCATATTTCCTTGTGTAACTATTTTCAGATAAAATCAATAAGTATATTCAGTTTCTTTTGGTTAGTGTAGACTCTGTAAATTGTTCAGATAGCACTACAAGCTATTCAATAATGGTGCTTAATAATGATTACAAATGCTTCAAAAATAAATATCAAAGGTAAATGTTCATTTTATCCACTATAAGTAGATATATTGTGATGACATAAAAATGACAAACAATTACAAAACAATTTTTTAAAAGCCAGAAAAAGTCAAAAAGGATAAAATGTTAGAACTAATGTTTGGAGAAAACTATATGAAGTTGATATCACATTATGAAGTGAAATTTTAAAATCTCCCCTTTCAGATGCTCTTTAACAGGAGACCATTTTTCCACCTGACTTAACAAATTCCTTTTCATGCAGATGGATGCTGTGATTGTTGTCACCGTAAAACCACAGGAGTCCAAGAAAAAACAAACAACTCCATTCTTCTCCAACCCAACAGTTCACACCCAGACCTAGCAGTTTATGGAGGCACAGTCAACTTTAGCTTTCCCCGCTGAACTTATGATTCTCATTAGGCAGTGTCCAAACTCTTCTAGGATCATCCTCTCAGCTTCAGTCTGAGGCTGGTGAGTCTGTTCGGAGCGTTTGGCACGGTCTAGCAGGCACTCGCATGTCGCTTCAAGGACTTCTTTTGTTACAAATGTGTATGGTAACCTGTACAGGAACATACAAAATTATTTAAGCTCCAGCAGTGATATTTTTTACAACGTTGCTTTTACACACAAGTAAATGAGCTAGCTGTAGATGTGACAAATGAATGCAATGGGATCGCAGCTCCATGTTTTATAGAAACAGCAGTAATGGGGACCTTGTTTGAACTTGAAGACATGTCTTATACATACTTTTTTCAGGTATTTTGTATTAAACTAAAAACAGCATACGCAGATCATTATTTTACATTCAGTAACTAAAAACTCAGAATTTCATTGTAGCAAGTATCCAATTTTCTTGCTAAAACATAAAAACCTGCCTCGCATTTAAAACAAAGGAAACAAACTGTACCTTCCACCTCCCGTAGGAATAACTGGGGTTGTTCGCATGAGCAAGTCAGAGATCTGAGATGAAAGTTTGGTTTTGGCTGCAGTTTGCTGCTGCACTCGGACTTCTGCTGCATCAGCTAAATGCATCAGCGTTTTCCTCTCTGGACTTTCCTCAAAGTTCTTACATCCAATACACTTACAAATGGATGAGCACATAATTTTTGCCTTTCCAAGAAAAAAAAGAAATGAGGTTTAGGACAAAATCATGCTTGATATCTGTTACTAATCTATGATATCTGACCTCATAGCACTCGCAGTAATTCTTGAGACAGCCCGATCGTTTGCAGTTACAGCCCTTACTGTGGCGACGATCAGACTCTCCTTCTTTGCCTTTACCAATCTTCGGTTTAAAGGCCTCGGGGTTCCGGTCCAAACATGTCTGTGAAGTCAATGACCTCAGTTATATGTTACATATGTATGCATCTACATGCTACATGTACACATTACATACTGCAAGTCCAGATTTCAGTTATACAAGATCCTATACCTTTATTGCTTTGAGGCGCTCAGTTTCATGTTCCAGGTTATTGAAGCAATTGTTACAGTTACAGTTATTGCAGAACTCCCCATTTGCAAAACAGTCACAATATCTAGAAAAGTAAAAGGATACATTACATTTACAAAATAATGAGAAAGCAGCACATGTTCAATTTCACACACTTACAGCTTAAGACACTGTGACTTGGTGCAGTTGCAGGGTTTTCTTGGTCTGGATGTAGATTCTGTTGTTGAGATGCTGTGAATAATAAAAATAAAACTTAAATAAGAAAACAATAGACAGCTAGCTTTGCTGTTTACTTAGTTGGATATTTGCTACTTATTTAGAATTCATTATTACCATTTATTTTTTACTCTTTGTTATTATATCATATTGTGATGTGTGAGCTACTGTGTCCAAGTAATTTCCTTTCTGGATCAATAAAGTTTGTCCAAGTCTAAACGCTAAATTACTACTGCTCACTGGGTTAGGTTTATGTAATAAAAAATACATTTGAAAAACTGCGGGCAAAACCTGGCTTCATGAAAATCAAAAAAAGCAAACAACACACAGTCATATGTCATTATCTGTACATAAATAGAATAGTGCCAATTTGTAGGATTTGGGACAGGACAGTAAGCACTGATTCTCTGACACCTCTTTACAGCAGACAAATAGAAAAATAGAAAACACGTATAAATTCTGCAGAGAAATTTGAGGTGAATTTAAAGGAATTTACTGTTATGGAAACACTGTTATTACTGTATTAAAATAAATTTTTGAGGACTACGGTTTAGTGTCACATTCAGTTCTCTGGTGGTCCATTCTTCCTCACAGACAACTCATCTGATAATTATTTTCTCTCCTCCAAATAAAATCTTGCAGAGAGCACCTGCTCATATTAATTTAAACTGTGGAAGCATTTTTTTTCTACTTCTGGATTATAACATTGACAGTGCTCACAATTAGCCTGGGACCCACACTGGTTCTCTCTGTATTTTCTATACAGAAGATCTTTCGCCTCCTGCAGATGTTTGCAGGTTTATTTCAGTGATGCAGGGGAAACTAACAAGCTCATTGGTCATTTATAATTTAGAACAAATAACTCTGATTTCGGATTTTAAGTGTATTATGTAACTAGATTTCCTAAGCATGGTAAGAAACCATGTTTGTTTTTCTTTGTCTAATACATTTTCCATGAGTCATTTTTATTTAAAGGTGGACTTCTTTATATGTGTGAATTAGTTGGGTAATGAATATCTGGTAATATCTTGTTACATGCAGTACGAGTGACTTGGAATTAATACAATAGTGAGAAACTTCAACTCAAACCACTATTTTTACTATAGACAGACTGCAACACAGTCACTTGGCAAACAATCTTTGCCAAAAATTTAAAAAAAGATTTCCTTTACCCATTAAGTGGTAGTCTGGCCTGTGTCTGGATGCTACTTGATGCCTGAAAACCAGAGCTGCTGGCAAGGGTCACAAAGGGAGTCTGTTGGAGCTAAACAGAGAGAATATACAAAAATAAAGATGTCCTTTAAAAAAACAAAACAAAACAAAACAAACAAACAAACAAACAAACAAACAAACAGACAAACAAACAGACAAACAAACAGACAAACAACAAATAGCCTCAAAAAAAGTTATTCTGACCTGGGTGACATATTGTGCAGGCACAACTGCATATCCCACATTGCCAGCTCCTGGAGCTGGAGCCAGTACAGTTCCTGGGGGCAGGTTGGTAAAGTTGGGCTGGATCTGTGGTAGGGGGGTGGCTGGCATGATCAGGCGCTGCTGGGTTTGAGGAGTGGACACTACTTGAGCAGTTGTTGTCAAAGGCTTTGGTGCCACCTACAAATAACAATTAACTTTAAACCTAAATCTGAAGAGGAAATTGTACCATGTAGAATATTAATATCAACCTGTTTCACAGACTGTGCAGGGACAATTGGAACGGACATCCTAACTGCTCCTGCACTTACAATCATCGGTTTAGCTGAGGCATAAAAAAAGTTCATAAGGTATTTTATTTATTTCATATTACATGAAGCGATACTGGATTCTTTAATTGTGTGTCACCTGTCTGTACAGAATTTGTGCTGGGACCACTAGGTTGGACTGTGCTGCTGGCTGTTGTTGCTGTGACAAGGCGGACGTAATGGAACCTGCTTCCTGGCACTTGAATCTGCTGCACATTTGGTTGTGCTGCCAGTGGAATTATGGTTTTGAACTGAGAACCACCAACACCACCCACTGTTACAGACTGGACAGGTTTGATATTCTAAAAACGTAAGGCAAATGCAGAGACAGTTACAAAAATGAATTACATTTGTGTTTGCCAATATGTTGTGTTTTCTTTTTCTCTTTGTATTGAATGTTCACAGGTTATCCTGCTGGAACCCTCTTACCTGTGTAGTTGCTTGGCTTGTGACCACTTTGACTGGTGAAGCTGATGTAGACTGAACTGCGAGTATCTGCTGGCCAAGTGATACATTCACAGGCAAAGTGACTGTCTTTTGAGGGGCACTCTGAGTTGGAGATGCCACAGATACTACAGTTACCTGTGGAAATGAGTAAAAGTGCAATATAGATCACACCAAACATAAATTAGAGACCAACACCATGTTGAACACATATCAACACACACTATATCTACACACACTAAAAGTAGAGTAAAAGAAAAGCAATTTAGTTCTATTTATTTCACTTGCTCCTCCTCCTCTTAATGCCGCCACACACTACAGGAGAATTTGCCCGATTTATTCTGCGATTTGCTTCTCCCCGAGTTTGGGGAGGTGTGACTGACTTTGTGTTTTCATGTGTGATTTTTAAACTGCTGTGCTCCTCATGTATGTGGTGTCACTGTGACTCTGAACTGCTCTGTCAGATCGTAACCACTAAACATCAGCAACGCTACAGCAGCAGAGCGTCAGGGGCAGATGGAATGACGGACACAGCGGCACAAGCTACAACCTCAGGAAACAGCAAAAATAATGAGGCGACTTTAGTACTCACCTCTGGTTGTAAGTTGTAAAGTTAAACTGCAGCATCTCAGCTCCATTAACCATAGAACTGGTCCTTTGCAAATAATGACATCCAGTCCACAAAACTGCGCTGTTAATCCAGTTTGAATCGTTCTTAAAAGTAAAAAGGGAAGAGTAGCGCCTCATGTGTGTCTGCTTACATCCACGCAGTGCGCGGATCGCGGTGAAGCTGTAGAAAAGTGATTGAGACTCTGCTTCCTGTGTGCTTTATATCCAACCTTCTATGCATTAAAAGTCATGTATCTGAATTATTGCACCACATTTCACAAATAATAACACAGTTTTGACTTGTATCTAAACTGGAAGTGCAGTGCTCTGATCTTCTGAACACTTAAAGAGTCTCAGACAGGAAACAGCTGATGCGACGTGTGCTCACAACTTTGTAGCCTGTGGTACGCAGCCGTATCCCACAGCAGTCTTTGCGACTTGTGTCTGTGGTATGCTCTTTTTGACACACATTTAAAAATTGTTTAAGACTAAAAAATCCTGTAGTGTGTGGTGGCCTTATTTGACCTGGAGAAGGGCCAAATAACATTTTTTACTTTATATTTCATGGTATCATGCAGGTGGTGTGCCACCTCAGAAAAATTGCATACTGTACCTAATATTTTACCTTTTAGTATTTGTATCTTGTCTTTGCTACATTCACTTGCTTTTTGTGGGTGTATGGTGTAGAATATTTTTTTGTTTACATATGCACAGTGTGTAACATTAACAGTTGTCTTTAAACCTTACCTTACTGGGTGTCTTCAAAGGGGAAATGGCAATCTTCTTTCCAGGGAGACTCTGTAAACTAGTGTTAAGAGGCTCAGTCAGAGTAATGCTTCTGGCAGGCAAAACAGGCGACGTTTGTGTTAGGACACGACCTAAACAATGAGATACAGATACATACGTCACAAAGTTTACTAAAGAAAAATAGCAAATAGTGAATTAAAAATATGGCACTTGCCTGCAATAACTGGAGACTGTGGACTGGCCCCTTTGCTGTTTACGGGTTTTGTGATGATAAATTTAATTGGTGCAGAAGATGATGCAGGTACCTTCTTGGCAATCTGTTAGACATTTTAATAACTCGGTAATACTGAGAGAACATATTTTAGATCATAATATTAGTAGTATTAAACTTATATGTCAAAAGCAAAACAGGTTTCTTGAATACCACTTAAAAAATACAACGAAGTGTTATATTTCTGAACAATTCAGATAAAGCGTAATCATTATAGCATAACAGTGAATACCTGTACAGTCTTTAGCTGTTGGGACTGTAATGTAGCCATCTGATTGGTTGTTCCTCCAACAAGTGGCTTCAATTCAGTTCTTCCACCAATAGTCACAACTTTAAATTGAGGAGTTTGGGTTTTGAGGTCTCCAGATGTTTGGCCAGCAGCTGCCTTGCTGCTAGCAGGTGGTAATTGCAGAACTATAGGCTGACCTAATTTCCCGATGGTTCTGACCAATAGTTTCTGGCCTTCTTGCTTAATAACCTGATGAGAAGTAGCAGCAGATTTTGCTGCTTCACCGGCATGTGCTGATGCCACCTTGTTGAGAATAATTTGATGGTTTGCAGCAGAAATTGTGAACGGGGAAGAGAGCTTTTGCAACCCACCAGTTGAGACAGTAGTTCCAGTAACACTGTCTGTAGTTTTGGTGGTGGCAGTGGAGGTGGCCAGTGATTGTTTGAGAGCGGGTAGAGATGCAGATTTATTTGAAATAGGCAGCGGTACTTGATTTTCTGTACTACTGCATGGTGCAGGATCTTTTGGGGTGGGATTAACCAATGTTTCCTCTGTCAACGTGTCTCCTGAGGAGAGTGCTTTATCTTGTGAAGCAACAGGTTTGTCCGTTTCCATTGGAACTAGTGTCTCGTCAGTGGCCTTGGACTGGGCAGGGGTACCATGATCTTGGGAGTGAGGCATGTCTTCTATTGCCTCTGTATCCATTATCTCGTCTGGGAGGAGGCTGTTGACTTCTGGAGACACCACGTCCATGACTGCCTCTATATGGGGTCCTAACTAAATTAAAAAAGACAAATCAATGTGAGTTAAGATTCAAATAAACAATGTAGATTGCCTAAAAATTATGCAATTCAAATATAGATAAAATGCTTCCATTAACCATTTTTACAGTATCATTTCCATTTTGCATTATTTTTCAGCAGTCCTTTACCATGCCCCAGTCAATGTTGTGCAATCTATTTTAAAGAAAACAAACTATTCAACATTTAGGCCAGTCATTATAATTACTGTATTATTCAGTAGTTAAGAAAAACAATGTTTTAAATATTCATTTTTATTTGCACAAGTAGGCAACTTGTGAGCATTTTGAGTTGCAGTGTTAACATATGTTAATATTAACATATATGACATCTAGGACTCATAATGGAGTGATATATTGTTCTCTCTAGGACGTATGTTCTATTTGTAATATGGTTCATTTATAAAGGTTTTGGGACTGGGATTATCAGAATTTAGGGCGATTGTGTCAGTGTCGTTCATCACAATATTTTATCTACAGATATATCGCACTGACAGGTCTACCAACACTACATAAATACATGTTTGGGTGTTTGTCCAGACAGTAGAGAGTATAAAATCGTAAAGCAGCTTGCTGGCTTCGATTCTATTTCAGGCAAGTGTAGGATTTCGAAAGATCCGCCATTTTTATATCGTCACCAACACAGCTAGCTTTCGGCTAAAAACAGCTATATCACTCACATACAAAAACACGCCAAAAGTAAACAGAACAATAACATGGGTCGACATTGGTGGGCAAACAGAAGAACTAACCAGTTGTTGTTTATTAACATTACGGACAGCTTTTTAACAGATTTAAAAGGTATGCAACATAAACAACGCTAGCTGATAATAACTGAGTAAACTTGCACCACAAGGGCCAGTATACGTACAGTGACAGTATGTGAGTGAGATTTATTAATAGTACATATAATGTTATTTCTTGATACTCTTAATACGTGCATTGATGACATATCAACAAAAATAAAAGAATGACTGTAACTATCCAAATGAGTCTTTTTTAAGTCTAAACTAGATGAAGTGAACTAACACAACATAACACAAATAATATTAATGCAGACTAGTTAAATAGCCAACGCTAGATCAGTGTCCTCCGAATTTAGTATCTTCCTTTTCATCCAATTTTCATTATTGTCAGTCTCATCAGGTCAACCCATCATCAGTAGGACAACTGTAATAGCAAACTTGGTGAGCCTGCTAACCCCAGCTAGCTAGCTGTAATATGCTTTAATACCTAAGCCATTGTTAAGGGCCTTGCGTTCTGAAACATAAAGAGCAAAACATCTCTTTCTACATTGACTAATATCTTGCTTACCCGTGTTTTGGACGATTAGCAACGATTGCAGATAAAATGAGAAAAGGAAAAGCAATTGTTCAAAATACCGCGCCGAGCGCCATTCCTCCCTGACATTTCACAAACCAACCACGCCCACGGCACTGTACGTCACCACGTAAAAACGCCTTAAAGTCGCAACAACACAACCCCCCGTTCTATTCATTTAAAATTAAAAAGTTAATATTATTTGCGATCGTGTACTCTTGTATACTGTATGCTGCTAAATGAACAAGTCTTAATATTCTTATAATTCAGTAACGTTACACTGAAAATGTTTGCATGAAATGGTTCGTCAGCGGCCACAGTCCAGTCATCATGGACAAATTATTATTATTTTAGACCAGACAGAGAGAAGAATGGCCTGGAAATTGAGTGTGGTAAAACCATGTTCTTATTATAGATTAATGGGAAAAACCTAATAGATCCACGGACAAAACATTCATGGAAATTGACATGCAGTAACGTTAAACAGAACATAAATAAAATAATTAATGTTTTTATTTGTCCACAATGGCTTTTTGGGCCCTTCCGCCATAAGAGACGCCCATATTTTATTATTTGTTCATGTAGGTCCTCTTGTTTTCTTCACCACACTGGTGGTCTGTATTCAAGGGTGTAATGTAGCGTAATTATCCATGGGGAAGGGGGGGAAGAGGAAGAAGAACCTGCACCGGATATACACAAACTCTCGCGAGAAGACTCTGGCCTGAGGTCGCTCCCGGAAGCTGGAAACCAGACGGTTCGTTGCTGGCGCGCGCTCTTCAAAACGCTGTTAGTCTTGCTGTTTTGCTGCATGACAGCTTTCTTAAAATTAGGTCGTGAGTCATTTCCAGTGAGTGTTTGCAGTTAGTGATGGCCAAATGAAGCCCCATGAACCATCTGAGGCTTTCAGGCAATTGTACCGGTACAGGAGTCAATGCCTCGCCAAGTGATTCAATATGTTCAACTACACCATCTTGTGGACAAAAAAATGTAACACATGTAAAAAGAGAAAACAAATGGAATCATGTTTCATTTAAAACATCACACTCAGTGGTTGCATTTATCAAATAAAGTATTTATGCATCAAGTATTTATTTTAAGCACTGTCCACATCAAACACACAAACACCTCAGAGAGAGAGACAGACAGACAGACAGACAGACAGACAGACAATCAACACGACTATAAACTGTCCCAGTGCCTATCTTGCTTCTTCTGATCCACTCTCTGAACCACTTCAGCAGTGGCATGATCCATGCAATTTGCTTAAATAACACAAATATAATTTTTGAGCTGAAAGAATATTGAACTGACTGTACATCATATTCAGTGGAAAAAAAACTAATACAAGAATATACGTAGGTTACACGGCCATATTCTGGTAGTAAAACCAAAATGCTCTATACATAAAAAAGCTTCTTTTAGCATGTGAAAGTTAGAATAAAGTGAAAGTGAATTTAAAAAAAGCAGTAGCCTATGAAGTGTGCGCGTGCACGTAACACAGTAAATGAACCAATGACGTCATCTTCACGAAAGCGAGGCCTCACATTCACAGGTCACGTGTTTTAGCAAACTGAAGCGTCAAGTACCTTATTAATGTAATTTCGTCCTATAGATAATTATGTGATAAAGTTGATGATATTCATTTTCCATTGATTACTTAAACACATATAGATTTCCCAGTCTTCTGTACTGCGTTATGTCATCACGACGTAGCCTATAGTTGTCTTTATCATGTAATTAAGATACGGTATAGCAAATCTTAAGGTCCTGTTGTGATATATTTATAACATTTTACTGACATTGGAGAAGCGTCATGAATTGCTGTAGGCTATAGAATTTTATCGTGTGCTCTAACATGACTCAATAAGCAGACCAATATTCAATACAGCGGTAAATGAAGCCTTGCTTCTTCTCCGTAAACACTCACGTCACTCACTGGAATGCTCAGCAGCACAATTAGAAGTTACTGCAATAACTTTTCCTCATTTGATCACTACATACTACGTGGGAGAGTAGAGTAAGTGGGGAAGACCCAGGACACGCTGGTGGAGGGACTATGTCTCTCGGCTGGCCTGGGAACGCCTTGGGGTCCCACCGGAGGAGCTGGAGGAAGTGTCTGGGGTGAAGGAAGTCTGGGAGTCCCTGCTTAGACTGTTGCCCCCGCGACCCGGCCCCGGATAAGCGGAAGAAAATGGATATATATATATATATATGTATGTATATATAAAATGTGTTCCTCAAATGGTGAGGAACACATTTTATATATACATACATATATATATATAAGTTTATGATGAAGGTAAGTGTGTGCTTTTGAGTGAGGAGTGAGGGGGATACAGTGCTTGTGAAGGGACACCTGGTGGGGGGCTGGTTTAATGGTTTTTATTTAAAAACAGAATTTTCTTAACAGTGTCAGGCTTCAAGCGACTTCTTTTTTTGCTGATAACATCACCAGCTTTTGAAAAAATCCTCTCACACGGAACAGAGGAAGCAGGAACACACAGAAACCAGTGTGCCATCTCATATAGGTTGGGATACACATGTTTGTTGTTTTTCCAGTAAACCAATGGATCTTCATTGCGGTTAATGTTAATTTCTGATAGATATCGATCCACTTCAACTATGGCATCTGTTGTTGCATTAGACCCTCGCCTTCTTTCGTCAACTGACATGTCCAACAGTGACCACAAGCCACCTGGAAAAAAGAAAAGAAAATGACTTGTATTACATACACACATATGCAGGATACAGTATAAACCATATAAATACCTGAGTTACTGGTGGTAGGTGCTTCTGGTGGTGGATGAGCAGCTGTGGCTCTTTGTTTTTCTATCAAAAGAGCACATTCTGCTTTCAGTCTTTTATTAGCCTCTTGTGCTTTGTTTGAGCTGATAAACCCCAGAGTTTTGAATCGCGGATCCAACAGTGTAGACAGTGTCATGATGCTTGTTGTCTCATGGCTGGCCACAGTTTCCCTTAAACGCCCAAGTAGATTTTCAGACAGCTGCTGAGCGACTGCATTGTTTATGCCTGTCGACCGTTGACAAACAGTAAGATGCAACATTTTAATCAAATGATTAAAATTAATTCAAAATAAATTTATACCTGTTGACCGTTGTGAAACAGTATGATGCAACATTTTAAGCATAGGAATGACCTTTGATACAGACACCCTTTTTTCTTCTGAAAGTTCCTCTGTCGCTTGGTAAAATGGAGACAAGACAGGCAGGCAGTTCTCTATGGATTCCAATTCATGAGAACACAGCGGGGTAATATCTGTTTTCAGTGCTGCCAGGGCTGCTGCCACAGGCTCCCTCAGGTTGTATAGCCGCTCTAACATGAGATATGTGCTGTTCCAGCGTGTTTCTACCTCGATGAGCAGCTTTAGTGGTTGTCTGTCCATTTGAATTTGCATTTGGTCGAGTTTTTCTTTGGCTGTTGTGCTGCTTCTGAAGTAGGTGACCAATTTTCTGGCTTTAAGGCGAATATCAGATAGGTCAGTTATTTCTTCAAAAGATTTTCTGACAAGCAAATTAAGGGTGTGGGCAATGCATGATGAACGCCTGATTTGTAAGTTTCTTACACAGGCAATAATATTAGCAGCAGCATCAGTGACAATGCATTTTACTTTGCTCCTTAATTTCCACTCCTCAATCTGCTTGGCCATCGCTTGAGCCAAATTTTCAGCAGTGTGAGCCTGTTGGAAGTGCTCAACTCCGAGCAACACTGAGCCCATTTTGTCATCTCTGTCAATAAAGTGACATGTAATAGCCAAATAGGCATCCATGTTGACAGAGGTCCACATGTCAGCCGTCAGGCTTACAGCTGACACTTTTTCCACCTCCACCTTAGCCTTTTCCTTTTCTTTTTTGTATTTTTCATCCACCATTTTCTTTAAGGCCTGAAAGAGATGCAAATACACTTCAGTTTAAACACAATACATCCAACAAATATACAGAGCACACACTTTTCTAGTGGGAAGCACATAGTCTGGGGCCACCAGCAGCATAAGCTCCTTGAAGCCCTCACCCTCCACAATATTAAATGGCTGCATATCTTTAATTACAAGGTTGGCAACTGCTTCATCCATTTTTGCTTTTGTGATTTCTGATGAAAGTAATAATAATGCAAGTAATTTAAAATGTCACAAAACATGAGACATACAGAATTATGAGAAAAGATAAATGTAGATACCTTCATTGTTCCCTGGAGCATTTTCAGGTTCTGCAACAACATGTAATGCTCTATAATGTCTGAGCATTGCAGAGGTGTTGCCATTATGCACAAGCTCTCTATCGCAGATTTTGCATCTAACCTTAAGACAAGGAAGTACAATGCTTGAAATAAAATTTGAACATATTCATTGTAATATTCTAGTTATGTTATATGTAATTAAAAAGTTAAGTGGTAAATTTTGCGTATGTGGGGCTTATTTGAACTCAAAGAAAAAATTATAGGCATTTTTGAGAGGCAATGTTCAAAAGATAATAATGATAATTTCAGATAACCTTGTTTGGTGCAGCCATTTCAAAGTGTTCCCACACTGTGGAGGTTTTTCTTTTTTGTGTTTTGGGTGCCATTCTAACTAGCCTAGTTTAGCTAAATTAGGCCTAACTAAACCTGAATACAAACCTCAAATACAATTCTAGAATACAAACCTGAAATACAAACCTGAAATACAAACCTGAAATATACCTCAAATAACTACAAGTGCACTTAAAATGGTAAACTTACAATACACCAGAAACCTGGTATAATTACAGGTTTACCTGGTATCAGGTAGTACTGACCTGAAAAAGGCACCTTAAATACTAACCTATGTCCAAACCTCAAATACAAACCTCAAATACAAACCTCAAATACAAACCTCAAATACAAAACCTTAACTTTTTTCTAGCACTTATCACTGACACTGACTCTCTCTCAAACTACACCAACCTACGACACCCACGAGGTGCCGCGAGGTACTACGCGCTTTTATTTTGAAAAGTGACACGTAGACTAAACCAGTCACGTGACCGGTGGGAAGTGAGGCTTCGCTTTATGCCGGTCACGTGGTTTTTGGCAATCTGACACAAGCCTCGAATCGGGGCTTCACTCGACACGCCCCCTTTTACTCGGTACAAGCCTCGGTGCCTCGGCTTCAAATGACCCATCACTATTTGCAGTTTGTTGTTTGGCGGTGAGTTTGGGGGGCATTTGTGGGGCACCGGCCGGTGCGGCGGTGTGTCTGCGTTTGCTTGTCTAACTCCAGTGGCCGCCTTCTGGATATGCCTTTTGCGTCTGGGGGTGATTGGGATAGGTATGATACTTCCCTGGAGAAGGAATGTAGCAGAGACATTTAGATGGCGAAATCTGTGCTTGATTGGACAAACTGCTCTCCATCATGGACAGTCCTGCTCACCCACTGCACCAGACTATAGAGGGTCAGAGGAGCTCATTCTCCAACAGGTTCCTACAGCTCCGCTCAAACAGTGAGAGATTCAGGACTACATTCATACCATACTCCATACAGTTGTACAACAACTCACCCTTATGTAACAGATAATACTCCCTACAACTGTACAACAACTCACCCTTATATAATGAATAAACTAATGTCCTGTCAGTCATCATATCATTGTTGTCTTTCCTGTTTTTTTGTATATAGCTGTAATTTTATTTTTCTATTTTATTTTGACTTGTACATATACATTTTTATTATTATGTCTCATTTGACACGTGTCTTGCTCTTTTTGCTATACCATCTATTTTTGTTACTTTATGTTATTACATTATATTATGATGTTGGAGCGACTGTATCCAAATAATTTCCCTTGTGGATCAATAAAGTTTGTCTAAGTCTAATTATAAGGTTGTGTACAAATTAAAAAATCAAACGGGAGGGCTTTAGGGGTATGAACCCTGTGAGAATAGCCGAGTCCTTAAAGAAAGTGAGTGACAACGTAAAAGCTCAGGTGGTACCTAATGGTGCTCTTTTGTTTTTTTGCACGGGGGTGAGCAGCTAGCTAAAGCTCAAAAAATAAATAAAATATGGGGGGAAAAAAAAGTGGAAGTCACAGTTGCAGAGAAAGGGGAGGTGGTGAAGGAGGTGATTTATGGGGTATATGTTGACATGTTAGAGAGGGAGATAAAGGAAAATGTGGTTGGTGGGGAAGTGGTGGAGATGAAGCGTTTTGAAGCTTGTGAGGGTGGAAATGTTAATGCTCCAGTCATGCTCACAGTTAAGGGAAATAATCTCCCATTGAGTGTTTATTGGGTGTTTATCATACCAGGTTAGGGTCTATGTTAGGCCCCCATTAATGTGCTTCAAGTGTCAGAGATTTGGCCACATGGCTGTAGTGTGCAGAAGCTCTAGAAGATGTGCTAAATGTGGGGGAGATCATGATATCTACGAGCGTGGTGTTTCAGCCTCAAAGTGCTGTAACTGTGGTGAAGGTCATATGACATCTTCTAGGGAGTGTAGACTTTTTGTGAAAGCCAAGAAGGTACAGTCAGTAAAAGAGCAGTACAAAGTTACATATGCTGAAGCCCTTCACCTGTACTAAGGACACTTTATAATACCCATACTAAGCTGGACACTTTATAACACCAGTCACTTTAAATAAGTCATGCCACTTCATTCATCTTTTGCACTGTCAGTTTGCACTGTTGTTCTGATGCTCCTGTATATACTAGACTTTTTATTTTTTTATTATATATCTTAATCTTTTTTTGCATGCTCTTACTTTATTTTTAAATAGTGATACATTATTATTATTATTATTATTATTATTATTATTATTATTATTATTATTATTATTATTATTATTATTATTATTATCTTTTTTAATAGTGATATCTCTACTTTATATTATTATTATTACTTTTCAGTGTTCTATGTTGCACCTCATCACCAAAGCAAGTTCCTAGTTTGTGAATTGTGTTCACTGACAATGGCAATAAAAGCTTTCTGATTCTGATTCTGAAGAGAGTGGAGGGAGTCACCTTCCCTACTGCTGCAGGGGTCACAGCAGGGAGCTCCCCTGTGCAGCCTCGGCAGTCTCTTGCTGTAGTTGGAGATCAAAACACTGTGGTGGTTCAGAGGGAATCATTATTGGCTTTTATTGTTGATGTTATTTACAGGACTCGCAAAAAGAAGTCCAGATCAGATATTATTCAGTTTGTAGCTGAAGCCGCCAATAGATTCTTCTCTGCAGTGCCTGTTCCAGTTTATGAGGACAGTTCAAGTGAGTCAGTCTGATTCTACAGGCAGTCAAATAGATGCTGATGATTTTGATGAAAATGAGTCCCAAATGGATAGTGTTGAATGTACTTAACCTTTTCCTCATGGTTTACATCTTGAAATGGAATGCAAGAAGTTTAATTGCAAATGGGCAGGAGTTGAAAAAAGTAACTGGGGAGTAATCCAAAACCAGACCTCATTTGTGTTCAAGAAACCTGGCTTAAGCCTAACCTTGATTTTATTGTTCTAGCTTTTTGATTGTCTCTGAAAAGACAGACCAGATAGAAGTGGTAGAGGATGTGCAACTTTTATAAGAACTGGTATTCAGTACAAGCTCATTAAGTGGGACGGTTCGCTTGAGTGTGTGATTACTCGGGTTTGGTGTCATGAGAGTAAGTTTAACTTGGTTAATTGCTATAATCCATGTAAGCCATTAGTTTTAGCTGAATCTGAAGATATTTTTAGTAAAGTAGGAATGCCAGTGATTTGGGTGGGGGATTTTAATGCTCACAATCCACTGTGGGGGAGTTTAGAAAAGGATTCTATGGCAGATATGGCAGTGTAATTGAAGAATGTTTAGATATTGCAAACCTAGTAGTTTTAAATACCAGTGCACCAACTCGGGTAGATCCAATATCATGGAAGGAGTCTTGCCTCGACTTAACATTTGCATCCCCATGTTTGGCACGGGTAGGTGAGTGGAGGGTAGAACCAGACCCGCTGGGTAGTGACCACTTCCCACTGCTCAGTCATTTTGAGAGATCAGTGGTTGAAGATAACGGAAAAAGGAGTGTCAGGTTTAACTTTTCCTTAGCTGACTGGGGTAAGTTCAGTGAGAGTACATCTGTAAGGTTAGAAGATGTTAATAGTAATGGTTCAATAGATGAGTATTGTTAGTCTCTAATGGCAGTGATTATGAGTGCTGCTTCTGACTCCATCCCTCTTTGGAAAACTCCTGGGGAACGTTGTATTGTCCCCTGGTGGAATGAGGAGTGTGATACGGCTGCAAAGAAAAGAAGCTCTGCTCACAGATACGCACGTAAGTTTCCTACTCTGGATAATGTAATTGAGTATAAGAAATGCAGAGCAGCAGCAAGGCTATTAAGGCTGAAAGAAAAAAAAGTTGGAGGAACTTTTGTGGCACCTTAGGACCAGATACTCCGTCAGTTCAGCTCTGGAGAAGGATACACTGAATGGCTGGAAAAAGGGTCAGTTCTACAATTCCTGTGTTGTCCGATGGTCAAAAGGAGACTGTTAATAGTAAAGAAAAAGCTGACGTGTGTAAATGTTTTTAAGGATGTCCATAACTCAAAGCACCTGAGTGAGGAAATTTTAAGGTTAAAACATGATGCCCTAAGTAAAAATAGCTCAAAGTTAAATGGAAGGATGGCTTCTAATTGTTCATATAACTTGTTCTTTTCTTTAAAAGAGTTGGAAGAGGCAATACAGGCTAGAGCGAACACGACTCCAGGACAAGATGGAAGAAGTTATAAGCCGTTGCAGCCCTGGGTGAGGATGTTTTATATGAAATTTTGGCCTTATTTAATTATGTGTGGGAGTCTGGTAACCTACCAAAATCGTGGAAGCATGCACTTGTGGCCCCAGTTTTGAAGCCAGGAAAAGACTCGTCCTTTCCATTATCTTATAGGCCTATAGCCTTAACATCTGTGCTCTGTAAGGTAATGGAGAGGATGGTTGCAAACAGGTTGGAGTTTTTTCTTGAATCCAGTGGAGTTTTTTGTGAATTATCAAAACGGCTTTTGAAAAGGAAGAAGCACTATGTATTCAGCAGCAGTACTGGACAGAGATGTGAGAAAAGCGATAAGAGGTTCACTCTCCAAATGATCTACAGAGCCATGGTCAGACCTGTTCTTGACTACGGGTGTGTAGTATTTGGGGCTGCTTCTCAATCTGTGTTAAAAAGACTGGATGCGGTACAGTCAAAAGCGCTTCGGGTCTGCTGTGGTGCCTTCAGGTCAACCTTCATCCCAGCTTTACTGGTTGAAATAGGCGAATGTCCTCTGAGGCTTAGACGGAATAAGTTAAGAGTCCATTATTGGGCTAGGGTGGCAGGATCACACAATCAATCAGCAATCAGAGGGAAGCTGTTCATATTTTTATTGACGGGTCTAAGAAGGGGCATAAGGTGGGTTTTGGAATGTATGTCTTTGAGCCGTTGGTTAAGCAAAGTGCATGTGTCAGATGATCTTTCTGTGTTCTCAGCTGAGCTTCTTGCTATTTTGTGGGCGTTACAGTGGATTTGAGAACAACCCCCTGCGAATTAGATAGTTCTGATTCTGCTGCTGTTTGAGATTCTTTCCTGCATAAATCAAATTGATAATTTGGGCTCAAGCTCTATGTTATGCTGCTGGTATTTTGGGGAACGAGGAAGCTGATGTCCTGGCTAAAAAGGCACTTCAGAAAGAAAGTATAGATCTGGTTGTATCACTGGCAAAGCAGGAATGCCACAGTGTCTGTAAGCAACATCTGATTAATGAATGGCAAAAAGAATGGGAGGGGGAACGGCCTGGCAGGCACTATTTTTTCTGTCAGCCATCAGTCCAAATCAGTAGAAATTGTGTGTCCAACTGCAGAAGAGATGAAGTGGTCTTAACGAGATTGAGACTTAGGCACTGTAAATTGGCTGCTTGTTTATTTAAAAATGGGAAGCACCCTAGTGGCCTCTGCAACTGTGACAGGCCGGAAACCGTTATCCATGCATTGATGTCATGTAGCACTTACAGCAGAGAGAGGAGGCAGCTCTACAAGGAGCTAGCTGATCTAGGGATTGAAACCTTCTCGCTTAAATCTATTCTTTTGTCTCAGAATAGTCAAGTGAATTTAGCTTTGCTAAACTTTCTCCGCCGCTCCGGCCTCTGTCTGAGAATTTAATGTTGTTTTTTTTAAAACAACGGTGGGGGGCAGCATTGCGCACTGTAGCGTGTAGCCTGCCGGAAATCATTAGAAGAAGAAGAACCTGTACCATAGCTAGCTGTTGTTAATATCTAGCGGGGGAAATAATGGCCTCTGAAGTGAAACAGGAGCTCTCACAGCTGATGAATTCAAGTGGATCCCATAAAGACTTAGCGGCCAAGTTAGTATACACATACACATACATACACACACAAATAATATATAGCATGTACCTAGCCCGATGGTGAATATTAACATCTCAGTAGCTAAGCTAACCTATGCTCGTGTCAATTGCTGCACACTAAAAGGCTTGGATAAGAACGTTCAGATTATTTGTAAACACAAAAATAAAGTAAAAAAAACAACAACAACAAAGTACTAGTATTAATATATTACAAGCATGGTCATTTTCACGTTTTGCTAGCTTTTGAGGCCTTTTTTTGGGCAGCACCCTCTGTAGCTCACTTTTCCAGTGTTTTAAAAAAATCTTCTTTAAAAGAGAAATAAAGTTAAGTTGGAAAATTCAGTGTTATCTTTTTTATGTCTTATGTCTTGTTAAATTGTTATCGTCAATTAATACTGAAAATGTGTACGTGTATTTCAATTTAGATATCGTCAAATTTTGGAAAAAGCTATTCAGTTAACAGGTGCTGACCAGCTGGAATCCCTGAAGGCATTTGTTGAAGCAAGTAAGAACGCTTTATATATTTATCTCACTATGATGCATTCATCTCGTTTGTGAAACATTTGTTTGTTTTTTCAGTGGTCAATGAAAATGTCAGTCTTGTAATCTCAAGGCAGTTACTGACAGACTTCTGCACCCATCTGCCAAACCTGCCAGATGCAACCGCAAAAGCAGTTTATCATTTTACATTGGAAAGAATTCAGCCGAGGGTGATCTCTTTTGAGGAACAGGTAAATGTCAACACAACATGTCTAGCAGTGTCCTATCCCAGGCACATGGAGACAATTTGGGGTTTAAACAATCTTAAAATACAATCATTTTGATTTTTTTTTTTTTTTTATAAAAGGACTGAACTTGAAATTCTGGAGAAAAACACTGACAATCTTTTTGAAAAGCTTTGATCAAAATTATCCAAAAATGACAACTTAGAGGGGCCTAGTCAAGGTATCCAATTAAAATTTTGACTAGGACTGTGGCCTAGAAAATGCATAGAGTGCCTTAAAGAATAAGAATCTAGTGATCTGTGCAAAACAAAACTTGACAGCAGTAATGGAATTTTTATTTTTTTTTGTTCAACAGTCATTGAGGAAAAAAATATTTTGGACATGTAACATGGACCCAGATAAACCCAACTAATTAAACATCACAGGAGTCACATGATAATATATCCCCCATAACACTTGCACAGCTAAATTGTGATGTCTATTGTAGAATGAGCAGAAAAAATAAAACTAATTCCACTATGCATTATGCATGCATTGTTAGGTGGCCTCAATCAGACAACACTTGGCAACCATTTATGAAAAGGAAGGAGATTGGAGAAATGCTGCCCAGGTATTAGTTGGAATTCCTTTGGAAACGGGACAAAAGTAAGTGTTATATAAGTTTGCTAGCAGTATATTACAATAAATAGTTCTTGCATGCTCTAATCATATAATTTTGCATCTTTAAGACAGTATAATGTTGACTACAAGTTGGATACATACTTGAAAATCGCCAGACTTTACTTGGAAGATGACGATCCAGTGCAGGCTGAAGCCTACATAAACAGAGCTTCATTATTACAAAACGAGTCTTCAAATGAACAGTTGCAGATCCATTACAAGGTAAAATTTGAAAAGTATGTGTATTTATATGGAAAGTATTGCTACGTAATTTTATGTTGTTTTAGGTGTGCTATGCCAGAGTATTAGACTTCAGGAGGAAGTTTATTGAAGCTGCACAAAGATACAATGAGCTGTCTTACAAGTCAATAGTCCATGAAAGTGAACGATTGGAAGCATTAAAACATGCTCTCAACTGTACTATACTGGCCTCTGCAGGTATTTTATGCTATATTTTAAATAGGGGGTATTATGCATTTTTATTTATTTATTTATTTATTTTTAGCTTTCTACTATGTTCCCTCAACAAAAACATCCCTGAAAAGGTTTTAACCATCATCCATACAGTCTGTGCAATGCTGAGCCCAAGCTTATTTCATCTGTGCTCACACGACAGTTCTCCATAAATATACAAACCTGTACACAACAACTTAACAAAACCTGATGCAATGTGCATTTGCTTCATTAGCGGGATGCAGGCTGCTTGTGTTGTGAAGGGGTAGTGACTTTATGCTCAGCGCAAACACGAAAGTGAAACTTATAAAACATGCCAATACATTGTTTTCAGCAATTATAGCATTTTATTTCAAACAAAAGTTAACATGGTGATTTAAATATGTTATGTGTTAGCAGTTTATACCCCATAGACGTAAAATACCCCCGCTTTAATGACTGAGTGAAGTAAACTTGCGCTAACTAATTGATACACAACAATTAACTTTAATATTTGGGATATTCTATGTTCAAGGTCAGCAGCGTTCTCGCATGCTGGCCACTCTGTTCAAAGATGAACGCTGCCAACAGTTGGCGGCCTACGGTATACTGGAAAAAATGTATTTGGATCGCATTATTCGAGGAAACCAGCTACAGGAGTTTGCTGCAATGCTCATGCCCCATCAGAAAGCCACCACAGCAGATGGTGAGTAAATTCTCTGTAGTGTTTCTATTTCAAGCTGAAAAGAACTACTTGGACAAACTGGTTAAGTTAATTTGTATGTACTGTACATAGTGCTAGCCACACTTGATTCTGGCTAGGACTTGTGTGTACTATGAACCTATTTTGACACAGAAGCTGAATTTTGAAATTGAAGCTGTGTGGTCTGCAATTTAACATTTTCTTTTTAGGATCCAGCATACTGGACAGAGCTGTTATTGAACACAACTTGTTGTCAGCAAGCAAACTTTACAATAACATAACTTTTGAAGAATTAGGGGCATTGTTAGAAATCCCTCCAGCAAAGGTAAGACAGAAAAGAAGTAAGCAATACAAAAAATGTGTCTCTAACAATGTCTTAAAATAATATATTCAGTTTTGTTTAAAATATTAAGAAATTTCAGCTTCTTTTTTCCCCTAAAAGGCTGAGAAAATTGCTTCTCAAATGATTACTGAAGGGCGCATGAATGGCTTCATTGATCAAATTGATGGCATTGTACACTTCGAAAGTAAGTGTACAAAAGTATCTGTACAAAGTCTGCAATGCAAATATGTTTGATTTGACTACTTTCTTGTCTTTTAATAGCCCGTGAACCTCTTCCCACTTGGGACAAACAGATTCAGTCTCTTTGTTTCCAAGTGAACAACCTGCTGGAGAAGATCCGACAAGCAGCACCTGAATGGGCCACTCAAGCAATGGAGACACAAATGACTCAGTAATTCTTTAAAGTAACTAACTTCAACTCTCCCCTTTTATTTGTCACATTAAGTGAAAAAAATATTCTATATATCGGCAATCCCTGCATTTTATGCTCGCAGTTTTACTGTATGGTCATTGTTTGATTTTATGTGACATACAAAACCATTGCATGTGACCTTATTTTGACACTTGTATGGTTTAAAAGAATTAGAATTCATTAAATTCCTTGTCTTGTTAAGTTTTTGCAATTTCATACTTATTTTTTGAATGGTTTTCAATACAGGAAACACATGATTTAATTTAATAAATAAGGAACTTCGATAAAACTGCATCAGAGTTTTTTAAATTGTACAAAATGCACGTAAAGTTTAAGTGCAAGGATTTTGTCTATTTTAAATATTTGTCTATATTAAATGTGGCGCAAGACGATTGAAACAGCATAACTGGCATCACATTTCCTTGCCATAACATTTTCAAGTTAGTGTGTTGTTGCCATCGGTTATTGCTTTCTGTCAGCGGCAGATTTCTTGTATTATAACTTATAATTAACCCAACCATTTTTACTCGACACTTTAAACGGAGCTAACTGAAACATGGGATCATTTTAGATACTTTTAGATACTATATGCTTAAATGTGTTATTAAAATGCTGTCACCATAATTTATACCACAAGATGTCTCTCTCCCATAAAACTAACGACACACTGAAGACCCAGCCAACAATGAGCAGCTAAAACTAGAATAAGCAGCGTTTTCTATTTCGAACAAATGATTGGTCGATTTTAAATCGTCGCGCGAGTGCTACATAAACCAAAGCGCTGTCCAAAGGTTGTGTTAATATAACTGCTCTGATGAATGATAACCACTTTCTCCCTAAACTACTGCTCTAAAGAAATAGTTTAAAACGTGGAAATTGCGTTTTTAGATGTTATTATAGCCCAATTGTATAAGTTGGCTTGTAGGATGTAACTTTAAAAGTTGTAGCACCAACAGCCTAGGTGAGTAACAGTGATGGACATGCGCACAGCTGATGGAGAGGCACATCTGCACTGACGTCACCTCCCTCTGAAAAAGCTGCTAATTTGAAGGTGTCCGGGAGAGGGACATAACCCGGTCTCTGCAACGTTTGTGAGAGGAGCAGCTTCAAGACAAAGTTTTGCGCTTGTGAATGTATTTTGACAATTTTCTGCGACCTGAACTAACTTCTTAAGCCCCCTGAGCACACCAGACCAAGTCAAGACTATAAAGACGACTGATAGGCTGAAAATTGAGCCTTCTGCTGGACCACATCCAAGACTTAAAAAGCTGAGTAACTTTTTGAGTTCAGTGTCTAGGCGTCTGATCGGAAGACGGCGACACTGCGGTTTCAGAGGATGACTGAACCCAGCAGGAGATGAGCACCAGAGAGGCGCAGCGCTGGAAGTGCGTTACATCTGCGGAGCGCAAAGCTTTTGTTCTGTGGTCATCCTGTGCATTTGGACTGAACATGACGATGAAGTTTATCTTGGTAGGCCTGTGTCTTTAACACTAATATATATATTTGCAGTATTGCCATGTTTGGATAACCACCAACGAGCCTTTTTAAGTTGAGTCACTGTATTTTTATAGCATGCATCACAAAGATGACGTTTTTATTGTTTGTTAACTTTAAGCTCTCAGCTGCATATTGTTAAAGATTGGTTCAGGTCTGTGTCGCTGGTTAACTCTACCGAATACACCAGACAGGGGGACTCATCTTTTCAAACAAATCAAGCTCTCTGATGTGATGTCACGCAGTTTCTTGTGGTTGCAGGCTTGCAGCTCTATTTGAGTTTATGCCGGTGTTCCTACGGGCCGCCTGCCAATGTCTGGGTCATGGTGGCCAAGTGGGAAGCACTGCTGTCTGGACTAGGCGAGTCTGAGCTGGAGAAATATACAGTGCTCAGAAAGTAGTAATTTGACATTAAACCTTGATCCGTGATCTTTCTTTGTTACAGCCTGGTTTATCTGTGAACACTGGATGCCTTTCCAACTTTCTTAAAGCGAATAGCATAATTTATTGTTTTTTCCACATTTGTAGAATAGCCTAGAAGTAATTATTTCAACAGGCTCTCAGTCAAATAGCCTATTAATTGAACAACCTACTTTTACCACTTCTAGCCTACAAATTTAACACCCTGTTACTCAGAGATGTAAAGAACCAATTAAACTCAAGCAACCTGCAAATAGCAACAGAAACCTAGATTAACCAACATCTACATCTAAACTTTTTCACAGAAACTCTGGTGGATTATTCAGGACAACCTCCCCATTTAAAGGACTACCCAACAAAGGCAACTGTCTCTGGTGGATTACAGAGTTGCTCCCAGACATGACTTTAGACGCCAATAAGACTTGGAAGCTTTGGCTTTCAGAAGAAATCTGAGCCCTGGATGAGCTAAATATTGGCCCACAGACACTTCATAGCGTTTACAGAGGCAGACCATGGGCTTGTTATGGTGTGTCATCCAACTGATTGCCTGCCTGTAGACCTTCTCTAGCAGCTTCTGTCCCACCCATGTCATACGCTTTCCAGAATTATGGAAATTTTGTGGAAGATGCTGACTTGGACACTGAGCCTGGTGGTGATGGCTGCTACTGAATTTCAAGACACCAACAGGCTATCACACAGTTCTCAAGGTAAGGTAAATGTCTTGCATTATTCAAGTGTTCTACGCAATCGCATGTGTAACTTGCATGTACTTTTTGTGTAAAAGATGAGTTCCTGTCATATCTGCAGCACTATCAGTTGACAGTCCCGGTACGAGTGGATGAAAATGGCAAGTTCTTGAGCTACACTGTGAAACATAAACAATCAGGTCGATGGAGGCGTGATTTGGCTGATCCTTCATTTGGACCGCAACCTCTGCAAGACCCTCTTGAGTCCAGGCTGTTCTATAGCCTGTCAGCTTATGGAAAGCACTTTCAATTAAACTTAACACTCAACCCACACTTGATGTCAAAACATTTTACTGTGGAGTATTGGGGGAAAGAAGGGCTGGAGTGGCGGCATAACATGGTAGATAACTGTCACTATGTTGGATTCTTACAAAATCAGTATAGTACATCCAGAGTGGCCCTCAGCAACTGCAAAGGCTTGGTGAGTACAACATGCTTTTTGTCTTAACTTAAATGCTACCCAAATTGGCCAAATCCCAAAGTACACAAGATTTAAAAGTGTTATCATTTGCTCATTTGAGGTTGAGTTTTTCTATTGAAGCTAATAAAAGTGATCACAAAATCATAGCACATGTGACAATCCTTTAACATTCATATCCATGGCACATCTTTAGCATAGAACAGAATCAGAAAAGCTTTGTTGCCAGTGTCAGAGAATTCCACAAACTAGAAGTGTGCTTTGGCAGTTTGGTGCAAATATAACAAAGAAAAAAATATAACATGTATTTGGCTTGCATAATATAAATGATAAAAAGTATACACCAAAATTGAGCAAATTGTTTCATCAGACAACCTAAGTATCTTAAAACTTTATTTTGGAAGTGCTTATCTTGCCAGAGCAAAAAAGTATTTCATTTTTATTAAGACCAATTAACGTGTTAAAGTGGTTTTAACTGCAGAAAAGTAAAAGTAAATATGTGATATTGTGTCAGTTTTAAATACATACAGACTCATTTTTGATTTATAGTTCATAGTCCAGTGAGGTTCATTTGGTTTTCTGATAATTTATCTATGGACAACAATCTTTGAGTTTTGTCATGAAGGGCCACATTAGATCACAATAACAATTATTAGTTTACATTATAAATATAACACATTTCAGTCAAAGTATTCAAATGTTTTTACAGATATGAAGTCTGTACAAACATTGAATTGATCCCTAGTCTCTTTTTCTCTTTACTCCAAAGCATGGTGTCATAACAACAGAGGAAGAACAGTATTTAATAGAGCCGTTACAGAACATGTCCTTGACAAACTCGCCTGAATGGAACCTGGATGAAGCACAGCAGCACGTTATTTATAAAATGTCTGCCATTCCCTCACCACAAGAGCATAGCCAGGAGTTCAGCTGTGGGCTTTCAGGTTGGTACACCTCCATCTGGGTTTGGACTCTGTGTGGATGGAAATGACGCTGAAGAATGATTTAAATAGCTGGTTAGAGGAAGCATTGGTTTGGTGTTTGGTAGACATGACCAGGCCTCTTGTGTGCTGTGTTTAGGTCTGGTCTGGATACCTTTCAGGCTGTCATAGACATCCATCAACTGTAAAAGGCCCCTTTAAATTTCACTCACCCAGACATTTATAGAAATCTTTGGCATTTTAACAAAACCAACTATTACAACATTTTTAGATTTTAAAGTTAAAATCTGGTCTTGGAGAAATATGACAACTTGGGGAAAAAAAGAACCAGGTGGTAAGGAAGGTATTTGGGCCATAGTCTTGTAAGACGGAGAAAGGGCTGTCTTCACCAGGAAGCTTGCATGCCCTAACATGTACTGTCTTATAGATTTTTCCCAGAGCATCTGGGTCATAAAGCAAAGGCCTGAGCAGTAAGGTTCAAAGGGGCAGATTCCCTGTGTGCATTTCAAATACTTGGCTAACACTATATTGTCTACTTTAGCAGTATGTGTCGTTATTTCAAAGAGCAGTAAGATTTTGTAAATTGGGGCAAGCTAAATCACTGCACCTGTTGTTCACAGACCTCAGTGCATCTTGTCAGTTAAGAACATCCCCCAGTGGTCCCCAGTTTTCCAATAGTACCCACCGACCGAGGCGCTCTGTCAGCACTGAGCGCTTTGTGGAGACACTAGTTGTTGCTGATAAAATGATGGTCGGTTATCATGGACGAAAAGATATTGAGCACTACATCTTGTCAGTAATGAATATTGTAAGTGTTTTGTTTTTGTTTATGTTTATATTTATTTATACCTTAAGGATACAAATGTCTGACTTTGTGCCTTTTATTCTTTTCTGGAGGTCAGGTTGCCAAACTTTATCATGATGCCAGTCTAGGAAATGTTGTGAACATTATAGTCACCCGTTTAATTGTTTTAACAGAAGATCAGGTATGAAATTTTAAACTCATGGTTACTGCAGCACTTCCAGTATTTCTAATCTAATGCTTTAATTTAACTAGTGAATAACATATTCTGTAAAGTGCAAGCATACCATTTTTAAATTTGTCCTTCTGCAGCCTAACCTAGAAATTAACCACCACGCTGACAAGTCTCTGGATAGTTTCTGTAAGTGGCAGAAATCTATTCTCTCTCATCACAGCAATGGCAACAGTATCTCTGAAAATGGCATGGCTCATCATGACAATGCCGTACTAATCACAAGGTAAGTGTGTGTACAGGAATATCTATCTACAGTAAATTCACTTTTTATATACTGTACACTTTGTTTGTTTTAACAAATATCATTGTTCTTGTCAAACTTGATCAGATTTCCATTTACTTCAGGTGCCATGTACCTTTTTAAATATGCACATTATTATTTTATTTTGGTTTAGTTAGGGCACAATGTAATTTTGCCTGCAATTGTTAATTAGTAAAAATGAATTGAATGATTATCTTCTCCTAATATATTTGATTTTCCCCAATAAACATACAGCAATGTCATGAATTCTAGCAGGAAAGCTTGTGGTGTATGATTTGTCCAATTTCTCCCCATAAAGGTGACTGTTGTAGTTTGGTTGTTTCCATTTCAGGATGTCTGAATAAGAATTTGAGGCGTTGTTGTTTGTTTGAAATGTGACCTGTCACTTCAATAAGATACTCTGAGGTGTTAGGGAAATAAGTAATATCATTAATAATTAATTTCCTGAATAGGGTAAAAAACGTTCCAGTGGGAAAAGGGGCAACTTCTGAAGTGTCCAACAGGAGAAATGGACAGTCAAAAAATCAAAGTGGATAAAGTGAACCAGAATAAAGATGAAAAAGTATATGGCAACTGATACTATGATGGAATCGTATATAAACCACTAAAATTCAAAAGTGTAAAATATCAAATGAAAAAAAATATTTAAATTAATTTATGTTTGCCTCACAGATATGACATATGCACCTATAAGAACAAACCTTGTGGTACATTAGGTAAGATGAACTACTTATTTGTCATACATTTTTGTATTCCCCACAGAAAGTGCTGCAGCCAGACAGATACAATGATGTTTTCACTTGTGTTATTCTAAATGCACTTCTGTTTCTTGGATGTCATAGACCTGGTCAACACTATGCAACTCTTCTTCATAGCCTCTAGTTTATTAAGGCATTTTCCTTTGCCCCTGCTGTTGGCCTTGTAACCTCAGAATGTCTAAGGTGTTTACACTTGCACTGAGAAAGGAAAAAGGTATGCATAGGGCAGCCCGGCAGCGAGATGGGGGGAGGAGAAAGGGGAGTTTAAAGAGCAGAGGGTAGTAACAGAGGAGGAGATGGACATTAGAGGATGAGTTGAAAGGAAAATGGAAGAGGAAGAGATTGTAGGAGAAAGATAAAACTAGTGATATTTTGGTAGTAATTGGGGGTGCTTCAAGTTACCCCTTGGCCCCACCTTAAATCTTCTTACCCAATCCCTCTTTCCCCATCTTATCTGCAGCAAAAGCCCCCTCAAGCACCACAGTATATCTTAGAGGTAATATTGTGACTTCAGGGCTGGTTTGACAGATTGACCACATTTGTCACATTCCCCCCATCCCTTTAATTGCCCTGGCATCTGCTCTGTTTCCTTGTTGTCTCACCTTGCCTCTGCCCCTCAGGGATTATGCTCCCAGGTCACATCTCTGCCCTTTAGGGTCGCTGAGTAATCATGGGGCTAGAAATTATGCACATTTCACTCCTGGCATTTGAGAGAAGACGCCTTAAATGTGTCACTTCACCTTTACCTAATCAGTTAATATCCCCAGTTATATATTCCCCCAAAATGACTTGTTTGAGTCAAAATGCTTCCTACCTTATTGTGATTCTCCCAAAGTTTCATATGATGCATAGCAGCAAAGCACACACTTTTTGCAGTGTAACTTGATCCACACTGCTGTCACCTGTAGATGTAATCTTTTAAAGAATAGCATCTCCCTATCTAGCATGTGAAGATGTGAGTCCTGTTTCTAAAAGGCTGTAAAGTTTTAGGAAGGAAACATGTATAGTTTGATAAGTTATCCACTGTAATTTAAATTCACTATATTCACTCTGTTTTTTGGTGATTTTATGTTACTTCATAGGTTTGGCCTCAGTTGCTGGTATGTGTGAGCCAGAGCGAAGCTGCAGCATCAATGAAGACATTGGCCTTGGTTCTGCTTTTACCATAGCGCATGAGATTGGCCATAAGTAAGTTTGATTTATAATATACATAGCCTCACATGAAGCATTACACTTTTAAGCATATCTTCAAACTCCATCATACCTCAGTATTTTCTGCTGTACAAACTTTGGCCATCAGACCTGCTGGTACGATGCTTTTTCTCCTCCAGCAGACTTGAACAGAGCTTGAACTTTTATCGCTACATTTTTCTTCATGCAAATGTTAGTGTCCGCATACCTCTGGCTCCTTTTTCTTGAATATAAAGCAAAATAATGATGATGTATTAGTCTATGTATCCCCGTCTGGAGAGTTCAGCAAGATGGCGGTTTCCTTTATTATGTCTCATGTCTGCTTCTGTTGTGGGGCAGTTGTAAAAATAGTCTCTGCTGCTTCTTGAGGATTAAAAAAAAACCCTGCCGTGGTGTGGGGGTTTCAGGCGAGCTGATTTATTTCCAGAGCAGAGTAAAATGTCATAAACGCCAGCCTTAGATAAACAGGTTCAGGCGGTGCAATGTGGTTTGGTATATACATTAGACATATAAGTGAACTTTGACATCTTGTGGTAATCTGGGATATTTTTTACTTACAATATCCAGATATTAGGGCTGCAGATTGCAATTTAATCAAAATTGCAATTTCATTGGTTGCTGAATAATTTAATTTCTTCTGCAAGCAACAAAATATCCTGTCTTATTAGGTATAAAACAGTTCCATAAGTTCCAAATTTCAGATGGAGGACAAAGGCCTATGTAACTAATTTTGTTTTCTATGTTTTTGAACAAAAAGAAAAAGAAAACCTAAACATAAAAAGTTGAACAGTATCATTATTTGTATCCACAAAGTTGTCAGATCAATCTTATGCCATAAACTAATTTAAAATGACAACAATCACACTTTTGTTATTGAATAATTCCCATTGCATTTGAAGCTGATGTGGGAAAAAAAAATCCCCTTCATTTAGTTGTGCTGACTGTGAAAACGTTGTTCCAGATTTTGTTTCATATTGGTAGGTCAGGTAATATATTAACCATACACCAGGACTAAATATCTGCATGAGTTTAATAGCAAATCTATATATAATTCTAACCTGACCTCCAACTCAGTTTTAAACAATAGTTTAAAACTTCTACCAGACATGTGTATTACATATTTAAATATAATAAATACAACATATTTATTGACAAGTTTTTGATTGACCTTCGTTTATGTGCATTCATTTCCTTTGCCTTTTGAGCTTAGCCTGTAGTTCAGCCATAGATAAAAGGGTTGTTGGGGTTCTGTTGGTGATAGTGAGCCTCCCTTGTGGCCTGCTCAGACTTGCATAAGCTGATTGACAAGCAGGAATCACAGTGGTGATTAGGCCTTTCTTGAGCTCCAGACAGGGTTTGACCCTTAACCCTTAGATCTTGTCCACACAGCTGGTTTAGAGCTGCACAACTCAAGTTACCTGTGGTCATTGCGTGACCCAGGAGCTAAAAAGCCATGCCATCTGACATTTCCTTTACTCATTTATTTATCTTTTTTCAGTTTTGGGATGAACCACGATGGCATTGGAAACTCTTGTGGTACCAAAGGCCATGAGACAGCCAAACTGATGGCTGCTCATATAACCGCCAATACCAACCCATTTTCTTGGTCTGCCTGCAGCAAGGACTACATTACCAGCTTTCTCGAGTAAGTGGAGAGATCCTAATGTAAATGGTAGGTTATGAGAGGACACTTCTGTCTTATTTTATGTTGCCAGACTGTGATATAGTTTGAGTAAGTCTGAACCTGTAATCCACAACAACTAGTCATAAAGTCTCTTTTTGGACCCCTGTGTGATCCAGGTGGCTGGGGCAATGACAATGAATGAATTAAATGAAGGCTTTTACTGTGATGTCTATTGTCTACACATCATGCAACGTTTATATATGTCTCTAAAACCATTATTGCCAATATAACAACCCTCTTACATAAGGTCATCTTTATGAAAATGGAACTTACTGTTTATCATTTTGTCTTCAGGGAACTAAAGTTTAGATTATGGGAAATCCATTCCATTCACTAAAATATCATTCAATCTGAGCCACTCTATGGAAGACTTCCTGTTTAAACCATTTCATTTTTAGTGGTCCACATTGTGTTTCTCATATTTATTCCCCCAGTTCAACAAGATTTTGAGTCACAAAAAGCGTAACTACTACAAAAAAGTGCAAAATGTTAGCTTTTAGCTGATTATAAGATAAAATGCTTGTTTATAAGCTTGCAGCCTGTGCAAGCTTATAAGACTATATACATTCATGAGTTTATGTTGAGACCCTCCAGGAGCGATTATAAAAGTGGCCGCGGTTGTCAAATGATGTTTCCGCTTGAGAGCTTTGTGGGTAGCACTTGTGGTAGAGATGACAGTGTTGTGTGCCAGCTTTCAGCCACCATACAAACAGCTACTTCTCCACTTCTCTGTTGGGTTCCTGTCCGTTTTTGGCTCAAATATCTAATGAGGACATTGCCACCAAAAAGCGAATAAGTGCTCAATTTTCTCCACTTATAGTTCTTAAATTTTTCTCTTGTGCTTTTCTCCACTGAGACTGTATTGCTTTGCCTAAAATATTTCACAAATGAAAAGTTATTTGTAAATTATTTATGTTCAGGGAGACATGTAGGTGACACCACTAGTTACAGGTCAGATCTTTGAAGAGGCAACCTTGGTCACAGTAAAAATGCATGTTTCTGAAAATGTTTCAGGAATAAAAACATGTGTAAATGAGTAAATGCAATGTTTATACACTTGTTTGTCATACTGTGGAAAATTCCAAGAAAAACAATAAAATGGAGACAAACAGGTGGCTGATCCCCTACCAGAAAAGTTAGATAAGTTACATACTACATCTTTAATTATTACTAATTTTCCTGCATCAAGTTGTGTGTTGCTTTAGGTTTTATGATCTGTCAATCATTCAAGTCAATTTTAATGTTAATGGGGAAATGATAAAATGCATGCGCTTTTAAACACAATGTCCAATATTTATTCATACTGTGGGGACTAGGGGACTAAGGGCGGTGCTTTGTTGGTCTGAAAATAACTATAAAGTAACCATACAATCTATATCTCTTAATTTTCTGAGTAGCAGCTTTTCTGTGATCTGCTTTGGCACTTAAAGGGTGTACCCTCAACACCTACCACTTGCATGATTTCAGTTGCAGTCTCATAAAGCAGTGCACTACGTTATTGTTGTCACTCTGCCCACTTTTTCTTTCCAGAGTGTGGAGGCCATTCTGCATGTAGCAGCTGCCACAGCTGGAAATAAGTGTTATAGTAAATACTTAAGGTTATATTCTCCTTCAAAGGAATGTGCTGCCTCAGAAAGAAACCGTAACTACTGAAAGAATTGCTTCTGTTTTCTAATAAATAAAACAATCACAGAACACAACTATGCACACACTGAATTGGATTAAAAGGGGACAACAGTTCAGTACAGCATCTTTTAAGAGGAGTCTGCCTTTTAAGTTGTTCAGACTGGCACATTTTGAAATCACGAACTAGTATTTAAGTTCAGGTCTTAGAGGGTAAACTACTTTCAGACAAGTCAAATTATAAAGCTAGCCTCATGACAAGGACTTGATAACTTCTGCAAAGAGTCAAATTTTACAACTATTGAGCTCGTTATGTTGTGTATTCACAGTTGAAAACTTAAGACCAATTTTTCTACCCTAATGAGTTGGGGAGAATTTATTTTAAGTTATCAACAGATGTAACTGAAGGAGAGATAGTCACTAGTAAAGTAACCTGTCTTTATTTATTTTTTCCATAGACCAAGCAAATAATGACACTTTGTGTTGGTAATCAATCTTATTTTGAGTTTGTAATTTTGACAGCTCAGGTCGAGGGACATGTCTGGACAATGAACCTCCAAAACGAGACTTCCTATACCCAACTGTGGCCCCAGGGCAGGTGTATGATGCAGATGAGCAGTGTCGCTTCCAGTACGGAGCCTCTTCACGCCAGTGCAAGTATGGGGTAAGAAATTGAATGTTTTAAAGCTCTTGTTCCCATGAATTTACTCAACACCTATTTCATTTATTCAGTGTTAGATTCATAGTTGTTTTCTAGTTATGCTTTTACATTCCAATATATACGGCTAATTTACCATTTTAGATTAGATGGAAAATTGTTTAATGATAGTACTGCTTCATCTTATCTACTGTCTTGTTAACACAATATTGTATCCTTGATACATCTTGTGAGATGATTGTGATTTGCTTGGCTGTTTAAACTCTGTACATGATGACACAGGTAAAGTAAACCATTCTAGTCTATACAGGCAATGCTGTGATTTAATTTTGTACATATTTTCCCCAAAGGTTTTAAGGACAAGTATTGACAAGAGTCAAAAAGTTACTTAATTTCATTTAGAAAATTATAAAGTAATCAAATAAATTATGTAGTCTGACAGCATTGGATCTCATGTCAACTAAGCAAAGCCTTAGTTCAAATTTCAGAACTTTGCTCTGAAATGGGACAGACCAGTAGTCCAGTAGATGCTAAGGCCGACTCAATAGAATAGTGAATGCTGGGGGTATGAAATGCAAACATCCTTTGATGGTTATATTAGTGAAGCCCATACACAGGCTCTGCCTTTTTTATTGTCAGCTTGTTCTTTTTCGCCGTAAATCCATCAGGTCTGCATCGACATTAGTTAAGGCATTGGCCACTGACCTTTTAACAGAGCTGGGATAGTGAAAGGATCAGCTTATTGAAAGCAGCTGGCAGACAGGAGTTGCTGCACTGTGATAGTGGCAGTTTGCCGCTTTATTTAATCTGGATAGACTCAAGGAGCTTCATGTCCATGGCATATTTACTGACCTCCAGGGTCAGAATCTCTGCACACCTTCATAACTCTTTTTCATTGGCTTGTTCTTCTACCATACACAATAGTCCTGTAAATGCCTTTGAAGTGGATATGTTGGATGACCCAGTTCAGTTTAAAGGAAAATATAAGAGCTGTTCTTGTAACATGTGTTCACTTTATTGGCTTATTTATTTGGGGGCAACTTAGTGCTGTCTTCCCACTTTGTCTTACACACTCCCACCATGTGGTAATCTAAAGGCATTCTCCGTATTTCCCAGACGAAGGAGTAGAGGGGGGATGTTTATCCAGACCACTCAGTAATACCTCAGATATTTGTTGGGCCTACAAGTCATCTTTATCTCAGACTTGGGAGGCCTTTTGCTCTATCTTGATTTCCCCCATGAAGCAGAAATGTGATTTCTTGAACTGATGTCACAGTCCCGTGTGGTCCTGAGGTGAAAGTGAGCAAATATTAGTCATGGTGTTGATCCAGCACACTCTTCATTTCTCATACAAGAACATTAAGAGCACCCACTGACCCCATGATCCAATGCATATGGACACTAAAATTTCCTTGGTGTATAGCATGCATAGTGTGGTCAAATTATATTTGTATTTGTACAGATGTTTACAGCAATGCTGTTTGGGTCCTTATCTATCACCAGTCTTTTAAACAGATACAGTAATTCTGACTGAAATAATTCTGACCAACTTGCTCTTGCCTTCTTTCCTAGGAAGTGTGTAGAGAGCTCTGGTGTCTTAGCAAAAGCAACCGCTGTGTCACTAACAGTATTCCTGCTGCTGAAGGAACTCTGTGTCAGACTGGCAGTATCGACAAAGGGGTAGGTCTTTCTCCAAATCTCATATCTCATTGTGCAAATTTATATTATGATGTATTGTATTCCCTCTGTTATATACAAATGTGGCTAATACTGTCAATGCACGTGTCTCATTATGGTCCTCTATGTCCACCATTGGGAAGTGCGGCATTGTTATCCATCAGGCTGTGGGTCATCTGCCCCTGTTTATGGTGGCTAAGTTAGAGGAGAGTGTTTTAACGTGGATTACAGCCTCCATTGTCTCTGGATGGTCCCAGGTCTAAAAGGGTAGAATAGAAGAGTGTTACGAGCTGTCATCCATGATTACGATTAGCTCAGTGGAGCCTTTGAGGACAGGGGCCAATGGATAGGGTCCTGGACAACACAGGGGGCCCAGGTTGAGCTGGTTGCTTTGGAGCAGTGCCCTGTTAGGGACAGCTTCAAAGGAATATGAATGTCAGCCATTTCTCACCCAGCGTGCACTAGAAAGGGGCCACAGAATTGGGGGAGCTGACAATCATGGTTCATAGGCAGAAAAAAATGTAGAACTCACAGGAAGAAAAGTAAAAGTTTTAGTATAATATCTATGTGTTTATATTTGATTTCTGCTTCGTGATACACATAATTCCTTTTTGTTCTGTCCAAAGCCAATCCATTTCTTTTAATGCAGTGATTGTGTCAAGTCAAGAAGGGCAGCATAAAGAGGACAGCAGCCCAACATAGCCCTCATCTTGACCTACTGACATGTCACAAATGAGAGACAAAAGAGCGTGTCTGATCAGCTTAGCACCAGGGTTACAGTACTGGAGCAGATTTACACACGACTGCTGTCTGTGCATAAAACAATAGAAGCAAATCTGCTATTGGAAAACAATCGTTCATAACATATGGACTGATATTATGCTAAACTGGCTCAACCACTGAACCTTGATTAAAAAATAAATGCATAAAAAAACATTTTTTAAAGAACTGTTTCTTGCTCCCTCCGCTGTTCACAGTAGTATTTTTAAGCACAGAAATTGGGATTGGATTACTTTCATACATATACAGTATATAATGCTCCAACAACCTGTCCCGTGTAATGTTGAATTGAATTCAAAATCTCTAAATGTTTTTCAGTGGTGCTACCAAGGGGAGTGTGTGGCCTTTGGGACGTGGCCTCAGAGCGTAGATGGAGGCTGGGGACCCTGGTCCATGTGGGGTGAATGCAGTCGGACTTGTGGCGGTGGTGTGTCCTCCTCCATGAGGCACTGTGACAGCCCAGCGTAAGTAGGCAAAGTAAGCCACAGCAAGCGGAACACACTCATTCAAGTCCCACCTACAGGTGTGTGTGGGTGGGTATCACATTGTGGGGACTAAAATCTATATACACACATGGGACTTGCCTTCCTTTTGGAGACAAAAACATCAGGTCCCTGTGAGGTAAATCCTTCATTATTAGATGAACAACAAGTTTTAAAGTTAGGATATGGGTTAAAATAGGTTTATGGTTAGGCATGTAGTGACCCTGGCTGAGGTTGGGATCAGTCTCCAGGAAATGAACATAATTCTATCTAATGTCACCATGACATGGAAACCCAATTTGTGTTAGTGAGAGTGTGTGTGTGTGCAGTGGGTGGGTGGATTCATAGATCACGTGCATGCATTTTAGGGGAAATGTTTGTATTTCTGGAAATTACTGGAAATTATAATATAGTTTTTTAAAGCTACCATCTGTAAGTTTATTCGATTATTATTATTATTATTTTTTTTTTAAACCAGTAGATGGCAGATGTGAAACCTATTCCCCTCCCCTCTCTCCTAACTGGTTAGTTCAGGTTCACCTGTGCTTTCAGGGCTTCTTCTGTCAGACCAAAGCTGGCACACTATCAGACAGCAGTAACGTAGATACTGTAGCATGGAGTGAGAATACAACAGGGTCGGGTCAGTCAATCCAATTACAGATTGTAGCTTTAAAAAAATATTACTTAACAATGCCAAAAATAAAAATATATGACATAGCTTCATAAATAAACTTAATTTATAAATTAAGCCACTAACATATGAAAATATTATTGATACAACTTTTGTTTTCTGGCTTTATTCTTGATTAAAGGCACTCAGAAAACACAAAATATATTTAAACACAAAATGCACTCAACATATTTAGTGATTTAATGTTTCATTTACTTGTAGTTTTATCACTAACTGCTGTGTTTGGCAGCCCATCAGGAGGAGGCAAGTACTGTCTAGGGGAGAGGAAGCGTTATAGATCCTGCAACATAGATGTGAGTATACTCCTTTTCCTCCTCATTTATGTATCATTTCACATTTAAGCTTTTTGCACATACAGTGCAGTGCAGGTGTGGTTTCATGTTAAAATCTTGACTGATTATTGGTACAGCACAAGCTCAACTACTTCTTTGGTGGTTGGTTGACCTCTTTTGTGAAAACTGACCATAATTATTCCAGAGGAGAAGCTGGGAAAAGAATGAACATAAAACCTTCACACTATTGAGTGTGAAACATATTCTGCACCAGATGCAATGGTGTTTATAACCACACTCAGGTCTGTTTTCAAATATTCGGGGCTCCCACCCTTCCTGTTTCCATTTCACATAGCTGATACTGAAAATACCATAAATACAGTAAAAATCAAAATGTTAAGACCAAGAAAAAAGGAAAAAAACAAACTTGGCATTTCTTTTTCAAAATGGAAACCAGAAACTAGAATTTAATGATGTAATTGAATTATACTTAATATTACATTTAAACTGATAGAGGTTGGGCAGCGTCAAAGACTGGATTTTCCAAGCTACAAAAATCCTGCTACTCACAACTTCTCACTGGGAGAATTTAGTGACACATTTTAATACATTTATTTGAAGATTTAAATATTTTATTGGGATTGCACACATACTAGAAATTGTTACAATCACTGTATGATTGTTTTAATGATTTTAGTTTATATAGCTTCAGCTTTGATGTAATTCTACCTATAGAATGCAAAGTGTATTGTGAAGTGTACTATGAAAAATAAGGTTTAGTTTCCCGTGCCCCACTTTCACATGGAACACTTTCTGCAGCTAAAATACAGCTTTGACACTGGCACTTTTATTTGTCCTTAGGGAGAGTGTTTTGAGTTTCTTGGGACCTTTTCACACCAATAAACTCTCTCTTTATACTTTTATTCCGTTGTTGGCCTACCTTTTCTGAGAGAGGTGTCAACCCAGACACCCAGGCTTTTCCATAAAAGAAGACCCAGAGACTAGCCTCTGCCACAATTGAAATTGAAATTATTCACCATTAATACCTAACAAGCAATTCTGTCATCTTCCAGGCTCATATAGAACCATTAAGTTTAGATTTGTCTTTGAACGTACACCATTACCCTTGTGTGTTTGCTGTAATAAATGAAAATGTTTTTTAAATGAAAATGTTTTGTATCTTTTTTTATTGTATCATTTTTATACTTACATTGCATACTTAATTTCAGGCATGCCCTATAGGGTCTCGTGATTTCCGAGAGAAACAGTGTGCTGACTTTGACAGCATGCCTTTTCGAGGGAAATACTATAATTGGAAGCCATACACCGGTGGTGAGTTTACCTAATTTTAAGATTTTATTCCATGCGTTTGCCATTGCAGTTTGTTACAGTACAAAGTGCAATACATAAATTTAGTTAACTTTCAATTTTTTTATGATAAAACATCTATAGCATTTGATTTTTGTGGAGTTTTTTTTTTTTTTTTTTAACATGGCAAGTAAGAGCTGTCTGATCACCATATTCACTGTATGTATTCTTGCCTTTTTTAGGTGGTGTCAAACCCTGTGCCCTAAACTGTTTGGCTGAGGGATATAACTTCTACACAGAGCGCTCCCCAGCTGTCATAGATGGCACTCGC
This sequence comes from Taenioides sp. WSHXM2023, assembly GCA_029959045.1. NCBI lineage: Eukaryota > Metazoa > Chordata > Actinopteri > Gobiiformes > Gobiidae > Taenioides > Taenioides sp. WSHXM2023. The sequence continues at coordinate 24,400,061 of CM057085.1, forward strand.
TGTCAGGTGGACTCACTGGACATCTGTATCAATGGAGAGTGTAAGGTATGAAGTACTATTCTTAACGTTACAGAAAGGTTATTGAAAAGTATTGCAAATGCAATTTGAAATGTGATCTGTTTCACTATTCCACATTTTAAACACATCCAGGCGCATTAACATCTGAGAGAAAACTGAAACATCACCTTCAAACGTATGTATACAAGAACTGTATGCATTTAAGAACATGTTTGTAGATGTACACTATATTCCCAAAAGTATTCGCTCACCTGCCTTGACTCGCATATGAACTTAAGTGACATCCCATTCTTAATCCATAGGGTTTAATATGACGTCGGTCCACCCTTTGCAACTATAACAGCTTCAGCTCTTCTGGGAAGGCTGTCCACAAAGTTTAGGTGTGTGTTTATGGGAATTTTTGACCACTCTTCCAGAAGTGCATTTGTGAGGTCACACACTAATGCCGAACTCTCAGTCTCCATTCTAATTCATCCCAAAAGTGGTTTATCGGGTTGAGGTGCAGCCCAGTCGAGTTCATCCACACCAAACTCTCTCATCAATGTCTTTATGAACCTTGCTTTGTGCACTGGTGCACAGTCATGTTGGAAGAGGCAGCGGCCATCTCCAAACTGTTCCCACAAAGTTGGGAGCCTGGAATTGTCCAAAATCTCTTGGTTTGCTGAAGCGTTCAGAGCTCCTTTCACTGGAACTAAGGGGCCAAGCCCAACTCCTGAAAAACAACCCCACACCAGAATCCCCCCTCCACCAAACTTTACACTTTGCACAATGCAGTCAGACAAGTACCGTTCTCCTGGCAACCGCCAAACCCAGACTCGTCCATCAGATTGCCAGATGGAGAAGCGTGTTTCATTACTCCAGAGAACGCGCCTCCACTGCTCTAGAGTCTAGTGGCATCTGCACCACTGCATTCGACGCTTTGCATTGTACTTGGTGATGTATGGCTTGGATGCAGCTGCTCGGCCATGGAAACCCATTCCATGAAGTTCTCTACGCACTGTTCTTGAGCTAATCTGAAGGCCACATGAAGTTTGAAGGTCTGTAGTGATTGAATCTGCAGAAAGTTTGCGACCTCAGTGCATTATGCGCCTCAGCTTCCGCTGACCCCGCCCCGTCAGTTTATGTGGCCTACCACTTCATGGCTGCGTTACTGTTGTTCCCAATCGCTTCCACTTTGTTTTAATACCACTGACAGTTGACTGTGGAATATTTAGGAGTGAGGAAATTTCACGACTGGACAGGTGGCATCCTACACAGTACCACACTGGAATTCACTGAGCTCCTGAGAGCGACCCATTCTTTCATAAATGTTTGTAGAAACAGTCTGCAGGCCTAGGTGCTTGTTTTTCTACACCTATGGCCATGGAAGTGATTGGAACACCTGATTTTGATCATTTGGATGGGTGAGTGAAGACTTTTAATATAGTGTATAAACTACAGAGTTCTTTTCACACAACTGGGGGTTTTCAAATTTTAGAATTTGATGATGTCAAGAGCCACATTTTCCTTTTGATTACATTGGACTTTGCAAGGAAACATCCAAATGGTGAAACTGATCATTTTTTATTATTGACTAGACCAAGAACTCTCTATATTACAACAAATATTTCATTTTAACAATATAAATTTTAGCTGCCCCCCATCTGTATGAAAATATTATTGTCCTATATAGATTCTTGTGTTGCCATCTGAAACCCAGCAATAAGCATTTTTTTGTTTGCAGAGGAAATTGTGTTGCTTTAATAATTGCAGTCTTTGTAATTTGCAATTGTAACCATTCAAATTACAATTTTAATTTTATTGTGATACATACTGTATCTTGCAGCGCTAACAATAACCCAAATGTATAGAGGTGGGCAGAGTAGCCAAAATTTCCACTCATGTAAAAGTAAGGCTGATTTACTCTAGCAAAGGTACAAGTTTGTAGAATGTAATTACAAAATTGTTGGGAGAAAATACTAATTATAGTAGTAGTAAGTTACTCTTTGGATGGGTGGATAACTACTATCAGTACTGGGTAAAGTAGCCAAAAGTTGTACTCAATGACGGGTAAGGATTGTTTAACAGTTATCAGCAATATGATCAATATCTGTGGAGGGCTCACAGATATCTGTGCCAAAATCCCAATATCGGACTGACAGTGTTGGGCAAGTTACTCTAAAAATGTAATTAAATTACTGATTACTGACTGATCATTTTTAAAGAAATCAAATTACTAGAGTGATTACTTTATTTCAAAAGTAATTAGTTACATTATAAGTTAGATTACTAGTTACTTCCCCACCTCATAAAAAAACCTTTAGTCAGCTCAAATGCACTTTATTATAAGGTGTATACTTACAGCTTTGTTACGTTTCAAAGTGTCTCTGTTGATCCAGTGAAGTGTTACACCCATATAGCTTTTGTTGTTCGCTGTCCATATGTCGGCAGTTGTGGAAACATACTGTACCGTTTCCAGTGAAGCCTTTAAATTAGCTTCCATTTTTGCGTACTCTTTATCCAGGTAGGCAGCAAACGTTTTTCTGCGTGGTAGGCAAACGTTGCTTTGTACGGGTATTCTCTCAATTATGCGACGAAAGGAAGGGGAATCCACAGTGGAAATCGGTAGCATTTCGTCCACAATATACCCAGCGACAAGTTTGTTCAGGCCTTCTCCACTTGTAGTTGGTATCTGACGGGAAAAATCCAGCCTTTGTTGCTTGGCAGGAGTGCATGTAGTGGCACTGGCACTGGGCTCAACAGTTACGTTGGTCGCTTTCTCCACTAATTTGACTGCGCTGTGCTGCCCTTTCAGGTGTTTTAATAAATTTGATGTTGAGTTTTTTGATGTTGACAATGGTTTCTTTCCCCCACATAACGTACAACTCACTGTAATGTTTTTGCCTCTAACCGAAATGAATTCAGAGTAGTGGTTATATTTCCAGCTACTGAACACATACTTCTCACTTTCCATTTTGTTTTTGTTTAAACCGGTGTCGCATACAGTCAAAGTAGGTCTCACGTAGATGACGTCGCGCATAACCTATTGTGAATTATTATTTCTATTTTGAAAATCAAGATCATAAAACACTTAATTTTGTTGGTAACGCAGCGGTAACGGATAGTTACTCGAAAATCTAACTATAATCTAATTATTACAGCGAAAAATATAACGCGTTAAATTACCACGTTATTGAAAAAATTCTGTTGTATCAGTCACTGCGGACTGATACAACAGAATTTCTGCCCTGCTCCAGTCACTGTGTGCCTATGTGTTATTCCCAGTTTGTCTTCAGTGCATCACATTTGTCTTTTTGAACAGATTAATGAGTGCAAATATGAATTTATGTCCCAGACAAATATATTTAGTTGTTATTTTTTACAAAAGTGACTATAATGTTAAATAAAGTTGGTCCTTGCAATGGATTTTAAAAGCTTAATATTGACCTCAACAGCAAGGCAAATATCGGATATTAGTATCATCACAAAAAATCTATGTCAGAACATCCTTAATTAAGAGAACCATTCTTCAAGTAGAAATAAAAGAAAATATTTGAAAACATTTTTTTACTCAAGTAAATGTGTTTGAGTAAATGTAACTGAGTACTACCCACTTCAGCTTAATTTAAGATGTTAATGCAAATGGTTTAAATAAGGAATTTAAAGTCCCTTGAGTGTGATTAGTTTATGTATATCCTTATTGTTTGCTTTCCTGGAGATATCCTTGTATAGTGACACCTCTGTGTTGAGTTTGCACATCAGCATGTAATTTGCATCATCTTTTGGCACCAAAAATCTATTTTATACCCACATTATTACATTAGTAAAACATGATATGTGTAGGAGAGTGAATACTCTCATTTAAGGAGCATTACAGGTTTATTTCCAGACTCACTCCAGCATGTCTTTTATTTTATAAGCTTACTTCTCAGTGATAAATCTCTGGAACACTGTCTACTTGGAAGAAGCACAAAAACTGCTTAAGCTGCTCTGGGTGCACATGTGCAGAAGAAAAGCAAAAAGAGAGAACTAGAGCTAGCATAGAGGTATGTAGCATAAGCTAGTGTTAAGGTCTACTTTATTAATCCCTTTTGAGATAAATAAATTCTCTGCATTTGACCCATACTTCAATGCCGTTGGAGCAAACTGTCAGGCACAATGAGCAGCTGCAGTACAGCACTTGGAGACCTATCTCCAGATCTTGTGCTAGACTTTGTCAAGACCTCCTAGCTGGGGGATTTTACCTAGTGTGCATGTTTTGGTTTGAAAGGGGAAACCAGAGCAAATCAAACACACTTTATTTATTTTACCAATTTACCACAGTTGATAATGTAATTTGTTTTATTTTTTATTGTTTTAATAGATTAATTAAAATAAAAAAAAAACATAATTCTTTATATTTGCCTTTTTATAGCATGTGGGCTGTGACAACATCCTGAGTTCAGATGCTAAAGAGGACCGGTGTCGTGTGTGTGGAGGAGACGGCAGCACATGTGAGGCCACTGAAGGACTCTTCAATGAGTCCTTACCCAGAGGAGGTAAGTATTTGACTTAGTATGGTATAGATTAGAACATAGTTTTATTTTAGTGTGGTTACTGCACTTGGCTCACACTAGATAATTAAATAAAATGTCTTTTTTGGCAATGCAGCATTTGGTCATAAGGTCATCTACATAAATGAAAAGACAGAAGCATGCATATTTCTCCTTGTATGGTATGGCTAGTAAACCATCCAAAAATACAGTGTGTGCATCTATGTGTGTGCGTGTGTGTGACCAAATAGCAGAGGGGGGTTGTTTTGTCCTCTGGCAGAGTTGCTCTGTCCTTTTTTGGCTGATTTGGAATGCATTCTATATGTGGTTTTACCTCATGACATGAATTATGAATGTGTCTGCTCTGTGTTTTGGAAAAAGTCACATTAAGGGGATAAAGGGGAGAAATACCACCTTGAAGGGTTTGTTCTTCTCTTGTAGGCTACATGGAGGTTGTCCACATCCCAAAGGGTTCAGTTCATATTGAAATTAAAGAAGCCTCAATTTCAAAGAATTATATAGGTATGTAAAGACTGCTATTCATCTTTCAAATAACTAACCTCTTAATATATTTTATTTATGTTTATTAAAAAGACTTTCACTGTTTTATGTAGTCATAGCTGATATTAATCTTTTAAGAAGAATAGGTTTCAATAGATTTTGTGATGGCAGACAGTGAATTTGTATAATGAAGGCAATATTGCTTGAAATGCTATTCAGTGGTTTAATTCTATTAAATTAATGATGTGTATTTTTCAGTTTCAGTCCACATGTATGTGTTTGTTTTGTTTTTTTTTTACTTTCAGCTGTTTCATATTTTCTCTACTTGTGTGGGTAAACCACACAGATTCCTTCAGTTTCCTAATGTCGCTGTGGAAATGCAATTATAGACACATTTTTCATCTTTTGCCCAATCCAAAATAATAAAAATGCACAAAATGCACACTATAAGGCAATGGCATTGAACTGTATACTCTGTAAACTCAAGTAGAGTGTCTTATTCTTGGTAGATGCCCCTGAGGTTGCACTTGAACCAAAGAACTGGGTCAGGTTTGAAGGGACACTGTGAAATCTTCCTGGTCCACCACTGAATTCTTAGAATAATTTGTGTATATCAAAGACAAAAAAATGGATGTTGTAATCAGTTGCTCTGAGTTGATGCATGTAAATGTCTGATTCATACCCCGCAGTGCTGAAGTTGAATCATTTCTACTCATTTTGGCCCAGTTGGTTTGAGTGAAAGAGGATATTTTCAGATCTGTTGTGCTTGGAAACCTGTTTTGTTTTGGCAACCATGCAGTATGGTATTCCTGAAGTTAGTTGAGGCTTTCACCTGAAGTGTGTTTTCTTTCTCATTTTACGTGTCTGCACATGTCAGTGTCTTCATTTCCAATGCTTCTGCTCAGTCTCTCAAAAGGATACACCACAGGGACTCTGTGACTTCAGAGTATACCTGAAAAAGATGATGATTTGGATGAACTGCAGCCATGACCTCACACTGTTGTGATTGTGTTCACCTGCTGCTTCTGTTCAAGGTGGACACTCTCAAAGGAATGTCTCTTTGATTTTCCAGCATTAAAATCTGAAGGCGATGACTATTACATCAATGGGGCTTGGACCATTGACTGGCCAAGAAAGTTTGATATTGCTGGGACAGCCTTTCATTATAAAAGACCTTCTGATGATCCAGAGTCTTTGGAAGCCCTGGGACCGACCACTGACAACCTTTTCGTTATGGTAAAACATTAAAAGTTTTTACAACTTACAATATATGTGATAGATATAAGCAGTCGCCATCTATTAAATAAATTCAAATTCCATTCAATAAACTACATCTAGTCAAGCCAAGCCAAAGTAAACATGAAGCTTAACAATAAGAAACAACTTGCTGTTCTAAAAACTTTCTATTCCTGGGTTTCAGTCAAACAATTCCTTACTGATTTGAAGATTCCTTTGTGCATTTTCTCCCAATGCAGTTATGCCCCTTTGAATTGGTGTTTTTTTTTTTTTTTTGTTTTGTTTTTTTTACTATTATTTCACAATCAGGTTAAGGTTAGAATCAGCTTTAAGAACAGGTCCTTTGGTTAAGGTTTAGATTTAGGAACCAGATCTTGACAAAACTACATTGAAAAAAAATGTTTTTGTGAGGACCTTTACCCATTTAAAAGAGATAAAGAGATATATATATTTTTTTAGTTTGTTTTTTTGTGACTTATAGTATTGGTACTTTGTTTTAGATAAACAATATCTGGGTAAATTATGTATCTATGATTATGTAAATATTTTCTATTAGCAGACATTTGGCAACCATAGAGCATTTGTTTGTAATCCAGTGGTTTTACCAGTACATTGCTGCAAATACCACACACTGCCTTTATGAGTTGTTGCGAGTTGTGACCATCCCCGAAATATTAGACCCTTTTCTTACTGCCTTTGAAGATTGCTCTAGTCATTCTTAATGTTGAGTAAGATGACCTTAACATCCTCAAGAGAAATTAGAAGATAAATGTAAAATGTGTTATTTATTATTTCTAACAATGCCTTGCAGGTCCTTCTCCAAGAACAGAATCTGGGAATATATTACAAATTCAACGTGCCAATTCAGCGGACAGGAAGTGGTGACAATGAGGTGGGCTTCTCATGGTACCACCTGCCCTGGTCTGAATGCTCTGCCAGCTGTGCTGGAGGTAAAGCAACAACTTCATTTTCTAGGTCAACTGTTTGTGGATGGAAAGAACCCTCAGAAACTCAATCCCAAAAAAGAGATCAAACGCTCACAGTTCTAAAGACACAATTGAATGCAGCCTTAAATATAACCAGACCGATGTTAGATACTCTGGGTGATTGTTTTTAACAAAATATTGCATAAAAGAAACACTAAAAGGAGCATTTAAAAATTGTAAGGCAGACACAACCTTTTACTGCTCTAAACAGCCTTGCTGTTTATCCAGATGATGTAATTTGTGTCTGCTCTGTGTCTTGGTCTTACCCCAATTGCCAACTATGATTATCATTCATGGAGTGAGCTCTGCTAATAATGAAGTCTTGTCTATCATCATAGCAATAAAAAATTTACTCTGTCTCAAAACCATCAACTCCTTTACCTCATAGTACTTCACCATACCATTCATCAAATTGTATTCACACACAGATGGGTTGACTTTTCGTCCAGGCATATCACGCACATATATATTCTTACTGTGTCTTATTACAGTTGCCAGACAAGACTGCTAAATTATGTGTCCCATGAGGGTCCAAATAGACCACTTCTGAGGTCTGATATGTCTGCACACTAACAATGGGGGTGTAACACAGAATTGTAGCACTAACTCTCCAGGTTGGAAGCCAAAATAAAGTGATCAAAATTATAATGATGAATTTACCTTGCAAAATACTAAATTTTACATGTCTGTGTTAATCACAGACAGTTATTGTGCTAGCTGTGGAAAATGTCATATATTTTTTTAAATCATTTCACCTGTAGGGTCCCAGAAGCAGGAGGTGGTGTGCAAGAGGCTGGACGATAACTCAGTGGTCCAGAACAACTACTGTGACCCAGACAGCAGACCTCCAGAAAACCAGCAAAACTGCAACACTGAGCCCTGTCCTCCGGAGTATGTACAAATGCATGATAATTTTTAACTAGTTATTACTCATATCTGATTACTTTTAGCATTATAACAAATTGCCATGCTTATAAAATGTTAAATATTGACAAATATGAGAAATATTGGTACTCGGGGGTACATATGAGAAAAGAATGTCTTTATTGTTTAATTCTCTGCTCAATACTAAAACGAGAAATGGCTCCAAATGCAAATAATTGCTCCTAACAATTACCCATTTTCACCATTTTTTCTAATGCAGACTTTAGAATTGTTCATGCATTTATTCATTTTAGTCATTCATATGACTATTGATACCTTTCAACTGTGCCAAATTTTTTCATGGTTGATTTATATCTTTTGGTGGAGACTGGCAAAGGGTGTCCATATTTCTTGAGGCACTGTATATAAGTGCAGTAAGGTTTCATATAAACTATAATTTGTGGCCAAATATCTATACAATCAGCTTAGTGTGTGCACTGTCTAAAGAAACGGAGATTCAATGCTTTTGCCAAATCATAAAAAAACATTCAGTTGGTTGTTGTTCAGTTGAATTACTGCCATTGCAATTGTTAATAATGTGCTATTGAGTTTTCCTAGTACATAACAGTATGCTACATCTACAGTGTATATGAATGTTGCTGAATAAAAGCCAAATAAAGTCAATGTGTAAACAGAACTGTTTCAAATAGCAAGGACCTTTACAAGTTTTGGCAAAGAATTCTTTAGCAAATGTTTAAAACATGTTGTTAATGTTGTGCATTCCTGTGCATGATGTAATATTTCAGAGACTGGATGTGTTTAGAGAGCTAATGTCAGAGCTAATGTCAGGGCCGGTTTATAATATTTAACATATTTTATTTTATTTTTTTTGCATGGAACTATTTGGTTGCATACTATACTATGTTCAGCATTATAACTAAAGATTCCCATTGATTGTCTGGTAAAAAATTAACTTAACAATTTGTTTTAATGTTTCCATTTTTTGTGCAGGTGGTTTATTGGTGACTGGTCTGATTGTGCTAAGACCTGTGATGGAGGGGTCCGCACCAGGACAGTGGTGTGCATCAAGAAGATGGGTCCTGCTGAGGAGGAGACGCTGGCAGACATCCACTGTCTGACTCATCGACCAATTGAACGGGAGTCCTGCAACAACCAGTCGTGCCCGCCAAAGTGGGTGACTTTAGACTGGTCTGAGGTGTGGATTTTTGCTAGACACGCGTCGTCTCTTTTTATTAAGTTTCTTTATTCATTCATTTTCATTTATTTTTAGTGCACACCTAAATGTGGCCCTGGTTACAAACATCGCATTGTTTTATGCAAGAGCAGTGACCTGACAAAGCCTTTTCCACCTGGGCACTGTCCAAGCCACAACAAGCCTCCAGTTCGAATGCGCTGCAGTCTTGGTCGCTGTCCTCCTCCTCGCTGGATTCCTGGAGAATGGGGACAAGTATGTAATTCCTGCTTAAGTACTTGGAGGGCTTACAAATGTGGAGAAAGCCAGGTTGTTTAAGTGCATAGTTGACATAATTCAAATTTGGATGATAAATGGAAGTCTAAGCGTACCTCTGGCATGTGGGGCTGTGACACCAGCAGACATGGATAAGGCTGGGTTGATAATATCCCCTCTGACTGTTTGAAGTTTATCTCAGTGCTGCTGCTTCTAGGAACATAACTTAGTGCATGGCTGAGAAGCAGCATTCCTTTGCTGTTGACTTCTATACAACAAGTGAATTGTGTTTATCCACATATCTGCGTCACAGACGTAGTGTTTACCAGAAGAAGAACTTTTTGATTTTTTTTATTTCAAAGAGTGAAAATGTAACATTGCACTCATTTGTGAATTGAAATGGTGACTAGATCAACAGATTTTAATTTACTCTTACTTATACAGCTCTTACTAACTTATACAGCTTTGCCCATATATATGTGTTTATAAACAAAATAGACTGGTGTTGTGATTTTGTATTCTGTCAGTGGCAGTAGCAGCCATAAACAAATAACCTTCTCTTTAACCTCAGAGCGGTCCTGTTTATATACTCAAGAGTACAACAGCAGGAGTCTGTACTTTCTCCAGTGCAGTGGACATGAGCATTTCATTTACTGTACTGTACAAGTCTCAGTACCACTACTCTAAAGCCTTGTGTCCAGACTTCAGGAGAGATCACTGTAAGCTATAGAGCTCCTGTTCTTTCAAGCCAAAAGGTCATTAGATCAAATCCCACTTAACTGTCATCATTGACGTGTACCATCTGTCATGGCCAACAGCAAGCCTTAATAATCATTCTCTAATTGGGAAGGGATGAAATGCAGGCTTTCTGATCTGCCAGTACTCAATGAGGTGACAGAGAGCTATGCAGATCTTGCATTCGAATGCCCCTTTGTTGAAATTAAAACACTGATGACTGACAGCCAGGTGCCTAGATCCATAGGCTCCAATCGTAGTGATATCGACCTCCTTTGTAGTTGTTGTTTTGGTGAAATGACGTCGGCTCCAACTGGAATCACTTTGTGTTTTATTGGTCATGCTTCAAACATTCATTTTATTGTATTTGGCACATGCTTAGAAGTCATTTAGAAAATAGCAGGTGTGCATTTTGGGTTGTGCACATAAAATGTGTCAACAAACTTAAGTTTTATGAGAAAATATAGAACATTAGGTCATCTGTTGATTAGTCTGAATGTGTGTGCCAGAGGGGCATTTCTGGACATGTCCCCAGTTTACTTGCCCATGTTCAGTTTTTTCATTAGGAATTATTCTCCAGCATGCAAGAATGCTTTGCTGTCACGTGTACATATTCCAACTTTAAATATAAAGCTCTTTGTTTGTGAAAACCCTTCTATGGATGGACATTGCAAATTAGCCGTCGCTATAAATATTGTAATATGTTACATGTTAAATGTGCATACTTGTCCCTATCATAGAAATACATACATTTATTAAAAATACATTTTTATCTAAAATAACTGATCTATATAGTGGCTATCCACTTTGTTCGGTTCGACTATAGCAACATGCAGAGTTGCTTGAAGTCACAGAAAGATACTGTGGGGATTTCTTTAGCTGAATTAGCTGGTCCTTATTTACCTTGCTGAATGACAGCCTCACTGAGTGCTCTAATTGTGTTTGTCACGTATTTCAGTGCTCCGCTCACTGTGGCCTGGGCCAACAGATGAGGACAGTGCAGTGTCTGTCGTACACTGGGCAACCCTCAAGTGACTGTGCAGAATCCCTCAGGCCGGCCATCATGCAGCAGTGTGAGAGCAAGTGTGATGCCACACCCATCGCCACCGGAGACGGTAAGACCACTGCATTACAGATACACTTTATCAAACATCACTGGCACTCTCTCCACTGCAGGAAGCAGGCTAGATCCATAGTGATTAATTAGTGAAGTTTTCAGTACATTTATCTCAGTACTTTAAGTTGTGTGTTTCACCCATTTGCTATGAACCATCAAACAGGCTCTGCTGTATACCAGCTACATTAATCTTTCCAGTGAGGATGACCCCTGGTCAAGTGACACAGTTCAGACCTGTATACACTTACACATGATGGATGGCTATTCAGATGTATAAAGAAAGGCCTTTCAATTAGCCTGAATGGAAAACGTGAGCAGCGTTTACAGGCTTGCTAATGAGATTAGCTTTAGGCTAATTGTTCCTTTATGAACAGCAGTGAGGCAATGTCTCGTTTCATTTGGCTCTGCAAAAGCAAGAGCCAAAGCCTAATAAGGGAAGACACTCTGGTCGTGATAAGGCATTTAAAGCACTGCTTGACCACCATCCAGCAAGCAGTTTGTGTGCTCAAATGAGTATGTATTGTTGGGATGGCAGGAAGCCCAGTCAATGAACAACGCCAACATCAGTCTCTGCTTGTGCTTATCCTCCAAGTTTAGTTACAAAGTTATGTTTTGTGGAGGCCTTGGGGAAATCAAAGTCTCCTAAGAAATCAGATAAAAATATAGGCATGAGGTTACTTTACTATGTGTTTGTGTCCCTTATTTAATACAGATTTTTTTTTGTTCTTTCAGAGTGCAAAGATGTAAACAAGGTAGCCTATTGTCCGCTTGTTCTGAAGTTCAAGTTCTGCAGTCGGGCTTATTTCAGACAGATGTGCTGCAAGACATGCCAGGGCCATTGACTTCTTCAGGACAAAATCAGGAGAAGAAGCAAGATGGACTGTGGACAATAGAGGGAGGTTGGTGTTGCAATAAACGTGACAGAAGAATGAAACAGAGTAGACTTCATCTGGAGCCAAGGCAACCAGAGTAGTGGTTTGTCTGATCCTCCTGCCCTCCCTCATGAACACAAACCACTGCTCAGCCACAGCGCTGACTCAAATCTGTTTATTTTCACTTCTGTGAAGTGGAACTTGCAATATTATTTGCAGACAATGTTCTAAGTTTTATTATTATTATTGTTATTATTATAGTAATTATTAATATTATGCTAGAGATCCTCCATATTTGTTGTTTATAAAAGTGCTGGACACATGGCTCGTGGAGGTGATGGGAGCCCACAGTGAACGTTTTGGGTTGCTATTGTTTGACTGTGATGTTAGCATGTTGGAGTTTAGCTTTGGTGCACTTTTTGTGTAAATACTATGCTGTTGTCTGCTCAAATACCTGCAAAGTGGCAGAAAATTCCAATCTGTGTACTGTATATTTATTCTTATGTCAAAAAAGAGCCAAGATGCCTACTGTCTAAAGGGGAATGTATTATGATTATGACTTAATGATATGTAAGGACCCTATCCTAAAATGAAAAATAACAAGCATATACTATCTGTGTATTAATTGCATACATATTTGAGAAGGATTACACAAAACAGAACATTTATTTGACCAACATGGAAGCATTTCAAGAAATTCCATTGACAGGATTCACTTTGAAGGATTTATTCTGAAGGACTGAGTGAAGCCTGGTGTTGTTGCTTATCAGTTAAGAGGCACTAGATATACAGTATAAATTACACAATGTATTCAAGGATGTCAAGAGCATTTCTCCATCATTCCTCAATCATTGGTGCTTTGTTATGATATATGGTGCTATCAAACAGGTGGCTGGGAATGGGAACATTTACTTTTAGACAGTAATACCCTGTAATTATTTCTGTTGCTAAATGCTGGTCATGTTTTGTGTTTTATTTTGTGCTATACCTCACACTGGGAATTGTTTAATAATAACCTTGCATTACGCGTTGTAATGTACAATATTTGACAACCTTTCAGTTGGCCACAACAGTCCTTGGACATCTAAGCGCGTATAAGGACTTCATTGAAGCTGTTAAATGTTGTTTGCTGCTGCTACATTTCTGAGGCTATCCTCAGTAAGACGATGAACAGATATCGACGAGGTGAAGGGGAGATACTGCAAATAATATTTTTACGGACTGCCAGTAGGATATAACGCCTCCATAAATCTCTCAAACTGGTCCTCAGTGCTGTGAACTTGGATATTTGAATGTTGCTTATACTTAAGTGCAAAAGAAAAGTCATGTGATTAATTCCTTATATTTTATATTCAGTATTAATGTTGGTACACTGTTACTATGTTTTTCAAATGTAAATTATATTCTAATTTATTGTGTTCCCCATTTGTACATTCATGTCACTGCATATAAACTGAAAATAAGCCTTGTGAAAATGTGTAGCAATATTGCCCCTCACCTACATTTTAGTAGATTCAATTAAAGGAGCAGTCATCAAAGAATGCATGTGAAAAGGGTTTTTGTTTTCATATGTGTAATTCAGTGTTTGTGTCATAATGGGTACCCACTTCTGACAGCCAAAGAGCGGAAGAGAGATACTTGTCCTTCCACTCTGCTCTTGGATTGAGAAGATCTAGTGGCATAATGCCAGGACTCCATTCATACGTGTTACCTTAATTTATTGTGATCTTACTTGATGACGAAGAAATTAGCAGTTAAGGAGCTGAGAAATTTACTTTATAATATTTCCCAAGGTCCACTAATTGAGTGGAGGTCCAATTTCAAAACAATTCTGGAAAATGGCAAACTTGAATTACATGTGGAACAGTTTGAAAACAAGATTTCAAGATTTTACAAATTCATATCCTGATGTCCTGTGCTTCAGTTATCTTAATGATAATACATACAACTGAATGCATTAAAGTTAGTAGTAGGACTGCCAGTGATGAGGTGTAAAAAGGATGTGGAGCAGATTTCTTGTTGTAATGCCAGGATTTCACACTTCAAATAGATTACTGACAGTGAAAGAACCCACTGCTTGTTCTTATCAGTATCTAAATACATCAAAAGCAGAGAAAGCTACTGATAATACAATTTGACAGAGGGTCAATAATAATCTACAACAGTCCCTACCTTGGGCCCATTTTATTACACCTAATCCTAAAGACATGCAGTGCTGTAAGATCACCATACCCTTAAGAGGCGTGTGTATTCATATTGCCCTGTGAAGTTTATCAAAGCTGTAGTGTTGTAGCACTCGAGACACTGTGCTGACAGGATGCGCTGCAGCGGGACAGAGGTGTGGCTGAATGAGAACATGCCCAGAGTCTGACAGCCTGGAATGCTCGTCCAGGATGGAAGGGTCATGACCCCTAGCACCTGCTATCTCCTGACTTCTGTTTGGGCTTGGTGCTGTTCATCCGTACTGTTCTTCCCTTGAGCAGAGGCCCACACTATGAGCAAGATCAAAGCAGGAACAGGGCAACAGCCAACCCTTCACGGGAATAAGTCCCATTCAGAGAAAACATTTAAGAGATTTATAACATTATATAAGACACTTTACAGGTTTTATCACCTAGCAACCAGTTTACACATAAAGTATGTGCTGGTATTATTAAGAAGAAAAGTGCAAGCAAAATATATCAATATGTACTTTAATCAATGTCACTATGCTCCTTTTAAATATTTGTCACAGTAAATATTCACACACAATGGCACACCAGATAGTGATGGAGTTCTGGCTGTGTAACAGTACTAAGGGGAGACAACACTAGGCAACTTGGAATAGTTTATTCAATAGTTTCATAAGGTTTCTACAATAAAAAACACTTAATATTGTAAAAATGAAAGCAAGGCGTACGTCTTTAATAGCTCCATGTTAGACTCATTCTCTCATGTGAGGGTTTCCGAGGTGTGTAGGTCACCTTTGGGAAAAATCCTCTCCTCTTACCACGCTTTACTCTGCCAGCACAGACAAGAGCATATAAGTGGATTAAATGCATAAAAGATCAATAGCCAATCACTTAGGCTAACAAAATAAAGTCAGTGATGTTGGCTCTCTGGTGCTTGTGCCTAAAGCACACTGCGACTCATTTGGGTAGAATACTATAAGGACATCCTTTCTCAAGAACATTATGAAATCCATCAGTAATGAATTATGCTGGGATATGGCGTCCTCGCTCCAACTGCCTACTGCTAATAAATGGTGGTGTGCTAATGAGGACAAATGATAATGGCTCTGTAGCCACAGTCTTGTCCAGTACACAGTCCACTCCCATTGCAATGCCGTTGTGCTATTTCAACTCAGTTTCATAGCCTGCATGTCCTTCACTCATGCCAAGGAAAAGGTGAATCCTTTTATAATAAATGCAATAAACTGTTACCAACTACAGCCCAGGTGCTATGTGTACATCATCTGAAATGTAATTGTATTGGTTCAGTTTCTTTGGACGCATTTCTTTTTTGTAATGAGCAGAGTATTTTTGAAATATTTAAAATGCCTTTTTCAAAATTTCTTAAAGGTACTGTAGCTGCTTGAATTATATGAAAACTAGTACTAATGTTGCATCTTTCCTTTAGACTTGGATTTGGTCTTTGCTTACAGAGAACACTGGTTGCTAATCATGTGTTCCAGTGAATGAATCTATTTGTGTCAAACATTGACAATCTGCTTGTGCCAAAAAAAAACAAAAGTCCCTCAAACCATGGATTTATACCTTTTATATTTTAAATATTTCCAGTTGGACAAGTGATATTCAAAGTCTAATGTTCAACCTTGCCTGGCTGGAGTGTGTTGGCATTGAGGCCATCTGTAACAGAGACAAATGGACTCTCTGCTCTGTCCTTGGACACCCTGAATGACCAACCATTAAGCATGAAAATTCGTTGTGCCTGTCCAAATCATCTTCTCTTTGATCCTGCAACATCAATATCCCTTTTATGCTAACTTTCTTGGGCTCACCTTGCCTCTTAACACCCAGTCCATCACTCACAAAGGGAATAAGAAGGCAGAAACTCAGGGTCAGACATGTGAATGGCTCAAAACATCCCTGATCTTCAGATGTCGGTTGTGTGCAAGTTTTCTGTAACTATCCATAGAAGTGACCACATAGGTAATAAAGACAGAGAAACATTAAGTGACAATAAAAAGACATGCATGGCAGGCCAGCAATAGTTGTGGAGGAGTAGAATGATAATACTGTTACTAAGACTCCTTATCCTGTGGAGCCAGGTGGCAATGGCATGTTCATTATGCCTCTTGTGGCTTTGATGAGATGTTACAGCTTAACTGGCACAAGGTATTACATACACACATGTGCAAACAAGCTTGGGCAACAGGCAGTGAGAACAAATAAAAATACCTATAAATTAATCAATATTTCTGGTGAAATACAGTCATCAGTGCACCACCGAAACCTCAGACAAAACAGCATGTATGGGACCTGTCAGATCATGGGTCCTAGTGGTTTGACTTTGGTCAATTAATTCATTAGACAAAATAGTAATAAAAAAAACGAATACACTGATGAAATCCAATCCATACCACAGAAATGAGGAACACTTGATTCAAAGAGGCATTTTTTATTCAAAGTAAATGAAAAGTACATCGAATTAACAGAATCACGTCTAAGACAGTTTTTGAACAGTTTTATACTGATTAAGGTAATTGCCTAGACACAGCTGTCCTGTGAGTAGTTATCTTTCAATCATACATTAAGGGAGTGGTATGTGCACTCAATCCAGATGTTTGAGTTAGAAGTTCAAAAAGCATGTTGATAGCTTCAAAGTGGAGCTTTTTGGATGTTGCTGTTTGACCACATCTTCAATCAAAGAGCTTGGATAGAGCCTGACCTCTGACTGTGACATAGTATCACCTCTTGGCCTTCTTCTGCTTCAGGATTTTTTTACTCTCCTCTCTCCTTCGTTTATTGACAGGGTTGCGTGGGTCATAGATCTCAAACGTGTCCTCATCCTGCATGTTGGCATCCTTCACTTTTCTGGTTTGCTCGTCAAACTGCAGAACATGGCCCATCCTAAATCAAGAGTGAAAGGGGGTTCAAAGGAACACAACCAAAGATTTAGTAAATCATTACTGCAGGGCAACTTTTTCAAAAATGTTCAGAATATTTTTCATTTCATGTAAAATACTGATCCAGGTCGTGATAATGTAAATATGTTGCAAGATTTAAGACACAAAGGTACTATAATTGTATTAATATAGATCTATCTATATAATATAGCTGCTCTGGATAATAATGAATATACCTTAGGCATTTTTTAGACTTATCTAAGGCTTTTGATACGGTAAATCATGAAATCCTGTTTTCAAAAATGTCATGTTATTTTTAAAAAAAAAAACCAACAATGGTTAGAAAATTACCTAAGCAACAGAGAACAGTTTGTTGTTTTTAATGGTACTTGTTCACAGCTAGCTAAGCTTAGATGTGGGATTCCACAAGGGTCCATATTAGGTCCTTTGTTGTGCTTAATGCAAGTAAATGACCTTGCAAAAGCAACAACTTTATTGTCACCTGTACTCTTCGCTGACGACACAAATCTTTGTCACGGACAAGAATTTTGATTCAATCACTGATAAAGCTAATCATGGGCTCTCTCAGTTGGCTTATTGGTTTCAGCTAAATAGGTTATCACTCAATGTAAATAAATCCAATTTCATTATTTTTAGGAGTAAGAACAAAAATTTTAGTTCAGACAAACTCAAAGTCTGCATCGATGGCCAGGAACTTTCACAAGTGTCGTCGACGAAGTTTTTAGGTGTCTTCAAAAAGTTATTAGGTGTTTCAAAATCTCTGGGTATTATAAAAAGCGTTAAACCCTATCTAAAAACTAGCACTCCATTAACTTTATATTATAGTCTTATTTATCCTTATAACTCGTACTGTAATATAATTTGGGCCAGCCCTTATCCTTCTTATTTACAAGCTATCCATAGAATTCAGAAATATTTTGTAAGATTTGCTACTAATTCCTATTATTTAGCCCCAAACAAACCTTTATTTTTACAACTGCATTTACTGTGGCAAAAGGAGAAATTCAATTTGTCAACTGGACAAAAGTTTATTTTTACAACATGAAATCCCACCAACCTACAAATCCCACCAATCCCACCAACCCACAAACACTTTAAGACAGAAACTGGTCCACCCAAAGGACAAAACACCGAGTCACAAACAAAGCAATGTGGTCTACTCCATTCAGTGTAGTGAAGACTGCAGTGAGCGCTACACTGGAGAAACAAAACAGCCACTTCACAAGAGGATGTACCAACACAGACAAGAGAGCCAGAGTGGGCCTCAATCTGCTGTACATCTCCACCTAAAAGCCACCGGCCGCTCCTTTGAGGACAGTGAGGTTCAGATCTTGGCCAGAGAAAAGAACTGGTTTGAGAGGGGAGTTAAAGAGGCTATTTTTGTCAAGAAAGAGAATCCTTCCTTGAACAGAAATGGAGGTCTCAGACATCATTTGTCTCCCATTTATAACTCTATCCTCAAACCTAAATCAAAACAAACAAAGAAAACAATAGAACTAGCCAGGTCAGGTCCAAAGGTGTGAAAACACCCATTAGGGCCCTAAATCGTTCTGCTAACAAGACCCCACACTCATTACACATTGAATAGACCTAGCTAACTAAAATAAACTGTAAACAAATAAGTGTGTTAATATCAGAGTAATTTCATTGTAGTTAGCTCCTCCTTTCAGGCAGATATAAGGCAGTGTCCACCAGCGTCTGACCAGAACTGAAGAAGCAGCTTGGATGAGCTGCGAAACGTATTCAACCAAATAAACTCTGTCCAGTTGACAAATTAAATTTCTCCTTTTGCCATGGATTCTATCTGGACGACTGACGGATTCTACACACAACTGCATCTACTCACAATATATGAAGTGAACAAGAACTAAACTGGAGTTCTTATGTTTAAAGTAATTTGTTTCCATCATCTCTTCCTGTTTTCTCTCAAAGTTATTTTCAGTCTAATTCTTACTATCATACTCATTTTACAAGAAGAAACCACTGTTTACGGGTTCCTTTCTATAGAACCTCTGTTGCTAAATTTTCTTTTGTTTACAAAGGTGCAGTGCTGTGGAATAACATTCAATATCTTACTGAAACATGTTTTTAGTTTAAATACTTTTAAAATCAAGTTAAAAGAATATATTGTAGACTTCAGTCCTTTACCCATGTAGTACCCAAGTCCTTGTATGTAAACATAGGCTATATGTTTATGTGTGAGTGTGAGTGTATGTGATTGTACTGTTTGACTCAGAATGTGAGTTTGTGTGTGACCTGGATGCATATGTGTGTTGAATGTTGTTTGTTCTGTCTATTAATTTTAATTGTTTTAAGAGGAGTGTCATTCATAAGCCTTTTGGGTTTTATGACCTTTCCTGCACTGTTCTGTTTTTTTTTTTTTCATCTTTTGTGCGTACTTTTTTACAAACACTATATATGTATGTATGTATGTATGTATGTATGTATGTATGTATGTGTGTATATATGTATGTGTGTGTGTGTGTATATATATATATATATATATATATATATATATATATATATATATATATATATATATATATATATATATATATATATATATATATATATACATACATACATACATACATACAGCCTTTTGGAGTTCAATTTATATCCATTTTGTTATTTCATTAATTAGTTCTGCTTATAGAGTGTAAATATTGAACAGACTAAAACCAAGGCCACATATACAGTGAGGAAAATAAGTATTTGAACACCCTGCTATTTTGCTTCTAAGTTCTCCCACTTAGAAATCATGGAGGGGTCTGAAATTTTCATCGTAGGTGTATGTCCACTGTGAGACATAATCTAAAAAGAAAAATCCAGAAATCACAATGTATGATTTTTTAGCTATTTATTTGTATGATACAGCTGCAAATAAGTATTTGAACACCTGTCTATCAGCTAGAATTGTGACCCTCAAAGACCTGTTAGTCGCCTTTAAAAAGTCCACCTCCACTCCATTTATTATCCTAAATCAGATGCCCCTGTTTGAGGTGGTGAGCTGCATAAAGACACCTGTCCACCCCATACAATCAGTAAGACTCCGACTACTAACATGGCCAAGACCAAAGAGCTGTCCAAAGACAAAATTGTACACCTCCACAAGGCTGGAAAGGGCTACGGGGAAATTGCCAAGCAGCTTGGTGAAAAAAGGTCCACTGTTGGAGCAATCATTAGAAAATGGAAGAAGCTAAACATGACTGTCAATCTCCCTCGGACTGGGGCTCCATGCAAGATCTCACCTCATGGGGTCTCAGTGATCCTAAGAAAGGTGAGGAATCAGCCCAGAACTACACGGGAGGAGCTGGTCAACGACCTGAAAAGAGCTGGGACCACCGTTTCCAAGGTTACTGTTGGTAATACACTAAGACGTCATGGTTTGAAATCATTTATGGCACTGAAGGTTCCCCTGCTTAAACCAGCACATGTCAAGGCCCGTCTTAAGTTTGCCAATGACCATTTGGATAATCCAGAGGAGTCATGGGAGAAAGTCATGTGGTCAGATGAGACCAAAATAGAACTTTTTGGTCATAATTCCACTAACCGTGTTTGGAGGAAGAAGAATGATGAGTACCATCCCAAGAACACCATCCCTACTGTGACGCATGGGGGTGGTAGCATCATGCTTTGGGGGTGTTTTTCTGCACATGGGACAGGGCGACTGCACTGTATTAAGGAGAGGATGACCGGGGCCATGTATTTGAACACCTGAGGGAACAACCTCCTTCCCTCAGTTAGAGCATTGAAGATGGGTCGAGGCTGGGTCTTCCAACATGACAATGACCCGAAGCACACAGCCAGGATAACCAAGGAGTGGCTCTGTATGAAGCATATCAAGGTTCTGGCGTGGCCTAGCCAGTCTCCAGACCTAAACCCAATAGAAAATCTTTGGAGGGAGCACAAACTCCGTGTTTCTCAGCGACAGCCCAGAAACCTGACTGATCTAGAGAAGATCTGTGTGGAGGATAGGGCTGAACGATTTTAAGAAAAAATTGAATTGCGATTTTTCTGGCAAAAATTGCGATTTCGATTTTATCCACGATTTTTTTCAGTGCACATGAACATTCGCAAGCATCAGAGAAACTTACATCATACCATTCAAACACTAAATTCCATAACTGTAATGCAAGAATGAAAACGCATGTGGCTCTTTCATCGTTCTGTCGTGGCTCCCTGTGACTTTGGAAAATAATAATGAGTATTTAATTACATTGTATTTTTATTTTAGTTTGTTCGTTTTTAAATGTAAATCTAAAATTGTAGATAATGGTAATCTTGTAACATTTAAATAAAACGTTTTTAATATTTTTGTCGCTCAAAACGTGCGTCAAAGCCGAGACTGGTACACAATGTACACGTGATAAAATGATGACGGAACACAGAAGCAGACGCATTTTTGGTTCGCTGCGGGTGGATAATTAGTTTGGCTTTTTATTTCCTACGAGGAGGACTCAAATAATAATGTGTTTAATGCAGCTTTGCGCACATTTGTTTACGTTATACAGAAGCGAAACTTAAAACCACATGGCTAATTTGCATAAACTAGAAGCTCCTTGTGCCGCTTCTGTCGGACTAAAGGGCAGGACTCAGTGGAATATGCGTGTTCTTTCTGTGACTGAGGGATGTTCTGCCTATGGTGAGTCTGTTCTGTGCTATCGCGTTGGAGATGTTCATGTTAAACTTTTCAGAGATTATACGTGTGCAGGTCGTACATGTGCAGCGCGGTTCTTTATTTCACTCATGCACTTTATTTATGTTGCTACTGTTGTGATGAAAAGACTGAAAGGTGTAAATAATTCTCTTAAGACTCGCGTTAAGAGCTGTAGTGGAGTTGCCGACCCCTGCACTACACGTTTCACTGGACTTTGTCGCCGTGCACTCGTCATGCAAATGCGCGTATGGCGGTATAAATTGGTCGTGTTTCCACTGGATGTGCAACTTTAGCACGACATGTTTTGCACAGCACCTGTTTCTGATGTTCGTCTGCAGCCTCAAACCCGAAATACTGCCTAATGACCGACGTGCTGTTTTTCTTTGGGTTCAAAACCCCAGACTCCAATTCTGGTCCCGCTAAAGCCATTTCTGAAACTGATGACCAGCTACACTGATTGGAGTCGAGAACACGTGATTTGTGCTGCCGCTTCTGATTGGTGAGCTGGAGTCGAGAACACGTGACCTGTGCTGCCGCTTCTGATTGGTGAGCTCAGCAGCGCGGCAGGGAGGCGACGTACATGTGTGAAAAAGTTGACGAAACAAAACCTGGGTCAGTCAGGAGCGCTGCAAAAAACCGTGGCTTTAACGATCCCAAAATCGTGTTGTCTGAGATCGCGATTTTCGGTCTAAAACGATAGATCGTTCAGCCCTAGTGGAGGAGTGGGCCAAAATCTCTCCTGCAGTGTGTGCAAACCTGGTGAAAAACTACAGGAAACATTTGACCTCTGTAATTGCAAACAAAGGCTACTGTACCAAATATTAACATTGATTTTCTCAGGTGTTCAAATACTTATTTGCAGTTGTATCATACAAATAAATATGTGTAGAATCCCTCAGTCGTCCAGGTAGAATCCATGGCAAAAGGAGAAATTTGTCAACTGGAACTGAAGAAGCAGCTTGGATGAGCTGCGAAACGTATTCGACCAAATAAACTTTGTCCAGTTGACAAATTAAATTTCTCCTTTTGCCATGCAAATAAATAGTTAAAAAATCATACATTGTGATTTCTGGATTTTTTTTTTTTTTTTTTCAGATTATGTCTCTCACAGTGGACATGCACCTATGATGAAAATTTCAGACCCCTCCATGATTTCCAAGTGGGAGAACTTGCAAAATAGCAGGGTGTTCAAATACTTATTTTCCTCACTGTATCAACTCATATATATCAACACACTCTGTACTATACACCAGCATCATCCAGCCTGTTACTGAATATATACCTCATATACTGTTTGTCCTGTTTTATGACTATGCTCACATTCAAAAACCGGAACAATTTCACAAAAATAACCAATACAGCCACAAAAATTATCAGCCTACTAACTCACAACCTCTCACAGGTAAACTCCATAACATGCATCGCACATTTTATAACACAGAACCACACTCACCCACTGCATCGCCATTTCACTCTACTGCCATCCGAACCACGATACAAACTGTCTCACCCCCACAGCCATCAACACACAAAACAAACTGTCCTCCTGTTCTGTTCAGATTATGTTTTTTTTTGCTTGTATTACGTCTTCTCTGTGTGGTGTTGTGATGTGTGACTGATGTGTGTCCAGCTGAGAAAACAAATTTCCCAGTGTAATTAGCCAACTGTTTCATAGAACTGGCGGTGTTGAATAATAGCTGAAATTATTAGTGTTCTAGTAGGCACTTTCAGGAGACTTTTTTTTTTTCCAGAGAAAGAATTCCTTTAGTAAATCCACATAACGAATGAAGAGCATCAACGTCAGAGATCAGATTGTAGACTCAAGAGGCTACGCTGGGGTTTCCATCTCATGTCTACTTAACATCAAACCTGGAGAATAGTTAATGAATACATTCTCCAACTGCTTAAACAGCATATTGGAGATATGATCATGACCAAGTCATGATCAGGTAATGACTTGGTCAAACTGAAATCCGTGTAGACCAAGCTGATCTGCCTGGGAGATCATTAACAGGGCATCTAATGATTTAAGAGAATGTTGAAATAAGACAGGTGCACTCTCTCAAACTGACTTTGGTCCATCATCTTGGGTTATGATCAATATTACAGGATTGGAGGGACACAGAAACCTTTATTGTCCTTCCTTTTTAACACCCAAGCACAGACGTAAAGGTGGATTGGCTGTAATAATAGCCCTATTATGCTCTTTGTGTAAAGATGTTGTACGTTAACCTTTAAAGAGTCTGAGTCGTGGGGGCACTCAGACACAGATGGAACGGTTTACCTCCTTTGGCCTAGACTTGACTTCCAGTGTCTGACCTGCAGTAACCCAAATTCTGTTAGCAGTTCTCCTAGAATGGCAAGATTTCCCCACTGGTGTTTTTCTGGGGTTTCTATGATATTATCCTGCTATACGTCCTGATCCTACCTAGTGGGTGCATCACAGTGAGGTGTCACCAACCAAGGTGTCTGTCAACTCTCACTCTCTCACACACACACACACACACACACACACACACACACGTGCGCGCACGAGCACACACACACACACACACACACACACACACACACACACACACACAAACACACACGCACACGCACACACACACCCACACACGCACACACACACACTATTCTAGAGACTAATGGCAACTGCAGATTTTGTTTTTCTTAAATCTCTCACACGCTGGCACTTTGCTCGTATTCACACACATGGTATTCATTTCAAACTCTGACTTGAGCAGTTTGCATTTGAGATCTTTGGTGAAAAACAGAATATGAGTAAAACACAATGTCAGGCCTGATTTCCTGATGGCTAATCTGGGGCTGTGGTCAAAAATCACAACCTCGTACACACACGTGCATATTGTTAGAACTTTAACACATATTTGTCAATATCTGAGCAATAGTATTCCAAGGAATTCATGTATGAAGTTTACATTTCCTCTATGTTCTTTGGTGGTCGGGATTATTTCATCTAAACAACTTGTATGTATAATGACAACACTTAACTGACCATCCTTTGTCGTCATCATCTGCTAACTGCTCCACGTCCTCCTCTGGGGTGTCAGTAATGGCAGAAGACAATTTGGACTTAAAGGACTCCAGGAGGGCAAGAGTCTGTAAAAAATTGTTATTTATCCTTACAACATATGGTATGACTGTTGGTCTGCTGTATCACTTAGGACCAAATATAAAATAAATCAGAACATGTACATTGATTTCTGGTACCTGTTCTTCTCTACTTGATCCTTTTTTCTTTTTTTGTTTTCGGAGCTCCTCATATTTTTTCCGTCCTTCGAGGTATTCAGACATAGCCTCACTCATAGGTTTTTTCTCTGCAAGGAAGAACAACATTTACTAATATCACACACAGCCTCTGGTTCAAACAATTAATCAAAAGAGAAAAGACCTTATGAGAGTCAAAAGAATAGAGATAAAAGTGAGCCGTGCTGCACAGCTGTGACAGCTGCTGCTATAAGTGAGCTGAAAACATGAGGACAGGAGGGTGAGAGAAGGCCCATACCAGGTCCCTACTGTGTGCTCAGATTGACATGCCCTGTGTGACTCCACACTTAAGTCAGTCTGCAGGACCTGAATGAGTCTGACTGCAGACCCAGCAGCAACCCCTCACTTTATCTTGCTGACCCAAATTACTCCTGCCACATACGGTCTTTTTCTTTTGAAGACGATCTAATAAAAAACAGATTACTGTTTGTATGTGCTTCCTTAGCACTATAAAGTCTTAAATTGAATTTTTCATTTAAATTCTACTGCAGCCTCTGACTTAATGAAAACTGCCTGATGATGCCTTGAAGTCCCACACAAGGAACACACATCACCTTCTCCAGATGTTGTCACTAACAACTACTGTCTGTTTGATGGCCAACGTTACTACATTCCACAACTGTCTCACATCAACAGGGTTGAGAGAACGCAACAAATCAAGAGATCATTGTACATAAAACAGTGTTTATGACTCTAACTGCACACAAAGCAAAAATACACAGGTCTCCATGGTCTGATCAGAGAACATCAAAGTTAGGGTTAGTTTGGCAGTTTTAATGGAATAAACACATTTATATATGCCTTCATCCCAGATCCCAGGTCAAACCTGAGCCAGAGGAGTGCTAAGGGTTTGAGTATTTACACCACTGGAGATTAGTTTCAATGTATTACCCTCTATCAATAGTTTTCAAGTTTCTTTGAAACATTTCAGAGAAATAACATTTTAATTTGAGGAAGAGGGTAGGTAAGTATTCTAAGAATTTGCTGTTACAATGCGTGTTAAAATGTGCACATTTTTGCTATGTTTTGTTGTTAATATTGCTAATAGTACTCTCCATTATCAGCACATAAAAGGCTTCACCATATAGGCCAAAAAGCCAAAGTATTATTGAATTAGACATTTATATTCTCAATTCACTTTGAGCCTCACAATTTTTTTAATCTGGTAAGAACAGTTATGCATTATCATTTTGATATTTATTTTGAAGCCAGCTTTATCCATCCAAAATGTTGGCCATTGCTGGCCAGTTAAAATCTTGATATAAAATGTAAACACAAATTTAGTCTGTAAGTCCATAGCAGTAAATAAAGCATTCAACATTCAACAGCAAATGTGAATGCAGCCTATACTGGTGGTCACCCTGTCATAGTAACATTAGTAGAGAATGCAGACTATCATCACACTTAGTTAAAACTCAAACAAGGTTAAGATAAGATTCTTCAATGCAAAATGGTTAGAAATAAGTGTTTATTTTACATTTGCATGCACATACCCGCTTTGATTTCTTCTGGAGCAGGTTTTGAACTTTCATCTTTCCTTTGTTTAATGGCAAGAATCTCTTTTTTCAGCTGACGCACCTCTTTCCGCAGTTCATCTCTGCAGAATGGGAAAAAAAAAAAGTGTTAATTAATAAATATTTTCAATGCTTACAAGTGTTAAAACAATTATCAGAGAACTGTTTTTTTAAATAAATGAATTAAAATGAATGGCCCTTAAATGTGGGTTTCAAAACGTTCTGAGTCACTAATCTTTGAAAGTTCTATCATTTTATTGTGGATAACTGCCTATGTATCATCTTATTCTAAACAAATCAGTTTTTGTAATGATTATAGGGTGACAATAATAATAATTAAAGCCGCGCGCGGCTATGGTGGCCCCTCCCGACAGCCGCCCAGGCCGCCAGCTCCTCCGCCGGAAAAATTATATAATGCCCCTTTAAATATGCACCTTTAAATATATCGTAGGAGTCAGTGCACCTCTTCTGGTGAACCATAAGGAATGCCACATGTCCAAAATATGTTTTTCTTGTAATCATTCATAGAATTTCATCCCCAAATTTGCACAGATCCTCCATCAGGAATTTACATTATGCACCTTTAAATGGTTTTGAGGGAGTCCGTGCGCCCCTACTGGCCAACCGTGAAAAATACCCCATGTCTGTAATATATTTATCTGCTTGGAATCATGCATAGAATTTATTCCCCGAGTTTGGTCCAGAGCCAATAATGTACTTGTTTTATGTCTATGGTAGGGGGCGCTATAGTGTTCACTTTTCATATACTTTATAGTGTATTATATTCAGGCTGAGATCACACATCAGAGATTCAAATTTCAGCACGATCAGACTAAGCATGTGCGTGTAATAATTTTTAAACTACCGTATTTTTTTGGGGAGTCCTTGCGCCCCTGGTGGCCAACCGTGAAAATTGCCCCATGTGTGTAGTACATTTATTTGCTTGTAATCATGCATGGAATTTAATCCCCGAATTTGGTCCTGATCCGATAATGTAGTTGTTTTATGTTTATGCTAGGGGGCGCTATAGTGTTCACTTTTCATAAACTTTATATTGTTTTATAATCAGGTTGAAATCAAACATTAGTGATTCAAATTTCAGTGCTATAGGACAAAGCATGTGCGTGTAATAGATTTTAAACTATTTTTTTGGGGAGTATTTGCGCCCCTGCTGGCCAACCGTGAAAATTACCCCATGTCTGTAATACATTTATTTGCTTGTAATCATGCATAGAATTTATTCCCCAAGTTTGGTCCAGATCCGATAATGTTAACGTTTCACGTCTATGCTAGGGGGCGCTATAGTGTTCACTTTTATTATATTTCATATTTCATGACATTCGGGCCGGGGTCCCGCAGTTGTGATTTGAATTTGAGCTCTCTAGGCCAATGCCTGTGGCCGTGAGAGGTCGTCAAAAAAACAGGAAATGAAGGCGTTATTCGCCGGCGTGCTACGGGCAAACCGTAAAGAGTTAAGAAAAAACATAGATGATTTATGTGAACCCATGTCTGTAGATGTGACATGTCAAATCT
Source organism: Taenioides sp. WSHXM2023 (assembly GCA_029959045.1). Taxonomy (NCBI): domain Eukaryota; kingdom Metazoa; phylum Chordata; class Actinopteri; order Gobiiformes; family Gobiidae; genus Taenioides; species Taenioides sp. WSHXM2023. The sequence goes on from CM057085.1 coordinate 24,428,453, forward strand.
GAGCTCATTTGGACTAAACACAAGGGAAACTATGCTTTTTTCACCCACCCAAATCAAAACGGCGCCGAATTTTTGATCCAATATGGCCGACTTCCTGTACGTCATAGGGCAGTGTTATGAATGACTTTTTTGTTTGTCTCCTTGAGCTCTATCACTGTTCTGAATTTCGTCAGCCTAGGCCAAAATATGCTTTTCGGCTGCCCATTCATTTTGAAATTTTGATTTTTCTAGGAGGCGCTGTCGAGTCAGGTCACTTTGGTCATTGTCGCGATGCCCATTTTATCAAATTTTTCACCGGACCGGTCGATCCGATACCCCCATGTGGGACTTTTCGTCGATGTTCAGGGGGTCAAAATCGCGATCGTTTGCAAAGAAAAATTAAAGCCGCGCACGGCTATGGTGGCCCTCGCCCCGGTTCGCACGCCCCCCCGCGCAGCCGCCGGGGACCCACGACCGCTCCGGCTCGCCACTCGCTCTTCCCGAGAGCCGCCCAGGCCGCCAGCTCGCCCATCGGACAAATTATATAATGCCCCTTTAAATATGCAGCTGTTAGGGACCCACGATTGCTCCGGCTCGCCACTCGCTCTTCCAGACAGTTGCCCAGGTTGCCAGCTCGTCCACCGGAAAAATTATATTATGCCCCTTTAAATATATTGTAGGAGTCAGTGCGCCCCTACTGGTGAACCGTGAGAAATGCCACATGTCTGTAATATATTTTTTTGATTGTAATCATGCATAGAATTTATTACCTGAATTTGGTCCAAATCTGATCATTTTGACGTTTTCTGTCTATGCTAGGGGGCGCTATAGTGTTCACTTTTATTATATTTCATATTTCATTACATTCGGGCCGGGGTCACGCAGTTGTGAATTGAATTTGAGCTCTCTAGGCCAATGCCTGTGGCCGTGAGAGGTCATCAAAGAAACAGGAAATGAAGGTGTTTTTCGCCGGCGTGCTACGGGCAAATCGTAAAGAGTTAAGAAAAAACAATGCACACTTTTGTGAACCCATGTCTGTAGATGTGACATGTCAAATCTGAGCTCATTTGGACTAAACACGAGGGAGTTCATTCTTTTTTCACACACCTAAGTCAAAACGGCGGTGAATCTTTGAACCAATATGGCCGACTTCCTGTTTGTCATAGGGGGGTGCGCCTATTCAACTTTCGGCTTGTCTCATAGACCGCTATCACTGTACCGAATTTCAACAGCCTATGCTCAAGTTTACCTGTCCCCATTCCCATAGGGGTTCAATTGTAGGAGGCGCTGTAGAGTGGGTTTTGGTTGGACATTACTTTGAAGGTCAAATTATCGAACAGGGTGTCGGGCTGATCGATTCTATACCCCCATGTGGGACTTTTCGTTGATGTTCAGTAGGTCAAATATGCAAATGTTTGTGTTTGCATAAAAGTAAGAACAATGTAAACTTAAAGCCGCGCGCGGCTATGGTGGCCCTCGCCCCGGTTCGCAGGCCCCCCCCCGCGCGGCCGCCGGGAACCCACGACCGCTCCGGCTCGCCACTCGCTCCTCCCAACAGCCGCCCAGGCCGCCAGCTCGTCCGCCCGAAAAATTATATTACGCACCTTTAAATATGCACCTTTAAATATACTGTAGGAGTCATTGCGCCCCTGCTGGTGAATCATAAAAAATGTCACATGTCCAAAATATGTTTTTCTTGTAATCGTTCATAGAATGTCATCCCCAAATTTGCACAGATCCTCCATCAATAATTTACATTATGCACCTTTAAATGGTTTTGAGGGAGTCCGTGCGCCCCTACTGGCCAACCGTGAAAAATACCCCATGTCTGTAATATATTTATTTGCTTGGAATCATGCATAGAATTTATTCTCTGAGTTTGGTCGAGATCCGATAATGCTGACGTTTTTTGTCTATGCTAGGGGGCGCTATAGTGTTCACTTTTATTATATTTCATATTTCATTACATTCGGGCCGGGGTCACGCAATTGTGACTTGAATTTGAGCTCTCTAGGCCAATGCCTGTGGCCGTGAGAGGTCGTCAAAAAAACAGGAAATGAAGCCATTATTCGCCGGCGTGCTATGGGCAAACCGTAAAGAGTTAAGAAAAAACAATGCACACTTTTGTGAACCCATGTCTGTAGATGTGACATGTCAAATCTGAGCTCATTTGGACTTAACACAAGTGATTTCATTCTTTTTGCACACACCCAATTCAAAACGGCGGTGAATATTTGAACCAATATGGCCGACTTCCTGTTCGTCATAGGGGGGTGCGCCTATTCAACTTTTGGCTTGTCTCATAGACCGCTATCACTGTACCGAATTTCAACAGCCTATGCTCAAGTTTACCTGTCCCCATTCCCATAGGGGTTCAATTGTAGGAGGCGCTGTAGAGTGGATTTTGGTTGGACATTATTTTGAAGGTCAAATTATCGAACAGGGTGTCGGGCCGATCGATTCTATACCCCCATGTGGGACTTTTCGTTGATGTTCAGTAGGTCAAATATGCAAATGTTTGTGTTTGCAGAGAAGGAAGAACAATGTAAACTTAAAGCCGCGCGCGGCTATGGTGGCCCTCGCCCCGGTTCGCAGGCCCCCCCCGCGCAGCCGCCGGGGACCCGCGACCGCTCCGGCTCGCCACTCGCTCTTCCCGACAGCCACCCAGGCCGCCAGCTCGTCCGCCGGAAAAATTATATAATGCCCCTTTAAATATGCACGGTTAAATATATCGTAGGAGTCAGTGCGCCCCTGCTGGTGAACCATGAAAAATGCCACATGTTCAAAATATGTTTCTCTTGTAATCGTTCATAGAATTTCATCCCCAAATTTGCACAAATCCTGCATGAGGAATTTACATTATGTGCCTTTAAATGGTTTTGAGGGAGTCTGTGCGCCCCTACTGGCCAACCGTGAAAAATACCCCATGTCTGTAATATATTTATTTGCTTGGAATCATGCATAGAATTTATTCCCCAAATTTGGTCCAGATCTGTTAATGTACACGTTTAATGTCTATGCTAGGGGGCGCTATAGTGTTCACTTTTATTATATTTCATATTTTATTACATTTGGGTCGGGGTCACGCAGTTGTGAATTGAATTTGAGCTCTGTAGGCCAATGCCTGTGGCCGTGAGAGGTCGTCAAAGAAACAGGAAATGAAGGCATTATTCGCCGGCGTGCTACGGGCAAACCATAAAGAGTTAAGAAAAAACAATGCACACTTTTGTGAACCCATGTCTGTAGATGTGACATGTGAAATCTGAGCTCATTTGGACTAAACACGAGGGATTTCATTCTTTTTCCACACACCTAAGTCAAAACGGCGGTGAATCTTTGAACCAATATGGCCGACTTCCTGTTTGTCATAGGGGGGTGCGCCTATTCAACTTTCGGCTTGTCTCATAGACCGCTATCACTGTACCGAATTTCAACAGTCTATGCTAAAGTTTACCTGTCCCCATTCCCATAGGGGTCCAATTGTAGGAGGCGCTGTAGAGTGGGTTTTGGTTGGACATTATTTTGAAGGTCAAATTATCGAATAGGGTTTCGGGCTGATCGATTCTATACCCCCATGTGGGACTTTTCGTTGATGTTCAGTAGGTCAAATATGCAAATGTTTGTGTTTGCAGAAAAGGAAGAACAATGTAAACTTAAAGCCGCGCGCGGCTATGGTGGCCCTCGCCCCGGTTCGCAGGCCCCCCCCGCGCGGCCGCCGGGGACCTACGACCGCTCCGGCTCGCCACTCGCTCTTCCCGACAGCCGCCCAGGCCGCCAGCTCATCCGCCCGAAAAATTATATTACGCACCTTTAAATATGCACCTTTAAATATACTGTAGGAGTCATTGCGCCCCTGCTGGTGAACCATGAAAATGCCACCTGTCCAAAATATGTTTCTCTTGTAATTGTTCATAGAATTTCATCCCCAAATTTGCACAGATCCTCCATCAGGAATTTACATTATGCACCTTTAAATGGTTTTGAGGGAGTCCGTGCGTTTCTGCTGGCCAACCGTGAAAAATACCCCATGTCTGTAATATATTTATTTGCTTGGAATCATGCATAGAATTTATTCCCCGAATTTGGTCCAGATCTGTTAATGTACACGTTTAACGTCTTTGCTAGGGGGCGCTATAGTGTTCACTTTTATTATATTTCATATTTCATTACATTCGGGCCGGGGTCACGCAGTTGTGATTTGAATTTGAGCTCTCTAGGCCAATGCCTGTGGCCATGAGAGGTCGTCAAAGAAACAGGAAATGAAGGCATTTTTCGCCGGCGTGCTACGGGCAAACCGTAAAGAGTTAAGAAAAAACAATGCACACTTTTGTGAACCCATGTCTGTAGATGTGACATGTGAAATCTGAGCTCATTTGGACTAAGCACGAGGGATTTCATTCTTTTTCCACACACCTAAGTCAAAACGGTGGTGAATCTTTGAACCAATATGGCCGACTTCCTGTTCGTCATAGGGGGGTGCGCCTATTCAACTTTCGGCTTGTCTCATAGACCCCTATCACTGTACCGAATTTCAACAGCCTATGCTAAAGTTTACCTGTCCCCATTCCCATAGGGGTCCAATTGTAGGAGGCGCTGTAGAGTGGGTTTTGGTTTGACATTATTTTGAAGGTCAAATTATTGAATAGGGTGTCGGGCTGATCGATTCTATACCCCCATGTGGGACTTTTCGTTAATGTTCAGTAGGTCAAATATGCAAATGTTTGTGTTTGCAGAAAAGGAAGAACAATTGTAACTTAAAGCCGCGCGCGGCTATGGTGGCCCTCGCCCCGGTTCGCAGGCCCCCCCCGCGCTGCCGCCGGGGACCCGCGACCGCTCCGGCTCGCCACTCGCTCTTCCCGACAGCCGGCCAGGCCGCCAGCTCGTCCGCCCGAAAAATGATATTACGCACCTTTAAATATGCACCTTTAAATATACTGTAGGAGTCAGTGCGCCCCTGCTGGTGAACCATGAAAAATGCCACATGTTCAAAAATATGTTTCTCTTGTAATCGTTCATAGAATTTCATCCCCAAATTTGCACAGACCCTCCATTAGGAATTTACATTATGCGCCTTTAAATGGTTTTGAGGGAGTCCGTGCGCCCCTGCTGGCCAACCGTGAAAAATACCCCATGTCTGTAATATATTTATTTGCTTGTAATCATGCATAGAATTTATTCCCCGAATTTGGTCCAGATCTGTTAATGTACACGTTTAACGTCTATGCTAGGGGGCGCTATAGTGTTCACTTTTATTTTATTTCATATTTCATTACATTTGGGCCGGGGTCACGCAGTTGTGAATTGAATTTGAGCTCTGTAGGCCAATGCCTGTGGCTGTGACAGGTCGTCAAAGAAACAGGAAATGAAGGTGTTATTCGCCGGCGTGCTACGGGCAAACCATAAAGAGTTAAGAAAAAACAATGCACACTTTTGTGAACCCATGTCTGTAGATGTGACATGTCAAATCTGAGCTCATTTGGACTAAACACGAGGGAGTTCATTCTTTTTTCACACACCTAAGTCAAAACGGCGGTGAATCTTTGAACCAATATGGCCGACTTCCTGTTTGTCATAGGGGGGTGCGCCTATTCAACTTTCGGCTTGTCTCATAGACCGCTATCACTGTACCGAATTTCAACAGCCTATGCTAAAGTTTACCTGTCCCCATTCCCATAGGGGTTCAATTGTAGGAGGCGCTGTAGAGTGGGTTTTGGTTGGACATTACTTTGAAGGTCAAATTATCAAACAGGGTGTCGGGCTGATCGATTCTATACCCCCATGTGGGACTTTTCGTTGATGTTCAGTAGGTCAAATATGCAAATGTTTGTGTTTGCATAAAAGTAAGAACAATGTAAACTTAAAGCCGCGTGCGGCTATGGTGGCCCTCGCCCCGGTTCGCACGCCCCCCTGCGCGGCCGCCGGGGACCCGCGACCGCTCCGGCTCGCCACTCGCTCTTCCCGACAGCCGCCCAGGCCGCCAGCTCGTCCGCCGGAAAAATTATATTACGCACCTTTAAATATGCACCTTTAAATATATTGTAGGAGTCATTGCGCCCCTGCTGGTGAGCCATAAAAAATGCCACATGTCCAAAATATGTTTCTCTTGTAATCGTTCATAGAATTTCATCCCCAAATTTGCACAGATCCTCCATCAGGAATTTATATAATGCACCTTTAAATGGTTTTGAGGGAGTCCGTGCGCCCCTACTGGCCAACCGTGAAAAATACCCCATGTCTGTAATATATTTATCTGCTTGGAATCATGCATAGAATTTATTCCCCGAGTTTGGTCCAGATCCGATAATGTACTTGTTTTATGTCTATGATAGGGGGCGCTATAGTGTTCACTTTTAATATAATTTATATTGTTTTATAATCAGGTTGAAATCAAACATTAGTGATTCAAATTTCAGTGCTATAGGACAAAGCATGTTTGTGTAATATATTTTAAAGTATTTTTTTGGGGAGTATTTGCGCCCCTACTGGCCAACTGTGAAAATGGCCCCATGTTCGTAATACATTTATTTGCTTATAATCATGCATAGAATTTATTCCCCGAATTTTGTCCAAATCCGATAATGCTGACGATTTTTGTCTATGCTAGGGGGCGCTATAGTGTTCACTTTTCATAAACTTTATAGTGTTTTATAATGAGGTCGAAATCAAACATCAGTGATTCAAATTTCAGTGCTATAGGACAAAGCATGTGTGTGTAATATATTTTAAACTATTTTTTTGGGGAGTATTTGCGCCCCTGTTGGCCAACCGTGAAAATTACCCCATGTCTGTAATATATTTATTTGCTTGTAATCATGCATAGAATTTAATCCCCGAATTTGGTCCAGATCCAATAACGTTGACATTTTATGCCTATGCTAGGGGGCGCTATAGTGTTCACTTTTATTATATTTCATATTTCATAACATTCGGGCCAGGGTCACGCAGTTGTGATTTGAATTTGAGCTCTGTAGGCCAATGCCTGTGGCCGTGAGAGGTCGTCAAAAAAACAGGAAATGAAGGTGTTATTCGCCGGCGTGCTACGGGCAAACCGTAAAGAGTTAAGAAAAACCAATGCACACTTTTGTGAACCCATGTCTGTAGATGTGACATGTGAAATCTGAGCTCATTTGGACTAAACATGAGGGAGTTCATTCTTTTTTCACACACCCAAGTCAAAACGGCGCCGAAATTTTGATCAAATATGGCCGACTTCCTGTACGTCATAGGGCAGTGTTATGAATGACTTTTTTGTTTGTCTCCTTGAGCTCTATCACTGTTCCGAATTTCGTCAGCCTACGCCAAAATATGCTTTTGGGCTGCCCATTCATTTGAAATTTTGCATTTTTCAAGGGGGCGCTGTCGAGTGGGGTCACTTTGGGCATTGTCGCGATGCCCATTTTATCAAATTTTTCGCCGGACCGGTCGATCTGATACCCCCATGTGGGACTTTTCGTCGATGTTCAGGGGGTCAAAATCGCGATCGTTTGCAAGGAAAAATAATAATAATAAGAATCTGAGCAAGAACAATACCCCTCGCCATTGACTTTGTCACTGGCGAGGGCCAATAAAGCCGCGCGCGGCTATGGTGGCCCTCGCCCCGGTTCGCACGCCCCCCCCGCGCAGCCGCCGGGGACCCACGACCGCTCCGGCTCGCCATTCGCTCTTCCCGAGAGCCGCCCAGGCCGCCAGCTCGCCCATCGGACAAATTATATAATGCCCCTTTAAATATGCAGCTGTTAGGGACCCGCGACTGCTCCGGCTCGCCACTCGCTCTTCCAGACAGTTGCCCAGGTTGCCAGCTCGTCCACCGGAAAAATTATAATATGCCCCTTTAAATATATTGTAGGAGTCAGTGCGCCCCTACTGGTGAACCGTGAGAAATGCCACATGTCTGTAATATATTTTTTTGATTGTAATCATGCATAGAATTTATTACCTGAATTTGGTCCAAATCTGATCATTTTGACGTTTTCTGTCTATGCTAGGGGGCGCTATAGTGTTCACTTTTATTATATTTCATATTTTATTACATTTGGGTCGGGGTCACGCAGTTGTGATTTGAATTTGAGCTCTGTAGGCCAATGCCTGTGGCCGTGAGATGTCATCAAAGAAACAGGAAATGAAGGTGTTTTTCGCCGGCGTGCTACGGGCAAACCGTAAAGAGTTAAGAAAAAACAATGCACACTTTTGTGAACCCATGTCTGTAGATGTGACATGTCAAATCTGAGCTCATTTGGACTAAACACGAGGGAGTTCATTCTTTTTTCACACACCTAAGTCAAAACGGCGGTGAATCTTTGAACCAATATGGCCGACTTCCTGTTCGTCATAGGGGGGTGCGCCTATTCAACTTTCGGCTTGTCTCATAGACCGCTATCACTGTACCGAATTTCAACAGTCTATGCTAAAGTTTACCTGTCTTCATTCCCATAGGGGTCAAATTGTAGGAGGCGCTGTAGAGTGGGTTTTGGTTGGACATTATTTTGAAGGTCAAATTATCGAACAGGGTGTCAGGCTGATCGATTCTATACCCCCATGTGGGACTTTTCGTTGATGTTCAGTAGGTCAAATATGCAAATGTTTGTGTTTGCATAAAAGTAAGAACAATGTAAACTTAAAGCCGCGCGCGGCTATGGTGGCCCTCGCCCCGGTTCGCACGCCCCCCCCGCGCAGCCACCGGGGACCCACGACCGCTCCGGCTCGCCATTCGCTCTTCCCGAGAGCCGCCCAGGCCGCCAGCTCGCCCATCGGACAAATTATATAATGCCCCTTTAAATATGCAGCTGTTAGGGACCCGCGACCGCTCCGGCTCGCCACTCGCTCTTCCAGACAGTTGCCCAGGTTGCCAGCTCGTCCACCGGAAAAATTATAATATGCCCCTTTAAATATATTGTAGGAGTCAGTGCGCCCCTACTGGTGAACCGTGAGAAATGCTACATGTCTGTAATATATTTTTTTGATTGTAATCATGCATAGAATTTATTACCTGAATTTGGTCCAAATCTGATCATTTTGACGTTTTCTGTCTATGCTAGGGGGCGCTATAGTGTTCACTTTTATTATATTTCATATTTTATTACATTTGGGTCGGGGTCACGCAGTTGTGATTTGAATTTGAGCTCTCTAGGCCAATGCCTGTGGCCGTGAGAGGTCATCAAAGAAACAGGAAATGAAGGTGTTTTTCGCCGGCGTGCTACGGGCAAACCGTAAAGAGTTAAGAAAAAACAATGCACACTTTTGTGAACCCATGTCTGTAGATGTGACATGTCAAATCTGAGCTCATTTGGACTAAACACGAGGGAGTTCATTCTTTTTTCACACACCTAAGTCAAAACGGCGGTGAATCTTTGAACCAATATGGCCGACTTCCTGTTTGTCATAGGGGGGTGCGCCTATTCAACTTTCGGCTTGTCTCATAGACCGCTATCACTGTACCGAATTTCAACAGCCTATGCTAAAGTTTACCTGTCTTCATTCCCATAGGGGTCCAATTGTAGGAGGCGCTGTAGAGTGGGTTTTGGTTGGACATTACTTTGAAGGTCAAATTATCGAACAGGGTGTCGGGCTGATCGATTCTATACCCCCATGTGGGACTTTTCGTTGATGTTCAGTAGGTCAAATATGCAAATGTTTGTGTTTGCAGAGAAAGAAGAACAATGTAAACGTAGACATTTCATGTCTATTCTAGGTGGCGCTATAGTGTTCACTTTTAATATAATTTATATTGTTTTATAATCAGGTTGAAATCAAACATCAGTGATTCAAATTTCAGTGCTATAGGACAAAGCATGTGTGTGTAATATATTTTCAAGTATTTTTTTGTGGAGTATTTGCGCCCCTGCTGGCCAACCGTGAAAATTGCCCCATGTCCATAATACATTTATTTGCTTGTAATCATGCATAGAATTTATTCCCTGAATTTGGTCCAGATCTGTTAATGTACACGTTTTACGTCTATGGTAGGGGGCGCTATAGTGTTCACTTTTATTATATTTCATATTTCATTACATTCGGGCCGGGGTCCTGCAGTTGTGATTTGAATTTGAGCTCTGTAGGCCAATGCCTGTGGCCGTGAGAGGTCATCAAAGAAACAGGAAATGAAGGTGTTTTTCGCCGGCGTGCTACGGGCAAACCGTAAAGAGTTAAGAAAAAACAATGCACACTTTTGTGAACCCATGTCTGTAGATGTGACATGTCAAATCTGAGCTCATTTGGACTAAACATGAGGGAGTTCATTCTTTTTTCACACACCCAAGTCAAAACGGCGCCGATTTTTTGATCCAATATGGCCGACTTCCTGTTCGTCATAGGGCAGTGTTATGAATGACTTTTTTGTTTGTCTCCTTGAGCTCTATCACTGTTCCAAATTTCGTCAGTCTACCCCAAAATATGCTTTTCGGTTGCCCATTCATTTGGAAATTTTGATTTTTCTAGGAGGCGCTGTCGAGTGGGGTCACTTTGGTCATTGTCGCGATGCCCGTTTTATCAAATTTTTCGCCAAGCCGGTCGATCTGATACCCCCATGTGAGACTTTTCGTCGATGTTCAGGGGGTCAAAATCGCGATCGTTTGCAAGGAAAAAAAATAAAAAGAATAAGAAACCCGCGAAGAACAATACCCCTCGCCATTGACTTTGTCACTGGCGAGGGCCAATTAAAGCCGCGCGCGGCTATGGTGGCCCTCGCCCCGGTTCGCACGCCCCCCCCGTGCGGCCGCCGGGGACCCACGACCGCTCCGGCTCGCCACTCGCTCTTCCTGACAGCCACCCAGGCCGCCAGCTCGTCCGCCGGAAAAATTATATAATGCCCCTTTAAATATGCACGTTTAAATATATCGTAGGAGTCAGTGCGCCCCTGCTGGTGAACCATGAAAAATGCCACATGTTCAAAAATATGGTTTTCTTGTAATCGTTCATAGAATTTCATCCCCAAATTTGCACAGATCCTCCATCAGGAATTTACATTATGCACCTTTAAATGGTTTTGAGGGAGTCCGTGCGCCCCTACTGGCCAACTGTGAAAAATACCCCATGTCTGTAATATATTTATTTGCTTGGAATCATGCATAGAATTTAATCCCTGAATTTGGTCCAAATCAGATAATGTAATTGTTTTATGTCTATGGTAGGGGGCGCTATAGTATTCACTTTTCATATACTTTATAGTGTATTATATTCAGGCTGAGATCACGCATTAGTGATTAAAATTTCAGCACGATAGGACAAAGCATGTGCGTGTAATAATTTTTAAACTATTTTTTTGGGGAGTATTTGCGCCCCTACTGGCCAACCGTGAAAATGGCCCCATGTTCGTAATACATTTATTTGCTTATAATCATGCATAGAATTTATTCCCCGAATTTTGTCCAAATCTGATAATGCTGACGATTTTTGTCTATGGTAGGGGGCGCTATAGTGTTCACTTTTCATAAACTTTATAGTGTTTTATAATGAGGTCGAAATCAAACATCAGTGATTAAAATTTCAGTGCTATAGGACAAAGCATGTGTGTGTAATATATTTTAAACTATTTTTTTGGGGAGTCCTTGTGCCCCTGCTGGCCAACCGTGAAAATTACCCCATGTCTGTAATATATTTATTTGATTGTAATCATGCATAGAATTTAATCCCCGAATTTGGTCCAGATCCAATAACGTTGACATTTTATGTCTATGCTAGGGGGCGCTATAGTGTTCACTTTTATTATATTTCATATTTCATTACATTCGGGCCGGGGTCCCGCAGTTGTGATTTGAATTTGAGCTCTGTAGGCCAATGCCTGAGGCCATGAGAGGTTGTCAACGAAACAGGAAATGAAGGTGTTATTCGCCGGCGTGCTACGGACAAACGGTAAAGAGTTAAGAAAAACCAATGCACACTTTTGTGAACCCATGTCTGTAGATGTGACATGTCAAATCTGAGCTCATTTGGACTAAACATGAGGGAGTTCATTCTTTTTTCACACACCCAAGTCAAAACGGCGCCGAATTTTTGATCCAATATGGCCGACTTCCTGTACATCATAGGGGCGTGTTACGATTACCTTTTTTGTTTGTCTCCTTGAGCTCTATCACTGTTCCAAATTTCGTGAGCCTACGCCAAAATATGCTGTTCAGCTGCCCATTCATTTTGAAATTTTGATTTTTCACGGGGGCGCTGTTGCGTGGGGTCACTTTGGTCATTGTCGCGATGCCCATTTTATCAAATTTTTCGCCGGACCGGTCGATTTGATACCCCCATGTGGGACTTTTCGTCGATGTTCAGGGGGTCAAAAATGTGATTTAAGGTGGGGAAAAAGAATAATAATAATAATAATAATAAGAAACCGAGGAAGAACAATACCCCTCGCCATTGACTTTGTCACTGGCGAGGGCCAATTAAAGCCGCGTGCGGCTATGGTGGCCCTCGCCCCGGTTCGCACGCCCCCCTGCGCGGCCGCCGGGGACCCGCGACCGCTCCGGCTCGCCACTCGCTCTTCCCGACAGCCGCCCAGGCCGCCAGCTCGTCCGCCGGAAAAATTATATTACGCACCTTTAAATATGCACCTTTAAATATATTGTAGGAGTCATTGCGCCCCTGCTGGTGAGCCATAAAAAATGCCACATGTCCAAAATATGTTTCTCTTGTAATCGTTCATAGAATTTCATCCCCAAATTTGCACAGATCCTCCATCAGGAATTTATATAATGCACCTTTAAATGGTTTTGAGGGAGTCCGTGCGCCCCTACTGGCCAACCGTGAAAAATACCCCATGTCTGTAATATATTTATCTGCTTGGAATCATGCATAGAATTTATTCCCCGAGTTTGGTCCAGATCCGATAATGTACTTGTTTTATGTCTATGATAGGGGGCGCTATAGTGTTCACTTTTAATATAATTTATATTGTTTTATAATCAGGTTGAAATCAAACATTAGTGATTCAAATTTCAGTGCTATAGGACAAAGCATGTTTGTGTAATATATTTTAAACTATTTTTTTGGGGAGTATTTGCGCCCCTACTGGCCAACTGTGAAAATGGCCCCATGTTCGTAATACATTTATTTGCTTATAATCATGCATAGAATTTATTCCCCGAATTTTGTCCAAATCCGATAATGCTGACGATTTTTGTCTATGCTAGGGGGCGCTATAGTGTTCACTTTTCATAAACTTTATAGTGTTTTATAATGAGGTCGAAATCAAACATCAGTGATTCAAATTTCAGTGCTATAGGACAAAGCATGTGTGTGTAATATATTTTAAACTATTTTTTTGGGGAGTATTTGCGCCCCTGTTGGCCAACCGTGAAAATTACCCCATGTCTGTAATATATTTATTTGCTTGTAATCATGCATAGAATTTAATCCCCGAATTTGGTCCAGATCCAATAACGTTGACATTTTATGCCTATGCTAGGGGGCGCTATAGTGTTCACTTTTATTATATTTCATATTTCATAACATTCGGGCCAGGGTCACGCAGTTGTGATTTGAATTTGAGCTCTGTAGGCCAATGCCTGTGGCCGTGAGAGGTCGTCAAAAAAACAGGAAATGAAGGTGTTATTCGCCGGCGTGCTACGGGCAAACCGTAAAGAGTTAAGAAAAAACAATGCACACTTTTGTGAACCCATGTCTGTAGATGTGACATGTGAAATCTGAGCTCATTTGGACTAAACATGAGGGAGTTCATTCTTTTTTCACACACCCAAGTCAAAACGGCGCCGAAATTTTGATCAAATATGGCCGACTTCCTGTACGTCATAGGGCAGTGTTATGAATGACTTTTTTGTTTGTCTCCTTGAGCTCTATCACTGTTCCGAATTTCGTCAGCCTACGCCAAAATATGCTTTTGGGCTGCCCATTCATTTGAAATTTTGCATTTTTCAAGGGGGCGCTGTCGAGTGGGGTCACTTTGGGCATTGTCGCGATGCCCATTTTATCAAATTTTTCGCCGGACCGGTCGATCTGATACCCCCATGTGGGACTTTTCGTCGATGTTCAGGGGGTCAAAATCGCGATCGTTTGCAAGGAAAAATAATAATAATAAGAATCTGAGCAAGAACAATACCCCTCGCCATTGACTTTGTCACTGGCGAGGGCCAATTAAAGCCGCGCGCGGCTATGGTGGCCCTCGCCCCGGTTCGCACGCCCCCCCGCGCAGCCGCCGGGGACGCACGACCGCTCCGGCTCGCCACTCGCTCTTCCCGAGAGCCGCCCAGGCCGCCAGCTCGCCCATCGGACAAATTATATAATGCCCCTTTAAATATGCAGCTGTTAGGGACCCACGACCGCTCCGGCTCGCCACTCGCTCTTCCAGACAGTTGCCCAGGTTGCCAGCGCGTCCACCGGAAAAATTATATTATGCCCCTTTAAATATACTGTAGGAGTCAGTGCGCCCCTACTGGTGAACCGTGAGAAATGCCACATGTCTGTAATATATTGTTTTGATTGTAAACATGCATAGAATTTATTACCTGAATTTGGTCCAAATCTGATCATTTTGACGTTTTCTGTCTATGCTAGGGGGCGCTATAGTGTTCACTTTTATTATATTTCATATTTCATTACATTCGGGCCGGGGTCACGCAGTTGTGAATTGAATTTGAGCTCTGTAGGCCAATGCCTGTGGCCGTGAGAGGTCGTCAAAAAAACAGGAAATGAAGGTGTTTTTCGCCGGCGTGCTACGGGCAAACCGTAAAGAGTTAAGAAAAAACAATGCACACTTTTGTGAACCCATGTCTGTAGATGTGACATGTCAAATCTGAGCTCATTTGGACTAAACACGAGGGATTTCATTCTTTTTCCACACACCTAAGTCAAAACGGTGGGGAATCTTTGAACCAATATGGCCGACTTCCTGTTCGTCATAGGGGGGTGCGCCTATTCAACTTTCGGCTTGTCTCATAGACCCCTATCACTGTACCGAATTTCAACAGCCTATGCTAAAGTTTACCTGTCCCCTTTCCCATAGGGGTCCAATTGTAGGAGGCGCTGTAGAGTGGGTTTTGGTTGGACATTATTTTGAAGGTCAAATTATCGAATAGGGTTTCGGGCTGATCGATTCTATACCCCCATGTGGGACTTTTCGTTGATGTTCAGTAGGTCAAATATGCAAATGTTTGTGTTTGCAGAAAAGGAAGAACAATGTAAACTTAAAGCCGCGCGCGGCTATGGTGGCCCTCGCCCCGGTTCGCACGCCCCCCCCGCGCAGCCGCCGGGGACCCACGACCGCTCCGGCTCGCCATTCGCTCTTCCCGAGAGCCGCCCAGGCCGCCAGCTCGCCCATCGGACAAATTATATAATGCCCCTTTAAATATGCAGCTGTTAGGGACCCGCGACCGCTCCGGCTCGCCACTCGCTCTTCCAGACAGTTGCCCAGGTTGCCAGCTCGTCCACCGGAAAAATTATAATATGCCCCTTTAAATATATTGTAGGAGTCAGTGCGCCCCTACTGGTGAACCGTGAGAAATGCCACATGTCTGTAATATATTTTTTTGATTGTAATCATGCATAGAATTTATTACCTGAATTTGGTCCAAATCTGATCATTTTGACGTTTTCTGTCTATGCTAGGGGGCGCTATAGTGTTCACTTTTATTATATTTCATATTTTATTACATTTGGGTCGGGGTCACGCAGTTGTGATTTGAATTTGAGCTCTGTAGGCCAATGCCTGTGGCCGTGAGATGTCATCAAAGAAACAGGAAATGAAGGTGTTTTTCGCCGGCGTGCTACGGGCAAACCGTAAAGAGTTAAGAAAAAACAATGCACACTTTTGTGAACCCATGTCTGTAGATGTGACATGTCAAATCTGAGCTCATTTGGACTAAACACGAGGGAGTTCATTCTTTTTTCACACACCTAAGTCAAAACGGCGGTGAATCTTTGAACCAATATGGCCGACTTCCTGTTTGTCATAGGGGGGTGCGCCTATTCAACTTTCGGCTTGTCTCATAGACCGCTATCACTGTACCGAATTTCAACAGCCTATGCTAAAGTTTACCTGTCCCCATTCCCATAGGGGTTCAATTGTAGGAGGCGCTGTAGAGTGGATTTTGGTTGGACATTACTTTGAAGGTCAAATTATCGAACAGGGTGTCGGGCTGATCGATTCTATACCCCCATGTGGGACTTTTCGTTGATGTTCAGTAGGTCAAATATGCAAATGTTTGTGTTTGCATAAAAGTAAGAACAATGTAAACTTAAAGCCGCGCGCGGCTATGGTGGCCCTCGCCCCGGTTCGCACGCCCCCCCGCGCAGCCGCCGGGGCCCCACGACCGCTCCGGCTCGCCACTCGGTCTTCCCGACAGCCGCCCAGGCCGCCAGCTCGTCCGCCCAAAAATGATATTACGCCCCTTTAAATATGCACCTTTAAATATATCGTAGGAGTCATTGCGCCCCTGCTGGTGAACCATAAAAAATGCCACATGTCCAAAATATGTTTCTCTTGTAATCGTTCATAGAATGTCATCCCCAAATCTGCACAAATCCTCCATCAGGAATTTACATTATGCACCTTTAAATGGTTTTGAGGGAGTCTGTGCGCCCCTACTGTCCAACCGTGAAAAATACCCCATGTGTGTAATATATTTATCTGCTTGTAATCATGCATAGAATTTATTCCCCGAGTTTGGTCCAGATCCGATAATGTACTTGTTTTATGTCTATGGTAGGGGGCGCTATAGTGTTCACTTGTCATATACTTTATAGTGTATTATATTCAGGCTGAGATCACACATTAGTGATTAAAATTTCAGCACGATAGGACAAAGCATGTGCTTGTAATAATTTTTTAACTATTTTTTTGGGGAGTATTTGCGCCTCTGGTGGCCAACCGTGAAAATTGCCCCATGTTCGTAATACATTTATTTGCTTGGAATCATGCATAGAATTTATTCCCCAAATTTGGTCCAGATCCGATAATGTAGTTGTTTTATGTCTATTCTAGGTGGCGCTATAGTGTTCACTTTTCATATAATTTATAGTGTTTTATAATAAAGTGGAAATCGAGCATCAGTGATTAAAATTTCAGTGCTATAGGACAAAGCATGTGTGTGTAATATATTTTAAAGTATTTTTTTGGGGAGTATTTGCGCCCCTGCTGGCCAACCGTGAAAATTACCCCATGTCTGTAATACATTTATTTGCTTGTAATCATGCATAGAATTTATTCCCCGAATTTGGTCCAGATCCGATAACGTTGACATTTTATGTCTATGCTAGGGGGCGCTATAGTGTTCACTTTTATTATATTTCATATTTCATTACATTCGGGCCGGGGTCACGCAGTTGTGATTTGAATTTGAGCTCTCTAGGCCAATGCCTGTGGCCGTGAGAGGTCATCAAAGAAACAGGAAATGAAGGTGTTCTTCGCCGGCGTGCTACGGGCAAACCGTAAAGAGTTAAGAAAAAACAATGCACACTTTTGTGAACCCATGTCTGTAGATGTGACATGTGAAATCTGAGCTCATTTGGACTAAACACGAGGGAGTTCATTCTTTTTTCACACACCCAAGTCAAAACGGCGCCGAATTTTTGATCCAATATGGCCGACTTCCTGTACGTCATAGGCCAGTGTTATGAATGACTTTTTTGTTTGTCTCCCTGAGCTCTATCACTGTTCCGAATTTCATCAGCCTACGCCAAAATATGCTTCTCACCTGCCCATTCATTTGAAATTTTGCATTTTTCAAGGGGGCGCTGTCGAGTGGGGTCACTTTGGGCATTGTTGCGATGCCCATTTTATCAAATTTTTCGCCGGACCGGTCGATCTGATACCCCCATGTGGGACTTTTCGTCGACGTTCAGGGGGTCAAAATCGCGATCATTTCGTCGGAAAAAGAATAATAATAATAATAATAATAATAATAAAAAGAAACCGAGGAAGAACAATACCCCTCGCCATTGACTTTGTCAGTGGCGAGGGCCAATTAAAGCCGCGTGCGGCTATGGTGGCCCTCGCCCCGGTTCGCACGCCCCCCTGCGCGGCCGCCGGGGACCTGCGACTGCTCCGGCTCGCCACTCGCTCTTCCCGACAGCCGCCCAGGCCGCCAGCTCGTCCGCCGGAAAAATTATATTACGCACCTTTAAATAAGCACCTTTAAATATATTGTAGGAGTCATTGCGCCCCTGCTGGTGAGCCATAAAAAATGCCACATGTCCAAAATATGTTTCTCTTGTAATCGTTCATAGAATTTCATCCCCAAATTTGCACAGATCCTCCATCAGGAATTTATATAATGCACCTTTAAATGGTTTTGAGGGAGTCCGTGCGCCCCTACTGGCCAACCGTGAAAAATACCCCATGTCTGTAATATATTTATCTGCTTGGAATCATGCATAGAATTTATTCCCCGAGTTTGGTCCAGATCCGATAATGTACTTGTTTTATGTCTATGATAGGGGGCGCTATAGTGTTCACTTTTAATATAATTTATATTGTTTTATAATCAGGTTGAAATCAAACATTAGTGATTCAAATTTCAGTGCTATAGGACAAAGCATGTTTGTGTAATATATTTTAAACTATTTTTTTGGGGAGTATTTGCGCCCCTACTGGCCAACCGTGAAAATGGCCCCATGTTCGTAATACATTTATTTGCTTATAATCATGCATAGAATTTATTCCCCGAATTTTGTCCAAATCCGATAATGCTGACGATTTTTGTCTATGCTAGGGGGCGCTATAGTGTTCACTTTTCATAAACTTTATAGTGTTTTATAATGAGGTCGAAATCAAACATCAGTGATTCAAATTTCAGTGCTATAGGACTAAGCATGTGTGTGTAATATATTTTAAACTATTTTTTTGGGGAGTATTTGCGCCCCTGTTGGCCAACCGTGAAAATTACCCCATGTCTGTAATATATTTATTTGCTTGTAATCATGCATAGAATTTAATCCCCGAATTTGGTCCAGATCCAATAACGTTGACATTTTATGCCTATGCTAGGGGGCGCTATAGTGTTCACTTTTATTATATTTCATATTTCATAACATTCGGGCCAGGGTCACACAGTTGTGATTTGAATTTGAGCTCTGTAGGCCAATGCCTGTGGCCGTGAGAGGTCGTCAAAAAAACAGGAAATGAAGGTGTTATTCGCCGGCGTGCTACGGGCAAACCGTAAAGAGTTAAGAAAAACCAATGCACACTTTTGTGAACCCATGTCTGTAGATGTGACATGTCAAATCTGAGCTCATTTGGACTAAACATGAGGGAGTTCATTCTTTTTTCACACACCCAAGTCAAAACGGCGCCGAAATTTTGATCAAATATGGCCGACTTCCTGTACGTCATAGGGCAGTGTTATGAATGACTTTTTTGTTTGTCTCCTTGAGCTCTATCACTGTTCCGAATTTCGTCAGCCTACGCCAAAATATGCTTTTGGGCTGCCCATTCATTTGAAATTTTGCATTTTTCAAGGGGGCGCTGTCGAGTGGGGTCACTTTGGGCATTGTCGCGATGCCCATTTTATCAAATTTTTCGCCGGACCGGTCGATCTGATACCCCCATGTGGGACTTTTCGTCGATGTTCAGGGGGTCAAAATCGCGATCGTTTGCAAGGAAAAATAATAATTAAAGCCGCGCGCGGCTATGGTGGCCCTCGCCCCGGTTCGCAGGCCCCCCCCCGCGCGGCCGCCGGGGACCCACGACCGCTCCGGCTCGCCACTCGCTCCTCCCAACAGCCGCCCAGGCCGCCAGCTCGTCCGCCCGAAAAATTATATTACGCACCTTTAAATATGCACCTTTAAATATACTGTAGGAGTCATTGCGCCCCTGCTGGTGAATCATAAAAAATGTCACATGTCCAAAATATGTTTTTCTTGTAATCGTTCATAGAATGTCATCCCCAAATTTGCACAGATCCTCCATCAATAATTTACATTATGCACCTTTAAATGGTTTTGAGGGAGTCCGTGCGCCCCTACTGGCCAACCGTGAAAAATACCCCATGTCTGTAATATATTTATTTGCTTGGAATCATGCATAGAATTTATTCTCTGAGTTTGGTCGAGATCCGATAATGCTGACGTTTTTTGTCTATGCTAGGGGGCGCTATAGTGTTCACTTTTATTATATTTCATATTTCATTACATTCGGGCCGGGGTCACGCAATTGTGACTTGAATTTGAGCTCTCTAGGCCAATGCCTGTGGCCGTGAGAGGTCGTCAAAAAAACAGGAAATGAAGCCATTATTCGCCGGCGTGCTATGGGCAAACCGTAAAGAGTTAAGAAAAAACAATGCACACTTTTGTGAACCCATGTCTGTAGATGTGACATGTCAAATCTGAGCTCATTTGGACTTAACACAAGTGATTTCATTCTTTTTGCACACACCCAATTCAAAACGGCGGTGAATATTTGAACCAATATGGCCGACTTCCTGTTCGTCATAGGGGGGTGCGCCTATTCAACTTTTGGCTTGTCTCATAGACCGCTATCACTGTACCGAATTTCAACAGCCTATGCTCAAGTTTACCTGTCCCCATTCCCATAGGGGTTCAATTGTAGGAGGCGCTGTAGAGTGGATTTTGGTTGGACATTATTTTGAAGGTCAAATTATCGAACAGGGTGTCGGGCCGATCGATTCTATACCCCCATGTGGGACTTTTCGTTGATGTTCAGTAGGTCAAATATGCAAATGTTTGTGTTTGCAGAGAAGGAAGAACAATGTAAACTTAAAGCCGCGCGCGGCTATGGTGGCCCTCGCCCCGGTTCGCACGCCCCCCCCGCGCAGCCGCCGGGGACCCACGACCGCTCCGGCTCGCCATTCGCTCTTCCCGAGAGCCGCCCAGGCCGCCAGCTCGCCCATCGGACAAATTATATAATGCCCCTTTAAATATGCAGCTGTTAGGGACCCACGACCGCTCCGGCTCGCCACTCGCTCTTCCAGACAGTTGCCCAGGTTGCCAGCGCGTCCACCGGAAAAATTATATTATGCCCCTTTAAATATACTGTAGGAGTCAGTGCGCCCCTACTGGTGAACCGTGAGAAATGCCACATGTCTGTAATATATTGTTTTGATTGTAAACATGCATAGAATTTATTACCTGAATTTGGTCCAAATCTGATCATTTTGACGTTTTCTGTCTATGCTAGGGGGCGCTATAGTGTTCACTTTTATTATATTTCATATTTCATTACATTCGGGCCGGGGTCACGCAGTTGTGAATTGAATTTGAGCTCTGTAGGCCAATGCCTGTGGCCGTGAGAGGTCGTCAAAAAAACAGGAAATGAAGGTGTTTTTCGCCGGCGTGCTACGGGCAAACCGTAAAGAGTTAAGAAAAAACAATGCACACTTTTGTGAACCCATGTCTGTAGATGTGACATGTCAAATCTGAGCTCATTTGGACTAAACACGAGGGATTTCATTCTTTTTCCACACACCTAAGTCAAAACGGTGGGGAATCTTTGAACCAATATGGCCGACTTCCTGTTCGTCATAGGGGGGTGTGCCTATTCAACTTTCGGCTTGTCTCATAGACCCCTATCACTGTACCGAATTTCAACAGCCTATGCTAAAGTTTACCTGTCCCCTTTCCCATAGGGGTCCAATTGTAGGAGGCGCTGTAGAGTGGGTTTTGGTTGGACATTATTTTGAAGGTCAAATTATCGAATAGGGTTTCGGGCTGATCGATTCTATACCCCCATGTGGGACTTTTCGTTGATGTTCAGTAGGTCAAATATGCAAATGTTTGTGTTTGCAGAAAAGGAAGAACAATGTAAACTTAAAGCCGCGCGCGGCTATGGTGGCCCTCGCCCCAGTTCGCACGCCCCCCCGCGCGGCCGCCGGGGACCCGCGACCGCTCCGGCTCGCCACTCGCTCTTCCCGACAGCCGCCCAGGCCGCCAGCTCATCCGCTGGAAAAATTATATAATCCCCCTTTAAATATGCACCTTTAAACATATCGTAGGAGTCAGTGCGCCCCTGCTGGTGAACCATAAAAAATGCCACATGCCGAAAATATGTTTTTCTTGTAATCGTTCATAGAATTTCATCCCCAAATTTGCACAGACCCTCCATCAGGAATTTACATTATGCACCTTTAAATGGTTTTGAGGGAGTCCGTGCGCCCCTACTGGCCAACCGTGAAAAATACCCCATGTCTGTAATATATTTATCTGCTTGGAATCATGCATAGAATTTATTCCCCAAGTTTGGTCCAGATCCGATAATGTAGTCATTATATGTCTATGCTAGGGGGCGCTATAGTGTTCACTTTTCATATACTTTATAGTGTTTTATATTCAGGCTGAGATCACACATTAGTGATTAAAATTTCAGCACGATAGGACAAAGCATGTGCTTGTAATAATTTTTAAACTATTTTTTTTGGGAGTATTTGCGCCCCTACTGGCCAACCGTGAACATTGCCCCATGTTCGTAATATACTTATTTGCTTGTAATCATGCATAGAATTTAATCCCCGAATTTGGTCCAGATCTGATAATGCTGACGTTTTTTTTCTATGCTAGGGGGCGCTATAGTGTTCACTTTTCATAAACTTTATATTGTTTTATAATCAAGTTGAAATCAAACATTAGTGGTTAAAATTTCAGTGTTATAGGACAAAGCATGTGCGTGTAATATATTTTAAAGTATTTTTTTGGGGAGTATTTGCGCCCCTGCTGGCCAACCGTGAAAATTACCCCATGTCCGTAATACATTTATTTGCTTGTAATCATGCATAAAATTTATTCCCCGAATTTTGTCCAAATCCGATAATGCTGACGATTTTTGTCTATGCTAGGGGGCGCTATAGTGTTCACTTTTCATAAACTTTATAGTGTTTTATAATGAGGTTGAAATCAAACATCAGTGATTCAAATTTCAGTGCTATAGGACAAAGCATGTGTGTGTATTATATTTTAAACTATTTTTTTGGGGAGTATTTGCGCCCCTGTTGGCCAACCGTGAAAATTACCCCATGTCTGTAATACATTTATTAGCTTGTAATCATTCATAGTATTTAATCCCCGAATTTGGTCCAGATCCGATAACGTTGACATTTTATGTCTATGCTAGGGGGCGCTATAGTGTTCACTTTTATTATATTTCATATTTCATTACATTCGGGCCGGGGTCACGCAGTTGTGATTTGAATTTGAGCTCTGTAGGCCAATGCCTGTGGCCGTGAGAGGTCGTCAAAAAAACAGGAAATTAAGGCGTTATTCGCCGGCGTGCTACGGGCAAACCGTAAAGAGTTAAGAAAAACCAATGCACACTTTTGTGAACCCATGTCTGTAGATGTGACATGTGAAATCTGAGCTCATTTGGACTAAACACGAGGGAGTTCATTCTTTTTTCACACACCCAAGTCAAAACGGCGCCGAAATTTTGATCCAATATGGCCGACTTCCTGTACGTCATAGGGCAGTGTTATGAATGACTTTTTTGTTTGTCTCCCTGAGCTCTATCACTGTTCCGAATTTCGTCAGCCTACGCCAAAATATGCTTTTCAGATGCCCATTCATTTGAAATTTTGCATTTTTCAAGGGGGCGCTGTCGAGTGGGGTCACTTTGGGCATAGTCGCGA
Source organism: Taenioides sp. WSHXM2023 (assembly GCA_029959045.1). Taxonomy (NCBI): domain Eukaryota; kingdom Metazoa; phylum Chordata; class Actinopteri; order Gobiiformes; family Gobiidae; genus Taenioides; species Taenioides sp. WSHXM2023. The sequence continues at coordinate 24,451,948 of CM057085.1, forward strand.
TGCCCATTTTATCAAATTTTTCGCCGGACCGGTCGATCTGATACCCCCATGTGGGACTTTTCGTCGATGTTCAGGGGGTCAAAATCGTGATCGTTTGCAAGGAAAAATAATAATAATAAGAATCTGAGCAAGAACAATACCCCTCGCCATTGACTTTGTCACTGGCGAGGGCCAATTAAAGCCGCGCGCGGCTATGGTGGCCCTCGCCCCGGTTCGCACGCCCCCTTGCGCAGCCGCCGGGGACCCACGACCGCTCCGGCTCGCCACTCGCTCTTCCCGAGAGCCGCCCAGGCCGCCAGCTCGCCCATCGGACAAATTATATAATGCCCCTTTAAATATGCAGCTGTTAGGGACCCACGATTGCTCCGGCTCACCACACGCTCTTTCAGACAGTTGCCCAGGTTGCCAGCTCGTCCACCGGAAAAATTATATTATGCCCCTTTAAATATACTGTAGGAGTCAGTGCGCCCCTACTGGTGAACCGTGAGAAATGCCACATGTCTGTAATATATTTGTTTGATTGTAATCATGCATAGAATTTATTACCTGAATTTGGTCCAAATCTGATCATTTTGACGTTTTCTGTCTATGCTAGGGGGCGCTATAGTGTTCACTTTTATTATATTTCATATTTCATTACATTCGGGCCGGGGTCACGCAGTTGTGATTTGAATTTGAGCTCTCTAGGCCAATGCCTGTGGCCGTGAGAGGTCATCAAAGAAACAGGAAATGAAGGTGTTTTTCGCCGGCGTGCTACGGGCAAACCGTAAAGAGTTAAGAAAAACCAATGCACACTTTTGTGAACCCATGTCTGTAGATGTGACATGTGAAATCTGAGCTCATTTGGACTAAACACGAGGGATTTCATTCTTTTTCCACAGACCTAAGTCAAAACGGCGGGGAATCTTTGAACCAATATGGCCGACTTCCTGTTCGTCATAGGGGGGTGCGCCTATTCAACTTTCGGCTTGTCTCATAGACCGCTATCACTGTACCGAATTTCAACAGCCTATGCTAAAGTTTACCTGTCCCCATTCCCATAGGGGTCCAATTGTAGGAGGCGCTGTAGAGTGGGTTTTGGTTGGACATTATTTTGAAGGTCAAATTATCGAATAGGGTTTCGGGCTGATCGATTCTATACCCCCATGTGGGACTTTTCGTTGATGTTCAGTAGGTCAAATATGCAAATGTTTGTGTTTGCAGAAAAGGAAGAACAATGTAAACTTAAAGCCGCGTGCGGCTATGGTGGCCCTCGCCCCGGTTCGCACGCCCCCCTGCGCGGCCGCCGGGGACCCGCGACCGCTCTGGCTCGCCACTCGCTCTTCCCGACAGCCGCCCAGGCCGCCAGCTCGTCCGCCGGAAAAATTATATTACGCACCTTTAAATATGCACCTTTAAATATATTGTAGGAGTCATTGCGCCCCTGCTGGTGAGCCATAAAAAATGCCACATGTCCAAAATATGTTTCTCTTGTAATCGTTCATAGAATTTCATCCCCAAATTTGCACAGATCCTCCATCAGGAATTTATATAATGCACCTTTAAATGGTTTTGAGGGAGTCCGTGCGCCCCTACTGGCCAACCGTGAAAAATACCCCATGTCTGTAATATATTTATCTGCTTGGAATCATGCATAGAATTTATTCCCCGAGTTTGGTCCAGATCCGATAATGTACTTGTTTTATGTCTATGATAGGGGGCGCTATAGTGTTCACTTTTAATATAATTTATATTGTTTTATAATCAGGTTGAAATCAAACATTAGTGATTCAAATTTCAGTGCTATAGGACAAAGCATGTTTGTGTAATATATTTTAAACTATTTTTTTGGGGAGTATTTGCGCCCCTACTGGCCAACTGTGAAAATGGCCCCATGTTCGTAATACATTTATTTGCTTATAATCATGCATAGAATTTATTCCCCGAATTTTGTCCAAATCCGATAATGCTGACGATTTTTGTCTATGCTAGGGGGCGCTATAGTGTTCACTTTTCATAAACTTTATAGTGTTTTATAATGAGGTCGAAATCAAACATCAGTGATTCAAATTTCAGTGCTATAGGACAAAGCATGTGTGTGTAATATATTTTAAACTATTTTTTTGGGGAGTATTTGCGCCCCTGTTGGCCAACCGTGAAAATTACCCCATGTCTGTAATATATTTATTTGCTTGTAATCATGCATAGAATTTAATCCCCGAATTTGGTCCAGATCCAATAACGTTGACATTTTATGCCTATGCTAGGGGGCGCTATAGTGTTCACTTTTATTATATTTCATATTTCATAACATTCGGGCCAGGGTCACGCAGTTGTGATTTGAATTTGAGCTCTGTAGGCCAATGCCTGTGGCCGTGAGAGGTCGTCAAAAAAACAGGAAATGAAGGTGTTATTCGCCGGCGTGCTACGGGCAAACCGTAAAGAGTTAAGAAAAAACAATGCACACTTTTGTGAACCCATGTCTGTAGATGTGACATGTGAAATCTGAGCTCATTTGGACTAAACATGAGGGAGTTCATTCTTTTTTCACACACCCAAGTCAAAACGGCGCCGAAATTTTGATCAAATATGGCCGACTTCCTGTACGTCATAGGGCAGTGTTATGAATGACTTTTTTGTTTGTCTCCTTGAGCTCTATCACTGTTCCGAATTTCGTCAGCCTACGCCAAAATATGCTTTTGGGCTGCCCATTCATTTGAAATTTTGCATTTTTCAAGGGGGCGCTGTCGAGTGGGGTCACTTTGGGCATTGTCGCGATGCCCATTTTATCAAATTTTTCGCCGGACCGGTCGATCTGATACCCCCATGTGGGACTTTTCGTCGATGTTCAGGGGGTCAAAATCGCGATCGTTTGCAAGGAAAAATAATAATAATTAAAGCCGCGCGCGGCTATGGTGGCCCTCGCCCCGGTTCGCACGCCCCCCCCGCGCAGCCGCCGGGGACCCACGACCGCTCCGGCTCGCCATTCGCTCTTCCCGAGAGCCGCCCAGGCCGCCAGCTCGCCCATCGGACAAATTATATAATGCCCCTTTAAATATGCAGCTGTTAGGGACCCGCGACCGCTCCGGCTCGCCACTCGCTCTTCCAGACAGTTGCCCAGGTTGCCAGCTCGTCCACCGGAAAAATTATAATATGCCCCTTTAAATATATTGTAGGAGTCAGTGCGCCCCTACTGGTGAACCGTGAGAAATGCCACATGTCTGTAATATATTTTTTTGATTGTAATCATGCATAGAATTTATTACCTGAATTTGGTCCAAATCTGATCATTTTGACGTTTTCTGTCTATGCTAGGGGGCGCTATAGTGTTCACTTTTATTATATTTCATATTTCATTACATTTGGGTCGGGGTCACGCAGTTGTGATTTGAATTTGAGCTCTGTAGGCCAATGCCTGTGGCCGTGAGATGTCATCAAAGAAACAGGAAATGAAGGTGTTTTTCGCCGGCGTGCTACGGGCAAACCGTAAAGAGTTAAGAAAAAACAATGCACACTTTTGTGAACCCATGTCTGTAGATGTGACATGTGAAATCTGAGCTCATTTGGACTAAACACGAGGGAGTTCATTCTTTTTTCACACACCTAAGTCAAAACGGCGGTGAATCTTTGAACCAATATGGCCGACTTCCTGTTTGTCATAGGGGGGTGCGCCTATTCAACTTTCGGCTTGTCTCATAGACCGCTATCACTGTACCGAATTTCAACAGCCTATGCTAAAGTTTACCTGTCCCCATTCCCATAGGGGTTCAATTGTAGGAGGCGCTGTAGAGTGGGTTTTGGTTGGACATTACTTTGAAGGTCAAATTATCGAACAGGGTGTCGGGCTGATCGATTCTATACCCCCATGTGGGACTTTTCGTTGATGTTCAGTAGGTCAAATATGCAAATGTTTGTGTTTGCATAAAAGGAAGAACAATGTAAACTTAAAGCCGCGTGCGGCTATGGTGGCCCTCGCCCCGGTTCGCACGCCCCCCTGCGCGGCCGCCGGGGACCTGCGACTGCTCCGGCTCGCCACTCGCTCTTCCCGACAGCCGCCCAGGCCGCCAGCTCGTCCGCCGGAAAAATTATATTACGCACCTTTAAATAAGCACCTTTAAATATATTGTAGGAGTCATTGCGCCCCTGCTGGTGAGCCATAAAAAATGCCACATGTCCAAAATATGTTTCTCTTGTAATCGTTCATAGAATTTCATCCCCAAATTTGCACAGATCCTCCATCAGGAATTTATATAATGCACCTTTAAATGGTTTTGAGGGAGTCCGTGCGCCCCTACTGGCCAACCGTGAAAAATACCCCATGTCTGTAATATATTTATCTGCTTGGAATCATGCATAGAATTTATTCCCCGAGTTTGGTCCAGATCCGATAATGTACTTGTTTTATGTCTATGATAGGGGGCGCTATAGTGTTCACTTTTAATATAATTTATATTGTTTTATAATCAGGTTGAAATCAAACATTAGTGATTCAAATTTCAGTGCTATAGGACAAAGCATGTTTGTGTAATATATTTTAAACTATTTTTTTGGGGAGTATTTGCGCCCCTACTGGCCAACCGTGAAAATGGCCCCATGTTCGTAATACATTTATTTGCTTATAATCATGCATAGAATTTATTCCCCGAATTTTGTCCAAATCCGATAATGCTGACGATTTTTGTCTATGCTAGGGGGCGCTATAGTGTTCACTTTTCATAAACTTTATAGTGTTTTATAATGAGGTCGAAATCAAACATCAGTGATTCAAATTTCAGTGCTATAGGACTAAGCATGTGTGTGTAATATATTTTAAACTATTTTTTTGGGGAGTATTTGCGCCCCTGTTGGCCAACCGTGAAAATTACCCCATGTCTGTAATATATTTATTTGCTTGTAATCATGCATAGAATTTAATCCCCGAATTTGGTCCAGATCCAATAACGTTGACATTTTATGCCTATGCTAGGGGGCGCTATAGTGTTCACTTTTATTATATTTCATATTTCATAACATTCGGGCCAGGGTCACACAGTTGTGATTTGAATTTGAGCTCTGTAGGCCAATGCCTGTGGCCGTGAGAGGTCGTCAAAAAAACAGGAAATGAAGGTGTTATTCGCCGGCGTGCTACGGGCAAACCGTAAAGAGTTAAGAAAAACCAATGCACACTTTTGTGAACCCATGTCTGTAGATGTGACATGTCAAATCTGAGCTCATTTGGACTAAACATGAGGGAGTTCATTCTTTTTTCACACACCCAAGTCAAAACGGCGCCGAAATTTTGATCAAATATGGCCGACTTCCTGTACGTCATAGGGCAGTGTTATGAATGACTTTTTTGTTTGTCTCCTTGAGCTCTATCACTGTTCCGAATTTCGTCAGCCTACGCCAAAATATGCTTTTGGGCTGCCCATTCATTTGAAATTTTGCATTTTTCAAGGGGGCGCTGTCGAGTGGGGTCACTTTGGGCATTGTCGCGATGCCCATTTTATCAAATTTTTCGCCGGACCGGTCGATCTGATACCCCCATGTGGGACTTTTCGTCGATGTTCAGGGGGTCAAAATCGCGATCGTTTGCAAGGAAAAATAATAATAATTAAAGCCGCGCGCGGCTATGGTGGCCCTCGCCCCGGTTCGCACGCCCCCCCGCGCAGCCGCCGGGGACGCACGACCGCTCCGGCTCGCCACTCGCTCTTCCCGAGAGCCGCCCAGGCCGCCAGCTCGCCCATCGGACAAATTATATAATGCCCCTTTAAATATGCAGCTGTTAGGGACCCACGACCGCTCCGGCTCGCCACTCGCTCTTCCAGACAGTTGCCCAGGTTGCCAGCGCGTCCACCGGAAAAATTATATTATGCCCCTTTAAATATACTGTAGGAGTCAGTGCGCCCCTACTGGTGAACCGTGAGAAATGCCACATGTCTGTAATATATTGTTTTGATTGTAAACATGCATAGAATTTATTACCTGAATTTGGTCCAAATCTGATCATTTTGACGTTTTCTGTCTATGCTAGGGGGCGCTATAGTGTTCACTTTTATTATATTTCATATTTCATTACATTCGGGCCGGGGTCACGCAGTTGTGAATTGAATTTGAGCTCTGTAGGCCAATGCCTGTGGCCGTGAGAGGTCGTCAAAAAAACAGGAAATGAAGGTGTTTTTCGCCGGCGTGCTACGGGCAAACCGTAAAGAGTTAAGAAAAAACAATGCACACTTTTGTGAACCCATGTCTGTAGATGTGACATGTCAAATCTGAGCTCATTTGGACTAAACACGAGGGATTTCATTCTTTTTCCACACACCTAAGTCAAAACGGTGGGGAATCTTTGAACCAATATGGCCGACTTCCTGTTCGTCATAGGGGGGTGCGCCTATTCAACTTTCGGCTTGTCTCATAGACCGCTATCACTGTACCGAATTTCAACAGCCTATGCTAAAGTTTACCTGTCCCCATTCCCATAGGGGTTCAATTGTAGGAGGCGCTGTAGAGTGGGTTTTGGTTGGACATTACTTTGAAGGTCAAATTATCAAACAGGGTGTCGGGCTGATCGATTCTATACCCCCATGTGGGACTTTTCGTTGATGTTCAGTAGGTCAAATATGCAAATGTTTGTGTTTGCATAAAAGTAAGAACAATGTAAACTTAAAGCCGCGCGCGGCTATGGTGGCCCTCGCCCCGGTTCGCAGGCCCCCCCGCGCAGCCGCCGGGGACCCACGACCGCTCCGGCTCGCCACTCGCTTTTCCGGACAGCCGCCCAGGCCGCCAGCTCGTCTGCCAGAGAAATTATATAATGCCCCTTTAAATATGCACCTTTCAATATACTGTAGGAGTCAGTGCGCCCCTACTGGTGAACCGTGAAAAATGCCACATGTCTGTAATATATTTATTTGATTGTAATCATGCATAGAATTTATTCCCCGAATTTGGTCCAAATCTGATAATTTTGACATTTTCTGTCTATGCTAGGGGGCGCTATAGTGTTCACTTTTATTTTATTTCATATTTCAATAAATTTGATCCGGGGTCACACAATTGTGACTTGAATTTGAGCTCTCTAGGCCAATGCCTGTGGCTGTGAGATGTCATCAAAGAAACAGGAAATGAAGGCCTTTTTCGCCGGCGTGCTACGGGCAAACCGTAAGGAGTTAAGAAAAAACAATGCACACTTTTGTGAACCCATGTCTGTAGATGTGACATGTCAAATCTGAGCTCATTTGGACTAAACACAAGTGATCTCAATCTTTTTGCACACACCCAATTCAAAACGGCGGTGAATCTTTGAACCAATATGGCCGACTTCCTGTTCATCACAGGGGGGTGCGCCTATTCAACTTTCGGCTTGTCTCATAGACCGCTATCACTGTACCGAATTTCAACAGCCTATGCTAAAGTTTACCTGTCCCCATTCCCATAGGGGTTCAATTGTAGGAGGCGCTGTAGAGTGGGTTTTGGTTGGACATTATTTTGAAGGTCAAATTATCGAACAGGGTGTCGGGCTGATCGATTCTATACCCCCATGTGGGACTTTTCGTTGATGTTCAGTAGGTCAAATATGCAAATGTTTGTGTTTGCATAAAAGTAAGAACAATGTAAACTTAAAGCCGCGCGCGGCTATGGTGGCCCTCGCCCCGGTTCGCACGCCCCCCCCGCGCAGCCGCCGGGGACCCACGACCGCTCCGGCTCGCCATTCGCTCTTCCCGAGAGCCGCCCAGGCCGCCAGCTCGCCCATCGGACAAATTATATAATGCCCCTTTAAATATGCAGCTGTTAGGGACCCACGACCGCTCCGGCTCGCCACTCGCTCTTCCAGACAGTTGCCCAGGTTGCCAGCGCGTCCACCGGAAAAATTATATTATGCCCCTTTAAATATACTGTAGGAGTCAGTGCGCCCCTACTGGTGAACCGTGAGAAATGCCACATGTCTGTAATATATTGTTTTGATTGTAAACATGCATAGAATTTATTACCTGAATTTGGTCCAAATCTGATCATTTTGACGTTTTCTGTCTATGCTAGGGGGCGCTATAGTGTTCACTTTTATTATATTTCATATTTCATTACATTCGGGCCGGGGTCACGCAGTTGTGAATTGAATTTGAGCTCTGTAGGCCAATGCCTGTGGCCGTGAGAGGTCGTCAAAAAAACAGGAAATGAAGGTGTTTTTCGCCGGCGTGCTACGGGCAAACCGTAAAGAGTTAAGAAAAAACAATGCACACTTTTGTGAACCCATGTCTGTAGATGTGACATGTCAAATCTGAGCTCATTTGGACTAAACACGAGGGATTTCATTCTTTTTCCACACACCTAAGTCAAAACGGTGGGGAATCTTTGAACCAATATGGCCGACTTCCTGTTCGTCATAGGGGGGTGTGCCTATTCAACTTTCGGCTTGTCTCATAGACCCCTATCACTGTACCGAATTTCAACAGCCTATGCTAAAGTTTACCTGTCCCCTTTCCCATAGGGGTCCAATTGTAGGAGGCGCTGTAGAGTGGGTTTTGGTTGGACATTATTTTGAAGGTCAAATTATCGAATAGGGTTTCGGGCTGATCGATTCTATACCCCCATGTGGGACTTTTCGTTGATGTTCAGTAGGTCAAATATGCAAATGTTTGTGTTTGCAGAAAAGGAAGAACAATGTAAACTTAAAGCCGCGCGCGGCTATGGTGGCCCTCGCCCCGGTTCGCAGGCCCCCCCCGCGCGGCCGCCGGGGACCCACGACCGCTCCGGCTCGCCACTCGCTCTTCCCGACAGCCGCCCAGGCCGCCAGCTCGTCCGCTGGAAAAATTATATAATCCCCCTTTAAATATGCACCTTTAAACATATCGTAGGAGTCAGTGCGCCCCTGCTGGTGAACCATAAAAAATGCCACATGCCGAAAATATGTTTCTCTTGTAATCGTTCATAGAATTTCATCCCCAAATTTGCACAAATCCTCCATCAGGAATTTACATTATGCACCTTTAAATGGTTTTGAGGGAGTCCGTGCGCCCCTACTGGCCAACCGTGAAAAATACCCCATGTCTGTAATATATTTATCTGCTTGGAATCATGCATAGAATTTATTCCCCAAGTTTGGTCCAGATCCGATAATGTAGTCGTTATATGTCTATGCTAGGGGGCGCTATAGTGTTCACTTTTCATATACTTTATAGTGTTTTATATTCAGGCTGAGATCAAACATTAGTGGTTAAAATTTCAGTGCTATAGGACAAAGCATGTGCGTGTAATATATTTTAAAGTATTTTTTTGGGGAGTATTTGCGCCCCTGCTGGCCAACCGTGAAAATTACCCCATGTCCGTAATACATTTATTTGCTTGTAATCATGCATAGAATTTATTCCCCGAATTTTGTCCAAATCCGATAATGCTGACGATTTTTGTCTATGCTAGGGGGCGCTATAGTGTTCACTTTTCATAAACTTTATAGTGTTTTATAATGAGGTCGAAATCAAACATCAGTGATTCAAATTTCAGTGCTATAGGACTAAGCATGTGTGTGTAATATATTTTAAAGTATTTTTTTGGGGAGTATTTGCGCCCCTGTTGGCCAACCGTGAAAATTACCCCATGTCTGTAATACATTTATTAGCTTGTAATTATTCATAGTATTTAATCCCCGAATTTGGTCCAGATCCGATAACGTTGACATTTTATGTCTATGCTAGGGGGCGCTATAGTGTTCACTTTTAATATATTTCATATTTCATTACATTCGGGCCGGGGTCACACAGTTGTGATTTGAATTTGAGCTCTCTAGGCCAATGCCTGTGGCCGTGAGAGGTCATCAAAAAAACAGGAAATTAAGGCGTTATTCGCCGGCGTGCTACGGGCAAACCGTAAAGAGTTAAGAAAAACCAATGCACACTTTTGTGAACCCATGTCTGTAGATGTGACATGTCAAATCTGAGCTCATTTGGACTAAACATGAGGGAGTTCATTCTTTTTTCACACACCCAAGTCAAAACGGCGCCGAAATTTTGATCAAATATGGCCGACTTCCTGTACGTCATAGGGCAGTGCTATGAATGACTTTTTTGTTTGTCTCCCTGAGCTCTATCACTGTTCCGAATTTCGTCAGCCTACGCCAAAATATGCTTTTCAGATGCCCATTCATTTGAAATTTTGCATTTTTCAAGGGGGCGCTGTCGAGTGGGGTCACTTTGGGCATTGTCGCGATGCCCATTTTATCAAATTTTTCGCCGGACCGGTCGATCTGATACCCCCATGTGGGACTTTTCGTCCATGTTCAGGGGGTCAAAATCACGATCGTTTGCAAGGAAAAAAAATAATAATAATAATTAAAGCCGCGCGCGGCTATGGTGGCCCTCGCCCCGGTTCGCAGGCCCCCCCCCGCGCGGCCGCCGGGGACCCACGACCGCTCCGGCTCGCCACTCGCTCCTCCCAACAGCCGCCCAGGCCGCCAGCTCGTCCGCCCGAAAAATTATATTACGCACCTTTAAATATGCACCTTTAAATATACTGTAGGAGTCATTGCGCCCCTGCTGGTGAATCATAAAAAATGTCACATGTCCAAAATATGTTTTTCTTGTAATCGTTCATAGAATGTCATCCCCAAATTTGCACAGATCCTCCATCAATAATTTACATTATGCACCTTTAAATGGTTTTGAGGGAGTCCGTGCGCCCCTACTGGCCAACCGTGAAAAATACCCCATGTCTGTAATATATTTATTTGCTTGGAATCATGCATAGAATTTATTCTCTGAGTTTGGTCGAGATCCGATAATGCTGACGTTTTTTGTCTATGCTAGGGGGCGCTATAGTGTTCACTTTTATTATATTTCATATTTCATTACATTCGGGCCGGGGTCACGCAATTGTGACTTGAATTTGAGCTCTCTAGGCCAATGCCTGTGGCCGTGAGAGGTCGTCAAAAAAACAGGAAATGAAGCCATTATTCGCCGGCGTGCTATGGGCAAACCGTAAAGAGTTAAGAAAAAACAATGCACACTTTTGTGAACCCATGTCTGTAGATGTGACATGTCAAATCTGAGCTCATTTGGACTTAACACAAGTGATTTCATTCTTTTTGCACACACCCAATTCAAAACGGCGGTGAATATTTGAACCAATATGGCCGACTTCCTGTTCGTCATAGGGGGGTGCGCCTATTCAACTTTTGGCTTGTCTCATAGACCGCTATCACTGTACCGAATTTCAACAGCCTATGCTCAAGTTTACCTGTCCCCATTCCCATAGGGGTTCAATTGTAGGAGGCGCTGTAGAGTGGATTTTGGTTGGACATTATTTTGAAGGTCAAATTATCGAACAGGGTGTCGGGCCGATCGATTCTATACCCCCATGTGGGACTTTTCGTTGATGTTCAGTAGGTCAAATATGCAAATGTTTGTGTTTGCAGAGAAGGAAGAACAATGTAAACTTAAAGCCGCGCGCGGCTATGGTGGCCCTCGCCCCGGTTCGCACGCCCCCCCCGCGCGGCCGCTGGGGACCCACGACCGCTCCGGCTCGCCACTCGCTCTTCCCGACAGCCGCCCAGGCCGCCAGCTCGTCCGCTCGAAAAATTATATAATGCCCCTTTAAATATGCACCTTTAAATATACTGTAGGAGTCATTGCGCCCCTGCTGGTGAACCATAAAAAATGCCACATGTCCAAAATATGTTTTTCTTGTAATCGTTCATAGAATTTCATCCCCAAATTTGCACAGATCCTCCATCAGGAATTTACATTATGCACCTTTAAATGGTTTTGAGGGAGTCTGTGCGCCCCTACTGGCCAACGTGAAAAATACCCCATGTGTGTAATATATTTATCTGCTTGGAATCATGCATAGAATTTATTCCCCGAGTTTGGTCCAGATCCGATAATGTACTTGTTTTATGTCTATGGTAGGGGGCGCTATAGTGTTCACTTTTCATATACTTTATAGTGTATTATATTCAGGCTGAGATCAAACATTAGTGATTAAAATTTCAGCACGATAGGACAAAGCATGTGCTTGTAATAATTTTTAAACTATTTTTTTGGGGAGTATTTGCGCCTCTGGTGGCCAACCGTGAAAATTGCCCCATGTTCGTAATACATTTATTTGCTTGGAATCATGCATAGAATTTATTCCCCAAATTTGGTCCAGATCCGATAATGTAGTTGTTTTATGTCTATTCTAGGTGGCGCTATAGTGTTCACTTTTCATATAATTTATAGTGTTTTATAATAAAGTGGAAATCGAGCATCAGTGATTAAAATTTCAGTGCTATAGGACAAAGCATGTGTGTGTAATATATTTTAAAGTATTTTTTTGGGAAGTATTTGCGCCCCTGCTGGCCAACCGTGAAAATTACCCCATGTCTGTAATACATTTATTTGCTTGTAATCATGCCTAGAATTTATTCCCCGAATTTGGTCCAGATCCGATAACGTTGACATTTTATGTCTATGCTAGGGGGCGCTATAGTGTTCACTTTTATTATATTTTATATTTCATTACATTCGGGCCGGGGTCACGCAGTTGTGATTTGAATTTGAGCTCTGTAGGCCAATGCCTGTGGCCGTGAGAGGTCGTCAAAAAAACAGGAAATGAAGGTGTTATTCGCCGGCGTGCTACGGGCAAACCGTAAAGAGTTAAGAAAAACCAATGCACACTTTTGTGAACCCATGTCTGTAGATGTCACATGTCAAATCTGAGCTCATTTGGACTAAACACGAGGGATTTCATTCTTTTTTCACACACCCATGTCAAAACAGCGCCGAATATTTGATCCAATATGGCCGACTTCCTGTACGTCACTGGGCAGTGTTACGAATACCTTTTTTGTTTGTCTCCTTGAGCTCTATCACTGTTCCGAATTTCGTCACCCTACGCCAAAATATGCTTTTGGGCTGCCCATTCATTTTGAAAATTTCATTTTTCAAGGGGGCGCTGTCGAGTGGGGTCACTTTGGTCATTGTCGCGATGCCCATTTTATCAAATTTTTCGCCGGACCGGTCGATCTGATACCCCCATGTGGGACTTTTCGTCGATGTTCAGGGGGTCAAAATCGCGATCGTTTGCAAGGAAAAAAAATAATAAGAATTATAAGAAACTCGCGAAGAACAATACCCCTCGCCATTGACTTTGTCACTGGCGAGGGCCAATAAGAAACCGAGGAAGAACAATACCCCTCGCCATTGACTTTGTCACTGGCGAGGGCCAATTAAAGCCGCGCGCGGCTATGGTGGCCCTCGCCCCGGTTCGCACGCCCCCCCGCGCGGCCCCCGGGGACCCACGACCGCTCCGGCTCGCCACTCGCTCTTCCCGACAGCCACCCAGGCCGCCAGCTCGTCCGCCCGAAAAATTATATTACGCACCTTTAAATATGCACCTTTAAATATACTGTAGGAGTCATTGCGCCCCTGCTGGTGAACCATGAAAAATGCCACCTGTCCAAAATATGTTTTTCTTGTAATCATTCATAGAATTTCATCGTCAAATTTGCACAAATCCTCCATCAGGAATTTACATTATGCACCTTTAAATGGTTTTGAGGGAGTCCGTGCGCCCCTGCTGGTCAACCGTGAAAAATACCACATGTCTGTAATATATTTATTTGCTTGGAATCATGCATAGAATTTATTCCCCGAATTTGGTCCAGATCTGTTAATGTACACGTTGTACGTCTATGCTAGGGGGCGCTATAGTGTTCACTTTTATTATATTTCATATTTCATTACATTCGGGCCGGGGTCACACAGTTGTGATTTGAATTTGAGCTCTCTAGGCCAATGCCTGTGGCCGTGAGAGGTCATCAAAGAAACAGGAAATGAAGGTGTTTTTCGCCGGCGTGCTACGGGCAAACCGTAAAGAGTTAAGAAAAAACAATGCACACTTTTGTGAACCCATGTCTGTAGATGTGACATGTGAAATCTGAGCTCATTTGGACTAAACACGAGGGATTTCATTCTTTTTCCACACACCCAAGTCAAAACGGCGGGGAATCTTTGAACCAATATGGCCGACTTCCTGTTCGTCATAGGGGGGTGCGCCTATTCAACTTTCGGCTTGTCTCATAGACCGCTATCACTGTACCGAATTTCAACAGTCTATGCTAAAGTTTACCTGTCCCCATTCCCATAGGGGTCCAATTGTAGGAGGCGCTGTAGAGTGGGTTTTGGTTGGACATTATTTTGAAGGTCAAATTATCGAACAGGGTGTTGGGCCGATCGATTCTATACCCCCATGTGGGACTTTTCGTTGATGTTCAGTAGGTCAAATATGCAAATGTTTGTGTTTGCAGAAAAGGAAGAACAATGTAAACTTAAAGCCGCGCGCGGCTATGGTGGCCCTCGCCCCGGTTCGCACGCCCCCCCGCGCAGCCGCCGGGGACCCACGACCGCTCCGGCTCGCCACTCGCTCTTCCCGAGAGCCGCCCAGGCCGCCAGCTCGCCCATCGGACAAATTATATAATGCCCCTTTAAATATGCAGCTGTTAGGGACCCGCGACCGCTCCGGCTCGCCACTCGCTCTTCCAGACAGTTGCCCAGGTTGCCAGCTCGTCCACCGGAAAAATTATAATATGCCCCTTTAAATATATTGTAGGAGTCAGTGCGCCCCTACTGGTGAACCGTGAGAAATGCCACATGTCTGTAATATATTTATTTGCTTGTAATCATGCATAGAATTTATTCCCCGAATTTGGTCCAGATCTGTTAATGTACACGTTTTCTGTCTATGCTAGGGGGCGCTATAGTGTTCAGTTTTATTATATTTCATATTTTATTACATTCGGGCCGGGGTCACGCAGTTGTGATTTGAATTTGAGCTCTCTAGGCCAATGCCTGTGGCCGTGAGATGTCATCAAAGAAACAGGAAATGAAGGTGTTTTTCGCCGGCGTGCTACGGGCAAACCGTAAAGAGTTAAGAAAAAACAATGCACACTTTTGTGAACCCATGTCTGTAGATGTGACATGTCAAATCTGAGCTCATTTGGACTAAACACGAGGGAGTTCATTCTTTTTTCACACACCTAAGTCAAAACGGCGGTGAATCTTTGAACCAATATGGCCGACTTCCTGTTTGTCATAGGGGGGTGCGCCTATTCAACTTTCGGCTTGTCTCATAGACCGCTATCACTGTACCGAATTTCAACAGCCTATGCTAAAGTTTACCTGTCCCCATTCCCATAGGGGTTCAATTGTAGGAGGCGCTGTAGAGTGGGTTTTGGTTGGACATTACTTTGAAGGTCAAATTATCGAACAGGGTGTCGGGCTGATCGATTCTATACCCCCATGTGGGACTTTTTGTTGATGTTCAGTAGGTCAAATATGCAAATGTTTGTGTTTGCATAAAAGTAAGAACAATGTAAACTTAAAGCCGCGCGCGGCTATGGTGGCCCTCGCCCCGGTTCGCAGGCCCCCCCCGTGCGGCCGCCGGGGACCCGCGACCGCTCCGGCTCGCCACTCGCTCTTCCCGACAGCCGCCCAGGCCGCCAGCTCGTCCGCCGGAAAAATTATATTACGCACCTTTAAATATGCACCTTTAAACATATTGTAGGAGTCAGTGCGCCCCTGCTGGTGAACCATGAAAAATGCCACCTGTCCAAAATATGTTTCTCTTGTAATCGTTCATAGAATTTCATCCCCAAATTTGCACAGACCCTCCATCAGGAATTTATATAATGCACCTTTAAATGGTTTTGAGGGAGTCCGTGCACCCCTGCTGGCCAACCGTGAAAAATACCCCATGTGTGTAATATATTTATTTGCTTGGAATCATGCATAGAATTTATTCCCCGAGTTTGGTCCAGATCCGATAATGTACTTGTTTTATGTCTATGCTAGGGGGCGCTATAGTGTTCACTTTTATTATATTTCATATTTCATTACATTCGGACCGGGGTCCCGCAGTTGTGATTTGAATTTGAGCTCTGTAGGCCAATGCCTGTGGCCGTGAGAGGTCGTCAAAAAAACAGGAAATGAAGGCGTTATTCGCCGGCGTGCTACGGGCAAACCGTAAAGAGTTAAGAAAAACCAATGCACACTTTTGTGAACCCATGTCTGTAGATGTGACATGTCAAATCTGAGCTCATTTGGACTAAACACGAGGGAGTTCATTCTTTTTTCACACACCCAAGTCAAAACGGCGCCGAAATTTTGATCCAATATGGCCGACTTCCTGTACATCATAGGGGCGTGTTACGATTACCTTTTTTGTTTGTCTCCTTGAGCTCTATCACTGTTCCAAATTTCATGAGCCTACGCCAAAATATGCTGTTCAGCTGCCCATTCATTTTGAAATTTTGATTTTTCACGGGGGCGCTGTTGCGTGGGGTCACTTTGGTCATTGTCACGATGCCCATTTTATCAAATTTTTCGCCGGACCGGTCGATTTGATACCCCCATGTGGGACTTTTCGTCGATGTTCAGGGGGTCAAAAATGTGATTTAAGGTGGGGAAAAAGAATAATAATAATAATAATAAACCGAGGAAGAACAATACCCCTCGCCATTGACTTTGTCACTGGCGAGGGCCAATTAAAGCCGCGCGCGGCTATGGTGGCCCTCGCCCCGGTTCGCACGCCCCCCCCGCGCAGCCACCGGGGACCCACGACCGCTCCGGCTCGCCATTCGCTCTTCCCGAGAGCCGCCCAGGCCGCCAGCTCGCCCATCGGACAAATTATATAATGCCCCTTTAAATATGCAGCTGTTAGGGACCCGCGACCGCTCCGGCTCGCCACTCGCTCTTCCAGACAGTTGCCCAGGTTGCCAGCTCGTCCACCGGAAAAATTATAATATGCCCCTTTAAATATATTGTAGGAGTCAGTGCGCCCCTACTGGTGAACCGTGAGAAATGCTACATGTCTGTAATATATTTTTTTGATTGTAATCATGCATAGAATTTATTACCTGAATTTGGTCCAAATCTGATCATTTTGACGTTTTCTGTCTATGCTAGGGGGCGCTATAGTGTTCACTTTTATTATATTTCATATTTTATTACATTTGGGTCGGGGTCACGCAGTTGTGATTTGAATTTGAGCTCTCTAGGCCAATGCCTGTGGCCGTGAGAGGTCATCAAAGAAACAGGAAATGAAGGTGTTTTTCGCCGGCGTGCTACGGGCAAACCGTAAAGAGTTAAGAAAAAACAATGCACACTTTTGTGAACCCATGTCTGTAGATGTGACATGTCAAATCTGAGCTCATTTGGACTAAACACGAGGGAGTTCATTCTTTTTTCACACACCTAAGTCAAAACGGCGGTGAATCTTTGAACCAATATGGCCGACTTCCTGTTTGTCATAGGGGGGTGCGCCTATTCAACTTTCGGCTTGTCTCATAGACCGCTATCACTGTACCGAATTTCAACAGCCTATGCTAAAGTTTACCTGTCTTCATTCCCATAGGGGTCCAATTGTAGGAGGCGCTGTAGAGTGGGTTTTGGTTGGACATTACTTTGAAGGTCAAATTATCGAACAGGGTGTCGGGCTGATCGATTCTATACCCCCATGTGGGACTTTTCGTTGATGTTCAGTAGGTCAAATATGCAAATGTTTGTGTTTGCAGAGAAAGAAGAACAATGTAAACGTAGACATTTCATGTCTATTCTAGGTGGCGCTATAGTGTTCACTTTTAATATAATTTATATTGTTTTATAATCAGGTTGAAATCAAACATCAGTGATTCAAATTTCAGTGCTATAGGACAAAGCATGTGTGTGTAATATATTTTCAAGTATTTTTTTGTGGAGTATTTGCGCCCCTGCTGGCCAACCGTGAAAATTGCCCCATGTCCATAATACATTTATTTGCTTGTAATCATGCATAGAATTTATTCCCTGAATTTGGTCCAGATCTGTTAATGTACACGTTTTACGTCTATGGTAGGGGGCGCTATAGTGTTCACTTTTATTATATTTCATATTTCATTACATTCGGGCCGGGGTCCTGCAGTTGTGATTTGAATTTGAGCTCTGTAGGCCAATGCCTGTGGCCGTGAGAGGTCATCAAAGAAACAGGAAATGAAGGTGTTTTTCGCCGGCGTGCTACGGGCAAACCGTAAAGAGTTAAGAAAAAACAATGCACACTTTTGTGAACCCATGTCTGTAGATGTGACATGTCAAATCTGAGCTCATTTGGACTAAACATGAGGGAGTTCATTCTTTTTTCACACACCCAAGTCAAAACGGCGCCGATTTTTTGATCCAATATGGCCGACTTCCTGTTCGTCATAGGGCAGTGTTATGAATGACTTTTTTGTTTGTCTCCTTGAGCTCTATCACTGTTCCAAATTTCGTCAGTCTACCCCAAAATATGCTTTTCGGTTGCCCATTCATTTGGAAATTTTGATTTTTCTAGGAGGCGCTGTCGAGTGGGGTCACTTTGGTCATTGTCGCGATGCCCGTTTTATCAAATTTTTCGCCAAGCCGGTCCATCTGATACCCCCATGTGAGACTTTTCGTCGATGTTCAGGGGGTCAAAATCGCGATCGTTTGCAAGGAAAAAAAATAAAAAGAATAAGAAACCCGCGAAGAACAATACCCCTCGCCATTGACTTTGTCACTGGCGAGGGCCAATAAGAATCTGAGCAAGAACAATACCCCTCGCCATTGACTTTGTCACTGGCGAGGGCCAATAATTAAAGCCGCGCGCGGCTATGGTGGCCCTCGCCCCGGTTCGCACGCCCCCCCCGCGCAGCCGCCGGGGACCCACGACCGCTCCGGCTCGCCATTCGCTCTTCCCGAGAGCCGCCCAGGCCGCCAGCTCGCCCATCGGACAAATTATATAATGCCCCTTTAAATATGCAGCTGTTAGGGACCCGCGACTGCTCCGGCTCGCCACTCGCTCTTCCAGACAGTTGCCCAGGTTGCCAGCTCGTCCACCGGAAAAATTATAATATGCCCCTTTAAATATATTGTAGGAGTCAGTGCGCCCCTACTGGTGAACCGTGAGAAATGCCACATGTCTGTAATATATTTTTTTGATTGTAATCATGCATAGAATTTATTACCTGAATTTGGTCCAAATCTGATCATTTTGACGTTTTCTGTCTATGCTAGGGGGCGCTATAGTGTTCACTTTTATTATATTTCATATTTTATTACATTTGGGTCGGGGTCACGCAGTTGTGATTTGAATTTGAGCTCTGTAGGCCAATGCCTGTGGCCGTGAGATGTCATCAAAGAAACAGGAAATGAAGGTGTTTTTCGCCGGCGTGCTACGGGCAAACCGTAAAGAGTTAAGAAAAAACAATGCACACTTTTGTGAACCCATGTCTGTAGATGTGACATGTCAAATCTGAGCTCATTTGGACTAAACACGAGGGAGTTCATTCTTTTTTCACACACCTAAGTCAAAACGGCGGTGAATCTTTGAACCAATATGGCCGACTTCCTGTTCGTCATAGGGGGGTGCGCCTATTCAACTTTCGGCTTGTCTCATAGACCGCTATCACTGTACCGAATTTCAACAGTCTATGCTAAAGTTTACCTGTCTTCATTCCCATAGGGGTCAAATTGTAGGAGGCGCTGTAGAGTGGGTTTTGGTTGGACATTATTTTGAAGGTCAAATTATCGAACAGGGTGTCAGGCTGATCGATTCTATACCCCCATGTGGGACTTTTCGTTGATGTTCAGTAGGTCAAATATGCAAATGTTTGTGTTTGCATAAAAGTAAGAACAATGTAAACTTAAAGCCGCGCGCGGCTATGGTGGCCCTCGCCCCGGTTCGCAGGCCCCCCCCGCGCGGCCGCCGGGGACCCACGACCGCTCCGGCTCGCCACTCGCTCTTCCCGACAGCCGCCCAGGCCGCCAGCTCGTCCGCTGGAAAAATTATATAATCCCCCTTTAAATATGCACCTTTAAACATATCGTAGGAGTCAGTGCGCCCCTGCTGGTGAGCCATAAAAAATGCCACATGCCCAAAATATGTTTTTCTTGTAATCGTTCATAGAATTTCATCCCCAAATTTGCACAGATCCTCCATCAGGAATTTACATTATGCACCTTTAAATGGTTTTGAGGGAGTCCGTGCGCCCCTACTGGCCAACTGTGAAAAATACCCCATGTCTGTAATATATTTATTTGCTTGGAATCATGCATAGAATTTAATCCCTGAATTTGGTCCAAATCAGATAATGTAATTGTTTTATGTCTATGGTAGGGGGTGCTATAGTATTCACTTTTCATATACTTTATAGTGTATTATATTCAGGCTGAGATCACGCATTAGTGATTAAAATTTCAGCACGATAGGACAAAGCATGTGCGTGTAATAATTTTTAAACTATTTTTTTGGGGAGTATTTGCGCCCCTACTGGCCAACCGTGAAAATGGCCCCATGTTCGTAATACATTTATTTGCTTATAATCATGCATAGAATTTATTCCCCGAATTTTGTCCAAATCTGATAATGCTGACGATTTTTGTCTATGGTAGGGGGCGCTATAGTGTTCACTTTTCATAAACTTTATAGTGTTTTATAATGAGGTCGAAATCAAACATCAGTGATTAAAATTTCAGTGCTATAGGACAAAGCATGTGTGTGTAATATATTTTAAACTATTTTTTTGGGGAGTCCTTGTGCCCCTGCTGGCCAACCGTGAAAATTACCCCATGTCTGTAATATATTTATTTGATTGTAATCATGCATAGAATTTAATCCCCGAATTTGGTCCAGATCCAATAACGTTGACATTTTATGTCTATGCTAGGGGGCGCTATAGTGTTCACTTTTATTATATTTCATATTTCATTACATTCGGGCCGGGGTCCCGCAGTTATGATTTCAATTTGAGCTCTGTAGGCCAATGCCTGAGGCCATGAGAGGTTGTCAACGAAACAGGAAATGAAGGTGTTATTCGCCGGCGTGCTACGGACAAACGGTAAAGAGTTAAGAAAAAACAATGCACACTTTTGTGAACCCATGTCTGTAGATGTGACATGTCAAATCTGAGCTCATTTGGACTAAACATGAGGGAGTTCATTCTTTTTTCACACACCCAAGTCAAAACGGCGCCGAATTTTTGATCCAATATGGCCGACTTCCTGTACATCATAGGGGCGTGTTACGATTACCTTTTTTGTTTGTCTCCCTGAGCTCTATCACTGTTCCAAATTTCGTGAGCCTACGCCAAAATATGCTGTTCAGCTGCCCATTCATTTTGAAATTTTGATTTTTCACGGGGGCGCTGTTGCGTGGGGTCACTTTGGTCATTGTCGCGATGCCCATTTTATCAAATTTTTCGCCGGACCGGTCGATTTGATACCCCCATGTGGGACTTTTCGTCGATGTTCAGGGGGTCAAAAATGTGATTTAAGGTGGGGAAAAAGAATAATAATAATAATAATAATAAGAAACCGAGGAAGAACAATACCCCTCGCCATTGACTTTGTCACTGGCGAGGGCCAATTAAAGCCGCGCGCGGCTATGGTGGCCCTCGCCCCGGTTCGCAGGCCCCCCCCGCGCGGCCGCCGGGGACCCACGACCGCTCCGGCTCGCCACTCGCTCTTCCCGACAGCCGCCCAGGCCGCCAGCTCGTCCGCTGGAAAAATTATATAATCCCCCTTTAAATATGCACCTTTAAACATATCGTAGGAGTCAGTGCGCCCCTGCTGGTGAACCATAAAAAATGCCACATGCCGAAAATATGTTTCTCTTGTAATCGTTCATAGAATTTCATCCCCAAATTTGCACAAATCCTCCATCAGGAATTTACATTATGCACCTTTAAATGGTTTTGAGGGAGTCCGTGCGCCCCTACTGGCCAACCGTGAAAAATACCCCATGTCTGTAATATATTTATCTGCTTGGAATCATGCATAGAATTTATTCCCCAAGTTTGGTCCAGATCCGATAATGTAGTCGTTATATGTCTATGCTAGGGGGCGCTATAGTGTTCACTTTTCATATACTTTATAGTGTTTTATATTCAGGCTGAGATCAAACATTAGTGGTTAAAATTTCAGTGCTATAGGACAAAGCATGTGCGTGTAATATATTTTAAAGTATTTTTTTGGGGAGTATTTGCGCCCCTGCTGGCCAACCGTGAAAATTACCCCATGTCCGTAATACATTTATTTGCTTGTAATCATGCATAGAATTTATTCCCCGAATTTTGTCCAAATCCGATAATGCTGACGATTTTTGTCTATGCTAGGGGGCGCTATAGTGTTCACTTTTCATAAACTTTATAGTGTTTTATAATGAGGTCGAAATCAAACATCAGTGATTCAAATTTCAGTGCTATAGGACTAAGCATGTGTGTGTAATATATTTTAAACTATTTTTTTGGGGAGTATTTGCGCCCCTGTTGGCCAACCGTGAAAATTACCCCATGTCTGTAATACATTTATTAGCTTGTAATCATTCATAGTATTTAATCCCCGAATTTGGTCCAGATCCGATAACGTTGACATTTTATGTCTATGCTAGGGGGCGCTATAGTGTTCACTTTTATTATATTTCATATTTCATTACATTCGGGCCGGGGTCACGCAGTTGTGATTTGAATTTGAGCTCTCTAGGCCAACGCCTGTGGCCGTGAGAGGTCGTCAAAAAAACAGGAAATGAAGGCGTTATTCGCCGGCGTGCTACGGGCAAACCGTAAAGAGTTAAGAAAAACCAATGCACACTTTTGTGAACCCATGTCTGTAGATGTGACATGTCAAATCTGAGCTCATTTGGACTAAACATGAGGGAGTTCATTCTTTTTTCACACACCCAAGTCAAAACGGCGCCGAAATTTTGATCAAATATGGCCGACTTCCTGTACGTCATAGGGCAGTGCTATGAATGACTTTTTTGTTTGTCTCCCTGAGCTCTATCACTGTTCCGAATTTCGTCAGCCTACGCCAAAATATGCTTTTCAGATGCCCATTCATTTGAAATTTTGCATTTTTCAAGGGGGCGCTGTCGAGTGGGGTCACTTTGGGCATTGTCGCGATGCCCATTTTATCAAATTTTTCGCCGGACCGGTCGATCTGATACCCCCATGTGGGACTTTTCGTCCATGTTCAGGGGGTCAAAATCGCGATCGTTTGCAAGGAAAAAAAATAATAATAATAAGAAACCGAGGAAGAACAATACCCCTCGCCATTGACTTTGTCACTGGCGAGGGCCAATTAAAGCCGCGCGCGGCTATGGTGGCCCTCGCCCCGGTTCGCACGCCCCCCCGGGCATTCGCCGGGGACCCGCGACTGCTCCGGCTCGCCACTCGCTCTTCCCGACAGCCGCCCAGGCCGCCAGCTCGTCCGCCGGAAATATTATATTATGCACCTTTAAATATGCACCTTTAAATATATTGTAGGAGTCAGTGCGCCCCTGCTGGTGAAACATGAAAAATGCCACATGTCCAAAATATGTTTCTCTTGTAATTGTTCATAGAATTTCATCCCCAAATTTGCACAGACCCTCCATCAGGAATTTATATAATGCACCTTTAAATGGTTTTGAGGGAGTCCGTGCGCCCCTGCTGGCCAACCGTGAAAAATACCCCATGTCTGTAATATATTTATCTGCTTGGAATCATGCATAGAATTTATTCCCCGAGTTTGGTCCAGATCCGATAATGTAGTCGTTATATGTCTATGCTAGGGGGCGCTATAGTGTTCACTTTTCATATACTTTATAGTGTTTTATGTTCAGGCTGAGATCACACATCAGAGATTTAAATTTCAGCACGATAGGACAAAGCATGTTCTTGTAATAATTTTTAAACTATTTTGTTTGGGAGTATTTGCGCCCCTACTGGCCAACCGTGAACATTGCCCCATGTTCGTAATATACTTATTTGCTTGTAATCATGCATAGAATTTATTCCCCGAATTTGGTCCAGATCTGATAATGTATTTGTTTTATGTCTATGGTAGGGGGCGCTATAGTGTTCACTTTTCATAAACTTTATATTGTTTTATAATCAAGTTGAAATCAAACATTAGTGGTTAAAATTTCAGTGCTATAGGACAAAGCATGTGTGTGTAATATATTTTAAAGTATTTTTTTGGGGAGTATTTGCGCCCCTGCTGGCCAACCGTGAAAATTACCCCATGTCCGTAATACATTAATTTGCTTGGAATCATGCATAGAAATTAATCCCTGAATTTGGTCCAGATCCAATAATGTACACGTTTAACGTCTATGCTAGGGGGCGCTATAGTGTTCACTTTTATTATATTTCATATTTCATTACATTCGGGCCGGGGTCACGCAGTTGTGATTTGAATTTGAGCTCTGTAGGCCAATGCCTGTGGCCGTGAGAGGTCGTCAAAAAAACAGGAAATGAAGGCGTTATTCGCCGGCGTGCTACGGGCAAACCGTAAAGAGTTAAGAAAAACCAATGCACACTTTTGTGAACCCATGTCTGTAGATGTGACATGTCAAATCTGAGCTCATTTGGACTAAACACGAGGGAGTTCATTCTTTTTGCACACACCCAAGTCAAAACGGCGCCGAATATTTGATCCAATATGGCCGACTTCCTGTACGTCACTGGGCAGTGTGACAATGACATTTTGTGTTTGTCTCCCTGAGCTCTATCACTGCTCCGAATTTCATCAGCCTACGCCAAAATATGCTTTTCAGCTGCCCATAGACTTTGAAATTTTGCATTTTCAAGGGGGCGCTGTCGAGTGGGGTCACTTTGGTCATTGTCGCGATGCCCATTTTATAAAATTTTTCGCCGGACCGGTCGATCTGATACCCCCATGTGGGACTTTTCGTCGATGTTCAGGGGGTCAAAATCGCGATCGTTTGCAAGGAAAAATAATAATAATTAAAGCCGCGCGCGGCTATGGTGGCCCTCGCCCCGGTTCGCAGGCCCCCCCCCGCGCGGCCGCCGGGGACCCACGACCGCTCCGGCTCGCCACTCGCTCCTCCCAACAGCCGCCCAGGCCGCCAGCTCGTCCGCCCGAAAAATTATATTACGCACCTTTAAATATGCACCTTTAAATATACTGTAGGAGTCATTGCGCCCCTGCTGGTGAATCATAAAAAATGTCACATGTCCAAAATATGTTTTTCTTGTAATCGTTCATAGAATGTCATCCCCAAATTTGCACAGATCCTCCATCAATAATTTACATTATGCACCTTTAAATGGTTTTGAGGGAGTCCGTGCGCCCCTACTGGCCAACCGTGAAAAATACCCCATGTCTGTAATATATTTATTTGCTTGGAATCATGCATAGAATTTATTCTCTGAGTTTGGTCGAGATCCGATAATGCTGACGTTTTTTGTCTATGCTAGGGGGCGCTATAGTGTTCACTTTTATTATATTTCATATTTCATTACATTCGGGCCGGGGTCACGCAATTGTGACTTGAATTTGAGCTCTCTAGGCCAATGCCTGTGGCCGTGAGAGGTCGTCAAAAAAACAGGAAATGAAGCCATTATTCGCCGGCGTGCTATGGGCAAACCGTAAAGAGTTAAGAAAAAACAATGCACACTTTTGTGAACCCATGTCTGTAGATGTGACATGTCAAATCTGAGCTCATTTGGACTTAACACAAGTGATTTCATTCTTTTTGCACACACCCAATTCAAAACGGCGGTGAATATTTGAACCAATATGGCCGACTTCCTGTTCGTCATAGGGGGGTGCGCCTATTCAACTTTTGGCTTGTCTCATAGACCGCTATCACTGTACCGAATTTCAACAGCCTATGCTCAAGTTTACCTGTCCCCATTCCCATAGGGGTTCAATTGTAGGAGGCGCTGTAGAGTGGATTTTGGTTGGACATTATTTTGAAGGTCAAATTATCGAACAGGGTGTCGGGCCGATCGATTCTATACCCCCATGTGGGACTTTTCGTTGATGTTCAGTAGGTCAAATATGCAAATGTTTGTGTTTGCAGAGAAGGAAGAACAATGTAAACTTAAAGCCGCGCGCGGCTATGGTGGCCCTCGCCCCGGTTCGCACGCCCCCCCCGCGCGGCCGCTGGGGACCCACGACCGCTCCGGCTCGCCACTCGCTCTTCCCGACAGCCGCCCAGGCCGCCAGCTCGTCCGCTCGAAAAATTATATAATGCCCCTTTAAATATGCACCTTTAAATATACTGTAGGAGTCATTGCGCCCCTGCTGGTGAACCATAAAAAATGCCACATGTCCAAAATATGTTTTTCTTGTAATCGTTCATAGAATTTCATCCCCAAATTTGCACAGATCCTCCATCAGGAATTTACATTATGCACCTTTAAATGGTTTTGAGGGAGTCTGTGCGCCCCTACTGGCCAACGTGAAAAATACCCCATGTGTGTAATATATTTATCTGCTTGGAATCATGCATAGAATTTATTCCCCGAGTTTGGTCCAGATCCGATAATGTACTTGTTTTATGTCTATGGTAGGGGGCGCTATAGTGTTCACTTTTCATATACTTTATAGTGTATTATATTCAGGCTGAGATCAAACATTAGTGATTAAAATTTCAGCACGATAGGACAAAGCATGTGCTTGTAATAATTTTTAAACTATTTTTTTGGGGAGTATTTGCGCCTCTGGTGGCCAACCGTGAAAATTGCCCCATGTTCGTAATACATTTATTTGCTTGGAATCATGCATAGAATTTATTCCCCAAATTTGGTCCAGATCCGATAATGTAGTTGTTTTATGTCTATTCTAGGTGGCGCTATAGTGTTCACTTTTCATATAATTTATAGTGTTTTATAATAAAGTGGAAATCGAGCATCAGTGATTAAAATTTCAGTGCTATAGGACAAAGCATGTGTGTGTAATATATTTTAAAGTATTTTTTTGGGAAGTATTTGCGCCCCTGCTGGCCAACCGTGAAAATTACCCCATGTCTGTAATACATTTATTTGCTTGTAATCATGCCTAGAATTTATTCCCCGAATTTGGTCCAGATCCGATAACGTTGACATTTTATGTCTATGCTAGGGGGCGCTATAGTGTTCACTTTTATTATATTTTATATTTCATTACATTCGGGCCGGGGTCACGCAGTTGTGATTTGAATTTGAGCTCTGTAGGCCAATGCCTGTGGCCGTGAGAGGTCGTCAAAAAAACAGGAAATGAAGGTGTTATTCGCCGGCGTGCTACGGGCAAACCGTAAAGAGTTAAGAAAAACCAATGCACACTTTTGTGAACCCATGTCTGTAGATGTCACATGTCAAATCTGAGCTCATTTGGACTAAACACGAGGGATTTCATTCTTTTTTCACACACCCATGTCAAAACAGCGCCGAATATTTGATCCAATATGGCCGACTTCCTGTACGTCACTGGGCAGTGTTACGAATACCTTTTTTGTTTGTCTCCTTGAGCTCTATCACTGTTCCGAATTTCGTCACCCTACGCCAAAATATGCTTTTGGGCTGCCCATTCATTTTGAAAATTTCATTTTTCAAGGGGGCGCTGTCGAGTGGGGTCACTTTGGTCATTGTCGCGATGCCCATTTTATCAAATTTTTCGCCGGACCGGTCGATCTGATACCCCCATGTGGGACTTTTCGTCGATGTTCAGGGGGTCAAAATCGCGATCGTTTGCAAGGAAAAAAAATAATAAGAATTATAAGAAACTCGCGAAGAACAATACCCCTCGCCATTGACTTTGTCACTGGCGAGGGCCAATTAAAGCCGCGCGCGGCTATGGTGGCCCTCGCCCCGGTTCGCACGCCCCCCCGCGCGGCCGCCGGGGACCTACGACCGCTCCGGCTCGCCACTCGCTCTTCCCGACAGCCGCCCAGGCCGCCAGCTCATCTGCCCGAAAAATTATATTACGCACCTTTAAATATGCACCTTTAAACATACTGTAGGAGTCAGTGCGCCCCTGCTGGTGAACCATGAAAATGCCACCTGTCCAAAATGCGTTTCTCTTGTAATTGTTCATAGAATTTCATCCCCAAATTTGCACAAATCCTGCATGAGGAATTTACATTATGCGCCTTTAAATGGTTTTGAGGGAGTCCGTGCGCCCCTGCTGGCCAACCGTGAAAAATACCCCATGTCTGTAATATATTTATTTGCTTGTAATCATGCATAGAATTTATTCCCCGAATTTGGTCCAGATCTGTTAATGTACACGTTTAACGTCTATGCTAGGGGGCGCTATAGTGTTCACTTTTATTATATTTCATATTTTATTACATTCGGGCCGGGGTCACGCAGTTGTGAATTGAATTTGAGCTGTGTAGGCCAATGCCTGTGGCCGTGAGAGGTCGTCAAAGAAACAGGAAATGAAGGCGTTATTCGCCGGCGTGCTACGGTCAAACCGTAAAGAGTTAAGAAAAACCAATGCACACTTTTGTGAACCCATGTCTGTAGATGTGACATGTGAAATCTGAGCTCATTTGGACTGAACACGAGGGATTTCATTCTTTTTCCACACACCTAAGTCAAAATGGCGGTGAATCTTTGAACCAATATGGCCGACTTCCTGTTCGTCATAGGGGGGTGCGCCTATTCAACTTTCGGCTTGTCTCATAGACCCCTATCACTGTTCCGAATTTCAACAGTCTATGCTAAAGTTTACCTGTCCCCATTCCCATAGGGGTCCAATTGTAGGAGGCGCTGTAGAGTGGGTTTTGGTTGGACATTATTTTGAAGGTCAAATTATCGAATAGGGTGTCGGGCTGATCGATTCTATACCCCCATGTGGGACTTTTCGTTGATGTTCAGTAGGTCAAATATGCAAATGTTTGTGTTTGCAAAAAAGGAAGAACAATGTAAACTTAAAGCCGCGCGCGGCTATGGTGGCCCTCGCCCCGGTTCGCAGGCCCCCCCCGCGCGGCCGCCGGGGACCCACGACCGCTCCGGCTCGCCACTCGCTCTTCCCGACAGCCGCCCAGGCCGCCAGCTCGTCCGCTGGAAAAATTATATAATCCCCCTTTAAATATGCACCTTTAAACATATCGTAGGAGTCAGTGCGCCCCTGCTGGTGAACCATAAAAAATGCCACATGCCGAAAATATGTTTCTCTTGTAATCGTTCATAGAATTTCATCCCCAAATTTGCACAAATCCTCCATCAGGAATTTACATTATGCACCTTTAAATGGTTTTGAGGGAGTCCGTGCGCCCCTACTGGCCAACCGTGAAAAATACCCCATGTCTGTAATATATTTATCTGCTTGGAATCATGCATAGAATTTATTCCCCAAGTTTGGTCCAGATCCGATAATGTAGTCGTTATATGTCTATGCTAGGGGGCGCTATAGTGTTCACTTTTCATATACTTTATAGTGTTTTATATTCAGGCTGAGATCAAACATTAGTGGTTAAAATTTCAGTGCTATAGGACAAAGCATGTGCGTGTAATATATTTTAAAGTATTTTTTTGGGGAGTATTTGCGCCCCTGCTGGCCAACCGTGAAAATTACCCCATGTCCGTAATACATTTATTTGCTTGTAATCATGCATAGAATTTATTCCCCGAATTTTGTCCAAATCCGATAATGCTGACGATTTTTGTCTATGCTAGGGGGCGCTATAGTGTTCACTTTTCATAAACTTTATAGTGTTTTATAATGAGGTCGAAATCAAACATCAGTGATTCAAATTTCAGTGCTATAGGACTAAGCATGTGTGTGTAATATATTTTAAAGTATTTTTTTGGGGAGTATTTGCGCCCCTGTTGGCCAACCGTGAAAATTACCCCATGTCTGTAATACATTTATTAGCTTGTAATCATTCATAGTATTTAATCCCCGAATTTGGTCCAGATCCGATAACGTTGACATTTTATGTCTATGCTAGGGGGCGCTATAGTGTTCACTTTTAATATATTTCATATTTCATTACATTCGGGCCGGGGTCACACAGTTGTGATTTGAATTTGAGCTCTCTAGGCCAATGCCTGTGGCCGTGAGAGGTCATCAAAAAAACAGGAAATTAAGGCGTTATTCGCCGGCGTGCTACGGGCAAACCGTAAAGAGTTAAGAAAAACCAATGCACACTTTTGTGAACCCATGTCTGTAGATGTGACATGTCAAATCTGAGCTCATTTGGACTAAACATGAGGGAGTTCATTCTTTTTTCACACACCCAAGTCAAAACGGCGCCGAATTTTTGATCCAATATGGCCGACTTCCTGTACGTCACTGGGCAGTGTTATGAATGACTTTTTTGTTTGTCTCCCTGAGCTCTATCACTGTTCCGAATTTCGTCAGCCTACGCCAAAATATGCTTCTCACCTGCCCATTCATTTGAAATTTTGCATTTTTCAAGGGGGCGCTGTCGAGTGGGGTCACTTTGGGCATTGTCGCGATGCCCATTTTATCAAATTTTTCGCCGGACCGGTCGATCTGATACCCCCATGTGGGACTTTTCGTCCATGTTCAGGGGGTCAAAATCACGATCGTTTGCAAGGAAAAAAAATAATAATTAAAGCCGCGCGCGGCTATGGTGGCCCTCGCCCCGGTCTGCAGGCCCCCCCCGTGCGGCCGCCGGGGACCTACGACCGCTCCGGCTCGCCACTCGCTCTTCCCGACAGCCGCCCAGGCCGCCAGCTCATCCGCCCGAAAAATTATATTACGCACCTTTAAATATGCACCTTTAAATATACTGTAGGAGTCATTGCGCCCCTGCTGGTGAACCATGAAAATGCCACCTGTCCAAAATATGTTTCTCTTGTAATTGTTCATAGAATTTCATCCCCAAATTTGCACAAATCCTGCATGAGGAATTTACATTATGCGCCTTTAAATGGTTTTGAGGGAGTCCGTGCGCCCCTGCTGGCCAACCGTGAAAAATACCCCATGTCTGTAATATATTTATTTGCTTGTAATCATGCATAGAATTTATTCCCCGAATTTGGTCCAGATCTGTTAATGTACACGTTTAACGTCTATGCTAGGGGGCGCTATAGTGTTCACTTTTATTTTATTTCATATTTCATTACATTCGGGCCGGGGTCACGCAGTTGTGAATTGAATTTGAGCTCTGTAGGCCAATGCCTGTGGCCGTGAGAGGTCGTCAAAGAAACAGGAAATGAAGGTGTTATTCGCCGGCGTGCTACGGGCAAACCATAAAGAGTTAAGAAAAAACAATGCACACTTTTGTGAACCCATGTCTGTAGATGTGACATGTCAAATCTGAGCTCATTTGGACTGAACACGAGGGATTTCATTCTTTTTCCACACACCTAAGTCAAAACGGCGGTGAATCTTTGAACCAATATGGCCGACTTCCTGTTCGTCATAGGGGGGTGCGCCTATTCAACTTTCGGCTTGTCTCATAGACCCCTATCACTGTACCGAATTTCAACAGTCTATGCTAAAGTTTACCTGTCCCCATTCCCATAGGGGTCCAATTGTAGGAGGCGCTGTAGAGTGGGTTTTGGTTGGACATTATTTTGAAGGTCAAATTATTGAATAGGGTGTCGGGCTGATCGATTCTATACCCCCATGTGGGACTTTTCGTTGATGTTCAGTAGGTCAAATATGCAAATGTTTGTGTTTGCAGAAAAGGAAGAACAATGTAAACTTAAAGCCGCGCGCGGCTATGGTGGCCCTCGCCCCGGTTCGCAGGCCCCCCCCGCGCGGCCGCCGGGGACCCGCGACCGCTCCGGCTCGCCACTCGCTCTTCCCGACAGCCGGCCAGGCCGCCAGCTCGTCCGCCCGAAAAATGATATTACGCACCTTTAAATATGCACCTTTAAATATACTGTAGGAGTCAGTGCGCCCCTGCTGGTGAACCATGAAAAATGCCACATGTTCAAAAATATGTTTCTCTTGTAATCGTTCATAGAATTTCATCCCCAAATTTGCACAGACCCTCCATTAGGAATTTACATTATGCGCCTTTAAATGGTTTTGAGGGAGTCCGTGCGCCCCTGCTGGCCAACCGTGAAAAATACCCCATGTCTGTAATATATTTATTTGCTTGTAATCATGCATAGAATTTATTCCCCGAATTTGGTCCAGATCTGTTAATGTACACGTTTAACGTCTATGCTAGGGGGCGCTATAGTGTTCACTTTTATTTTATTTCATATTTCATTACATTTGGGCCGGGGTCACGCAGTTGTGAATTGAATTTGAGCTCTGTAGGCCAATGCCTGTGGCTGTGACAGGTCGTCAAAGAAACAGGAAATGAAGGTGTTATTCGCCGGCGTGCTACGGGCAAACCATAAAGAGTTAAGAAAAAACAATGCACACTTTTGTGAACCCATGTCTGTAGATGTGACATGTCAAATCTGAGCTCATTTGGACTAAACACGAGGGAGTTCATTCTTTTTTCACACACCTAAGTCAAAACGGCGGTGAATCTTTGAACCAATATGGCCGACTTCCTGTTTGTCATAGGGGGGTGCGCCTATTCAACTTTCGGCTTGTCTCATAGACCGCTATCACTGTACCGAATTTCAACAGCCTATGCTAAAGTTTACCTGTCCCCATTCCCATAGGGGTTCAATTGTAGGAGGCGCTGTAGAGTGGATTTTGGTTGGACATTACTTTGAAGGTCAAATTATCGAACAGGGTGTCGGGCTGATCGATTCTATACCCCCATGTGGGACTTTTCGTTGATGTTCAGTAGGTCAAATATGCAAATGTTTGTGTTTGCATAAAAGTAAGAACAATGTAAACTTAAAGCCGCGCGCGGCTATGGTGGCCCTCGCCCCGGTTCGCATGCCCCCCTGCGCGGCCGCCGGGGACCTACGACCGCTCCGGCTCGCCACTCGCTCTTCCCGACAGCCGCCCAGGCCGCCAGCTCATCCGCCCGAAAAATTATATTACGCACCTTTAAATATGCACCTTTAAATATACTGTAGGAGTCAGTGCGCCCCTGCTGGTGAACCATGAAAATGCCACCTGTCCAAAATATGTTTCTCTTGTAATTGTTCATAGAATTTCATCCCCAAATTTGCACAAATCCTGCATGAGGAATTTACATTATGCACCTTTAAATGGTTTTGAGGGAGTCCGTGCGCCCCTGCTGGCCAACCGTGAAAAATACCCCATGTCTGTAATATATTTATTTGCTTGTAATTATGCATAGAATTTATTCCCCGAATTTGGTCCAGATCTGTTAATGTACACGTTTAACGTCTATGCTAGGGGGCGCTATAGTGTTCACTTTTATTTTATTTCATATTTCATTACATTCGGGCCGGGGTCACGCAGTTGTGAATTGAATTTGAGCTCTGTAGGCCAATGCCTGTGGCCGTGAGAGGTCGTCAAAGAAACAGGAAATGAAGGTGTTATTCGCCGGCGTGCTACGGGCAAACCATAAAGAGTTAAGAAAAAACAATGCACACTTTTGTGAACCCATGTCTGTAGATGTGACATGTGAAATCTGAGCTCATTTGGACTAAACACGAGGGATTTCATTCTTTTTCCACACACCTAAGTCAAAACGGCGGTGAATCTTTGAACCAATATGGCCGACTTCCTGTTCGTCATAGGGGGGTGCGCCTATTCAACTTTCGGCTTGTCTCATAGACCCCTATCACTGTAATGAATTTCAACAGTCTATGCTAAAGTTTACCTGTCCCCATTCCCATAGGGGTCCAATTGTAGGAGGCGCTGTAGAGTGGGTTTTGGTTGGACATTATTTTGAAGGTCAAATTATCGAATAGGGTTTCGGGCTGATCGATTCTATACCCCCATGTGGGACTTTTCGTTGATGTTCAGTAGGTCAAATATGCAAATGTTTGTGTTTGCAGAAAAGGAAGAACAATGTAAACTTAAAGCCGCGCGCGGCTATGGTGGCCCTCGCCCCGGTTCGCAGGCCCCCCCCGCGCGGCCGCCGGGGACCTACGACCGCTCCGGCTCGCCACTCGCTCTTCCCGACAGCCGCCCAGGCCGCCAGCTCATCCGCCCGAAAAATTATATTACGCACCTTTAAATATGCACCTTTAAATATACTGTAGGAGTCATTGCGCCCCTGCTGGTGAACCATGAAAATGCCACCTGTCCAAAATATGTTTCTCTTGTAATTGTTCATAGAATTTCATCCCCAAATTTGCACAGATCCTCCATCAGGAATTTACATTATGCACCTTTAAATGGTTTTGAGGGAGTCCGTGCGTTTCTGCTGGCCAACCGTGAAAAATACCCCATGTCTGTAATATATTTATTTGCTTGGAATCATGCATAGAATTTATTCCCCGAATTTGGTCCAGATCTGTTAATGTACACGTTTAACGTCTTTGCTAGGGGGCGCTATAGTGTTCACTTTTATTATATT
Source organism: Taenioides sp. WSHXM2023 (assembly GCA_029959045.1). Lineage (NCBI taxonomy): Eukaryota > Metazoa > Chordata > Actinopteri > Gobiiformes > Gobiidae > Taenioides > Taenioides sp. WSHXM2023. Next base: position 24,486,025 of record CM057085.1, read on the forward strand.
TCATATTTCATTACATTCGGGCCGGGGTCACGCAGTTGTGATTTGAATTTGAGCTCTCTAGGCCAATGCCTGTGGCCATGAGAGGTCGTCAAAGAAACAGGAAATGAAGGCATTTTTCGCCGGCGTGCTACGGGCAAACCGTAAAGAGTTAAGAAAAAACAATGCACACTTTTGTGAACCCATGTCTGTAGATGTGACATGTGAAATCTGAGCTCATTTGGACTAAGCACGAGGGATTTCATTCTTTTTCCACACACCTAAGTCAAAACGGTGGTGAATCTTTGAACCAATATGGCCGACTTCCTGTTCGTCATAGGGGGGTGCGCCTATTCAACTTTCGGCTTGTCTCATAGACCCCTATCACTGTACCGAATTTCAACAGCCTATGCTAAAGTTTACCTGTCCCCATTCCCATAGGGGTCCAATTGTAGGAGGCGCTGTAGAGTGGGTTTTGGTTTGACATTATTTTGAAGGTCAAATTATTGAATAGGGTGTCGGGCTGATCGATTCTATACCCCCATGTGGGACTTTTCGTTAATGTTCAGTAGGTCAAATATGCAAATGTTTGTGTTTGCAGAAAAGGAAGAACAATTGTAACTTAAAGCCGCGCGCGGCTATGGTGGCCCTCGCCCCGGTTCGCACGCCCCCCCCGCGCAGCCGCCGGGGACCCACGACCGCTCCGGCTCGCCATTCGCTCTTCCCGAGAGCCGCCCAGGCCGCCAGCTCGCCCATCGGACAAATTATATAATGCCCCTTTAAATATGCAGCTGTTAGGGACCCGCGACCGCTCCGGCTCGCCACTCGCTCTTCCAGACAGTTGCCCAGGTTGCCAGCTCGTCCACCAGAAAAATTATAATATGCCCCTTTAAATATATTGTAGGAGTCAGTGCGCCCCTACTGGTGAACCGTGAGAAATGCCACATGTCTGTAATATATTTTTTTGATTGTAATCATGCATAGAATTTATTACCTGAATTTGGTCCAAATCTGATCATTTTGACGTTTTCTGTCTATGCTAGGGGGCGCTATAGTGTTCACTTTTATTATATTTCATATTTTATTACATTTGGGTCGGGGTCACGCAGTTGTGATTTGAATTTGAGCTCTCTAGGCCAATGCCTGTGGCCGTGAGAGGTCATCAAAGAAACAGGAAATGAAGGTGTTTTTTGCCGGCGTGCTACGGGCAAACCGTAAAGAGTTAAGAAAAAACAATGCACACTTTTGTGAACCCATGTCTGTAGATGTGACATGTCAAATCTGAGCTCATTTGGACTAAACACGAGGGAGTTCATTCTTTTTTCACACACCTAAGTCAAAACGGCGGTGAATCTTTGAACCAATATGGCCGACTTCCTGTTTGTCATAGGGGCGTGCGCCTATTCAACTTTCGGCTTGTCTCATAGACCGCTATCACTGTACCGAATTTCAACAGCCTATGCTAAAGTTTACCTGTCCCCATTCCCATAGGGGTTCAATTGTAGGAGGCGCTGTAGAGTGGGTTTTGGTTGGACATTACTTTGAAGGTCAAATTATCGAACAGGGTGTCGGGCTGATCGATTCTATACCCCCATGTGGGACTTTTCGTTGATGTTCAGTAGGTCAAATATGCAAATGTTTGTGTTTGCATAAAAGTAAGAACAATGTAAACTTAAAGCCGCGCGCGGCTATGGTGGCCCTCGCCCCGGTTCGCACGCCCCCCCCGTGCGGCCGCCGGGGACCCACGACCGCTCCGGCTCGCCACTCGCTCTTCCTGACAGCCACCCAGGCCGCCAGCTCGTCCGCCGGAAAAATTATATAATGCCCCTTTAAATATGCACGTTTAAATATATCGTAGGAGTCAGTGCGCCCCTGCTGGTGAACCATGAAAAATGCCACATGTTCAAAAATATGGTTTTCTTGTAATCGTTCATAGAATTTCATCCCCAAATTTGCACAGATCCTCCATCAGGAATTTACATTATGCACCTTTAAATGGTTTTGAGGGAGTCCGTGCGCCCCTACTGGCCAACTGTGAAAAATACCCCATGTCTGTAATATATTTATTTGCTTGGAATCATGCATAGAATTTAATCCCTGAATTTGGTCCAAATCAGATAATGTAATTGTTTTATGTCTATGGTAGGGGGCGCTATAGTATTCACTTTTCATATACTTTATAGTGTATTATATTCAGGCTGAGATCACGCATTAGTGATTAAAATTTCAGCACGATAGGACAAAGCATGTGCGTGTAATAATTTTTAAACTATTTTTTTGGGGAGTATTTGCGCCCCTACTGGCCAACCGTGAAAATGGCCCCATGTTCGTAATACATTTATTTGCTTATAATCATGCATAGAATTTATTCCCCGAATTTTGTCCAAATCTGATAATGCTGACGATTTTTGTCTATGGTAGGGGGCGCTATAGTGTTCACTTTTCATAAACTTTATAGTGTTTTATAATGAGGTCGAAATCAAACATCAGTGATTAAAATTTCAGTGCTATAGGACAAAGCATGTGTGTGTAATATATTTTAAACTATTTTTTTGGGGAGTCCTTGTGCCCCTGCTGGCCAACCGTGAAAATTACCCCATGTCTGTAATATATTTATTTGATTGTAATCATGCATAGAATTTAATCCCCGAATTTGGTCCAGATCCAATAACGTTGACATTTTATGTCTATGCTAGGGGGCGCTATAGTGTTCACTTTTATTATATTTCATATTTCATTACATTCGGGCCGGGGTCCCGCAGTTGTGATTTGAATTTGAGCTCTGTAGGCCAATGCCTGAGGCCATGAGAGGTTGTCAACGAAACAGGAAATGAAGGTGTTATTCGCCGGCGTGCTACGGACAAACGGTAAAGAGTTAAGAAAAACCAATGCACACTTTTGTGAACCCATGTCTGTAGATGTGACATGTCAAATCTGAGCTCATTTGGACTAAACATGAGGGAGTTCATTCTTTTTTCACACACCCAAGTCAAAACGGCGCCGAATTTTTGATCCAATATGGCCGACTTCCTGTACATCATAGGGGCGTGTTACGATTACCTTTTTTGTTTGTCTCCTTGAGCTCTATCACTGTTCCAAATTTCGTGAGCCTACGCCAAAATATGCTGTTCAGCTGCCCATTCATTTTGAAATTTTGATTTTTCACGGGGGCGCTGTTGCGTGGGGTCACTTTGGTCATTGTCGCGATGCCCATTTTATCAAATTTTTCGCCGGACCGGTCGATTTGATACCCCCATGTGGGACTTTTCGTCGATGTTCAGGGGGTCAAAAATGTGATTTAAGGTGGGGAAAAAGAATAATAATAATAATAATAATAAGAAACCGAGGAAGAACAATACCCCTCGCCATTGACTTTGTCACTGGCGAGGGCCAATTAAAGCCGCGCGCGGCTATGGTGGCCCTCGCCCCGGTTCGCACGCCCCCCCGCGCGGCCCCCGGGGACCCACGACCGCTCCGGCTCGCCACTCGCTCTTCCCGACAGCCACCCAGGCCGCCAGCTCGTCCGCCCGAAAAATTATATTACGCACCTTTAAATATGCACCTTTAAATATACTGTAGGAGTCATTGCGCCCCTGCTGGTGAACCATGAAAAATGCCACCTGTCCAAAATATGTTTTTCTTGTAATCATTCATAGAATTTCATCGTCAAATTTGCACAAATCCTCCATCAGGAATTTACATTATGCACCTTTAAATGGTTTTGAGGGAGTCCGTGCGCCCCTGCTGGTCAACCGTGAAAAATACCACATGTCTGTAATATATTTATTTGCTTGGAATCATGCATAGAATTTATTCCCCGAATTTGGTCCAGATCTGTTAATGTACACGTTGTACGTCTATGCTAGGGGGCGCTATAGTGTTCACTTTTATTATATTTCATATTTCATTACATTCGGGCCGGGGTCACACAGTTGTGATTTGAATTTGAGCTCTCTAGGCCAATGCCTGTGGCCGTGAGAGGTCATCAAAGAAACAGGAAATGAAGGTGTTTTTCGCCGGCGTGCTACGGGCAAACCGTAAAGAGTTAAGAAAAAACAATGCACACTTTTGTGAACCCATGTCTGTAGATGTGACATGTGAAATCTGAGCTCATTTGGACTAAACACGAGGGATTTCATTCTTTTTCCACACACCCAAGTCAAAACGGCGGGGAATCTTTGAACCAATATGGCCGACTTCCTGTTCGTCATAGGGGGGTGCGCCTATTCAACTTTCGGCTTGTCTCATAGACCGCTATCACTGTACCGAATTTCAACAGTCTATGCTAAAGTTTACCTGTCCCCATTCCCATAGGGGTCCAATTGTAGGAGGCGCTGTAGAGTGGGTTTTGGTTGGACATTATTTTGAAGGTCAAATTATCGAACAGGGTGTTGGGCCGATCGATTCTATACCCCCATGTGGGACTTTTCGTTGATGTTCAGTAGGTCAAATATGCAAATGTTTGTGTTTGCAGAAAAGGAAGAACAATGTAAACTTAAAGCCGCGCGCGGCTATGGTGGCCCTCGCCCCGGTTCGCACGCCCCCCCGCGCGGCCGCCGGGGACCTACGACCGCTCCGGCTCGCCACTCGCTCTTCCCGACAGCCGCCCAGGCCGCCAGCTCATCTGCCCGAAAAATTATATTACGCACCTTTAAATATGCACCTTTAAACATACTGTAGGAGTCAGTGCGCCCCTGCTGGTGAACCATGAAAATGCCACCTGTCCAAAATGCGTTTCTCTTGTAATTGTTCATAGAATTTCATCCCCAAATTTGCACAAATCCTGCATGAGGAATTTACATTATGCGCCTTTAAATGGTTTTGAGGGAGTCCGTGCGCCCCTGCTGGCCAACCGTGAAAAATACCCCATGTCTGTAATATATTTATTTGCTTGTAATCATGCATAGAATTTATTCCCCGAATTTGGTCCAGATCTGTTAATGTACACGTTTAACGTCTATGCTAGGGGGCGCTATAGTGTTCACTTTTATTATATTTCATATTTTATTACATTCGGGCCGGGGTCACGCAGTTGTGAATTGAATTTGAGCTGTGTAGGCCAATGCCTGTGGCCGTGAGAGGTCGTCAAAGAAACAGGAAATGAAGGCGTTATTCGCCGGCGTGCTACGGTCAAACCGTAAAGAGTTAAGAAAAACCAATGCACACTTTTGTGAACCCATGTCTGTAGATGTGACATGTGAAATCTGAGCTCATTTGGACTGAACACGAGGGATTTCATTCTTTTTCCACACACCTAAGTCAAAATGGCGGTGAATCTTTGAACCAATATGGCCGACTTCCTGTTCGTCATAGGGGGGTGCGCCTATTCAACTTTCGGCTTGTCTCATAGACCCCTATCACTGTTCCGAATTTCAACAGTCTATGCTAAAGTTTACCTGTCCCCATTCCCATAGGGGTCCAATTGTAGGAGGCGCTGTAGAGTGGGTTTTGGTTGGACATTATTTTGAAGGTCAAATTATCGAATAGGGTGTCGGGCTGATCGATTCTATACCCCCATGTGGGACTTTTCGTTGATGTTCAGTAGGTCAAATATGCAAATGTTTGTGTTTGCAAAAAAGGAAGAACAATGTAAACTTAAAGCCGCGCGCGGCTATGGTGGCCCTCGCCCCGGTTCGCAGGCCCCCCCCGTGCGGCCGCCGGGGACCCGCGACCGCTCCGGCTCGCCACTCGCTCTTCCCGACAGCCGCCCAGGCCGCCAGCTCGTCCGCCGGAAAAATTATATTACGCACCTTTAAATATGCACCTTTAAACATATTGTAGGAGTCAGTGCGCCCCTGCTGGTGAACCATGAAAAATGCCACCTGTCCAAAATATGTTTCTCTTGTAATCGTTCATAGAATTTCATCCCCAAATTTGCACAGACCCTCCATCAGGAATTTATATAATGCACCTTTAAATGGTTTTGAGGGAGTCCGTGCACCCCTGCTGGCCAACCGTGAAAAATACCCCATGTGTGTAATATATTTATTTGCTTGGAATCATGCATAGAATTTATTCCCCGAGTTTGGTCCAGATCCGATAATGTACTTGTTTTATGTCTATGCTAGGGGGCGCTATAGTGTTCACTTTTATTATATTTCATATTTCATTACATTCGGACCGGGGTCCCGCAGTTGTGATTTGAATTTGAGCTCTGTAGGCCAATGCCTGTGGCCGTGAGAGGTCGTCAAAAAAACAGGAAATGAAGGCGTTATTCGCCGGCGTGCTACGGGCAAACCGTAAAGAGTTAAGAAAAACCAATGCACACTTTTGTGAACCCATGTCTGTAGATGTGACATGTCAAATCTGAGCTCATTTGGACTAAACACGAGGGAGTTCATTCTTTTTTCACACACCCAAGTCAAAACGGCGCCGAAATTTTGATCCAATATGGCCGACTTCCTGTACATCATAGGGGCGTGTTACGATTACCTTTTTTGTTTGTCTCCTTGAGCTCTATCACTGTTCCAAATTTCATGAGCCTACGCCAAAATATGCTGTTCAGCTGCCCATTCATTTTGAAATTTTGATTTTTCACGGGGGCGCTGTTGCGTGGGGTCACTTTGGTCATTGTCACGATGCCCATTTTATCAAATTTTTCGCCGGACCGGTCGATTTGATACCCCCATGTGGGACTTTTCGTCGATGTTCAGGGGGTCAAAAATGTGATTTAAGGTGGGGAAAAAGAATAATAATAATAATAATAAACCGAGGAAGAACAATACCCCTCGCCATTGACTTTGTCACTGGCGAGGGCCAATTAAAGCCGCGCGCGGCTATGGTGGCCCTCGCCCCGGTTCGCAGGCCCCCCCGCGCAGCCGCCGGGGACCCACGACCGCTCCGGCTCGCCACTCGCTTTTCCGGACAGCCGCCCAGGCCGCCAGCTCGTCTGCCAGAGAAATTATATAATGCCCCTTTAAATATGCACCTTTCAATATACTGTAGGAGTCAGTGCGCCCCTACTGGTGAACCGTGAAAAATGCCACATGTCTGTAATATATTTATTTGATTGTAATCATGCATAGAATTTATTCCCCGAATTTGGTCCAAATCTGATAATTTTGACATTTTCTGTCTATGCTAGGGGGCGCTATAGTGTTCACTTTTATTTTATTTCATATTTCAATAAATTTGATCCGGGGTCACACAATTGTGACTTGAATTTGAGCTCTCTAGGCCAATGCCTGTGGCTGTGAGAGGTCATCAAAGAAACAGGAAATGAAGGCCTTTTTCGCCGGCGTGCTACGGGCAAACCGTAAGGAGTTAAGAAAAAACAATGCACACTTTTGTGAACCCATGTCTGTAGATGTGACATGTCAAATCTGAGCTCATTTGGACTAAACACAAGTGATCTCAATCTTTTTGCACACACCCAATTCAAAACGGCGGTGAATCTTTGAACCAATATGGCCGACTTCCTGTTCATCACAGGGGGGTGCGCCTATTCAACTTTCGGCTTGTCTCATAGACCGCTATCACTGTACCGAATTTCAACAGCCTATGCTAAAGTTTACCTGTCCCCATTCCCATAGGGGTTCAATTGTAGGAGGCGCTGTAGAGTGGGTTTTGGTTGGACATTATTTTGAAGGTCAAATTATCGAACAGGGTGTCGGGCTGATCGATTCTATACCCCCATGTGGGACTTTTCGTTGATGTTCAGTAGGTCAAATATGCAAATGTTTGTGTTTGCAGAAAAGGAAGAACAATGTGAACTTAAAGCCGCGCGCGGCTATGGTGGCCCTCGCCCCGGTTCGCAGGCCCCCCCCCGCGCGGCCGCCGGGGACCCACGACCGCTCCGGCTCGCCACTCGCTCCTCCCAACAGCCGCCCAGGCCGCCAGCTCGTCCGCCCGAAAAATTATATTACGCACCTTTAAATATGCACCTTTAAATATACTGTAGGAGTCATTGCGCCCCTGCTGGTGAATCATAAAAAATGTCACATGTCCAAAATATGTTTTTCTTGTAATCGTTCATAGAATGTCATCCCCAAATTTGCACAGATCCTCCATCAATAATTTACATTATGCACCTTTAAATGGTTTTGAGGGAGTCCGTGCGCCCCTACTGGCCAACCGTGAAAAATACCCCATGTCTGTAATATATTTATTTGCTTGGAATCATGCATAGAATTTATTCTCTGAGTTTGGTCGAGATCCGATAATGCTGACGTTTTTTGTCTATGCTAGGGGGCGCTATAGTGTTCACTTTTATTATATTTCATATTTCATTACATTCGGGCCGGGGTCACGCAATTGTGACTTGAATTTGAGCTCTCTAGGCCAATGCCTGTGGCCGTGAGAGGTCGTCAAAAAAACAGGAAATGAAGCCATTATTCGCCGGCGTGCTATGGGCAAACCGTAAAGAGTTAAGAAAAAACAATGCACACTTTTGTGAACCCATGTCTGTAGATGTGACATGTCAAATCTGAGCTCATTTGGACTTAACACAAGTGATTTCATTCTTTTTGCACACACCCAATTCAAAACGGCGGTGAATATTTGAACCAATATGGCCGACTTCCTGTTCGTCATAGGGGGGTGCGCCTATTCAACTTTTGGCTTGTCTCATAGACCGCTATCACTGTACCGAATTTCAACAGCCTATGCTCAAGTTTACCTGTCCCCATTCCCATAGGGGTTCAATTGTAGGAGGCGCTGTAGAGTGGATTTTGGTTGGACATTATTTTGAAGGTCAAATTATCGAACAGGGTGTCGGGCCGATCGATTCTATACCCCCATGTGGGACTTTTCGTTGATGTTCAGTAGGTCAAATATGCAAATGTTTGTGTTTGCAGAGAAGGAAGAACAATGTAAACTTAAAGCCGCGCGCGGCTATGGTGGCCCTCGCCCCGGTTCGCAGGCCCCCCCCGCGCGGCCGCCGGGGACCCGCGACCGCTCCGGCTCGCCACTCGCTCTTCCCGACAGCCGGCCAGGCCGCCAGCTCGTCCGCCCGAAAAATGATATTACGCACCTTTAAATATGCACCTTTAAATATACTGTAGGAGTCAGTGCGCCCCTGCTGGTGAACCATGAAAAATGCCACATGTTCAAAAATATGTTTCTCTTGTAATCGTTCATAGAATTTCATCCCCAAATTTGCACAGACCCTCCATTAGGAATTTACATTATGCGCCTTTAAATGGTTTTGAGGGAGTCCGTGCGCCCCTGCTGGCCAACCGTGAAAAATACCCCATGTCTGTAATATATTTATTTGCTTGTAATCATGCATAGAATTTATTCCCCGAATTTGGTCCAGATCTGTTAATGTACACGTTTAACGTCTATGCTAGGGGGCGCTATAGTGTTCACTTTTATTTTATTTCATATTTCATTACATTTGGGCCGGGGTCACGCAGTTGTGAATTGAATTTGAGCTCTGTAGGCCAATGCCTGTGGCTGTGACAGGTCGTCAAAGAAACAGGAAATGAAGGTGTTATTCGCCGGCGTGCTACGGGCAAACCATAAAGAGTTAAGAAAAAACAATGCACACTTTTGTGAACCCATGTCTGTAGATGTGACATGTCAAATCTGAGCTCATTTGGACTAAACACGAGGGAGTTCATTCTTTTTTCACACACCTAAGTCAAAACGGCGGTGAATCTTTGAACCAATATGGCCGACTTCCTGTTTGTCATAGGGGGGTGCGCCTATTCAACTTTCGGCTTGTCTCATAGACCGCTATCACTGTACCGAATTTCAACAGCCTATGCTAAAGTTTACCTGTCCCCATTCCCATAGGGGTTCAATTGTAGGAGGCGCTGTAGAGTGGATTTTGGTTGGACATTACTTTGAAGGTCAAATTATCGAACAGGGTGTCGGGCTGATCGATTCTATACCCCCATGTGGGACTTTTCGTTGATGTTCAGTAGGTCAAATATGCAAATGTTTGTGTTTGCATAAAAGTAAGAACAATGTAAACTTAAAGCCGCGCGCGGCTATGGTGGCCCTCGCCCCGGTTCGCACGCCCCCCCCGTGCGGCCGCCGGGGACCCACGACCGCTCCGGCTCGCCACTCGCTCTTCCTGACAGCCACCCAGGCCGCCAGCTCGTCCGCCGGAAAAATTATATAATGCCCCTTTAAATATGCACGTTTAAATATATCGTAGGAGTCAGTGCGCCCCTGCTGGTGAACCATGAAAAATGCCACATGTTCAAAAATATGGTTTTCTTGTAATCGTTCATAGAATTTCATCCCCAAATTTGCACAGATCCTCCATCAGGAATTTACATTATGCACCTTTAAATGGTTTTGAGGGAGTCCGTGCGCCCCTACTGGCCAACTGTGAAAAATACCCCATGTCTGTAATATATTTATTTGCTTGGAATCATGCATAGAATTTAATCCCTGAATTTGGTCCAAATCAGATAATGTAATTGTTTTATGTCTATGGTAGGGGGCGCTATAGTATTCACTTTTCATATACTTTATAGTGTATTATATTCAGGCTGAGATCACGCATTAGTGATTAAAATTTCAGCACGATAGGACAAAGCATGTGCGTGTAATAATTTTTAAACTATTTTTTTGGGGAGTATTTGCGCCCCTACTGGCCAACCGTGAAAATGGCCCCATGTTCGTAATACATTTATTTGCTTATAATCATGCATAGAATTTATTCCCCGAATTTTGTCCAAATCTGATAATGCTGACGATTTTTGTCTATGGTAGGGGGCGCTATAGTGTTCACTTTTCATAAACTTTATAGTGTTTTATAATGAGGTCGAAATCAAACATCAGTGATTAAAATTTCAGTGCTATAGGACAAAGCATGTGTGTGTAATATATTTTAAACTATTTTTTTGGGGAGTCCTTGTGCCCCTGCTGGCCAACCGTGAAAATTACCCCATGTCTGTAATATATTTATTTGATTGTAATCATGCATAGAATTTAATCCCCGAATTTGGTCCAGATCCAATAACGTTGACATTTTATGTCTATGCTAGGGGGCGCTATAGTGTTCACTTTTATTATATTTCATATTTCATTACATTCGGGCCGGGGTCCCGCAGTTGTGATTTGAATTTGAGCTCTGTAGGCCAATGCCTGAGGCCATGAGAGGTTGTCAACGAAACAGGAAATGAAGGTGTTATTCGCCGGCGTGCTACGGACAAACGGTAAAGAGTTAAGAAAAACCAATGCACACTTTTGTGAACCCATGTCTGTAGATGTGACATGTCAAATCTGAGCTCATTTGGACTAAACATGAGGGAGTTCATTCTTTTTTCACACACCCAAGTCAAAACGGCGCCGAATTTTTGATCCAATATGGCCGACTTCCTGTACATCATAGGGGCGTGTTACGATTACCTTTTTTGTTTGTCTCCTTGAGCTCTATCACTGTTCCAAATTTCGTGAGCCTACGCCAAAATATGCTGTTCAGCTGCCCATTCATTTTGAAATTTTGATTTTTCACGGGGGCGCTGTTGCGTGGGGTCACTTTGGTCATTGTCGCGATGCCCATTTTATCAAATTTTTCGCCGGACCGGTCGATTTGATACCCCCATGTGGGACTTTTCGTCGATGTTCAGGGGGTCAAAAATGTGATTTAAGGTGGGGAAAAAGAATAATAATAATAATAATAATAAGAAACCGAGGAAGAACAATACCCCTCGCCATTGACTTTGTCACTGGCGAGGGCCAATTAAAGCCGCGCGCGGCTATGGTGGCCCTCGCCCCGGTTCGCACGCCCCCCCGGGCATTCGCCGGGGACCCGCGACCGCTCCGGCTCGCCACTCGCTCTTCCCGACAGCCGCCCAGGCCGCCAGCTCGTCCGCCGGAAATATTATATTATGCACCTTTAAATATGCACCTTTAAATATATTGTAGGAGTCAGTGCGCCCCTGCTGGTGAAACATGAAAAATGCCACATGTCCAAAATATGTTTCTCTTGTAATTGTTCATAGAATTTCATCCCCAAATTTGCACAGACCCTCCATCAGGAATTTATATAATGCACCTTTAAATGGTTTTGAGGGAGTCCGTGCGCCCCTGCTGGCCAACCGTGAAAAATACCCCATGTCTGTAATATATTTATCTGCTTGGAATCATGCATAGAATTTATTCCCCGAGTTTGGTCCAGATCCGATAATGTAGTCGTTATATGTCTATGCTAGGGGGCGCTATAGTGTTCACTTTTCATATACTTTATAGTGTTTTATGTTCAGGCTGAGATCACACATCAGAGATTCAAATTTCAGCACGATAGGACAAAGCATGTGCTTGTAATAATTTTTAAACTATTTTGTTTGGGAGTATTTGCGCCCCTACTGGCCAACCGTGAACATTGCCCCATGTTCGTAATATACTTATTTGCTTGTAATCATGCATAGAATTTATTCCCCGAATTTGGTCCAGATCTGATAATGTATTTGTTTTATGTCTATGGTAGGGGGCGCTATAGTGTTCACTTTTCATAAACTTTATATTGTTTTATAATCAAGTTGAAATCAAACATTAGTGGTTAAAATTTCAGTGCTATAGGACAAAGCATGTGTGTGTAATATATTTTAAAGTATTTTTTTGGGGAGTATTTGCGCCCCTGCTGGCCAACCGTGAAAATTACCCCATGTCCGTAATACATTAATTTGCTTGGAATCATGCATAGAAATTAATCCCTGAATTTGGTCCAGATCCAATAATGTACACGTTTAACGTCTATGCTAGGGGGCGCTATAGTGTTCACTTTTATTATATTTCATATTTCATTACATTCGGGCCGGGGTCACGCAGTTGTGATTTGAATTTGAGCTCTGTAGGCCAATGCCTGTGGCCGTGAGAGGTCGTCAAAAAAACAGGAAATGAAGGCGTTATTCGCCGGCGTGCTACGGGCAAACCGTAAAGAGTTAAGAAAAACCAATGCACACTTTTGTGAACCCATGTCTGTAGATGTGACATGTCAAATCTGAGCTCATTTGGACTAAACACGAGGGAGTTCATTCTTTTTGCACACACCCAAGTCAAAACGGCGCCGAATATTTGATCCAATATGGCCGACTTCCTGTACGTCACTGGGCAGTGTGACAATGACATTTTGTGTTTGTCTCCCTGAGCTCTATCACTGCTCCGAATTTCATCAGCCTACGCCAAAATATGCTTTTCAGCTGCCCATAGACTTTGAAATTTTGCATTTTCAAGGGGGCGCTGTCGAGTGGGGTCACTTTGGTCATTGTCGCGATGCCCATTTTATAAAATTTTTCGCCGGACCGGTCGATCTGATACCCCCATGTGGGACTTTTCGTCGATGTTCAGGGGGTCAAAATCGCGATCGTTTGCAAGGAAAAATAATAATAATAATAAAAGAGTGTAAGAAACTCGCGAAGAACAATACCCCTCGCCATTGACTTTGTCACTGGCGAGGGCCAATTAAAGCCGCGCGCGGCTATGGTGGCCCTCGCCCCGGTTCGCACGCCCCCCCCGCGCAGCCGCCGGGGACCCACGACCGCTCCGGCTCGCCACTCGCTCTTCCCAACACCCGGCCAGGCCGCCAGCTCGTCCGCCCGAAAAATGATATTACGCACCTTTAAATATGCACCTTTAAATATACTGTAGGAGTCATTGCGCCCCTGCTGGTGAACCATGAAAAATGCCACCTGTCCAAAATATGTTTTTCTTGTAATCGTTCATAGAATTTCATCCCCAAATCTGCACAAATCCTCCATCAGGAATTTACATTATGCAGCTTTAAATGGTTTTGAGGGAGTCTGTGCGCCCCTGCTGGCCAACCGTGAAAATTACCCCATGTCTGTAATATATTTATCTGCTTGTAATCATGCATAGAATTTATTCCCTGAGTTTGGTCCAGATCCGATAATGTAGTCGTTATATGTCTATGCTAGGGGGCGCTATAGTGTTCACGTTTCATATACTTTATAGTGTTTTATATTCAGGCTGAGATCAAGCATTAGTGATTCAAATTTCAGCACGATAGGACAAAGCATGTGCTTGTAATAATTTTTAAACTATTTTTTTGGGAGTATTTGCGCCCCTACTGGCCAACTGTGAACATTGCCCCATGTTCGTAATATACTTATTTGCTTGTAATCATGCATAGAATTTATTCCCCGAATTTGGTCCAGATCTGATAATGTATTTGTTTTATGTCTATGGTAGGGGGCGCTATAGTGTTCACTTTTCATAAACTTTATATTGTTTTATAATCAAGTTGAAATCAAACATTAGTGGTTAAAATTTCAGTGCTATAGGACAAAGCATGTGCGTGTAATATATTTTAAAGTATTTTTTTGGGGAGTATTTGCGCCCCTGCTGGCCAACCGTGAAAATTACCCCATGTCCGTAATACATTTATTTGCTTGGAATCATGCATAGAAATTAATCCCTGAATTTGGTCCAGATATGATAAAGTCGACATTTCACGTCTATGCTAGGGGGCGCTATAGTGTTCACTTTTATTATATTTCATATTTCATTACATTCGGGTCGGGGTCACGCAGTTGTGATTTGAGTTTGAGCTCTGTAGGCCAATGCCTGTGGCCGTGAGAGGTCGTCAAAAAAACAGGAAATGAAGGCGTTATTCGCTGGCGTGCTACGGTCAAACCGTAAAGAGTTAAGAAAAACCAATGCACACTTTTGTGAACCCATGTCTGTACATGTGACATGTCAAATCTGAGCTCATTTGGACTAAACACGAGGGAGTTCATTCTTTTTTCACACACCCAAGTCAAAACGGCGCCGAATTTTTGATTCAATATGGCCGACTTCCTGTACGTCACTGGGCAGTGTGACAATGACATTTTTTGTTTGTCTCCTTGAGCTCTATCACTGCTCCGAATTTCGTCAGCCTACGCCAAAATATGCTTCTCAGCTGCCCATAGACTTTGAAATTTTGCATTTTCTAGGAGGCGCTGTCGAGTGGGGTCACTTTGGTCATTGCCGCGATGCCCATTTTATCAAATTTTTCGCCGGACCGGTCGATCTGATACCCCCATGTGGGACTTTTCGTCGATGTTCAGGGGGTCAAAATCGCGATCGTTTGCAAGGAAAAATAATAATAAAAGAGTGTAAGAAACTCGCGAAGAACAATACCCCTCGCCATTGACTTTGTCACTGGCGAGGGCCAATTAAAGCCGCGCGCGGCTATGGTGGCCCTCGCCCCGGTTCGCACGCCCCCCCGCGCGGCCGCCGGGGACCCGCGACCGCTCCGGCTCGCCACTCGCTCTTCCCGACAGCCGCCCAGGCCGCCAGCTCGTCCGCCCGAAAAATTATATTACGCACCTTTAAATATGCCCCTTTAAATATACTGTAGGAGTCATTGCGCCCCTGCTGGTGAACCATGGAAAATGCCACCTGTCCAAAATATGTTTTTCTTGTAATTGTTCATAGAATTTCATCCCCAAATTTGCACAGATCCTCCATCAGGAATTTACATTATGCACCTTTAAATGGTTTTGAGGGAGTCCGTGCGCCCCTGCTGGCCAACCGTGAAAAATACCCCATGTCTGTAATATATTTATTTGCTTGGAATCATGCATAGAATTTATTCCCCGAATTTGGTCCAGATCTGTTAATGTACACGTTTAACGTCTATGCTAGGGGGCGCTATAGTGTTCACTTTTATTATATTTCATATTTCATTACATTCGGGCCGGGGTCACGCAGTTGTGATTTGAATTTGAGCTCTGTAGGCCAATGCCTGTGGCCGTGAGAGGTCGTCAAAGAAACAGGAAATGAAGGCGTTATTCGCCGGCGTGCTACGGGCAAACCGTAAAGAGTTAAGAAAAAACAATGCACACTTTTGTGGACCCATGTCTGTAGATGTGACATGTCAAATCTGAGCTCATTTGGACTAAACACGAGGGATTTCATTCTTTTTCCACACACCTAAGTCAAAACGGCGGTGAATCTTTGAACCAATATGGTTGACTTCCTGTTCGTCATAGGGGGGTGCGCCTATTCAACTTTCGGCTTGTCTCATAGACCGCTATCACTGTACCGAATTTCAACAGTCTATGCTAAAGTTTACCTGTCCCCATTCCCATAGGGGTTTAATTGTAGGAGGCGCTGTAGAGTGGGTTTTGGTTGGACATTATTTTGAAGGTCAAATTATCGAACAGGGTGTCGGGCTGATCGATTCTATACCCCCATGTGGGACTTTTCATTGATGTTCAGTAGGTCAAATATGCAAATGTTTGTGTTTGCAGAAAAGGAAGAACAATTGTAACTTAAAGCCGCGCGCGGCTATGGTGGCCCTCGCCCCGGTTCGCACGCCCCCCCGCGCAGCCGCCGGGGCCCCACAACCGCTCCGGCTCGCCACTCGCTCTTCCCGACAGCCGCCCAGGCCGCCAGCTCCTCTGCGGGAAAACTTATATAATGCCCCTTTAAATATGCACCTTTAAATATATCGTAGGAGTCAGTGTGTGTCTGCTGGTGAACCATAAGAACTGCCACATGTCCAAAATATTTTTTTCTTGAAATCATTCATAGAATTTCATCCCCAAATCTGCACAAATCCTCCATCAGGAATTTACATTATGCACCTTTAAATGGTTTTGAGAGAGTCCGTGCGCCCCTACTGGCCAACCGTGAAAAATACCCTATGTCTGTAATATATTTGTCTGCTTGGAATCATGCATAGAATTTATTCTCCGAGTTTGGTCCAGATCTGTTAATGTACACGTTTAACGTCTATGCTAGGGGGCGCTATAGTGTTCACTTTTATTTTATTTCATATTTCAATAAATTCGATCCGGGGTCACGCAGTTGTGAATTGAATTTGAGCTCTGTAGGCCAATGCCTGTGGCCGTGAGAGGTCATCAAAGAAACAGGAAATGAAGGCCTTTTTTGCGGCGTGCTACGGGCAAACCGTAAAGAGTTAAGAAAAAACAATGCACACTTTTGTGAACCCATGTCTGTAGATGTGACATGTCAAATCTGAGCTCATTTGGACTAAACACGAGGGATTTCATTCTTTTTCCACACACCTAAGTCAAAACGGCGGTGAATCTTTGAACCAATATGGCCGACTTCCTGTTCGTCATAGGGGGGTGCGCCTATTCAACTTTTGGCTTGTCTCATAGACCGCTATCACTGTACCGAATTTCAACAGTCTATGCTAAAGTTTACCTGTCCCCATTCCCATAGGGGTTCAATTGTAGGAGGCGCTGTAGAGTGGGTTTTGGTTGGACATTATTTTGAAGGTCAAATTATCGAACAGGGTGTCGGGCTGATCGATTCTATACCCCCATGTGGGACTTTTCGTTGATGTTCAGTAGGTCAAATATGCAAATGTTTGTGTTTGCAGAAAAGGAAGAACAATGTAAACTTAAAGCCGCGCGCGGCTATGGTGGCCCTCGCCCCGGTTCGCACGCCCCCCCGCGCAGCCGCCGGGGCCCCACGACCGCTCCGGCTCGCCACTCGCTCTTCCCGACAGCCGCCCAGGCCGCCAGCTCGTCCGCCGGAAAAATTATATTACGCACCTTTAAATATGCCCCTTTAAATATATCGTAGGAGTCAGTGCGCCCCTGCTGGTGAACCATAAAAAATGCCACATGTCCAAAATATGTTTCTCTTGTAATCGTTCATAGAATTTCATCCCCAAATGTGCACAAATCCTCCATCAGGAATTTACATTATGCACCTTTAAATGGTTTTGAGGGAGTCCGTGCGCCCCTGCTGGCCAACCGTGAAAAATACCCCATGTCTGTAATATATTTATTTGCTTGGAATCATGCATAGAATTTATTCCCCGAGTTTGGTCCAAATCCGATAATGCTGACGTTTTTTGTCTATGCTAGGGGGCGCTATAGTGTTCACTTTTCATATACTTTATAGTGTATTATATTCAGGCTGAGATCACGCATTAGTGATTAAAATTTCAGCATGATAGGACAAAGCATGTGCTTGTAATAATTTTTAAACTATTTTTTTGGGGAGTATTTGTGCCCCTACTGGCCAACCGTGAAAATTGCCCCATGTTTGTAATACATTTATTTGCTTGTAATCAGGCATAGAATTTATTCCCCGAATTTCGTCCAAATCCGATAATGCTAACGATTTTTGTCTATGCTAGGGGGCGCTATAGTGTTCACTTTTCATAAACTTTATAGTGTTTTAAAATGAGGTCGAAATCAAACATCAGTGATTAAAATTTCAGTGCTATAGGACAAAGCATGTGTGTGTAATATATTTTAAACTATTTTTTTGGGGAGTCCTTGTGCCCCTGCTGGCCAA
Organism: Taenioides sp. WSHXM2023; assembly: GCA_029959045.1. Classification (NCBI taxonomy): domain Eukaryota; kingdom Metazoa; phylum Chordata; class Actinopteri; order Gobiiformes; family Gobiidae; genus Taenioides; species Taenioides sp. WSHXM2023. The sequence continues at coordinate 24,504,187 of CM057085.1, forward strand.
CCGTGAAAATTACCCCATGTCTGTAATATATTTATTTGCTTGTAATCATGCATAGAATTTAATCCCCGAATTTGGTCCAGATCCAATAACGTTGACATTTTATGTCTATGCTAGGGGGCGCTATAGTGTTCACTTTTATTATATTTCATATTTCATTACATTCGGGCCGGGGTCCCGCAGTTGTGATTTGAATTTGAGCTCTGTAGGCCAATGCCTGAGGCCATGAGAGGTTGTCAACGAAACAGGAAATGAAGGTGTTATTCGCCGGCGTGCTACGGACAAACGGTAAAGAGTTAAGAAAAAACAATGCACACTTTTGTGAACCCATGTCTGTAGATGTGACATGTCAAATCTGAGCTCATTTGGACTAAACATGAGGGAGTTCATTCTTTTTTCACACACCCAAGTCAAAACGGCGCCGAATTTTTGATCCAATATGGCCGACTTCCTGTACATCATAGGGGCGTGTTACGATTACCTTTTTTGTTTGTCTCCTTGAGCTCTATCACTGTTCCAAATTTCGTGAGCCTACGCCAAAATATGCTGTTCAGCTGCCCATTCATTTTGAAATTTTGATTTTTCACGGGGGCGCTATTGCGTGGGGTCACTTTGGTCATTGCCGCGATGCCCATTTTATCAAATTTTTCGCCGGACCGGTCGATTTGATACCCCCATGTGGGACTTTTCGTCGATGTTCAGGGGGTCAAAAATGCAATTTAAGGTGGGGAAAAAGAATAATAATAATAATAATAAACCGAGGAAGAACAATACCCCTCGCCATTGACTTTGTCACTGGCGAGGGCCAATAATAATAAGAAACCGAGGAAGAACAATACCCCTCGCCATTGACTTTGTCAGTGGCGAGGGCCAATAATAAAAGAGTGTAAGAAACTCGCGAAGAACAATACCCCTCGCCATTGACTTTGTCACTGGCGAGGGCCAATAAGAATCTGAGCAAGAACAATACCCCTCGCCATTGACTTTGTCACTGGCGAGGGCCAATTAAAGCCGCGCGCGGCTATGGTGGCCCTCGCCCCGGTTCGCACGCCCCCCCGCGCAGCCGCCGGGGACCCACGACCGCTCCGGCTCGCCACTCGCTCTTCCCGAGAGCCGCCCAGGCCGCCAGCTCGCCCATCGGACAAATTATATAATGCCCCTTTAAATATGCAGCTGTTAGGGACCCACGATTGCTCCGGCTCGCCACTCGCTCTTCCAGACAGTTGCCCAGGTTGCCAGCTCGTCCACCGGAAAAATTATATTATGCCCCTTTAAATATATTGTAGGAGTCAGTGCGCCCCTACTGGTGAACCGTGAGAAATGCCACATGTCTGTAATATATTTTTTTGATTGTAATCATGCATAGAATTTATTACCTGAATTTGGTCCAAATCTGATCATTTTGACGTTTTCTGTCTATGCTAGGGGGCGCTATAGTGTTCACTTTTATTATATTTCATATTTCATTACATTCGGGCCGGGGTCACGCAGTTGTGAATTGAATTTGAGCTCTCTAGGCCAATGCCTGTGGCCGTGAGAGGTCATCAAAGAAACAGGAAATGAAGGTGTTTTTCGCCGGCGTGCTACGGGCAAATCGTAAAGAGTTAAGAAAAAACAATGCACACTTTTGTGAACCCATGTCTGTAGATGTGACATGTCAAATCTGAGCTCATTTGGACTAAACACGAGGGAGTTCATTCTTTTTTCACACACCTAAGTCAAAACGGCGGTGAATCTTTGAACCAATATGGCCGACTTCCTGTTTGTCATAGGGGGGTGCGCCTATTCAACTTTCGGCTTGTCTCATAGACCGCTATCACTGTACCGAATTTCAACAGCCTATGCTCAAGTTTACCTGTCCCCATTCCCATAGGGGTTCAATTGTAGGAGGCGCTGTAGAGTGGGTTTTGGTTGGACATTACTTTGAAGGTCAAATTATCGAACAGGGTGTCGGGCTGATCGATTCTATACCCCCATGTGGGACTTTTCGTTGATGTTCAGTAGGTCAAATATGCAAATGTTTGTGTTTGCATAAAAGTAAGAACAATGTAAACTTAAAGCCGCGTGCGGCTATGGTGGCCCTCGCCCCGGTTCGCACGCCCCCCTGCGCGGCCGCCGGGGACCCGCGACCGCTCCGGCTCGCCACTCGCTCTTCCCGACAGCCGCCCAGGCCGCCAGCTCGTCCGCCGGAAAAATTATATTACGCACCTTTAAATATGCACCTTTAAATATATTGTAGGAGTCATTGCGCCCCTGCTGGTGAGCCATAAAAAATGCCACATGTCCAAAATATGTTTCTCTTGTAATCGTTCATAGAATTTCATCCCCAAATTTGCACAGATCCTCCATCAGGAATTTATATAATGCACCTTTAAATGGTTTTGAGGGAGTCCGTGCGCCCCTACTGGCCAACCGTGAAAAATACCCCATGTCTGTAATATATTTATCTGCTTGGAATCATGCATAGAATTTATTCCCCGAGTTTGGTCCAGATCCGATAATGTACTTGTTTTATGTCTATGATAGGGGGCGCTATAGTGTTCACTTTTAATATAATTTATATTGTTTTATAATCAGGTTGAAATCAAACATTAGTGATTCAAATTTCAGTGCTATAGGACAAAGCATGTTTGTGTAATATATTTTAAACTATTTTTTTGGGGAGTATTTGCGCCCCTACTGGCCAACTGTGAAAATGGCCCCATGTTCGTAATACATTTATTTGCTTATAATCATGCATAGAATTTATTCCCCGAATTTTGTCCAAATCCGATAATGCTGACGATTTTTGTCTATGCTAGGGGGCGCTATAGTGTTCACTTTTCATAAACTTTATAGTGTTTTATAATGAGGTCGAAATCAAACATCAGTGATTCAAATTTCAGTGCTATAGGACAAAGCATGTGTGTGTAATATATTTTAAACTATTTTTTTGGGGAGTATTTGCGCCCCTGTTGGCCAACCGTGAAAATTACCCCATGTCTGTAATATATTTATTTGCTTGTAATCATGCATAGAATTTAATCCCCGAATTTGGTCCAGATCCAATAACGTTGACATTTTATGCCTATGCTAGGGGGCGCTATAGTGTTCACTTTTATTATATTTCATATTTCATAACATTCGGGCCAGGGTCACGCAGTTGTGATTTGAATTTGAGCTCTGTAGGCCAATGCCTGTGGCCGTGAGAGGTCGTCAAAAAAACAGGAAATGAAGGTGTTATTCGCCGGCGTGCTACGGGCAAACCGTAAAGAGTTAAGAAAAAACAATGCACACTTTTGTGAACCCATGTCTGTAGATGTGACATGTGAAATCTGAGCTCATTTGGACTAAACATGAGGGAGTTCATTCTTTTTTCACACACCCAAGTCAAAACGGCGCCGAAATTTTGATCAAATATGGCCGACTTCCTGTACGTCATAGGGCAGTGTTATGAATGACTTTTTTGTTTGTCTCCTTGAGCTCTATCACTGTTCCGAATTTCGTCAGCCTACGCCAAAATATGCTTTTGGGCTGCCCATTCATTTGAAATTTTGCATTTTTCAAGGGGGCGCTGTCGAGTGGGGTCACTTTGGGCATTGTCGCGATGCCCATTTTATCAAATTTTTCGCCGGACCGGTCGATCTGATACCCCCATGTGGGACTTTTCGTCGATGTTCAGGGGGTCAAAATCGCGATCGTTTGCAAGGAAAAATAATAATAATAAGAATCTGAGCAAGAACAATACCCCTCGCCATTGACTTTGTCACTGGCGAGGGCCAATTAAAGCCGCGCGCGGCTATGGTGGCCCTCGCCCTGGTTCGCATGCCCCCCCGCGCAGCCGCTGGGGACCCACGACCGCTCCGGCTCGCCACTCGCTCTTCCAGACAGCCGCCCAGGCCGCCAGCTCGTCCGCCGGAAAAATTATATAATGCCCCTTTAAATATGCACGTTTAAATATATCGTAGGAGTCAGTGCGCCCCTGCTGGTGAACCATGAAAAATGCCACATGTTCAAAAATATGTTTTTCTTGTAATCGTTCATGGAATTTCATCCCCAAATTTGCACAGATCCTCCATCAGGAATTTACATTATGCACCTTTAAATGGTTTTGAGGGAGTCCGTGCGCCCCTACTGGCCAACCGTGAAAAATACCCCATGTCTGTAATATATTTATTTGCTTGTAATCATGCATAGAATTTAATCCCTGAATTTGGTCCAAATCAGATAATGTAATTGTTTTTTGTCTATGGTAGGGGGCGCTATAGTGTTCATTTTTCATATACTTTATAGTGTATTATATTCAGGCTGAGATCAAACATTAGTGATTAAAATTTCAGCACGATAGGACAAAGCATGTGCTTGTAATAATTTTTAAACTATTTTTTTGGGGAGTATTTGCGCCCCTACTGGCCAACCGTGAAAATGGCCCCATGTTCGTAATACATTTATTTGCTTGTAATCATGCATAGAATTTATTCCCCGAATTTTGTCCAAATCCGATAATGCTGACGATTTTTGTCTATGCTAGGGGGCGCTATAGTGTTCACTTTTCATAAACTTTATAGTGTTTTATAATGAGGTTGAAATCAAACATCAGTGATTCAAATTTCAGTGCTATAGGACCAAGCATGTGCGTGTAATATATTTTAAACTATTTTTTTGGGGAGTATTTGCGCCCCTGTTGGCCAACCGTGAAAATTACCCCATGTCTGTAATACATTTATTTGCTTGTAATCATTTATAGTATTTAATCCATGAATTTGGTCCAGATCCGATAACGTTGACATTTTATGTCTATGCTAGGGGGCGCTATAGTGTTCACTTTTATTATATTTCATATTTCATTACATTCGGGCCGGGGTCCCGCAGTTGTGATTTGAATTTGAGCTCTGTAGGCCAATGCCTGTGGCCGTGAGATGTCGTCCAAAAAACAGGAAATGAAGGCATTATTCGCCGGCGTGCTACGGGCAAACCGTAAAGAGTTAAGAAAAACCAATGCACACTTTTGTGAACCCATGTCTGTAGATGTGACATGTCAAATCTGAGCTCATTTGGACTAAACACGAGGGAGTTCATTCTTTTTTCACACACCCAAGTCAAAACGGCGCCATAATTTTGATCCAATATGGCCGACTTCCTGTACGTCATAGGGCAGTGTTATGAATGACTTTTTTGTTTGTCTCCCTGAGCTCTATCACTGTTCCGAATTTCGTCAGCCTACGCCAAAATATGCTTTTCAGATGCCCATTCATTTGAAATTTTGCATTTTTCAAGGGGGCGCTGTCGAGTGGGGTCACTTTGGGCATTGTCGCGATGCCCATTTTATCAAATTTTTCGCCGGACCGGTCGATCTGATACCCCCATGTGGGACTTTTCGTCGATGTTCAGGGGGTCAAAATCGCGATCGTTTGCAAGGAAAAAAAATAATTAAAGCCGCGCGCGGCTATGGTGGCCCTCGCCCCGGTTCGCACGCCCCCCCGCGCAGCCGCCGGGGACCCACGACCGCTCCGGCTCGCCACTCGCTCTTCCCGAGAGCCGCCCAGGCCGCCAGCTCGCCCATCGGACAAATTATATAATGCCCCTTTAAATATGCAGCTGTTAGGGACCCACGATTGCTCCGGCTCGCCACTCGCTCTTCCAGACAGTTGCCCAGGTTGCCAGCTCGTCCACCGGAAAAATTATATTATGCCCCTTTAAATATATTGTAGGAGTCAGTGCGCCCCTACTGGTGAACCGTGAGAAATGCCACATGTCTGTAATATATTTTTTTGATTGTAATCATGCATAGAATTTATTACCTGAATTTGGTCCAAATCTGATCATTTTGACGTTTTCTGTCTATGCTAGGGGGCGCTATAGTGTTCACTTTTATTATATTTCATATTTCATTACATTCGGGCCGGGGTCACGCAGTTGTGAATTGAATTTGAGCTCTCTAGGCCAATGCCTGTGGCCGTGAGAGGTCATCAAAGAAACAGGAAATGAAGGTGTTTTTCGCCGGCGTGCTACGGGCAAATCGTAAAGAGTTAAGAAAAAACAATGCACACTTTTGTGAACCCATGTCTGTAGATGTGACATGTCAAATCTGAGCTCATTTGGACTAAACACGAGGGAGTTCATTCTTTTTTCACACACCTAAGTCAAAACGGCGGTGAATCTTTGAACCAATATGGCCGACTTCCTGTTTGTCATAGGGGGGTGCGCCTATTCAACTTTCGGCTTGTCTCATAGACCGCTATCACTGTACCGAATTTCAACAGCCTATGCTCAAGTTTACCTGTCCCCATTCCCATAGGGGTTCAATTGTAGGAGGCGCTGTAGAGTGGGTTTTGGTTGGACATTACTTTGAAGGTCAAATTATCGAACAGGGTGTCGGGCTGATCGATTCTATACCCCCATGTGGGACTTTTCGTTGATGTTCAGTAGGTCAAATATGCAAATGTTTGTGTTTGCATAAAAGTAAGAACAATGTAAACTTAAAGCCGCGCGCGGCTATGGTGGCCCTCGCCCCGGTTCGCACGCCCCCCCGCGCGGCCGCCGGGGACCTACGACCGCTCCGGCTCGCCACTCGCTCTTCCCGACAGCCGCCCAGGCCGCCAGCTCATCTGCCCGAAAAATTATATTACGCACCTTTAAATATGCACCTTTAAACATACTGTAGGAGTCAGTGCGCCCCTGCTGGTGAACCATGAAAATGCCACCTGTCCAAAATGCGTTTCTCTTGTAATTGTTCATAGAATTTCATCCCCAAATTTGCACAAATCCTGCATGAGGAATTTACATTATGCGCCTTTAAATGGTTTTGAGGGAGTCCGTGCGCCCCTGCTGGCCAACCGTGAAAAATACCCCATGTCTGTAATATATTTATTTGCTTGTAATCATGCATAGAATTTATTCCCCGAATTTGGTCCAGATCTGTTAATGTACACGTTTAACGTCTATGCTAGGGGGCGCTATAGTGTTCACTTTTATTATATTTCATATTTTATTACATTCGGGCCGGGGTCACGCAGTTGTGAATTGAATTTGAGCTGTGTAGGCCAATGCCTGTGGCCGTGAGAGGTCGTCAAAGAAACAGGAAATGAAGGCGTTATTCGCCGGCGTGCTACGGTCAAACCGTAAAGAGTTAAGAAAAACCAATGCACACTTTTGTGAACCCATGTCTGTAGATGTGACATGTGAAATCTGAGCTCATTTGGACTGAACACGAGGGATTTCATTCTTTTTCCACACACCTAAGTCAAAATGGCGGTGAATCTTTGAACCAATATGGCCGACTTCCTGTTCGTCATAGGGGGGTGCGCCTATTCAACTTTCGGCTTGTCTCATAGACCCCTATCACTGTTCCGAATTTCAACAGTCTATGCTAAAGTTTACCTGTCCCCATTCCCATAGGGGTCCAATTGTAGGAGGCGCTGTAGAGTGGGTTTTGGTTGGACATTATTTTGAAGGTCAAATTATCGAATAGGGTGTCGGGCTGATCGATTCTATACCCCCATGTGGGACTTTTCGTTGATGTTCAGTAGGTCAAATATGCAAATGTTTGTGTTTGCAAAAAAGGAAGAACAATGTAAACTTAAAGCCGCGCGCGGCTATGGTGGCCCTCGCCCCGGTTCGCAGGCCCCCCCCGCGCGGCCGCCGGGGACCCACGACCGCTCCGGCTCGCCACTCGCTCTTCCCGACAGCCGCCCAGGCCGCCAGCTCGTCCGCTGGAAAAATTATATAATCCCCCTTTAAATATGCACCTTTAAACATATCGTAGGAGTCAGTGCGCCCCTGCTGGTGAACCATAAAAAATGCCACATGCCGAAAATATGTTTCTCTTGTAATCGTTCATAGAATTTCATCCCCAAATTTGCACAAATCCTCCATCAGGAATTTACATTATGCACCTTTAAATGGTTTTGAGGGAGTCCGTGCGCCCCTACTGGCCAACCGTGAAAAATACCCCATGTCTGTAATATATTTATCTGCTTGGAATCATGCATAGAATTTATTCCCCAAGTTTGGTCCAGATCCGATAATGTAGTCGTTATATGTCTATGCTAGGGGGCGCTATAGTGTTCACTTTTCATATACTTTATAGTGTTTTATATTCAGGCTGAGATCAAACATTAGTGGTTAAAATTTCAGTGCTATAGGACAAAGCATGTGCGTGTAATATATTTTAAAGTATTTTTTTGGGGAGTATTTGCGCCCCTGCTGGCCAACCGTGAAAATTACCCCATGTCCGTAATACATTTATTTGCTTGTAATCATGCATAGAATTTATTCCCCGAATTTTGTCCAAATCCGATAATGCTGACGATTTTTGTCTATGCTAGGGGGCGCTATAGTGTTCACTTTTCATAAACTTTATAGTGTTTTATAATGAGGTCGAAATCAAACATCAGTGATTCAAATTTCAGTGCTATAGGACTAAGCATGTGTGTGTAATATATTTTAAAGTATTTTTTTGGGGAGTATTTGCGCCCCTGTTGGCCAACCGTGAAAATTACCCCATGTCTGTAATACATTTATTAGCTTGTAATCATTCATAGTATTTAATCCCCGAATTTGGTCCAGATCCGATAACGTTGACATTTTATGTCTATGCTAGGGGGCGCTATAGTGTTCACTTTTAATATATTTCATATTTCATTACATTCGGGCCGGGGTCACACAGTTGTGATTTGAATTTGAGCTCTCTAGGCCAATGCCTGTGGCCGTGAGAGGTCATCAAAAAAACAGGAAATTAAGGCGTTATTCGCCGGCGTGCTACGGGCAAACCGTAAAGAGTTAAGAAAAACCAATGCACACTTTTGTGAACCCATGTCTGTAGATGTGACATGTCAAATCTGAGCTCATTTGGACTAAACATGAGGGAGTTCATTCTTTTTTCACACACCCAAGTCAAAACGGCGCCGAATTTTTGATCCAATATGGCCGACTTCCTGTACGTCACTGGGCAGTGTTATGAATGACTTTTTTGTTTGTCTCCCTGAGCTCTATCACTGTTCCGAATTTCGTCAGCCTACGCCAAAATATGCTTCTCACCTGCCCATTCATTTGAAATTTTGCATTTTTCAAGGGGGCGCTGTCGAGTGGGGTCACTTTGGGCATTGTCGCGATGCCCATTTTATCAAATTTTTCGCCGGACCGGTCGATCTGATACCCCCATGTGGGACTTTTCGTCCATGTTCAGGGGGTCAAAATCACGATCGTTTGCAAGGAAAAAAAATAATAATAATAATAAGAAACCGAGGAAGAACAATACCCCTCGCCATTGACTTTGTCAGTGGCGAGGGCCAATTAAAGCCGCGTGCGGCTATGGTGGCCCTCGCCCCGGTTCGCACGCCCCCCTGCGCGGCCGCCGGGGACCCGCGACCGCTCCGGCTCGCCACTCGCTCTTCCCGACAGCCGCCCAGGCCGCCAGCTCGTCCGCCGGAAAAATTATATTACGCACCTTTAAATATGCACCTTTAAATATATTGTAGGAGTCATTGCGCCCCTGCTGGTGAGCCATAAAAAATGCCACATGTCCAAAATATGTTTCTCTTGTAATCGTTCATAGAATTTCATCCCCAAATTTGCACAGATCCTCCATCAGGAATTTATATAATGCACCTTTAAATGGTTTTGAGGGAGTCCGTGCGCCCCTACTGGCCAACCGTGAAAAATACCCCATGTCTGTAATATATTTATCTGCTTGGAATCATGCATAGAATTTATTCCCCGAGTTTGGTCCAGATCCGATAATGTACTTGTTTTATGTCTATGATAGGGGGCGCTATAGTGTTCACTTTTAATATAATTTATATTGTTTTATAATCAGGTTGAAATCAAACATTAGTGATTCAAATTTCAGTGCTATAGGACAAAGCATGTTTGTGTAATATATTTTAAACTATTTTTTTGGGGAGTATTTGCGCCCCTACTGGCCAACTGTGAAAATGGCCCCATGTTCGTAATACATTTATTTGCTTATAATCATGCATAGAATTTATTCCCCGAATTTTGTCCAAATCCGATAATGCTGACGATTTTTGTCTATGCTAGGGGGCGCTATAGTGTTCACTTTTCATAAACTTTATAGTGTTTTATAATGAGGTCGAAATCAAACATCAGTGATTCAAATTTCAGTGCTATAGGACAAAGCATGTGTGTGTAATATATTTTAAACTATTTTTTTGGGGAGTATTTGCGCCCCTGTTGGCCAACCGTGAAAATTACCCCATGTCTGTAATATATTTATTTGCTTGTAATCATGCATAGAATTTAATCCCCGAATTTGGTCCAGATCCAATAACGTTGACATTTTATGCCTATGCTAGGGGGCGCTATAGTGTTCACTTTTATTATATTTCATATTTCATAACATTCGGGCCAGGGTCACGCAGTTGTGATTTGAATTTGAGCTCTGTAGGCCAATGCCTGTGGCCGTGAGAGGTCGTCAAAAAAACAGGAAATGAAGGTGTTATTCGCCGGCGTGCTACGGGCAAACCGTAAAGAGTTAAGAAAAAACAATGCACACTTTTGTGAACCCATGTCTGTAGATGTGACATGTGAAATCTGAGCTCATTTGGACTAAACATGAGGGAGTTCATTCTTTTTTCACACACCCAAGTCAAAACGGCGCCGAAATTTTGATCAAATATGGCCGACTTCCTGTACGTCATAGGGCAGTGTTATGAATGACTTTTTTGTTTGTCTCCTTGAGCTCTATCACTGTTCCGAATTTCGTCAGCCTACGCCAAAATATGCTTTTGGGCTGCCCATTCATTTGAAATTTTGCATTTTTCAAGGGGGCGCTGTCGAGTGGGGTCACTTTGGGCATTGTCGCGATGCCCATTTTATCAAATTTTTCGCCGGACCGGTCGATCTGATACCCCCATGTGGGACTTTTCGTCGATGTTCAGGGGGTCAAAATCGCGATCGTTTGCAAGGAAAAATAATAATAATTAAAGCCGCGCGCGGCTATGGTGGCCCTCGCCCCGGTTCGCACGCCCCCCCCGCGCAGCCACCGGGGACCCACGACCGCTCCGGCTCGCCATTCGCTCTTCCCGAGAGCCGCCCAGGCCGCCAGCTCGCCCATCGGACAAATTATATAATGCCCCTTTAAATATGCAGCTGTTAGGGACCCGCGACCGCTCCGGCTCGCCACTCGCTCTTCCAGACAGTTGCCCAGGTTGCTAGCTCGTCCACCGGAAAAATTATAATATGCCCCTTTAAATATATTGTAGGAGTCAGTGCGCCCCTACTGGTGAACTGTGAGAAATGCCACATGTCTGTAATATATTTTTTTGATTGTAATCATGCATAGAATTTATTACCTGAATTTGGTCCAAATCTGATCATTTTGACGTTTTCTGTCTATGCTAGGGGGCGCTATAGTGTTCACTTTTATTATATTTCATATTTTATTACATTTGGGTCGGGGTCACGCAGTTGTGAATTGAATTTGAGCTCTCTAGGCCAATGCCTGTGGCCGTGAGAGGTCATCAAAGAAACAGGAAATGAAGGTGTTTTTCGCCGGCGTGCTACGGGCAAATCGTAAAGAGTTAAGAAAAAACAATGCACACTTTTGTGAACCCATGTCTGTAGATGTGACATGTCAAATCTGAGCTCATTTGGACTAAACACGAGGGAGTTCATTCTTTTTTCACACACCTAAGTCAAAACGGCGGTGAATCTTTGAACCAATATGGCCGACTTCCTGTTTGTCATAGGGGGGTGCGCCTATTCAACTTTCGGCTTGTCTCATAGACCGCTATCACTGTACCGAATTTCAACAGCCTATGCTAAAGTTTACCTGTCCCCATTCCCATAGGGGTTCAATTGTAGGAGGCGCTGTAGAGTGGGTTTTGGTTGGACATTACTTTGAAGGTCAAATTATCGAACAGGGTGTCGGGCTGATCGATTCTATACCCCCATGTGGGACTTTTCGTTGATGTTCAGTAGGTCAAATATGCAAATGTTTGTGTTTGCATAAAAGTAAGAACAATGTAAACTTAAAGCCGCGCGCGGCTATGGTGGCCCTCGCCCCGGTTCGCACGCCCCCCCCGCGCAGCCACCGGGGACCCACGACCGCTCCGGCTCGCCATTCGCTCTTCCCGAGAGCCGCCCAGGCCGCCAGCTCGCCCATCGGACAAATTATATAATGCCCCTTTAAATATGCAGCTGTTAGGGACCCGCGACCGCTCCGGCTCGCCACTCGCTCTTCCAGACAGTTGCCCAGGTTGCCAGCTCGTCCACCGGAAAAATTATAATATGCCCCTTTAAATATATTGTAGGAGTCAGTGCGCCCCTACTGGTGAACCGTGAGAAATGCCACATGTCTGTAATATATTTTTTTGATTGTAATCATGCATAGAATTTATTACCTGAATTTGGTCCAAATCTGATCATTTTGACATTTTCTGTCTATGCTAGGGGGCGCTATAGTGTTCACTTTTATTATATTTCATATTTTATTACATTTGGGTCGGGGTCACGCAGTTGTGAATTGAATTTGAGCTCTCTAGGCCAATGCCTGTGGCCGTGAGATGTCATCAAAGAAACAGGAAATGAAGGTGTTTTTCGCCGGCGTGCTACGGGCAAACCGTAAAGAGTTAAGAAAAAACAATGCACACTTTTGTGAACCCATGTCTGTAGATGTGACATGTCAAATCTGAGCTCATTTGGACTAAACACGAGGGAGTTCATTCTTTTTTCACACACCTAAGTCAAAACGGTGGTGAATCTTTGAACCAATATGGCCGACTTCCTGTTTGTCATAGGGGGGTGCGCCTATTCAACTTTCGGCTTGTCTCATAGACCCCTATCACTGTACCGAATTTCAACAGTCTATGCTTAAGTTTACCTGTCCCCATTCCCATAGGGGTTCAATTGTAGGAGGCGCTGTAGAGTGGGTTTTGGTTGGACATTACTTTGAAGGTCAAATTATCGAACAGGGTGTCGGGCTGATCGATTCTATACCCCCATGTGGGACTTTTCGTTGATGTTCAGTAGGTCAAATATGCAAATGTTTGTGTTTGCATAAAAGTAAGAACAATGTAAACTTAAAGCCGCGCGCGGCTATGGTGGCCCTCGCCCCGGTTCGCAGGCCCCCCCCCGCGCGGCCGCCGGGGACCCACGACCGCTCCGGCTCGCCACTCGCTCCTCCCAACAGCCGCCCAGGCCGCCAGCTCGTCCGCCCGAAAAATTATATTACGCACCTTTAAATATGCACCTTTAAATATACTGTAGGAGTCATTGCGCCCCTGCTGGTGAATCATAAAAAATGTCACATGTCCAAAATATGTTTTTCTTGTAATCGTTCATAGAATGTCATCCCCAAATTTGCACAGATCCTCCATCAATAATTTACATTATGCACCTTTAAATGGTTTTGAGGGAGTCCGTGCGCCCCTACTGGCCAACCGTGAAAAATACCCCATGTCTGTAATATATTTATTTGCTTGGAATCATGCATAGAATTTATTCTCTGAGTTTGGTCGAGATCCGATAATGCTGACGTTTTTTGTCTATGCTAGGGGGCGCTATAGTGTTCACTTTTATTATATTTCATATTTCATTACATTCGGGCCGGGGTCACGCAATTGTGACTTGAATTTGAGCTCTCTAGGCCAATGCCTGTGGCCGTGAGAGGTCGTCAAAAAAACAGGAAATGAAGCCATTATTCGCCGGCGTGCTATGGGCAAACCGTAAAGAGTTAAGAAAAAACAATGCACACTTTTGTGAACCCATGTCTGTAGATGTGACATGTCAAATCTGAGCTCATTTGGACTTAACACAAGTGATTTCATTCTTTTTGCACACACCCAATTCAAAACGGCGGTGAATATTTGAACCAATATGGCCGACTTCCTGTTCGTCATAGGGGGGTGCGCCTATTCAACTTTTGGCTTGTCTCATAGACCGCTATCACTGTACCGAATTTCAACAGCCTATGCTCAAGTTTACCTGTCCCCATTCCCATAGGGGTTCAATTGTAGGAGGCGCTGTAGAGTGGATTTTGGTTGGACATTATTTTGAAGGTCAAATTATCGAACAGGGTGTCGGGCCGATCGATTCTATACCCCCATGTGGGACTTTTCGTTGATGTTCAGTAGGTCAAATATGCAAATGTTTGTGTTTGCAGAGAAGGAAGAACAATGTAAACTTAAAGCCGCGCGCGGCTATGGTGGCCCTCGCCCCGGTTCGCAGGCCCCCCCCGCGCGGCCGCCGGGGACCCACGACCGCTCCGGCTCGCCACTCGCTCTTCCCGACAGCCGCCCAGGCCGCCAGCTCGTCCGCTGGAAAAATTATATAATCCCCCTTTAAATATGCACCTTTAAACATATCGTAGGAGTCAGTGCGCCCCTGCTGGTGAGCCATAAAAAATGCCACATGCCCAAAATATGTTTTTCTTGTAATCGTTCATAGAATTTCATCCCCAAATTTGCACAGATCCTCCATCAGGAATTTACATTATGCACCTTTAAATGGTTTTGAGGGAGTCCGTGCGCCCCTACTGGCCAACTGTGAAAAATACCCCATGTCTGTAATATATTTATTTGCTTGGAATCATGCATAGAATTTAATCCCTGAATTTGGTCCAAATCAGATAATGTAATTGTTTTATGTCTATGGTAGGGGGTGCTATAGTATTCACTTTTCATATACTTTATAGTGTATTATATTCAGGCTGAGATCACGCATTAGTGATTAAAATTTCAGCACGATAGGACAAAGCATGTGCGTGTAATAATTTTTAAACTATTTTTTTGGGGAGTATTTGCGCCCCTACTGGCCAACCGTGAAAATGGCCCCATGTTCGTAATACATTTATTTGCTTATAATCATGCATAGAATTTATTCCCCGAATTTTGTCCAAATCTGATAATGCTGACGATTTTTGTCTATGGTAGGGGGCGCTATAGTGTTCACTTTTCATAAACTTTATAGTGTTTTATAATGAGGTCGAAATCAAACATCAGTGATTAAAATTTCAGTGCTATAGGACAAAGCATGTGTGTGTAATATATTTTAAACTATTTTTTTGGGGAGTCCTTGTGCCCCTGCTGGCCAACCGTGAAAATTACCCCATGTCTGTAATATATTTATTTGATTGTAATCATGCATAGAATTTAATCCCCGAATTTGGTCCAGATCCAATAACGTTGACATTTTATGTCTATGCTAGGGGGCGCTATAGTGTTCACTTTTATTATATTTCATATTTCATTACATTCGGGCCGGGGTCCCGCAGTTATGATTTCAATTTGAGCTCTGTAGGCCAATGCCTGAGGCCATGAGAGGTTGTCAACGAAACAGGAAATGAAGGTGTTATTCGCCGGCGTGCTACGGACAAACGGTAAAGAGTTAAGAAAAAACAATGCACACTTTTGTGAACCCATGTCTGTAGATGTGACATGTCAAATCTGAGCTCATTTGGACTAAACATGAGGGAGTTCATTCTTTTTTCACACACCCAAGTCAAAACGGCGCCGAATTTTTGATCCAATATGGCCGACTTCCTGTACATCATAGGGGCGTGTTACGATTACCTTTTTTGTTTGTCTCCCTGAGCTCTATCACTGTTCCAAATTTCGTGAGCCTACGCCAAAATATGCTGTTCAGCTGCCCATTCATTTTGAAATTTTGATTTTTCACGGGGGCGCTGTTGCGTGGGGTCACTTTGGTCATTGTCGCGATGCCCATTTTATCAAATTTTTCGCCGGACCGGTCGATTTGATACCCCCATGTGGGACTTTTCGTCGATGTTCAGGGGGTCAAAAATGTGATTTAAGGTGGGGAAAAAGAATAATAATAATAATAATAATAAGAAACCGAGGAAGAACAATACCCCTCGCCATTGACTTTGTCACTGGCGAGGGCCAATAAGAATCTGAGCAAGAACAATACCCCTCGCCATTGACTTTGTCACTGGCGAGGGCCAATAATAAGAAACCGGACAAGAACAATACCCCTCGCCATTGACTTTGTCACTGGCGAGGGCCAAAAATAAAAGAGAAAAAGAAACCCACGAAGAACAATACCCCTCGCCATTGACTTTGTCACTGGCGAGGGCCAATAATAATAATAATAATTCATATCTTTCTTGGATGTGAAGCATTTTCTTTATTTAGAGTCATCTGGGACATGCCTAGGCAAAGTAAAAGCTGCTCTCCAATAAATTCATGTACTCAGCTTTAAGCATATTGCAAATGTCAAACCCAAATGTATAGTTTATGCTTCTCTGAGTTCATTTCTGCAGTGTTGGGTTGGGTGCATGCAGCAACACGCTGCCATTCACAAAATAAGTGCTGTGTCCAAGGCAACAGCCAAACAATTGGCTCCAGTGCTCAAGTGCCAATAAAGAAAAAGACTGGAGAAGACGGGACAGGCCTTAAACACCTGTTTAAGACCCACCCAGGGCCTAGGAGGAAATCTCCCCACATACAACCCTCATCTGATTATGACATCCTTCTTTCTAACTTTTAAGATTCTTATTTTTGTATTTCAAATGAAAACTTGTAATTCTGGTGCTTTGTTACAATTTTCTTTTCTCTTCAGCATTGTTTCTGCTTCGTAGTGTATTTGCATATTTATTTTAGTATTTTTTCACCAAATAAGGTTAAGGTATTCTTTATTGATCCTTTGTGAGGCAAATTCATTCTCTGCATTTGACCCATCCTTCAGTGCCACTGGGGCAACCTGTCAGGAGCAGCAAGCAGCTGCAGACAGTACAGCGCGTGGGGACCCATCTCCAGATGTTGAGCTAGGCTTGGTCAAGACCACCTAACTGGAGGATTTTATTTATTGTGCATGTTTTGGGTTGATGGGGGGAAACTCAGCAAAGAAAGGCTCGGCCCAGAAGTCGAACCTGGAACTTCTTGCGGTGAAGCGTGAGTGCTAGCACCTTCTTGAAGCAAATATTACCATGTTACTATAATTGATCTTTGCCAGACATTTGAAAAACTTGATACCCATGGCTGTATTGTATCTAGTTGGTAAAATAAACAAATGTCAATTCCAAAAGAAATATGCATGACTATCCCAATCTTCACTGTCAACTGTGCTGTTTGGGATTTCTACAACACAGTACAGTGACATTTTAAAATGGATGATTTTCATAAAGGCAACTTTAAATTACAAGCAGTTGGGAGCACACATTTAATACTTATAGCAAGTAATTCCTAATGTTTTAGATTGGTTTAGAATGCTGTGCTGCTGACTCAAGAAAAATTGGGCTCTCATGAAGAAAAGGTTTCAGCTGCACTATGATTTAGCACAGTGGAATGTATATTAGAACATAAAACACCTTGCTCATTTTTATTGTGAATCGACCTCAAGGATGAAGAGGCTGCTTCTATGGAGTCCAAGTACTTTAATGAGTGAGCAAGTGATGTGGATCAATGTGCTAGAATAACAAGATGGCTGGGTGAACTCTCCTCAGGGGGTACTCCACAACTTGGGCAAATGCCAAGCAGAACTATGCACACTAAAGGAGAAGTCCAAGCTCAACACAAGAATTTACATGACTTTGGAGAGCGATTTGAACCCATTCAAAAACAATACCCCCACAAAGCTAAACAGAGCTCATCTTTTTGCCAATTGCTGACCAGATCCTCTAACCCTCTTAATATTCTGATCCAAAACAAATGATTAATTTCATGCTTTTGTCCTTCCTAACTAAGATATAACTGTATAAATCATTTTTTTGAACAGGCCCAATATAGAGCTCACACGCTGCACTAATGTGTAAACATGTCAGGTCCAAAACATACACAATTCTGCCTCCAAGAGCTGGACTATTTCAAGACATTTTCTTCACAAAAACAGAACCGGGCACTTTCTTGGTCTGCCCAACCTTTTTCTAAGAACACACTTATTTATGACTGATGATGAGAGACAGGTGAGAGACAGCCAAATCATGGTCCACATAATTAAAATCTGATGTCTTATTCAAGTTACACTGTCCTGTCAATAACAGACTTTCTTCAGGCACTATTTCATTTGTGGTTTATTGTGATTGTTCATATCACAGCTATAACACATTTCACAGAATAAACCATATACCAATTATACATGTCCAAAACTTAGGCCAAGCTCAAACACGTCATTCTTAAAAGCAGATCATAAACAACATTAATGTGATAATTGAGAAGTTAATTGGTCATGTAATTGGTCAATAATAACAACTCTATTGGCGTCACTCTACCTTAGTCATTACAGCTCTACTTGGGTTAGAGATCTTGTGCATTAGAGGTCTTGTGTAATGTAAATAACAGGAAGTTGCACTTAGTCATTATGGGGAGTCTGCAGTGACTGATGAGCGACTGGCATAGACAGTGGAGGAGCTGTTGGCAGCGGCAGCTCTCTCTATGCCACAGCCATATGGAAGCGTTTTACTTCCCAGTCATGGCCTGTCGGCTTCAACTAAAGTGGAGACTATCCCATACTAGGTCTGGGACTCCGATTAACACAATTAAATAAACATAAAAATTGACTTTCTGACAAGAACGCTTTTGAATAGTGTGTTTTAGTTACAGTTATACATTAGTTATTACTTCTATAAGTGATAGTAATGATGTAGCTCCCTTTAATGCCACCTCTGCTAGGTGATTGGTCATCAGCTGCAATATAAAAAGCAACTGCAAGCCTAAGGTAAAGAAACAGTGGGGCCTCACACTGCAACAATACCCGCATTGTCCTGATCCAACATCGTACTCTCCTGGTCTTTGATTCACTGCCAAGACAAACCACTGAGTTGGGTTACAGGTCTTGTAGCAAAACAATCACTGTTTGTGCTTAATATACTGAAGTGGGCCGCCCTGAGCTGCCTGTCACTCAGAAAGACACCACTGACAACAACCCATTCTTTGTCCTCATTAACATAAGCAGAGAAAAATATAAAATATGAAATATAAAATATGAAATATGATCTGATCTCTGGTGTGATAAATATGCTACAGACACTATTATTTCTAGTTTGAGTATTTCAATGTGGATATTAATCTAATAAGCTAAATACATTTGCATGTGTGACTCGCAAATCAGGACAACCCTAAACTCCACTAAAGATGCAGCAAATCTTCCAACTTATAATTATGAGCACATAAAAGGGGAAACCATAATTACCAGGTTCCTAGGTATAATTTGAAGTTGAAAATATAAAGATTTTGAATGTCAGTGCAGCAAGAACTAGAGAAACTAGTTAATTAAGAATAATTACATTATAAAAAAAATCATACTATGTATAATATGGACATTGGCGTTCTAATGTGTTTTTGTGCTTTAAGTACACAAGACATTCATTTTTTTATATTTAAGAAAATAGAATCCTTGATATAGTAGCTTGTCAGTCTTTTTAGTTTCACAGTAAATAGACTATCAACACCTCCGTGAGGTTGGAGATATATTACATTGTTGAATGAGTTCAAGGCTAAAATATTTT
Organism: Taenioides sp. WSHXM2023; assembly: GCA_029959045.1. Classification (NCBI taxonomy): domain Eukaryota; kingdom Metazoa; phylum Chordata; class Actinopteri; order Gobiiformes; family Gobiidae; genus Taenioides; species Taenioides sp. WSHXM2023. The sequence goes on from CM057085.1 coordinate 24,523,589, forward strand.
AGAAATATTTCTGAGACAGTACTGCCCCCTGTTGCATTGTGCACACATTGCATTACCTTCTGCTTGGCTTTTCCCCTTGCTCCTCTTTGTCAGTGGGTTTCTCAGTACTCAATTGTTTCTTCAGTTTATTAGCAATCTCCTTCATCCTATCTTCTTCCTCTGGAGTCAGACTTGAACTGTCAAGGACAGACAAAAATCTATGTCAACAAGGACTAGGTTCTTATAAATGTCAAACAAATATATTTAAATATAGTATACATATTTATACAACATTTTTAAAAATGAGCTGCCAAATCTAACTGAGCACATACCTATCCACTGCTGGCACAGAGCTCAGTTTGGGGTCATCTTTCAGAAGGTCATGGCTACTTTTACTTTTTCCTTTAAAAGACTACACAACACAATTTACATGAAAATTTTAATATTTTAATTTGGGCAGAAATGCAATACACATTTTAGCCTTGATATGGATTTAAAAAATTTAACTTATAATTGTTTATGTCTATATATAGTCTAAATGCTGTCAAGAAAGGAATAATCAGATATAATATTGCATCAGTCAACAGACAAAATTAAAAGATTATTCTGTACCTGAGTAACTTGGTTCGCTGCTTCCTCTTCCTCTTCAGCTTCTTCGCCGAATGACAACAGACTGAAGTTCCTTCATAATAAACATTGTTAGACATTATGTATTATGTATAATTTAATACAATCTTGTAGATTTAATTCTTGTCACTTGTTACTTTGTGGCTTTTGATTGTGATTTCTTTACTTCTTCTTTTCTTTCAAATTTAGAATTTTTTGTTTCACGTGGTACAATATCATCAAAAGGAGAAGCTAGAACCTTATAAAAATGCATTGTAAGAATTAGAAAATGTGACATACATAAAAAAAAATCTATTTAACAAGAAACTGGAATACCTCAGTGGTTCTTATCTTGTGTGGCTTCAATGGTCTTTCATTGCAATCACACTCAACTTCTGCCAGTCTCAACATATTATACACCGTGTCACCTGTTACCTATTAAATGCCAAAAGGAACACAAATGGAAACAAAGATAATAATAAGATATGCATAACTTTATGAATGGAATTAACTGCCTTTTCTTTTTACCTTCCCAAATATAGTATGTTTATTGTTGAGCTCATCAGCACGTGCTAGAGTAAAGAAAAACTGACTTCCATTATCATGTGGCCCGGCATTCGCCATGGCAACCAGACCTCTGCGAATAAAACGCAGCCTAGAGTGAAATTCATCCTAGAAAACATTTTTGAAATGGTCACTCAAAAATATAAAATGATAAAAAGATTGCAGCATTTATCTTCCCACAATGAATGAGAGTAAAGCACACTGACACACTAAAGCACAGTTCTTGGATATAATGGTGTATTAAGATGGAATCAGACCTTAAATGGGTGGCCATAAACGGATTCTCCACCTTCCCCTGTCCCAGTGGGATCTCCTCCCTGGATGATAAAGTCTGGAACAACTCTGTGGAATACTGTGCCATCGTAGTATCCTAAAACACATACAGTGAGGAAAATAAGTAATTGAACACCCTGCTATTTTGCAAGTTCTCCCACTTAGAAATCATGGAGGGGTCTGAAATTTTCATCGTAGGTGCATGTCCACTGAGACATAATCTAAAAAGAAAAATCCAGAAATCACAATGTATGATTTTTTAATTATTTATTTGTATGATACAGCTGCAAATAAGTATTTGAACACCTGTCTATCAGCTAGAATTGTGACCCTCAAAGACCTGTTAGTCGCCTTTAAAAAGTCCACCTCCACTCCATTTATTATCCTAAATCAGATGCCCCTGTTTGAGGTGGTCAGCTGCATAAAGACACCTGTCCACCCCATACAATCAGTAAGACTCCGACTACTAACATGGCCAAGACCAAAGAGCTGTCCAAAGACACCAGAGACAAAATTGTACACCTCCACAAGGCTGGAAAGGGCTACGGGGAAATTGCCAAGCAGCTTGGTGAAAAAAGGTCCACTGTTAGGGTTAGTGTGCACTCATTTAGGTTAGGGTTAGGGTGCACTCATTTTTGTATTTTGTAAATTATGCTTTTAGGCTATACACAGTGACAATTTTCTGTGAAAATTAAGATGTTACATGTTTCAGTCCAGTAATACCTTCCATACAAAGCTGCACAAAGTTTCTACATGCTTTTGGCGCTTCTTTTGACCATAACTCAATGTCAATCTCTCCTGCTGTCGTCTTGAGCAGAACCTGAGAAAAAGACAATGAAAAGTCCAGTTCTCTGATTACGGTAAATTTGTAGTTGATAGGCCTACTGGATTAAATTTACAATATTGAGTTTTACCTTTCCATTTGTTGGTGGCTCTTGAATGTAAATATTGCTCATCTTGGAAATATTTAAAGACCATAAACCATAGGAATATGATGGTGATGATGATGATGGGGCAAATAGAAGCCAATATCTCGATTTTTCACGAAAAGCAAAAATTACTGCGCTGCCCCCATGGAAGTATAATAAGATTCATGGTTGCCCCACTCAAGGCGCATGAAATTAGGGGTGTAAAATTAAATAACATGTTTTATTTATTTTCTGTACTATCCTATGGCATGTATTGTGTTTTCTTCAAATAGGTAAACCGAACAACGTTACAATAGGGGGGACAAATTACACACATTAGCGAATGTTCACTAAGAAATGTTGGTAATAAACTTTCTAATCCCTAGGCCAAAAATATTGGTTTGGTCCATGTGTCTCATGAAAACAAGCCGTGAGAAACAACGTCGTTGACCTTTCTTCGGTCCTATCTTCGCCACCGCAGAAACAAATAAAGCTTCCCTAGATGCTTAATACTAACTGGCAAAATATTTGGAATTACAATAACATATATAAAATATAAAATACAACACAATAAATCTAACTTTAAACCAAAATATAATTCGATACAAACATATTGTACAGATTTTCCATTTCAACAGGGGGCGGTAAATGCCCCTTTAGGCCTTCCCAACGCCGATAAAGTACAGAAATGGCGGCTGCATCTGAAAACAGCGCGGATCTGAAGCGAAAAGCAAGTCACCAAGATGAAGAGGCAGATGGAGAAGAAGGTGATGAATGGGTCGGGCCCATGCCAAGCGAAGCTACAAAAACTAAGAAAAGAAAAGGTTGGTATTCTTCAACGTGTGATGATCTTACTGACCAACTAGCGGGGCTGCGAGCACTGAGAAGTTTTGTCTAGATATTACTGACTTCTCACCTTATTACATCATACTTTGTTTTATAGTTTTGGAATTTGAAAGTGTTTACCTGGATAATCTTCCTTCGGCTGCGATGTATGAACGAAGCTACATGCACAGAGATGTAATCACGCATATCGTGTGCTCCAAGTACGTCACAGTCACTCATATTTTGCAGTGTTCACTTTATTATACGTGTTTGTTTTTCGGTGTATGTTTACAACACGGGCAAACAGTTCTTCTTATTATTGTAGGACTGACTTTGTCATCACAGCCAGCCAAGATGGTCATGTCAAGTTTTGGAAAAAGAAGGAAGATGAAGGCATTGAGTTTGTTAAACATTTTAGAAGTCACCTTGGTATTGCATTTTTTTTCTTTGCACATTGTACGGTATACAGTAATTAACCCGTTTTACATTGATCTGTAATGTTTTTCAGGTGTAATCGAAAGCATTGCCGTAAGTACTGAAGGAGCACTCTGCTGTTCTGTCGGTGATGACCAGGCAATGAAAGTATTTGATGTCGTTAACTTTGACATGATTAATATGCTAAAACTTGGGTAAGTGTAGCTATGAATATCTGAATATTTTTGGTAATGGTAACTTGTATGACCTATCTTTGGTAATGGTAACTTGTATGACCTTAGGTTTCACCCAGGCCAGAGTGAATGGATTTATAATCCTGGAGATGCCATTTCCACTGTGGCTTGCTCAGAAAAATCCACTGGCAAGATCTTTGTTTACGACGGACGGGGAAGCAATGAACCAATTCATGTATTTGACAAGATGCACTCTTCACCACTGACCCAAATCCGCTTGAATCCCAAATTCAGAGTGATTGTTTCTGCTGACAAAGCAGGAATGTTGGAATACTGGACTGGTCTACCAAATGAATTTAAATTTCCCAAGCATGTAGACTGGGAATACAAAACAGACACAGATCTGTATGAATTTGCCAAACACAAAACCTATCCCACCAGTCTGGCATTTTCCTCAGATGGAAAGAAAATGGCTACCATTGCGGCTGATAGGAAAGTCAGAATTTTTAGATTCTTCTCAGGAAAACTCATGCGAGTGTTTGATGAATCGTTAACTGTAAGTTCATGGTTCATAATTGTACTGTAAATGGTAAGTACAATAAGTTCATCAGAGTATTTACTTTTCTCTTGACTCATTAGATGTTCACGGAGTTGCAGCAGATGCGACAGCAGCTTCCTGATATGGAGTTTGGAAGGAGAATGGCTGTAGAGAGGGAACTTGAGAAGGTGGATGGTGTCCGTTTGGCAAACATTATCTTTGATGAAACAGGACACTTTGTCCTCTATGGAACTATGCTTGGAATTAAAGTCATTAATGTTGAAACCAACAGGTACATCCTTTTTTTTAATCTTTGTATGCATTGCAATACATTTTAAATTAAGCTACTTTTTGTTCAGATGTGTTAGAATACTTGGAAAACTTGAGAATATCCGTGTGGTTCAGCTGAGTCTGTTCCAAGGTGTAGCAAAATCCATGAAGGTTGCACCAACTGTTGAGATGAAGGCATCCGATAACCCAGCACTACAAAATGTAGAGGCCGACCCCACCATATTCTGTACTGCATTTAAGAAGAACCGTTTCTATTTGGTAATACTTTAACTAGCTTCAATAAGAGCCTTTTGTCTAGTGATGCAACATGTAACAGTTCTTTTTTAGTTTTCAAAGAGAGAACCAGAGGATACCAAGAGTGCTGACTCGGACAGAGACATCTTCAATGAAAAGCCATCAAAAGAGGAGGTGATGGCTGCAACACAGGCTGAGGGTCCAAAGCGTGTATCTGACAGTGCCATTATACACACAACTATGGGAGATATTCACATTAAACTATTCCCTGTTGAGTAAGTTGTGTGTAAAAAATCTTCTCTCCTCAAATTGCATTTCTTTCTTAAAAAACAAAATACTATTTCTTCTTTAGATGCCCTAAAACCGTGGAGAACTTCTGTGTTCACAGTAGAAATGGTTATTACAATGGACATATTTTCCACAGAGTAATTAAGGTAAATATTTTTTATACATTTGCATATAATTGTCTGACAGTGGTTTCAGTTTTTATTTTTGCCTAGGGGTTTATGATTCAGACTGGAGACCCAACCGGGACAGGCATGGGAGGAGAGAGCATTTGGGGAGGAGAATTTGAGGATGAATTTCACTCTACCCTGAGGCATGACCGGCCATACACACTTAGCATGGCCAATGCTGGGCCAGGCACTAATGGCTCTCAATTTTTTATCACCGTTGTACCAACTGTAAGCTCCATCATATTCATAATCTTTTTTAAAGATGATAAACTATCTTAAAAAGCCATATCTTGATCTAAATGTTTCCTTTTCCTCAGCCTTGGCTTGATAACAAGCATACAGTATTTGGAAGATGTACAAAAGGAATGGAAGCTGTTCAGAGAATCTCCAATACAAAGGTCAACCCAAAGACCGACAAACCTTATGAGGACATAAGCATTATCAACATCACAATTAAGTAATGTCATGTGATTCATAGTGATGGTTTTCATAATGGTTTCATTAAAAAAATGTTGTAAAATAATCAGTGTCATAAGTCATTATTAGAGAATCCTGATGTATAAAAAGATAAGATATGGGGAGTTTCAACAGGCAAAGACTTTAATGTTTCACATAATGGGTTGTAAACTCAACATGTACCATCTTGTTAGCACTGAGGCTAGAACATGGGATTTCTCATGTTTCTTTTAAATCAAATCCTGTCTGTACAATGAAATAGCACATAGATTTTAGTTGCATGAGCTAATCGTACAGAAAAGTGCATGCCACAAGTTCCGTGCAAGACACTCCAAAAAAATGGAGGCATATTTGGTGCAAAGTGGCTAACTTGTTCATACAAACCTTACACAAATGTACTATTAATATATTAATTCAGTAAACCGTTTCATCTTTGTAACATAAAACAAATTAAATCTAAAATGCAACGGGTTAGCCTTTTAAAGACTATATAGTGAAGTAAAGCACACAAACTCTTTACAATGCATAAGGGTGCCACAAAACCATATTGTTCACATCAAGGCAAAAAACACTGCTATACCTACAAATTAAATAGCTTGGCCTTTTAAACTTCTGGATAAAATAAAAAGGAATTATCCTAGAGCTACAAGCAATTGTTATCTTTTGCTGGTAAAAACTAAACACCAATAGCAAATTTGTAAATACGCTGACAGTCTGTTACATTATGTTACAAGTATAATGAAGAAGCCCCCCCATTTCAATAAGCATTTGAACAAATACAAGCTAACTTTCTTGTAGTTTCCTGAAAAAAGTAACTAAAATATGCATATGAATGATGATGACAATCTTGTTGAGGAGCATGCATTGTTAGTTGAATGTGTGACTGATGAGTCTTCTAAAAATATTTACATTTTCCTTGATCCAGCCTCAATGTTCTTTGTGAAGGCGATGGTTGCAAACATAAAGCTTGGAAACTGGATGAGATTAAAGAGGCGTTACGTTCTAATTTTGAAAATATTTAAAAACTCAACTTCAGGCAACATCCAGGACCCCAGCAGCAACCAACTGCCTTGACAACCAGTCCAATCCCTCATGTAGGCCTATCCCACTGCGGGCATCACAGCCCTGAATGTGCCAGCTCCTCCCACAGCACAGCTTGTGTAGACTCAGCACCTCTGTCATCTCCTCCACAGCCACAGCCCCAGGTACGTCCTATATACCAAAAATAGAACAAATATTTAATGTTGGAAACTGCAATATTATCTTTTCTATTTTATACATACCTGCTTGTTTGCAAAAATAAGCAGCAGTGCATCTCTTAGCTCTTTCTCAGTGAGTAGTTTGGCCAGTTCACTGTGTGCTTCCATTAGCCTGTCTCTGTGGCAGCTGTCAATTACAAAAACTACCGCTGAGCAAACAAAAAGAACAAGTAAGTGTATTAGTTGTTAAATTATATGGATTTAAAGGGGCAACCACCAGTGCAGTTGGCTCTTGAGGAATACCTTGAGTGTTTAAGTAGTAATGCTTCCAAAGGGGTCTAAGCTTATGTTTTCCCCCAACATCCCAGATTGTAAATTTTAGATTCTTGTATTCAACAGTCTCCACATTAAACCCTAAAAGATAGTTCAAACTTTGAAACAACAAATAAAATAAGTAAAAAATGGTCTTTGTACTGTACTACAATTATACCAATTGTAGGGATGGGCTGCATGAACTCATCTTGCTTTAATTTAAAAAGGATAGTTGTTTTGCCTGCTCCATCCAGCCCAAGTGTTACTACACGAATCTCCATCTTAGGACCAATGTGAACACGATTGTCCTGAAAACACAAAATGAAATTACTTTACTTGCTATTTTCTTAGCTGTCAGTAACCATAGAAACATTAATCAAACATTAATCAAAAAAAAAAAAAAAAAAAAAATGGGTGCACCTTTGTGAAGGTGACAGGTATGCCAGCGTCCAGTTGAATGTGATCTACTAACTCGGTGAACTGGTGCTGTTGCTTCTGCAGTGTTTCCAGCAAACAGTTGATTTCCTGTTTTGCCAGCACAACTCTGCAGTCATCCTAGAGCAGAGAATTAAAGTAAGCACTACTGAAAATTATTATATATATACATGATGTACCTTTTTTTACCTGCTGTAGAGTTTTCTCACAGTGCAAACAAGCAGTGGAGACTTGAGATAGAAGGATGGTCATGTCCTCCTGCTGCTGCCGCAGCCAAATGAGCCTCTCTCTAACATGTGCATCCACAACACTCAAGGCCATCTCCTCCTGTCGACACAAAGTCTCATGGAGGTCTGCAAAGTAGGCACGCACACATGAGCGAGCACTCTCTGCTGTACCTGGAACCTGAAACATAAAAGAAATACAGTGTAAACATACACACATATTTTATATATATGTACAGTCCCTGACAAAAGTCTTGTCGCTTATCCATTTTGTAGAAACAAAAGCTTATAACCTGACTTTAAATTAATCGATTGGTTTTAGAAATGTCTCATATGAAAGCTAAAACCCTCCCAAATTATGCTCAATATACTAAAATAAATTTGCTTCACTGAAGAAAGATTGATCATTTAATGAACACAGAAAGGTCAGATTTTAGCAAGACAAAAGTCTTGTCGCCTTGTCATACGATGCACCCAATCCTAGATTACAGCCTCACCTGTGATCAGTTACTGATCAGTCAATTAGTGGGTGTGTATAAAAAGAACCCCAGCACACCAGACCTTCACATCAACTGCAACTTGACCTCTGACAACATGCCTAAGATCCACCCTGAGACCAAAGCGTTAATTATCAAGAGGCTGAAGACCAGATCCACTGCTGAGGTGGCTGACACCTTCAATGTGTCTCAGCGTCAAGTACAAAGAATAAGAAAAAGATCTGAAAAGACTGGAGATGTTTTTGACAAGCCCAGGTCCGGCAGACCCCGCAAGACAACTGCTCGGGAGGACCGTATGTTGATTCGAAAATCCAAGGCCAGCCCCTTTTCCACTGCAGCAGAGCTCCACCAGGCCTGGTCACCTCAAGTCCCTGTGTCAACCAGAACAGTTTGTAGAATTCTGTCTCGAAATGGCCTCCATGGTCGAATCGGTGCACAGAAACCAGCACTAAACAAAAGGCAATTAAAAAACCGTGTGGCATTTGCCAAGGCCCACAGCCTGCTAAAAGGATGGACACTGGGAAAGTGGCAGAAGGTGGATTTCTCAGATGAATCCTCAGTTGAATTACATCACAGCCGCCGCAAATATTGCAGGAGACCTACTGGAGCCCGCATGGATCCAAGATTCACCCAGAAAACAGTTAAGTTTGGTGGCGGAAAAATCATGGTCTGGGGTTACATCCAGTATGGGGGTGTGCGAGACATTTGCAGGGTGGAAGGCAATATCAATAGCCTAAAATATCAAGAAGTATTAGCTTACATTCCCAACCATAAAAGGTGTCAAATTTTGCAGCAGGATGGTGCTCCATCGCATACTTCTATCTCTACATCAAAGTTCCTCAAGGCGAAGAAGATCAAGGTGCTCCAGGACTGGCCAGCCCAGTGACCAGACATGAACATCATTGAGCATGTCTGGGGTAGAATGAAAGGGGAAGCATGGAAGGCAAAACCAAAGAATCTTGATGAACTCTGGGAGGCATGTAAGACTGCTTTCTTTGCTATTCCTGATGACTTCATCAACAAATTGTATGAATCATTGTCGAACCGCATGGATGCAGTCCTTCAAGCTCATGGAAGTCATACAAGATATTAAATATGGATCTCACAGCACCACTACTTAATTCACTGACGTTATGCAACATATTTTTGTATTTGAAGTAAATTATTTGTTCAATTTTCTGTAGGCGACAAGACTTTTGTCTTGCCAAAATCTGACCTTTCTGTGTTCATTAAATGATCAATCTTTCTTCAGTGAAGCAAATTTATTTTAGTATATTGAGCATAATTTGGGAGGGTTTTAGCTTTCATATGAGACATTTCTAAAACCAATCGATTAATTTAAAGTCAGGTTATAAGCTTTTGTTTCTACAAAATGGATAAGCGACAAGACTTTTGTCAGGGACTGTATATATATATATATATATATATATATATATAAAATCTTCTTCTATATATAATCATCATTTTCAGCACTCTACTCACATGTTCAGTGTGAGCTATTCCAATACCATCCTCTACAATCTGTTCTCCTCCTTCTATTTGCTGCACAATGCCCACCAGTTTTCTTGAATACTCAGATACTTCATCTGTAAAGGTGCGAATGCAGTGTGCCATGTCGAGAATGGATGCACGGATCTGATTAGCTTCAGATTCAAGAAGGGCATGCTGAAATTTTGAGAAGAATTAATCACATAATGTGGAACTTACGTTTTCTTATTAGTTGCATTGTAGTGGCTTACCTTGTGCCCTTGGTGTTTGCCATACTCCTTACACACACAGCACATGAGTGGCCCTGACTGACATCCTTCTTCTAGGCACACAAACTCTATGGCATGGACCTGGTGCTGCGGACACAGCATCTTCTCGTGAGGTTTGTCAGCCAGTGGCACCCGGCGGTGCTTAGCCAGTGTTCGAGTGGAGTGAGTTATCTGTGAGCACTCGGCACACAAGTGGGTGGCACATACAGTGCAATACATGGAGGCTGTGTGGCTTTCATCCTCATCACAGCGAATTATACACTAAACAATTAAACAGATGTAAATAAAAAAGTGCTGCTGTCAATTTATTAGATATTAGGACTCATTAAACTAATGTCTTACTTCTCCCATGCCTTTCAGGGCATCCTCCGCCATCCCTGACTGGTTTGATGCTCCATTTTGAAGTCGTTCCAAAAGTTCAAGCAGAGCAAAGTTCTTCTTAAGACCCCAAACTCCAGAGTCTCCTTAAGAGTGTAGACATGAATAAGCATTACTTTTGAAAAGCAGACTGTACCACTAACCAGGGTGAACTGTAAATTAAAATCTTGTGTTTTCCATTCTCAGACAGGGTAAAAGAATCTATTTTATAAAAAAAAAAGGGGGGTTACACACAAAGTTTGCATTAACTCTGCTTTTTGAATCAGTGCTTGTAGAATCAGTACCAGTACATGGTGGCAATTTGTTATTTGCTCAGCCCAGTTAGTAATATCCCATGCTATTCTTATACTCACCCAACTCAGTAACCTGTCTGTCGAAAGGGCAGCGCACTGCCCTGCCGTGGAGGGGTAACCTGGTCAGACAGTCATGACAAACTGTATGACCACAAAGCAGAAGGCGTGGAACCTTATCTCCTTGTAGAGAGAACACATCTTCACACACGCCACATTCCAGTACCTGGGTATTAAATACAACGTGTTTATAAATGCAAAGGTGTCAAATTCAGGTGCATAGTTTTATGGGCTCAAAGCTTGTTTTGGTCTGGGTACTGCCATACGAAATGGCAAAAAAGCAATCTGTAGCTGCACTAAAGGTATTGAAGATCACCATAGCTTACTGTGCTCGGCAATGTGCACGTCGACTATTCGACTACCGAACCAGACATTGAAGCTGGCTGCAGTTTTCTTTACTGACTGTTCGAATTGGGGAGAGAATATTCATAATGAAAGACAAAATAACAATAAACAGCTTTCCAAGCTAATGACGCAAGCCCATGGAGACTAGTCTACCTAATGGATTTAAGTAGCTATGAATAAAAATGCTTTGCACGAAGAAATGTCACAACCTTAACACTGCTTCCATTTGTTGCTCTGCTGTGTCGGATACACGGCTCCATCGCCGCCACAGAACCCTGCTTGTTTATTCCTGCAGCGGCCATTCTTGGAAGAGAGCAAAACTAGCTTGAAAAAAAGAGGTTTGGATACTTACTACTTCCGGTACAATTATTGGAAAAGTTTGTGTATTTTTCACTTATCTATTTCGCCATCATAAAATTTAAGGCGTCTCCATATAATTTGAAGCGTTTATATTTTGTAACTATACAAGGATCCGTTTTAAATACATTTAGAATTATTTGAGAAAATACATAAAATTATGAAATCACGTAGAGATGTATTTTCTAGATCATAGACTATATAAATATATTATTTATACATTGTATGGTCTAGATACATAGTACATAGATTGTACTACGATTCCTGTATTACAATTCCTTGCGCTAGCATGTTGCGCTAGTTAATGACGCAATTTTTGTGCGCCTGAAGCTAAAAAATAAACGGTACGTTTTGTGAATGGCCACACTGACCATTTCTGCTACATTTCAATACATATTTGGTCGCATTTCGTTACGTGAGAAACTCTTGACTAATTTATGTCATATTTATTTCTGTGGTTTTGTATTTTAGCTCAATGTCTCAACAAACGCCGTTGACCATCGCGCCTGACTCTCCAGCTCTGCTGGTGTCTGCTAATGTGCAGAAATATGCGATCAAGAAGAAAAAAGTGCTTAGCCCCGAAGAAGCTGAGCTTTATGAGTTGACCCAAGCTGCAGGGATTATTATAGATCAGGAGGTCTTTAAGTACGTTTAAATGTGCAGTGTATTCAATATGTATGTCAGTATTATATATATTAAAATGTATGTTTCTAAAAGAATTATAATTTTATATGTTAAAACAGGATCATTCTGGATCTGCTAAAGATGAACGTGGCACCTCAGGCAGTTTTTCAAACTCTGAAAGCCATGTGTGCTGGTCAGAGGGTATCTGAGTGTGGCACAGACTCTTCGCCTGCTGCAAACACAACTATTACCAATGCACCTACAGAAGCTCGGGGTGAGGGCATCTTATCACGATACTTCTATGGATTTATTTGAGAACTTGTTTTTTCTATATTTATATTTTTCAAAGTAAATTCAATGAGAAACTGTGGAACATTTTTAACATCGTTTTCATAGAGATATACTTCAATACTAAGGTTTGATGAAATTCAGTTCCTCTTTAGTTCACTCCACATAATGTAAGTAAGTCAATGAGCAATTGTGTAGAATCCCTCAGTCGTCCAGGTAGAATCCATAGCAAAAGGAGAAATTTAACAAAAGGATGTATCAACACAGACGGGAAAACCAGGGTGGGCCGCAATCTGCTGTACATCTCCACCTAAAAGTCACAGGCCACTCCTTTGAGGACAGCGAGGTCCAGATCTTGGCCAGAGAAAAGAACTGGTTTGAGAGGGGAGTTAAAGAGGCTATTTTTGTCAAGAAAGAGAATCCTTCCTTGAACAGAAATGGAGGTCTCAGACATCATTTGTCTCCCATCTATAACTCTATCCTCAAACCTAAATCAAAACAAACAGAGAAAACAATGGGACTAACCAGGACATGTCCAGAGGTGTGAAAACACCCATCATGGCCCTGAATGGATATGCTAACTACTCCCCCACTCCCACTCCATATTGAATAGACACACCTAGCTAACAGAAACTGTATTTAAATATGTGTTGTCTCAGAGTAATTTCATTGTAATTAGCTCCTCCCTTCAGGCAGATATAAGGCAGTGTCCACCAGCATCTGACCAGAACTGAAGAAGCAGCTTGGATGAGCTGCAAAACGTATTCAACCAAATAAACTCTGTCCAGTTGACAAATTAAATTTCTCCTTTTGCTATCAATGAGCAATTGGATAACAAAAATAATGTTAATATACCCCGCTTTACACTTCACACTGTGCATTAAAATAACAAATGTGAACTTTTTCATTCAGATATCCTCACATAACTATCTTTTTTAACACTGAGAGGCAATGAGTGCTAGTTTGTCTACATATTAGTAAATAACCTGGACTGTAGTCATTTAATGTATTTCATATTCATTTTTTTCTGAAGAAGAGGAACTTTTAGCCTCTGGAAAGAGCCCTAAAGCCAGTGCAGCCCCCACTGCAACTACAGGCCCCAAAGCCAGTAGAGTCAACACTAAAATTGTGATCTACGCTTCCCAAGATGCTAACTCCTCTCACTCACAAGGTCCCCTTTACTGCACCATTTAATTCATCTCCATTTTACCATTTGCTTGCTTTAACTCGTGCCCCTTTGTGTTAAATTGCACACCTAGCTCAGTTCTACTGCATGTATTTGAGCATGTACAGTAGTTGTAGTTTCCCCTGTATTGAATATACATTTACTGATTTCTTTTTGTTGGTTCTGATCCACATTTTAGAAGTTTATCAAAGTAAATTACCTATTCCATTTGTGATTTTTTTTTTTTTCATGCCCTTCAATGTTCATATTTTTTCTGGAGCTAAGAACATACAGATATGGTTATCTTCTTTGTAACTTCACTTTCTTACCCACTCTGTGTCAACAGTACAAAGAAAACCTGGAGTGAGTCACAGTGAAAAAAGCAGAGAACCCACATCCCAGAGAGTGCAACGCCAACCAAGTGCCAGTAGAGGGCAGAAGGTTAAGAGCTCTGGCAGCAGTAGCTCATCGTCTCAGATCAACTCTACATAAAGAATCAGGTTTATTCGTTCTCACTGTTGTAAATTTGTTTTGAACTCTCTCACTCATATATGATGTCAGTTATTTATTGACAGATAATGTTGAAAAACAAAATGCACATTATGAATAGACATCAGAATTGTGTTGTCACACCTCATAGAGTTCCCAATGTTAAACCTTTTTAAGAGGCTAACTGTTCATGAAAAAGTATAGACCCAATAGTACTAGTAGTGACAGTCTATGGTAGTGACCCAGCAGCTTGTCGGGGTATTCCATAGTTCTTGTGTTTATTTTTTATATTGTTTTAGCTAATCCATGTGTATGAGATTCTTGGCTGCTAACAACAAAGTTGGTGAATTTTGACAAATACCTATGCCTGGCTGTTTTCTACAAATAATAAATATATTTATTGTACATTTGCATGAGGCTTGCATGTTGCCTAAGTCTTGTGGATTATATTTTGAAACAATATGGCTCACACACTGAATCCAATTTAGTGGGGAGATGAGCATTTTAGTTTTGTTTTTTTTGTTTAGTTTTTTTTTTTAAAATCATCATTTTGTAAATTATAACTGTTCCATTATGTTTTATGTACTACTCAAATTTGCATTTTTTATTGCTGCATTACTCTCCAGTGCTCTGGAAATGTAATAAAGCAAGCTTGTTGTACATGTTTTGAACTGTGCACTATGCTTGCTTCTACTGAATAATTATAGCATAATTGTTAGATGAGTAGGTTTTTTGTTTGTTTGTTTTGATAGCAAACAAGACTAACTGATTTGTTTGTCACTGAAACCATTTCACACAAAATTTTAATGCTCCAGTAAAAGCCTGACAAACATTTGAAATAAGTTGCTCTGGAAGATCAATTAATCATTTGAATTGAACATGCATTTCATTTTACAAGAAAACAACCATTATTTTATCAAGCAATTTCTCTCACATGGGGGCAGTAGAAGCACATCACCTTCAACATCCTTGTATCGGCCTTTATTGTGTGAAAGTGAATATAAAATGAATTTTGTATTTTGGTTCCTGTGTGTATATTTAAACTTCCTTCATTGACAAACTGCAGGGTGCAGTCAACATTCACACAGGGGTCTGTTGCAGTTCGTGTGGCTCTGGATGAGGCGGGCTGCAGGGCTTTATATAGCTGCTGGTCTTTTATGTGGCCGTTTGTCCTGTTTATGTGCTCCTGCCTCTCTTCTTCTCTCCTGCGTGCCCTGCACTGATGGCAGCGTGCCTGTAATTGATGGCACCATATTGCTGTAGTGTAGCAGGTTTAATGGGGCTTGACAGAGCAAGGGAAAGCGGCATGCAAGCAGGGAGGTTAACCCTTTCACACACACCTTCCTTCTTGGCCATTTCTTCTCACAAACCCTCTTGTTTTCTGGATAACCCCTCACTGGTGCATGCACACAATGATCATTACAGGATTGCAATTTTGTTTTAAATGGTTATAATCATTTGGACAAATTTCAAATATAGTGTTAGCCAGCTCTTTTAACCTACATTGTTTGGCTTGTTTGACAAAGGTTAGTTTGTGAGAATTATTCTTTCCAAGTTGCAGCTAGCCTGTACTCCCCAGTGTCACCTATAGGGGCCAGTGTGACTCTAGGCTTGCATTTTGGCCTTCCTGATTATTTCCAAAGGCATCTGCCCCAACATTTTGCATGATTATTTTAGTTTTGAGGGAATTTCATAGCCACAATAGACTTTTCCATTAAAAGTGTTATCCTTCAATCATTTGTTCAAATGCATGCGCTTTAAGTTTCATTAATCAATAGGGACATTAAAAAAGCTATTGTGTAGTGAAGAAAGCCAAACAGTGCAGTGAAGAATGAGGTAGTCAAAGCTGTTGGCAAATCATTAATGTAAAGTGTTGGTCTAAACCAAGTTCTCACATTCTCTCAGTGCAAGCTATTCCCAGGTGACAAAAAACTGGGGAGAGACACTATTTTAAGCATGGTTATCACACTTCTCAGTTTTTTTTCTCTATCACTTTGATTCCCTCGTGAGTGGTGTGCAGTGTGAGAGCGTAGTGTGAGGTTCAGCCTCAAATATCATACTGTTTTGCCTCTTCTCGCTTTCTCAGGTAGATCCTTCATTGTGAACCAGGGCCACATTTTGCTTTGCATTTATAGGCCTCCTCTTCTCACTTGTTGTCTTTGTGCATTCACTCCCCTCCCTAACCTCTCCACTTTCAGTCACCCTGCCTGCTAGCTTGTTTGCCAGGCCAGCTGCAGATTGGCTATTTCCTGCACGCGCCCAGTAGAGCCCTTATCAGTGGTAGAGTGCTGATTGTTGGTCTGTCTTTCAGGCTGACTGACAGTTGGGGCTGCGCTGCTGAAATGTCTGATTCGGTCAGTGTTTGTCTGCGGGGCCTTATCTCCATGCTTTATATTAACTGCCTTGACAGTATGTGTAGGCAGTCGCTCTCCATCTTACTGCAGCCTCCACACCTCCATCCTCCGCCTGTGCTTCCTCATATAGTCTCCACTGTGCAGTTTTCTCATCAACATTGTGTTGGCGTGCTGGCTCTACAACAAAGTTCCTGTGAATGCTCACAAAAAAGTTAAGTTATTGTAATTTAAATTTTATTTTTTTTCTTTCTTTGTTTACTCTGGCGTAAAACAATGCAATTTCAACATTCAAAAAAATTGGGACTTTTTTTTTTTTTATCTTAAAACTATTTACAGCAAATTACTCTTTACCCAGTGTATAATGAAACACCAACATGTAAACCATTTGTTTCTTTTTATTTCGCTAAATGTATTTTATTTTTTGCCATAAAGCAGAAATTATTAAAATAAAATGTGTTTAACTTGTTTACATTTAGAAAGGAAGTGACTGATATTTATTAAATAATAATATATATTATCACATCGGAATTCTTTGGAAAATGCTGCGCCTGTTTTATTAACTTAAAATATGTCTGCCTTCTTATTTTACACATGTTTATTTCCCTGTTGGCATATAGCTCCCACTACAAAACAAAAATATCTCTTGATCTAAACATGCCTCATCAGTAGGCTGATTGTAATTTGTTACCACAACAGGTAGTGAATATGTCCACCTATATTTCAGCAAATGTTTCCATCTCCTTCATTAGAGTTTACTACCAATATTTTCTGTTGACCAGCAAGACCTAATCTTTTGTGTCTTTTGTCCATAGTGCCACTAATCATCACAGACCAAGAGGTAAACAGAACGATTTAAGCCTTATTTATTTATTCACATGGTTAGCACAAGGCTGATAGAGGCTGTTAATAGCAGCTGTGGGAACAAACAGAGTTCACACTCACTTGGACCCCTATTGTGTAGCAGGCTGTCAGGTTACACACACTCCACAGCTGTCGGAGTTAGGTGCCCAAATTATATGTTTAATTCTCAATAGTTTTAGGAAAGACCCATTGGTAAATATGTGTCAAAATCTTGGCTAAATCTAATGATACTCAGCAGAGACAGTACTTTCAAAAAGAGAAAAAGTCACAAATTTCTGTGCTGCAAATTATGAGCTGCTAATTGTTGACTGAGGAATAAACAGAGAAAAGAGGAGTTTAATCATTTCCCAATTAAATAGCAGCCAAAGGTGCTTTGTGCGCATGTGTATGTTACTGTGCTCCAAATTCCTTTTAATTAAGATAGAGGTTACCCCTCTATCTTTGTCTCACGTGTGTTTTTGTTGAGTTTTCCTTTTCATGCAGTTTATCTTAGAATTTTAATTGTCTTTAACTGTGCATATTTATTTAATACACCTTACAACTACGAACATATTAAGAATTGTCTCCCTTTATTATTATTATTTATTAACAGCTTGTAATGACATTTGAAAATAGAAGTGTCTATATGGCAGAAGGTTTGACTGTATTTATTTCCCCAAAAATGTGAATATGCCACCTTATGATCCAAAGAGGTATTTCCCCTAGCTTCTGATAACACTTTTTTAAACTCTTCAACACACTGGCATTACATTACATGTTATATGAATTTCATAAAGTGAAATTACTACACATGAATGCATTCACAGGTTCAGGTGTGTGCAACAGATAAAGATGCCTGCTGTGCTCCCCTGAGTAACGTCTGGTATGTCAGTGCTGTTATGTCATGCCACAGACACAATACCTGCCCAGTGTTTTGCATGTGTATGGAGATTGTGTGTACATTTTTGCCTTGTGCTTTTACCTTGCTGTGTTGAGGAGGGTTTCATCAACCTGTGTGCATGTGTAGGCTGTGAACCTTAACAGTCTGCTGCGCTGCCGCTCCATTGTGCTGGAGCCTTGTACTTGGGTTTTCTGGAATTACGCCAACAACTGTGTCTATTGTCCCTGCTCTCAGTATAGAATAAAAAGGCCTGGCACACATCTTGTCAGTACCACATTCATCTGTCTATCAAAGCTCACAACTAACATGACAAATATTTACATATGCAACTAATCCGATTAATGCCATAAACTGTATTTTTTTGTGCTTTGCATACCCAACTCTGTCATTGTAGTTGCAAATAAACATTTTAATCACCCACAGATGGTCACAAGTAAAAACTTCAAACTCCATTCACCTGCAATGCCAATAGGGGTAACAATTTAATTAAAATTGTAATATATACACATGTTACACATTAGCAATTAGATTGAAAATACAGTTTCTAAGTTCATTCTTGTACAGTTATCAGACATGCACAGCAAACTGTTTGTAGGGTATCTGCTTTACAAGAGTTAAGTTAAAGAATGTGGTTTCAAAAGCAATTGAATGACAAAACTTTAAAACACTAACTTAAGAGAAAAATTTTATACACACCATATGATTTCTGTCATGATTTCTGTTCTGCGTTTTCGAGTTTCATGCACGTAACAGTACAGTGCTTAAAAGTTGAGCCTCTTTCAATAACAACAAGCTTTGATTTCATACTTGGTAGAAACTGTAAAACCGCATATTGTCTGTTCTCATTGTCGTTGGGTTTTCCTCCTCTCCTTTGCTGTACCTTCCATCCTCTGCCTCTCCCCTCCTCTCTGTGTATCGGTGCACCCCTCTCCCCGGCCTGTTCCCCTGGTAGCCCCCGTGATTGACACTTACAAATTACCCGGCGGCAGTGGCATTGTGTGTGACCCCTCTCTCTCATCTCCAGCCCGCCGCCGTTTTGTCATCTAATTACTGTGAATCCCTGGCCTGCTCCCCACTGCTGCATTTTTAATATACCCCCACCCTTCTCTCTCTCTTCCCTCTCCTCCACACAGCACGACACCCTTTCCTCTTCATTCACCTGGAGCCCACTCTACCTGGCTCTGCCTCCGCCTCTTGAAGTGTGTTCTCCCCTCTAACTGGCACCGCCTCCATTATCACTCCTCCGTCACCTCTCCTCCCTGTGCCTCCTCCATCGCATCAAGTGTCACTCCAAACCCACACGCACACCAATCTGTGTCATTTACGGCTTCTAGGAGTGTCATTAAAGTATTTGGTAAACATGTTGTTCATTTCACTTGATCAATAGATGCTAATGAACTCTCTCCAGTGGGGAGATGTAGCCTGATAGACAATACCAACCTCTAAAAGTGACACATGTACAAATATTGAATTTAGTATTTGAGGGCAGCGTATGTGATTGTTGGTGCAGGGGCTGCTGGGTCTGTGAATGTTCCCCTGACCTGGAACTGGAATTTATAGGTTCGACGTCTTTACATCTTTAAAATGTTTAAGCACTGGACATTGAATTCATGAAAAACTTGTATTTATGGATCAGATGATTTTATTAACATGAAATGAAGGACCTCAGCTTAAACACTTTACATTTCAGTGTCACACAGGGCCCTAACTCTGCTCCAAATAATGTGCTTTTACTGTCATAGAATTGGCTGTGGACCTGTCAGTTATCATTGACAATTTCATATGTGTTGGCCACAATTCAATTAAAAAAAAATTTTTTTCTTTATTAATTTAATTAATTTATTTATTTGGAGCCCCATTAGCTTCCATAAAGCGGTCACTAGTCTATAAAGTCTATATAGTCTCTATATATTTTTTGCTATTTAGCTGCCTTCTAAGTAGGGTACTTGCTATCTCTTGACTTTGTTATGGCACTTTACATTACTTTTTCAGAATTTTTATTTTAAAAAGCCCGTCACATGTTTTCTAAATAGAAATAAATTCTGTGTAAATGAAAGTAAAGTAAGAATTTGACTATTTTACATTTGGCAATTTTACATTCAGCAGTTTGGTGTTTTGAGTAATTCAGTTCCATTCATTATACACATAAAATATTTCATGTCAAAGTAAATTTGTTTACCACTGAGGCACAAAGATGTGACCTATGTGACATTTGGATGTTTTTATTTCTTTCATAATGTAGCATAACCAATACTATGGAGCAGAAGACTCCTAAGGCTGTATGAGCACATATACAGTATTTCCTCCCACGTCTAGCATCACCTATAGACAAAAACTCCAAAGAAAAACTCAAGGTTAACCATACTGCAACTTGCACTGACTGCGCTATGACAGGGCACATAATAATATAATTCCTATCATTCCTGCCCTCTCAGGAAGTTTTTGTGCTGGTCTTTGTGTGTTGTCCACATCTCCCCTGCCCACAGCCAGACGGAGCTCCCCCGCCGATCCCCATCTTCAGCTAGAAATCAGCCAAGCATGTCAGACTGCTGCTCCAGCACAAGGGGAGAGGGAGAGAGGGGGGATAAAAGCACAGGGAAGAGAGGACGAATTCCTCTGTGATGTCTGAAGTACTTTTCATTTTATTATTATTATTTTTTTATTTCTAGTTAGCTCTCTCCATGCGGAAGTTTTATTTAGTCTTAAGTTGATGACAGATGCCTTGGAGTTAACAGACGTGCTTGCAAAGGGGCTACTCTCTAACTTGCGCCGTAGCTCTGGGGCGTGGCAGGATTTAGCCTGGCCTCATTACCTTGTCACCAGTTTGCAGAATTATGGGCCTCTGGAGAGAACGGAGGAGGCGGACTGATGGAGAGAGAGGAGAAGAGTGAGCTGACAGCAGACAAGCACACACAGGAAGGACAACCTGGGAGTGGGTCGAGGGGGGACCAAAGAAAAAGCAGGAGGTAATGGAGAGAGAAGGGAGGAAAAATATTGGCACAATGAGACTGAGAAGCAGGCTGGATGAAGTGCAAGAGGCAGTGCTGAAGTTAATGGTGTCGCTTGGAGAGATAGGCATCAATCAATCATATTCAAACAAAAGCAGTAGGCCCAGGAGGATATTTACCAAGAGCTCATTTAATTAAAAGTCCCTTTGCTGATATTTATGGACCATCCTTCCTTCAAATATTAACCTTCCATGTCCTGTGAGACTATAAGTCTGTGGCCAGCAGAGAATGTTTTCAAAATCTTTTCAGTGAATTTAGGAATATTCTCAACAAACACAAGTTCATGTAGGCCTATTTATAATAAGTTAAATATAAAATAAAAATTGAATTATTCTTGTTTAATGTATTCCACACAGCTTATTGCAGAGAAATGGGGTGATAGAACATATTCAGCAAAGATATTTTTGTCCTGTATGCATGGACAGTGGACAGATTTATGTGGGTGTAGAGAGGGGGAGAGACACACAGCTACTCGACAGAGATGGGAATAGAACTCATATAAAAATCATTTATTTGCAGTTTGGATTATAAACATCTTGTCTTTAGTTCCTTACTCTTGTTCATTCCAGTTACAATATAGAACTTTGCAAACCTGTGGTGTAGTGGTTTAAAGCATTGCACATATGTGGATGTTACCACCTCTGCATCATGGGTTTGCCTCCCAACAATCCAACTTACTAAATGCCTCTATAAATGCTCTCTCCAATAAAGCCTTCGGGCCAGAAAATCTAAAATAATAATAATAATAATAATAATAATAATAATAATAATAATAATAATAATAATAATAATAATAATAATAATGATGCAACTTAATTGGCCCTTAAGCCGATGTGACAGGTGAATGCGTCCCAGATTTTTCTTTGCCTTTCCTAACCTGTGACACTTCACAGTTTGAGGCGGGCTGATCACCTCTGGTGTGTTCTCACTCCTCTTTTACACATACTGTATAATGCAAGAAATATATGCATCCTCTCATACTGCGTCCTCCTTAAGCTGTTGTTTAAAGTGTGGTGACTCGCACAAACGCTTGTGCATCCAGACTGCAGGGAATATCAGTATTTCACAATGTTCTCAGCTTTCCAAAGAAACTGAGATCACAGGTAATATTCACTAAAGACCTTAAAAACACTTCACTTTGCATAACTGGTGCTCACTTTGTGGAGGCTCCTTACACTCTTCAAGCACCTGTCTGAGAAGCACCTGTTTGTCAAGTTTGTACATACTTAAACACAATGCCTGTGCATCTAGTTCCACTATACTTTTGTATGAGACTGAGCAATGAAAGAACTTGAGAGAAGGAATTTTTCAAAAACTTTTTTTTTCTTAAATGTATATGAAATTTAGTTGATGTTCAGAAGCTTAAATAGGTGAATAGCTAAGGTGAAATGTAATGTATGCTATGCTGAAAGAAGGAGCTAAGTATAATGATGGGTGTAAAATCCATATAGTTTCAATGAAGGCCAAATACAAAGGTTTATTTTTGAAACATAGACAGTTTGTATGCTTAAAAAGTATTACCCAATATGGGATTATTTCATATACTGGCTACATTTGAAATATTATCTCTCAGGTGAATTCACAACTCTGACCTTGTTGACATTATTTTCAAAAATCACCTTATCTCTGGTATGTATAATGGATTATAATGCTATAAAATAGAAATAAGGTTTGGTAAAATTTATAAGACTGGTCTGCTGTAAGATATGTTGATAATTCCTGTGTCCAGTGTTGTCAATACACTTCTCCATATGTTAGATACAGAGTCTCCTGCCTCTCTACACTAATTCAATATACAACACCAATACAGTAAAACTAAATATATTTTTCATGGGCTATTTTAAGTAAAGTGAATTCATAAATCCATGTGTCTGTATGCATAAAATGCATATTACATCTAACAACTTTTACACATCAGGTTTGAAGGAGTACAGTTGTTCCAAAATAGTTGTTTTCTTCTTAAATATTTTGTGAAGAGAGTTAGGAAAAGTTAAGTTCATTAAAGACACATTGTTCTTGTTCTTTTTTTTTTTTTTAGGATTTTATCTAAAATGGTGCAGGGTATAGACCAGTCCTAAATAATATAATTTAGGCTATAATTAGGACAGAGCATGGTAGTCCACATCCATTATTATCATATTTTTTTGTTTGTTTGTTTACAGTTTTATTGCAGTGGACTTTAGGATCATGTAGTTGATGTTGTATCCTTAGAATGACAAATGTCACAGACTTAATGTAGGTTAGAAAAAAAATCTAGAAAATCTGTAAAAATGTATTGTAGTGCCATTGTGAATATATTGGTACATAAAATAACATGCGTGGAATTACTAAACACTGATACAGATCAGCTTATGTTTTACTTATTCACATAAAGTGCTCCTAAATGTTCTCTGTAACTTTAAAGTTTTTGAAAGAATTGTGGAGGAGATACAGTCAAACTGCAGAGAATTGTTGTGTTGGCTGGTGCATAGATGGACAAACATGTGCACACAGAGACATACAGGGGTTATTGGTGGAAAGCGTGAAGACAATAATGCAAACTGACACTTAAGAAATGAGATCCTGTTACCGTGGCAACAACAGACACGGGCCTGGGCCTATCTGAAGGGGTGAGAGAGAAAGAGAGAGAGAGTTGAAGAGAGGGGTGAGAGAGAGTGGAAGAGAGGGGTGAGAGAGAGGGTGGAAGAGAGGGGTGAGAAAGAGGGTGGAAGAGAGCTTGAGAGAGAGTAAGGTGAAGGTAGGAGTGAAAGAGAGTGGAAGAGCGAGTGAGAGTGAAAAAGGTGAAGATAGGGATGAGAGAGAGAAAGTGGAAGAGAGGGTGAGAGAGAATAAAGTGAAGACAGCAGTGAGAGAGAAAGTGAAAGAGAGGGTGCGAGTGAGAAAGGTGACGATAGGGATGAGAGAGAGAGTGGAGAAAGGGTGAGAAAGAGAAAGTGGAAGAGAGGGGTGACAGAGTGAAAGAGAGCATGAGAGAGAGAAAGTGGAAGAGAGGGTGAGAGAAAGTGGAAGAGAGGGTGAGAGAGAAAAAGTGGAAGAGAGGGGTGTGAGAGAAAGTGGAAGAGAGGGTGAGAGAAAGTGGAAGAGAGGGTGAGAGAGAAAAAGTGGAAGAGGGGGGTGTGAGAGAAAGTGGAAGAGAGGGTGAGAGACAGAAAGTGGAAGAGAGGGTTTGTTGCATGGACATGCTTTTCTGAAGGGCCTCCTCGAGTGTTTTCACTGTGGATGTTTACGTCAAAGAGAAGCCCAAGAGCTCAACATTACAACAACAGGATATCACATAATGTAGAGATGGTTTAAAGAACATACAGAGACGTGTGCTCCAAGCAGCTATTTACAGCTGCTGTTTACTCAGCTTCATTCATTCATTCGAGTGGGAAACCAAACTGTACAAAACATACATTGTGTTTGTTAAAAGCACTGTGAATGGGACAATGTAAGTGAAATGTTTTTGCCTTGTTTTTGCACCAGTATTGAACAGTGATTTCAAACTCACTTTTGTCAACATTAGTTAAGGAAATATTAATACTCGAATGTTCCATAACAAGCACTTTTGAGGTGTTGAAATACACTATGGTTTAATTTTGTTGTTTAATTTACCTTATACTCAAGGCTGATTATGATGCTGCTCCAATGAGTGCTATGTGGTCTTTTTTGCTTATGTCTTTATGTGCAATTGTAATGTTCATTTAAACAGTACTAAACCACAGAAAATCTCCTGCATTTTTTAAGATGACAGAATAAACCTTTATAAAAATTAATGATGATACTTGTTTTACTGACATTTTTTCTTTTACTGAGATGTGAATGCAATCGTCTGTAGAGCAACTCTTTCTTCTAACCATGGCTAGATTCAAGCTGCACGTTGCTGCCATGTTCTGGTCTCTATGTGTATAGACAAACACACTGGCACGCACACACAGACAGACAGAGGCAGCAGCAGAATTGAATGCGATAAGGAAGTGAAAAATGATTAACCCCAGGTCAGCTCTCAGCCCCAATCTCAGCAGCGCTCAAAGAACATCCTCGCCTGATTTACACTCGTCATGTTCCACAGCACACATTTGCATATATTTATTAAATTCAGCTCACATCGGAGAATAAAATATAACGGGGGGCAGGGGTGGGTGGGTGAGTTGGGAGGCAGTGGAGGAGGGGGAGTTATTTAAAGGAGGCGTGTTTCTGATAGATTTGCTTTTCATTCATATTCATTTAGGTCTTTTCCTTTTCTCACTGTCGCTCTGTGTTTTGTTCATTAACACGGAGGTCAGAGCAGACATCAGATGTGATGAGGGGAAAACACCGGAGCTGGTCAGTGCAGCCAGTTGACCCTGTTATCACTCTGACAGAATGTGTGTTTTATCTGTTAGTTAGATAAAGCACTCTGCATGAAAGATGGTGATATAGTCAGAAACATGAAAATGAGCTCTTTTTTTTTTTTTTTTTTTTTTTAAATAATAGTCTTCCATGACAGTGGTCCTCACGAAAATAAAACCAAGAATTTATTTGCTGATGTAAATTGCCATATGAGTTTTTAATTTCTGTCTGTTTTTGTTACAAAATACAATTTTACATTTTACATTTTGTTCATTGTAAACCTCAATATTGATTTAAAAGAAACGGTTGTGGTGAATTCCTGTTCAAAACGGCAGAAATGACATAGTCCACCTCTTCATAGCATTTCACTGTACAGCATGGAGCATGTTTGTATTGCTGAAAAATGGCAATGTGACATTTTTAAACCAGGGCCTGCCTTTTCCAAAATAATCATAAGTATAGAGAATTGGGTGGAGATAGGGGGTAGGGGAAAGCAGACATTGTCTGAGCACTCAAGCCTCAAATGCAGGACAATGCAGGATTACTCAAACATGCATGAATTAAAATACAACTTTGAGAAGTTAATTAATTGGGAACGCTGTTATGGTTAAAATCTCATAAAAGTTAATTTTACACAATATGCTGTCTTTATAGTGTTTTTTCCTGTGCAGGTATTGGAGCACAGCCCATCACTGTATATGGTGGAGCAGCACCTTTGACAACAAAACAAAATCTTTCCCTCACACATTAATTCAACTGAGAGCCCATGGAAATTCCCCCTAAACCCACAACTTCTTGAGTGGGATGCAAGAGCAGTAACTACTTAAACCAGTTAAAACCAGAGAAACCAAAGATGTAGCATAGAGAACAGGTGGGCTGTGGTGATGTGAGCAGCGGTGGCATGACCAATCAATAGGCCTGGGACCTGTCCGGTGCTCTAATCCATCAGAGGAGAGCCAGGAGAAGACACAAGGCCAGGAAGCCATCACTCACACAGCCCGGGCCTCAGACGGCTAAAAGACTGGCACAGACATAAATCATCAAATGCCCTCTGATGGACTCACGTGCATCTATATCTCTGTGCTGTATGTCTATGTATGTCATATGAAAGCAACTGTAAAACTTAATGATAAAAATAATAATAAAATTAAATTAAATTAATGAATTTTCAAAACAATGACAGCCTTCAGGTGATGTTTTCTAGTTTTATATTTTTTTCTAAAGGCAGATAATTGTTGATACTGATATCAAGTTGTAAAGAGCTGGCTGATATGCATATAACTTATGTATTTTATGTAATTTTGCTTATGTATTTTGTATTTGTAAATGTACATTTGTTACATTTACATTGTTTATAAGTCATTGCAATGAAAATCCAATTATCTTTTTTTTTTGTATAGACTTATTTGTTAAGTCAATTATATTAAATTATTGTATATTGCATATCTTCAGAGCATACATTTGTTCAAACACTTTACGCATGTTATGTGACCAGACATGGTGTAAGCTGCATGCCTACAGTACGAGTTGTGAACATCAGCAGTGCTCTCTATGGCCCTAGTATGTCAATGTAAATATAAGTAATAGACAAGCTGCTCTGAAACAAACAAAACAACAACCAAAACAAAACAACAATGGCAAAGAAACAAAAGCACAACATTGGCGGTCCTCCACTGAGTGGCGGTCTGCCAGACAGGCTGCTGTCTCACGCAGGCTTGTCTCATCCACCCTGAGACAATTGGCACAAGGGCTGTGAATGTCTATGTGGCTGCCTGCGTCTCTCTCTCCCTCTCTCACACGACACAGAGGAGCATGGCACAGCACCAGCGCTCTGTGCCAGCAGACATCACAGTGAGGTGGGCCGTGCTGGGAACTGCTTCAGGAGCTAAGCCTGAGTGAACTACAGCTGCAAACAAGCCAACCTTCACCAGAGCAGAGCCAGGGGCCACAACAGATAGAACTAGAGACAGGAGCACCACATCAGTGTCTCCATATACAGTGTGCAAATGTGCTGCAAAATATACAAAATTAATCATAAGAGCTGTGCTTATAGGAATAAAATCGGAAAATATTTTATTTACATTGGCCAAATTATTTATTTCTGAGAGAAACAAAAAAACTCCCATGTTGGATATGGTTGTGGTTGAAAAAACATAATTTGAATAATTTGAATAATCATATAAATCCTTAAAGGGCTCATATTACGCTATTTGTAATTCTCTACTAACTCTTGCTAACTCTTTATAGTGTGGTTTCCTCATGAAAAACATACTTGGAATTTTGTTTTGTTTCATTCACATATATTTAACACACAAATCCTGAATATTTAGGATGAATTTTTCTTTCAAATATAAAACACTTTGTCATGTTGTAATACAGAAAGTGCTCCTCTGCGTTTTTAAGGTCCATACACTTCACTAGAATCATTTGAATGATTTCAGCCCTGGAATTTCCAATCTTTACTAAACAAAAGTAAAACTTGAAAACTATTGTTTCATGAAATCACAAGGTGGAAACAGAGCATTTTGAGATTTGGAGATGTAAATAGACTAATAATCCAGGATTACTTAAACGTGTGTGAATGAAACAAAACACAACTCCAGGCATGTTTTTACAAGAGTCAATTTTGTATAATATAGGACCTCTTAGAATGCTATAAGGTAAAACAGAAATGTTAAAGAAATATAGTATTATTGTTACTATAATGTTACCAGTAGTTCAACATGAACATTGTGCAGTGAGTGGTGTTTGGTCCCATGCCATGTGTACACTGTGCCAGCATCAGCTGCCCCCCTCAGGCCTGGACCTCCCGCACACACCCCAGCCCCAGCTCCTCCCCGCTGCTTGCCTTTGTGGGCTAATTAGCAGTGAAATTGGTGAATTGCAGTCTCTGGCACACACATACACCCACCCACATGCATACAGTGGATGAACTGCAGGCTCAGGCACAGCAGTAGTGACACTTCAGCACAGCCAAGCGCCACTCCAGCCCCTCAAAAGGTCGTGAAATAGGCCTGGGTGCACAAAGGAAAGAGTGGAGAGGAGTACATGGGAACCAACAAGTAACAAGTAAACACAGTGTATATGTATATGAAGGTAATGTGTACATTTTTTTGTGTTTTTGCTGACCTGGCTTTTGTGATGTTGGAAAGTGAATATGTAAAGCCTGCGTTAGTGATGTATCAGATGGTTGACACCCATTGAACTCCATTGCCAACACAGGCCATAAATTATCTCCATATTAATATCAGCATTACAACCATGTGTACGGGTCTTATTTAAAATTAATAAGTGGTAATTATGTAGGGAGGAAATCTAGTAAGAAGATAGGGGAGGGAAATGTCCACTCACAAGTAAAGGACAAAATGATAAAGATCTGAATCAGTGGTAATCTCTCTTTGTACATGTGATTTGATGCCAGACCCTGTCACCCAGAAGCAGCATGTTCTCAATAGGCTACACTGAGTAGATAAGTACTGTTATCACACAAGCACAATCACTTTTTGTGATTTAAAAGTACAACAAATTAGCAAAGAAGAGCTTGTCATTACATTTCAAATTTACTAAACTGTAATTCATCAACAAAGTATAAATCTGAGTTTGTACTCCTCTGCGTGTTACTTATTTTCTGCAAAGGTCTGGAAAAAGTGAAAATACTTGTTTACATCAGCTAACCTGCATGCTTTTTAAAGCGAGTGACATATTCCACACTCTCTCAAATTACTTTAATGTGTTCTTCAAGCTGTGAGGAGAATATAGCCAGTGCAACTCAACGACCAATGCAGTTTAATTACTGTAGTGGAAACATAATTAGAAAATGGGAAAAAAATAGCTACTGATTCTCCAGTGCACTCGGCACAGTAAGATGTGGATATGCGTTTGTTATTGACTTGATCATCATGAAAGAAAATGTAAGCCTGCATCCTTTATTATTGTGAATTTCTGTCATTACCAAGTTTATGTCTTCTTGAAACTTTGAGCACATAAAGAATTTCTCATTTCTAACTGACCCACTAACTCTGCTGACAATAAACTAAAAATATCTGCAATTACAATAAACAGTACATGCAGTAAAGCATGTGAATGTAAGAGGTGATATAAACATAATTCTAAGTTTTAGCAGCATTTCTAGCACACAACTGTGAGGCCCATCATAACTCTATCATCTCAAACACCCTGGGTGAGAATGGAGCCATGTTGTCTTGTGAAGTGCCCAGCTCATCCTTCTTTGGCCTATGGTCCCCAGGGAAACATTAGACTCTTAATGCTTTGTCATCAGCACAGGTTAATGGACCTCGCAGCAGTCTGTTAAAGAGAGAGGGATCAATAAAAAAGTGTGTGTGCAAACCGATAAGGCCTAAAATAGCAGCTTATTGTTTTGGATCATTTGAATTTGGACAACGGTAAATATTCTTTTTACTATTAAGCCTATTTCCGTAGAAGGACCTAGGTTTTGAAATGCGGAATACAAAAAGACCAATAACATATGTGGTTAGACATTAAGATATGATATAATGTTAAGTGTATAAAAAAGGTTACATTTAATTAAAATAAATTTTGCTATATTTATTGTTGTATATGCATACATTATTGTAATACATATTGTAAATAATGGATCATCCCTATTAAACAACAAACAATAACAATACAGTTTGCAATTACAGTTGTAACACTGGTAGTATGAGCCAAGGCTGCACAAGGTTCCTGGGCTGATCTGAACACACACACGTGAGCATCTCCTGGATCCACAGCTCTCCTGGATCCACAGCTCTCTCTCTCTCTCTACTTCATTTATTCCTCCTTCCTTCCCTCTCCATCTCCAGCAGAGCAAATCCTGGGCCTGATTCGAAGTGTCTGGCACCTTTTGCCTAAATCGAGCTCTGAGTGGGGCTGAGCAGAGGAGGAACTGGAGAAAAACAAAGGAAGTCAGGAAGGAGCCAGGAGCGAGTAAGACAAGGTGTGAACACCCTTTTCAACACTAGCCCCTTGCACAAAAGGGACCTATCTGGTCTATCTTACTGTGTGTGATTTAGGGATATGTTCAAGGCTGCAAAATACGGCAGGGTTTAGGGCATTGATTGGATAAACTTCTTATTCACACCAAATAATTCAGAATTTTAAGAAGGTTTGTCCAGGTCTGCATGGACTCATAGAAGAACCAAGCTGGATTTGTGTTAAAAAATTCTATTCATGTTCTCCCCCCGCTTTTTTTTTTTTTTTTTTTTTTTTTTTTTTAGCTTGAAACACCAATTTGCTGCCAACGGTTTATTTCTCATTAATGTGTTTTGACAGTTAATGAGCGGACTGCTGTTAGTGAGAGAGGCAGACCAACAGAAAAGAGAATGCAGTGAGCAACATGGAGGATGGGTGAAATTCATGTTGATAAATCATGTGGTCAGTAGCACAGGCCTATGTTTATCTCCTGCTGTCAGTGGAGTATGGAGGCCGAGATACTGCTCACACTCACATATCAACAAGGACAACACAGCACTGTTGTTACTTGAGATATATCCCCCCTCCCTCTCTCCTCCTGCTCTCCCCTCAGACAGCTTCACATGGATGTGGAGGCCAGAGATAGCGCAAATGTTTTTTTTTTTTGCTTTGTCCATTGCCCCTCCTAGGCACCTACCGCTCTGCATCAGTCAGCCGTTTGCACTGATTATAGTTTGACTAATTGAGCCTAAAACGAGAGCTGTATCTGGAGGGGATCTGATGTAAAATGTATATGCAAAGTAAATTGTATTATCTTTCAAAGACTAATTTAGTATCTAATGAATATATTAATCAGATAATTGTATAAAAAAATATAGTCAGTTGTGCAAAGAATAAAAAATTATGTTGGACTTTTTTATATCAACTAAACAAATAATCATAACTGAGTCAGACCAGAGCTGACAACAGAAGAATCAATACAGGGTCAAGGGTCATGGTGTTTTATAGGTGTTTATCAAATTATCTTGCACTTCATTATCATTTGAGAATACTGCAAAAAGATGTTATGTTTTGATGTGAACTTCACATGTTACAAATAGCTCATTGGACCTTGGCCCTGGACCAGCAAACTGTCCGTGTGATTCACTTAGTGTGTGTGTATGTTTGACAGTGGGGAGTATTGAGGTGACACTCTGGTGGCCTCTGCACAAGACAGGAGCTGCAGCTTGTCGTCTGCATACATATGTGTGAGTGTGTGTGTGAGTGTGTGTGTGTGTGTGTGTGTGCGTGTGTGTGTGTGTGTGTGGGTGTGTGTGTGTGTGTGTGTGTGTTCAACAGGCCGCTGGGAACAGAGACAGATTGCATTTTAACAGCCATTGCTGTCATCTCCAACAGCTGTCCTCTTCCCATTCTCTATTCACAGCTCTGTGTTTGCATTGTCTCCCTCATGACCTCCCTTCAAAGACCCAGGGCTGCAGGGGCCGAGGGGCAGAGCAAGAGGCTGAAATTATTTAGCAGGAAAAATAAAAACACACCAGTGAATAGCAGATGAAGTAAAATGTAAATGAGATTGAAAAGACAATATGGGAAAAATTAGGATCTTAAGTAAGAAAACACTGTTCAGTCTTCATCAGTTCATGCACAGTGTTTAACATGTACTCTAAATCTCCCACCCTCCCTCCGTCCCTACCTCCCTCCCTCCCTTCATGCCCCGTCTTTTCTGTGCCTCCTGCTACAGCCCCTGCTCTCCCCCACATGTTGTCTCTTATCAACTGGAGGAACGATAAGGCTGCTATCTCCCCATGCCAGGGCATTGACATGATGCTCGAATGCATAATAAGTTCACTCATCTTTTTAATCAATACGCCCAAATGAAGAATTTCTGAAGGGTTAACAGTCAGTCATTGGCAGGTTTAAAGCTCAAAACACGATAAGGTCTTCTCTGTCAAATCAGTGGGTCGAGCCTGTGTAGACAATATGCAAATCAGGTGTACCCTACTGTTAACTTCTGAGGCATTGTGGGCTCCACAGATTTACACATATCCTCTGAAAAATGTGTGAGCAGGGAAATCGGTGGAGGGGCTGAAAAATTGTTGACACATCTAATGCTCTGTATCTTATCTTAAAACAACAGGAGACACATTAACAGACTTACAAAATATTTGTTTCACTGCATATGTGTCACAGCCTATCAGCATGTATTTGCATATGAAGTTTAAATGTTGTAACAATTAAGCCTTTAGCCATTTTACCACACCAGCCACTGCAATTTTTGGGATCATTCAAGCTCTAAATCTCATCTAATTGTTACTGAGCAAATTTCAAACTTGTCTGAGCATAAAATTTTGCAATGCTGTTGGCTGATTAGATGTTTGTATTAAAATCACTATATAAATATACAAGTGGAAACAACACATAAACAGAAATTAAAATGACGTTACAGGGAAGCAGAATTGTTTTTCATTGATTATTCTACAGACAAAATATTTTTAACCTGCAATGGAGGACATTATTCATAATTTAAACAATCACCCCTGTCACCCTAAAATCAATATTGGACATGATACAATGGAACAGAGCCAAAAGTCATGTTCTTCTTTATTCTTTACCAATCATCACCCCTTCAGCCTAATTTTTAGTTACCCCTACACACTCCTGTACCCCTCCCTCTTCTTCTGGTCCACTTAAGTCCAGTCCATAGGTCATCCTAGTGATGAGGTCTGAGGCGGGAGATAAGAGAGGCCAGAATGGCATTACCATGTTCGATGCTCACTGGGTGACACAGGAGCAATGGCTAGATGGAGAAATAGAATGAAAAGGAGGATTGAGCAGCGAGGAGGGGGCAATCTGCCACCGTTTGAAGTAATAACACATTAGTGATGGCCATCGCTACATGTTTGGAACAGCATAGTCTCTGCACACACACAAGAGAGGAGACAAACACCACCAACAAACACAAACTACAGAGCTGTGCTGGTGTGTAAATCTGAGCACCCCTCCGCTCCCCTCAGTCTGCGGCTATCAGGCTGGTGCAGCAGGGCTCACAGCTGATAGCGCTGCTGTGGGGTTGGAGGTGGAGAGGGGGTGGGGCTCTGTGTATGTGTGTGTGTGTGTGTGTGTGTGTGTGTGTATGTGTGTGCGCGCTGGAGCTATGGGACTCTCAGGCTTACCCTGGTCCCTCAGATATGGGGTCATAGGTCAGGAGGGACACAGGAACTAGCCCTGGTCAGAAGGAAAACTGTTCTGTGAACGTGGCGCTCCACTTTTGTCTGCCTTAGAGTATACTTGTACAAATACAGTTACACAACTGGATAAAACAGAATCTGCTACAATTGCACAGCCAGTACTGTTCAGAATGGGATGGGGCCATCATTTAACTAAAGTTGTAACTTTCATTGTGGAGAGAATGCCACCTGCTTCAATGGAGATGTTAATGTTTTGCCTGGAATGTTCCACGTTACACTTTGTGTTACACTTGTTGATCTTGCATTTATTTCATTTACAAGTTTTTTTGTTTTTTTTAAACATGCATTTTCACTGTGGGCGAGGTCACCTCTTCACATATCTGATCTATAACTTAGCCTTCTTGTTTTCATGGAGATAAATTGAGTGCCTTGCTGTGGAACATATAAAGCAAGGGTGTGAGACAAGCAGGTGATGGACCCTGAAGTTACAGTGCACCTTTAATTTGGGTTTTTCATGCATGCATCTTTGCGTGTGTTAAGGCTAAATATACATAAATGAATATGTACAGTGTGATAGCACATCTGTGGTGTAATGAGTTTAGTGGCTCTTGTCTTCACAGTTCTCAACCCTTGTGTGTGCGCAGGTGCAGTGATTCATGAGTTTGTCTTCTATTCCTCTGGTGCTACAATGATTGCAGATATATAATCAATTTGTGGGACACTCATCTTGCACCAAACTGGCAATTTGACCCCTGCAGAGAGTGCGGCTGCACTGACACTGAGCGGGCTATTGTCACAGGTGCATGCACACTCCTGAACCACATGCCAGCATTAAAAAGAAAGAAAGCAATTTCCTTTGTTTGGCATCCACCAGTGTTTTTCTCACACTGGGATCTGACGATACAAGTTTGACTAAATTTAATGATATTTGATTTGTAAGTGGTTTAGAAATAAGATATGAGCCCTTGTTATACAAGTATAATTTGTAAGAATAAATAACCCATACCATGTAATACGGCATATGTTAAATAAATAAATAAATAAACAAATAAATACAATAATAATAAAACAATAATAAAAAGAAACAATTCAAATTATTTCATATGTTATTTTCACACCACTTATCAAATAGTATCAAAAATAGATGCACATTTTGAAGGTAATTACTTAATTCTTTTTAATTCAACTCTGAAAAGAAAGTGTATTTCCAAACATGCAATGACTGACATTTAGTGTATGGGTTTCATTTTAAATAACCTAATTTCAAAGTGATCAAATTTACATTGTGAACATTTATTAAAGGAAATATTTGATGTTACCTCATTGTGTATTTATTTAATTTGATCCATTTTTTCAATTCATGTTGAGTGTATTGTCTGTTAACTTTGCCTTTTGATGGCTGTTCCCTGGTGGCCACAGGCCCTCCGCTCTGCTTCTATACACTCCTTCAGTGTATCCCCCCCACCCAAAACCCCTCCACCCTCTCTCTCTCCTCTCTCTGCCTCCCTCATCCTTATCTCTGCTTTGCCGTCCTCAGTAATTATTATTATGTGCTGCTGAGATAATTCGAAAGCTGTGAGTAGAGAGAGTTGGGAGAGAGAAAAAAAAAGGATGAAAGAAACAGTGGCTGTGGCTTCCTGGGTTGTGCTTCTCTTATCTGACCTTGGGCAGAGCCACTTATTGTTAGGCAAATCTCATGTGCAGAAAAACGGAGTGCACGGCTGCGTGAGGGGTGGCATAGGAGTAGGGAGAAAGGGGGGTGGGTGGAAAGAGTGATGTCAAGAAAGAAAGCTAGAAAGGAGGAGTGTTACAACGGGAGAGTTAAGACACAGAAGAACCATGAGGAGCCGAGGTGAAACTGTGGAAATTTACAAAGTGCACATTTGTGTGACAGTCTGTACAAAACTGTATATGATGACAAGACATGCAATAACACCAAAAAGAAATAAAATGACAGCCTTTGATTTTTTTATGTGACGGGTACAATGACAATTTATAATATGGTTATAGTTGTGCTATTCACTTAACAGTGCCAGTGAAATAGGCTTAAGTGTTCAAATGGAGACGCATACTGAAGTACTTTTTGTTTTGAGAGCATTTGTGTCAGTTTGACTATATAATATAATTTTTGTATTGCACCCTTTATTTGAGCTTTTCTATTATTGTATATCGACAACCACTGACTACAACTGCCCTGTTCATAGAGAGTTGTTAAATCTTCATTTTTAATATGTTGTGTGTTAAATGTAACCACTGTCCAGGGAGTGGAGAAACAGTGGGTGCACATGGTCCTGAAAGGGAACCATAAATTCCCATCAGTGGTCCAGCTCACGAACCTTAGCCATGTGGCCTTTCCCTCTAGTGCTGCTCAGCTCTTTTTAATTACAAGGCGTTCTGTAGAAACAACAGCCAGTCCTTCTGCACATTTAAAACAACCTGCTCCTAGCAATTAATGTGTCCTTCGCTTTGTGCTGTGTGTGGGTGAGAGTGTCATCATCTATTACAAATCATAGCGACTCCCAAATGTGACTTTGTTTACTTGATTGGTTAGCAGGAGGTGTTGCACAGCATTACAGCATTTAAAAGAAACATCATTTCAAGGATGAACAATGTCCTCAAATGCTGAAAGACTATTAAATATTACAAGTATGTTTAAAGTCAAAATAAAGCTAAAACAAAGTCAAATGTAAGACATTTTTCCAGTTAGCCTATTAATATGTTTATTATTTATAATATATGGCCATTAGTTAGGTCTTATATAACAGCTATATCTTCCCTTTCACTTGCTTGTTAATAAAATAATGGGGCACTAACTTTTCTGGAAGAGGGTCCACCATTTGCTAGTTTCCATGGAGATGTTATTGCTTTGCCTAGAACTTTTCGGTGGAGGCAAGCAAGGACTCAGAAAATTTCACCTACCCCCTTCTCCGCCCTGTATTTACTTCCATTTATTTTAAGAAATAATACTTTAAGTTATAGATGGAGGGTTTAAAAATGTAATTTTTCTGTAAATGTTCCAGTAAAATGCCACTATGAAGAGGTGGGGCAGTTCTATAGATTCAAAGCAGTGGACCTTTTTCTATTTGTAAGCCATTTAGTTCTTAAATATTGTGGTTTGCAATAAACATCTATATATGTTATAGTTTAATACTAAATGCCAGAATAGAGCATAATATTACACACATATCATAATTAGATATTTTGCATCTCCCTTGAGACACAGCTGACACATCCTTCGAGAAAAGCTCACCAGTATTACAAAATGTGCCTTTAACAGACATTTACCGGATATTTGGCACTATGTAAATGCATAGAGTAACATAATGTGCACTCATACAATATTCTGTATCAGATGATTTGTTACTCAGGCACAAACTAGAGACATGGCTGTCCTACCACTGACAATACATCCTTAACACACTGAAGCAGTGCTTTAAGTTAAGTGCCTTGCACAAGGACACATAAGTAGTATGAATGGGAGATAGCTTAATTCAACCCAACTAACAAGCTGTACCACAATAAACATGTTTTATTTCACAAATAATAATAATAATAATAATAATAATAATAATAATAATAATAATAATAATAATAATAATAATAATAATAATAATATAATTTTACTCTGGTGCACAGAGTAATGGGCAGCGTGCTGCCCCCGCGACCCAGCCGGATTAAGCGGGAGAAAATGGATGGATGGATGGATGGATAATTTTACTCATGAAAATTATTTACAAAGCCAGTGTGTTTTTTATGCAGTGCCTAACAGAAGAATCAATGTCATTAGGAAACATAACCAGACAGAAATAATACACTGCTATGCTGAGGGCTGCATGTGGAGAGAAAACTCTTCTTCCTACAGAGATTTGGCAGCGGAGTTGTAATCACAGCTTTCAGGATTCAAACAACTGTGACGCCGCAAACAGTAAAGTAAAAGGAACTCTCTGATGATTCTTCCACGGCGTGCTGAATTATGTTTACTAATGTGTGCCACTCAAATCTAGCCCACATTTCACCGCTATGAGTGGTTCATCTTAAAATCCAATGCCATTTTGTCCTCTTCCAAAACTCCCATGCGCTGCGATTAGCTCTTGTCCACCCCCATTCGACCATCTTT
Source organism: Taenioides sp. WSHXM2023 (assembly GCA_029959045.1). Taxonomy (NCBI): domain Eukaryota; kingdom Metazoa; phylum Chordata; class Actinopteri; order Gobiiformes; family Gobiidae; genus Taenioides; species Taenioides sp. WSHXM2023. The sequence continues at coordinate 24,561,394 of CM057085.1, forward strand.
GCCCTCTCTGCAGTACACCCCTGCTGGCTGCTCAATTCAGCTTCTTTGGGAGAGGAACAAACAAACAAAACACCCAAGGATAATGAGGCCACCACTGAGAATAGCCATGGAGACAAGGCTTGTGTATTGATGTGGACTGACCACTACTGAAGGAAAGGGAATACGAAAAGAGGGTAAATTGAAGATATGCTGAAAGGAGCTCTGATCTGATGGAGTGGATTGAGCTACAGGGGCAAAGAGGAGAGGTGTCAAGACAAAACCTTGGTCACTGACTGAGGGACTGAGATAACCATTTCACTATTCACCATTGTTTGCTCATTGGTGGTCTTGGTTTCTTCTCACTGAAGAATCCCACACTGCCAACAGAACCCTGAACACAGCACAATATTGAAGAGGTTCAGCTGGACTGACCCACGACAAAGACACTCATCAACTCATAGAACGTTTACAAGTTTGACATGCATGGGGTGCACCGGAGCAACATGATGTCCGTGTATTTTATTATTATTTTATTGTTTGCTACAATATAATAATAAAAATAATATAAATTCATTTTTATATCTATACTCTTGCTTTTTTCCCCAGAACTAGTTCATTTTAAATGATTTGTAGTGGTCCAAGTTATTCTTCACTTACCTTATGCCTTAAGAGCATCCTAATTGTTCACTGCAGTAAGTGATAGTGTAGTGATGGTAAAGCTAGCAACAACTAGCATGCAAATACACACTTCCTGGTTATGGGAGAGTAAAATGCTTTTTAATTAGATGAAGACAACACATAGTGGACTTATTTTGACCTCAAGAGCTGCTTATACAATATATCTGTACTGAGGTAAAACAGATTTTGCTCAAATACATGGGGAAATAAATCAAGTACAGGGCCTTTAACTTTACTTTATTATTCAGAAAGTTTGAGACTGTGCACTCCTTATTGTTAAAATCTTCGGAGGAAAACTGGAAGTAATCAAAACAAAAATATTTGTGATTTTACTGTAAGATTTAGGAATATGCATCAGAGACAATATTAATACAACTCTAAATTATGAGCAAAATGTTAATTTCTTCTGTTCTGGTCAGTTTTTTGTGTCTTTTGAAGAAAATGTTATAATGTCTAGGAATTAAGAATTTCTATATGGATTCTCACAAAGATGTGCCTAGTTGTCAATGGAAACATTTATAAATCAGCATTAAAGACTCTGAAATGTTAAATGTGGTTTCTAATGTATTTCCCACAAACTGTAATATTTAGCTGTTATCACATTAATTTGATTCCTACCAAATTAAGTGCCCATTTGCCCCTCAAAGCATCTATAGTATTTGAGCCAACTAGTGCAGGAGCCAACAATGGCACGATCAAGACAGCAAATCTCATTATGATTCTTTTGTTGTTTGCTCATTATCTATTCTCATCAGTAATCCTAGTCTGTGGGTGCAAAATACACTTCCCGTGTACAGTTATTACAAATACAACCATCTTCTTAAGTGACAAATACACTTAATAAGAATGCTTTGCCCCTGTATACTTTTTGTAATGTAACTGTTTCTCATCAGGCTTAATGTTAATTTATAATAAAACTCAAACAACCATTTTGCCATTGTGTGGTAGTCATGTTGAAGGCCAAACCCAAAGTGAAGGGCAGCTGCCAATGTTGGGACCAGTGAGACAGAGGTAAATGACTGGCCCGATCAGCTCCTTGTAGTAATTATCTAAATGGGCTCATTCCAAACCTCTTCATTGTGGAATCGGTTAATTAATTAGCTGTTTCACTGACAGGATAATGGTGAGAGCATGCTAAATAGATTAGTCTAGAACTTGATTTATTATTGTGATCACCCCCCATTCCCCCCACCTCCAACCAACTGTGTTTATCACTACCTCTCGTCCCCCTCTCTTTTATTGCTTGCCTGTTTTTCTTTTGTCTTTGGAGCATCTATATCTGTAGCCCACCTACTTGCTGGAATTTTCACAAATAGACACAAAGCTCCTACACCAATAATGCTGTGGAATGTGGAAGTCATGCTCAAGACCTCTTGAGAAAATTCATTGTATTACACCTGCATGCTCAACTTCAAAAAATACATTAAATAACTGTAAATAATGTAATGTCTCAATAAAATATAGATTCAACAAATAAAATAGGTTACATATAAATGTTAGTAATGTGTTAGTAAATGTTGTATACTTTCACAATAGACATTTTTCCTTTGGTGATTCTGTGATAGCGTCTTGCACAGGCATATGTTTCTTTTTTCAAGTTGCACAATGCAATGGGTGTATGCATAATATATGTATTCTGAAGTGTTTTCCTATTTTTTCTACAGTGTCACAGTGGAGTAGTTCAAGTGGCTCAAGTACAATGACCAGTCACCCACTTAATTATAATATAAAATATTTACAATTTCAAATGTGCACGGATCCTGTATTATCTGTTTCACATCCACATTTTTTATGTGCAGTGCCCCACAGTCCACTCAAAAGAAAAAAAACAAAACAAAACAAAACATCAACAGTTTCATCAGAAATTATTTTTATTAGAAGGCGGGTAAATCAATTTAAATATACGTGTACAGCTCTCATTCAACTCTATACATACACATATGACATTATCATTAATAATAAAGAATATAATATAGTATTCTGTTTAAAAATATGTTACATTTGTGTGTATGTTACATATAAAATGATGACTCTATAGTTCCAGTTGACATCATTGGGGCGGCAGTAGCTTGTGTTTATCCCTGATCCAAAGACTGACGGTTTGAATCCTGCTTTCAGCATAAACATCACTGGTTGAGTGGTCAGAACCACTGATCGACAGGTTGGTAGTGCGATTCCAGCTCCCACAGATGGAGGCTGTCTGAGTGTCCTTGGGCAAGACACTTAACCCTCCACGCCTCCCCTGTGTCTATGAATGTGTGTGTGAGTGATTCCTTAATGTAAAGTACTTTGACCCCCTTAAAGGTGGAAAACCGTATAAATATGGCCATTTACCATTTATCAGCACTAATAATTAAGAATATAATTGTATTTTCAAAATTTGAGATAAAATGCAAGACTATAAGTTATAATGATGACTAATTATGAACTCTTGGCCTGTTTTCATAGAAGCACAGATACTGGAGCCTAATAACACATCAGATAGCTTACACACTGTGGATGTGGATCCTCACAGGGGTTGGAGGACTGTGGGGGCTGGGATTATTCAGACACAGAAAAGGTGTGTAAAAGAAGGTGTTATTGAGAGCTCTGGAATCACTTGATTAATCAAGAAAGAGAGTGGCGCTCTCTCCTGCCGATGCCCAATCAAAGCTGCAGCGGCTCTGGGCACTGCACGGCGGCCCAAATCCTCTTGTTGCTGCAGTAGGACCATGAAAGCTGGAGGGGAGTCTCCTTTGTCCACACAAAACAACCCTAACACGCTTTCACTGCTACAAGGAATGGGAGGGCTGTTTGGGGGCTGAAAAACAGCCAACAAGAGGTGTGAATAAGATGCCCATTCATCTCCCAAGCTTTACACTAATTCCCTGACCGTCTCCTTTTCTTCCCTTCGTCTACTGCGCCACAAAACAACAAACAGTGAGTGAGTGAAAACACTAGGATCTGGGGGCTTAGAGCAGACGTGTAATCCCCGCCACTTCTGACCCCTCATCGGTGTGTAAGTCCCTGACCTCCCCATTGAAGGGCTGTGCTGGGTGACCCTCCCACACACACTGCTCAGGCCCCCTACTCAGTCGCACTCACACATCCCACACTCCAAGCCTTTTACAGACCTGAGCCCAAGAATTCAGGCTTAGCACACCTCCGTGCTCTGAAAGGACTGTGTGTGTAGATTCTGTAAGTAGGGCCAGGCCTGATCGTGTTTCCATTCTCTTGCCATTTAATTCGTCTTTAGAGGCCATCTCGTTAACACAATCTCCCTGGCTGTTTCTTAGCTCCTTCCCCTCACTGAGACCCCTCCCTGATCCATCGCCCAACTTCAAAGGTCCCTGCCAGCCCAGGAAAGAAAGTCACCTTTTCCTTTCATTCACTCTGCTCTATCTTCACGCTCTTCTCTCCTCTGCTTTTCTTGCCCTTGTCTTTCTGTGCTTCAGTGCCTAAAGCAGACACTGAGAAATCATCTCAATTTCTGCTTTGCATTTGAAAAAAGAAGCAATTAGCCAAAGGCGACGAGGGGGTGGCGGGCCAAGCGAGGAAGAAGTGCAACCAGAAGATGAAGCCATGTTTGCTCTAAAATGTCTTGCGTTTGCCGTCAAACACCCGCAACTCAGTTCAGGTCCTCTCTTAACTTACACGTTTATCAAAATACTGCACCTGTTTAGTACTTTTCCAACAACAACAGACTGAGTTAGCTCCATTGAAATTATGTTGGGGTCTGGGCATGGCTGGAGTTGGGTGACATAGTGGCATAGTGGTTAGCAGTTTTGCCTCACAGTATCAGATTCCCAGACTAGTTCTCCTCTACTGTTGACATATACAGATGTTTAATTGTTCTTAGAACCATTTTGTAGCCCAAATCACCTTTAGCATAGATGTAGGAGGAGAGAGTAATTGACAGGGTTTATCGTGTCATTCTAATTGATCCTCTTCTTGTTTTGGCATCACTGATAATTATTCTTCACATAAGACAAATCTTTGTAGCACCATGTTAGTTATACTTCCTCCTCTATAAATGCAGTGATGTGCCACCACATTGGGTTCAGTTGTATTCCCTATGTAATGCGCCACATAGTACTCAAATAACCTCCCTGCTTATGGCACATACTTTGTTTTGAGGCCAATTGACTGGGAAACTGCTTTATTACTTTCTCCAACTCCACTCCTCCACTCAAACTCATGTCATCCAGATATTCCAAACACAGTCCATCTTCCATTTCACACCTTTCTCTTTTTTTTTTTTTTTTTTTTTTTTTTTTTACTTTTTCTGCCAAAAATCTATTGCTGGTTTTCAGATAACATCACAACATTCTATATGCCAATATTATTTAATGCAAATGAGGGACAACAAAATACAGCTTTTTTCATTCAAGACATAATGGGTCTAGTCACTGATAGAAATCAGATTGACATTTGTGAATTCACCTTTTAGATATTTGGCAAACATATAATGTTAGCAATCAGGTAATCTGGTTTTTGCCCCCCATCTGAGAGTATGACATAATCACATTCTTGCCTTCACGCTTATTCTTCATGAAGTCACTGATGCTTTCATATCATCCCTCTGACCCTCCGATATCCCCAACTGGTTTCAAAGCATTACAGATTTACTGGTCATTTGTAAAGTTTGTAAAGGCTTCACGTCAAACTCCATTAGAGAACTTCCAAGGCCTTAAGAGAAATGATGAGGGAGTCTTTTTGGTCCAAGCACATCAGCTATAAAGGAAATAGCACAAATAGATGCTCTTTCCAGAAATGGCCACTGATATAAAAACTAGCCCTTATGACCCTGGGCTAGGGTGTCCTAGTTTTAAAAGGGTATTCCCAAATATATGGACTATTTTGGTTTGTAACTGAATTTTGCAGAGTGTTTGTAAGGCAAAAGGCCTGCTGATCCCTCGTCCATCAAGATACAACTCAATGTGACATTTAATCAAAGAGATAATTGTGGCAACAATATTATGTAGAGTTTTATGCACTATTCTGTAGGACAAATGTTCAGTTAACTCAGAAATGATATTTCTTTGCAACACCATTGCTTTTACCTCAGTGACTGTCTGTCTCCATCACATACTTGCATATAGCCAAAGGCATGGACAGGCTCAGATAGAGCATATCTAAAGGTGCAATGTAATCCTGTAATATGCAGACTAGTGAGGAAAATTCATTCTCCTCTAACGCTCATCGGGGCCTTAAGCCCTCTGATGAAGCTGATACAGACCCACTGTTATCACCACAACACAGAACAATTTAACACACACTTAGACAACAGCTGCTACCACAATCCACCACCACACACACTGTGCAAACCAGGATTCAACCTCATGACCACTGTCACACACACACTCCATCCTGTCACTGGTGACTTACTGTAAATACACAGAGAGTGTCACATTGGCTGATGTTGACACCTGAAAAAGGCAGCAGGCTTATGTAGAGGAGTTCAGCCCTAACCACAGTCAGAATACAGTAAGGTTACTGTCCAATCTCATATAAGTGTTTTGTTTGCATTATAATATAAATACATGCTATGTTTATTGATTGTTGTAATGTCTGTGTGACAGGTGTTCTGGAGTATGAACATGGTTAAAACATTTCCACTCTTTGTTAATATTGATTAAATCAGTGAATCTTCAGTGTTTTGTTTTTATGATCTCTCATTCTAACTTGGCGTGTTTCTCTACAGAGATAATCCTTTGCTCTGTAGATGGCGTGCTGTTGATTGTGTCCACTGTTGACAAGTGGGAGGTGCTGCTTGTTGATTCTCTTGTGTACATCTGCTGCTGGAGCCCCCAGCGGTCGCCTGCTAAGCGAGAAGAGCCTGCCTGGCAAAGCCTGGCTGTTTGTCTGTTTCCAAACATATTGATCTCCTGCAGATGGGAAGACATTAGCCATAGTGTCTGCACTGGCCTAGCCTGCAGGTAGGTAAATAGCTTTGTCAAGTCTGGTCAAACGTCGGTGCCTCTTAGGAAATGAAAAGGTGTATTTGGGAGCTTTCACAGAAAGAAGACTCCTACCTGACCAGGCACTCAGAGCAACAGGGGGTGCAGGCACAACAAACCCCCTAGAGTTTTTAGAGTTTACCAAGTACCCGTGGGGACTGCATGTGGAAAGTACCAGTAGCTAAATCTACAGCTCATCTTTTATTTTGTAAGAGCTACACATTTGTACATTGTTCCTGAAAAATAATTACTACTTTGTCATATACCAGAGTAACACTTCTCTTGAATTGTGAAAAATATAAATGCTTGAGTGTTAAATATAAATGTGATTTACTCCTAATTATTCCTAAATACAACCCCACAGACATACAGGGGCAGCGCCCCAAGAATGTCCAGATATGAATATTTATAACTGTAACCTCCTGTCTTCACTGGCAGAGTCTGCCAGTCATTGTCAAACAAGACTTAATCTTTTCAATTTCTGGTGCAAATATTCACATTGGCCACTGTTTGTTGCCCAGATTAATGAGGCTCTCGGCCCATAATCCTCTGCTGCTAATTCAAGTGGCCGCTGGTGCGGTTAGGCAGGAGGAGGCAGTGCTGAGCGCACATACACACACCAGATTATTTCCACTCGGTCTGTGGGCCCAGCTCACTGCTTTCATTCTGATGCCGTTCACACAAAATTCAGTTGTGGTTTGGTCACTTGTTTCCACAAGACACGGGTCCTTCATTCATATTTTTCCCACTAGCCTTGGCACAGCTGAAGGGTGTTTTTGGCCCAACCCCTTCAAACTGTGTTTCCTCAGAAGACATCAAACCAGCAGGAGAACCTCAAACTATTCTTACCACTGCCTGAAAACATCCTAAATTGACAATACCATTCAAGGAGCCAGTTTCAGGGTCCACAGATCAGATAGTCGTGGCTCCTGCAATTGACCTCTGCCTGAACTACCATGTGTGGACAGACCAGGCCACTAGCTTAGGCCTGAATCTACGGGGTGTGGCCAGGCAACACTGAAATGTGTCTCCTAATGAGCAGATTAACCTTTTTTTTTTTTTAGTTAATAAATGTACTAATTATAACTGCTGAGGTTTTGCAGTGTGCTCTGTTTATTTGCATGACAAACTACATATGTTTTGTGTAAATGTAAATTTTGTGTTAAAGCTGCCATCTGTAAGTTTATTTGTTTTTTGTTACAACAAAATGATAGATGTGGTATGTGGTATGGTATGTTTAAGAACTGCATCAGTTTCAGAGAAAGAAATTATGAATCAGTTAACCAAAAGAAAAGCCTCAAAAACATGCACTTGAGGTTACACAATTATTTGTATTTATTTATGTAATTATATTTTTCTGTTTAAACACAAGCAGAACATTAAAAAATCAATCTTAGAGAAAACATGCCCTAAATGGTATTTTTATTGAAAGGACATGCCACTGAGCATACAGACTTCAGCCACCACTCTGGATAGTTGATTAAAAAATATATACATTTGCTTTTTAAATTAGTTATATTTGCAGAAAACATGCTTTTATGTTTTCTCTGTCCATTTGATTTGTTTTTAATTAGGTTAATTTTTTTTTTAGCCCAGTATAATGCCAGCCAACTCAAAAGCAATATGTCCATCACTTTTATTACGTCCGGACCGTATGCAAACAGCTTCTGTTATTGAACAGGTCAAGTTTATTATGTTTTTGCTGAAAAATATTTTGTACAAGTTGTTTCACATACTTGGGATAACATGCCACATTCAAAGAATATGGCAGCTGTCATTATGTCAAAAAAGTTGTAATTAAGTAAAAATATATTTGTTTTGTATACAGCTTCAGCACCAAGGAGCACACATTAAAGGTTAGTCCTTACAAGTGCTTGATTTATTTTAGTACTTAAAATTATGCAAATCTGGGTCCCAGGCCCCATTCCTAGAATCAAATACTTTGTATTATGCATTTTGTTTGGCATTTTTGTTGCACAGTACTAAATTTGCTAGTCTCATAATCATAATGAATGTGTTTTGTCTGAAACAGATATCAAAGGGACTTTTCTGCATGTCCCCTAAATGGTAGAGAGCAGTTACAGACCTTACATTTTATAGATTTTAAATGTTACAGAGACATTGCCTGTGTTCAATTCCTCAGTGCTTTCCTGGTTTCTCTCTGCATCCCCTTAACTAAAAGCACCTTCCCTCCATCGCTCGGTCCATTAGTGCTGCAGATGGAGGAGGCTGGTCCTGGGGGCTGTGTGCGACCCTACTCTGATTAATAGAGTAGGTGAGGGCAAAGGTGCGATGCACACCCCCATTCATTAGCTCATTAGGATGGCCCACAGTGGAAGGTGATCTGCCTCATTATATCTCAATGACAGGGGCTGAACTCCACACACCAGCAGCCATTCACTTAGGCTTTTATTCTTTAAACTAGCCACGTCCTGTCCGCCATCTTTTTTACACCTTTGAATAAAAAAGTCACACCATTTTGCACACAGGTTGACTGCAGCAAGAAATCTACCACAGACGTACTCCCATCTCTCACCAGGACTTGGGTGGTTTTCAATGTTCATGTGCTGTATTGGCAGTTAGGTGCATCTCTGCTTTCTGTAAACTGTAAGATATTCATTATTCTGTTAGCTAAATTTCAGTTTCCAAAGAACAACTTAATCTCAATAAAGCACTAGATTTGGATAGCTCCTTTAGATACCCAAAGAGCTTTACATTGCATTATCTATTCACTCTATACTTACTCTTGTAAGGTATACCTGTAGCAACAGCAGCTCTGGGATAGACTATGGTAGTTGGTCTGCCAGTCTGCTCCATTGGCCCCTCCAGTCACTACCAGTTTCTCACTTGCACATCACTTTCATAAGTGGCAAGGTGAACAAAGTGTTGCCTAAAGACACAACGGCAGATTACACTAGACTAGAGCCACTGCTGGCCCACTGAGGCACCTGATTCTTCTCGCTCATTCAAGTACTAACATTAGTTTCTGAGTTCAAATAAGATTGAGTATTCTCAAGGTGGTATCTTGGTGTCTTTCATGAATTGCCTGCGATCCAGAATACCTATACTTTATGAAGATGTGGGTCTGGTCAGCGGTGAATCTGACAACCAGTGATTGACAGATGGATTAGCCAATCACGGGCATGCATGGTTTGTGTGTATCAAAACAGATATCACAAGGGACTGAAAAACATTGCAGATTTCTGTTAACTCTGTTAATCTGAGATGAGAGAAATTTGATTTTGTTTGTTAATGATGGTGGACCAATGAGCTCCTTCGTTTCACATGAGTCCCTGAAATAAACAAATCTGATTGCCCGTTTGGCCCTGGATCGAGCCGCAGTGGAGAGAGTGGTGACCAGACTGAATAAAAAATACAGACAGAAATAATTTTGGATTTGCCAAGCAACATACATGAAAGCTTTAATTAATCACACAAATTATAAACATAGTTTACAATAAACTAACTAAGAACTGTTTAAAGATTAAATACGGTTGGAATAATATGGTTTTCTTCCTAAATATAAGATGACTTTGAGACTTACTGTACATGTAATATATACACATATACACACACGCACACACACACACACACACACACACACACACACACACACACTAAATACTAATACTAAATCAGTTTATTTGAAAATAAGTAATCTGTTTTCAAGGTTTTTGTTGTTTCAGCTGTTATCACCATATTGTAATGTGTATATTTAATGTCTGCATATAGATGCATATAGATGCCTGTATAGCACATTTACGAAACTGGTGATGGCTGGCTGCAGTGAGATAGAGGTGTTGGTGGGCTGAGCAGGACGAGACAGAAGCAGGGAGAGATAGAGGGGAAAGAGAAAGTCCCTGAGGCGTGTCCAGGCCGTGATGGCTCCCCTGACAAGCTCCCCTGTAATGGTCTCCCTCTCTCTCTGAGTGCTGTGAAATTGCAGGCGGCGGTCTACAGCTGAGGACTCACAGGAGACAAACGGCCTTTTAATTCAGAGCGCAAGGAGGTGACAGAGAGGGAGGCCCTAAGGGAGGGCTACCAATCAGACATCCATCATACTAACCTCTCTCTTGGGACTGGCCATGCCAAAAAGGGGCCCTGGAGGTGGTCTCCAGCAGACATGTGTGTTAGGCGTATGCAGGAGGGTCAGGGTGGCCTGCTCAGGTGTCTGTCACTGTGGAGGGTGGGCCTTCACGAGAGAAGACAGGCGGACATTAGAGGCCAGAGGAGGTTTGGGATTTTCTTACATAAAATTTCTTTTAATTTTTGCATGCTTCTATTAAGATATTAGGCATTGCTTCCTGGAGCATAATTAAACAGAAGTTGAAAGCTGGGGAGAAACATACAGATAATTTGTGAGGCCTCTTAGTAAAGAAAGGGCACTGATGCTCAACCCACTTCACATAATTGGACCTTGGAAAACATGTTGTGATAGTTTAAACTGAAGAGTAATCGAGTAACAAACCTTTTCAATGTATAAATAAATACTTAAACTTTACAAAACAATTCAGATTAGCATTCTGTGATTTGCTGATGAGTTTCCAATTGGAATCTAGCCTTTTCATCCATATTTCAGGCACTGAAAAACAACGCGCCATACTTTACCTTGTAGAAAGGATACGGAAAGAATTGCTCCAGTGTACGGTTTTCAAAGGACCAAATAAAGACTGGATTTATCAACTGAGGCTGAATGAGTAGAATCCTAAATTGAGTTTCAAGGTTTGTATAGGTAGAATTATCTTCAGTTTTTAAAATAATTTTAGATTGTATCATATTTTTTATTTACTCTGATGATGCCAGAATATTTCAGAAAAGCAGCCACAGTCACCACTGCTGTGCCAGATGGGGAATGTTGTAGTAATTAACAATTGGACTCTTTTTAAGGTTTAAAAGAACCTATGACCCACACAGTCCATGCTGAGAGACAGGGCCTGAAAGATATCATAAGAGTACGGTTATAAAAGTGCAGAGCTTTTGAGTAGAATGTAAAGCACAGCTTGTATATATATGCAGGTCTATTAAAGATGGACATTGTGTTTACAGAATATACAGTATGTGTTCTTCTGTGATCATGAGTCTTATTCAAACTCACCCGCGTGCTGCTGTCCTTGGTCCTCTGTGCTGACAGCCTTCAGCACCACGGACAGCTCGTATAGTCGTCTTCACAGGTGAGCTGTGACTGTGGCTTTGGTGCAACACAGCACAGTCAAACCACGCTTTTATTTCTAGGTACAAAGAGACATGCATTCATTTAAACTGGGTGATAGGACACTGCGCTTCACAAGACAAACTACAATAGTTTTTACCTACCATGTGTTGTCTCACTGTTGCCTTGGGGCTGAAAATCTGAATCTGATCTAACTCTTAACCACTGCTACCCAGGATGTATCCAATAAAAAAGCATTACCCATATTTTTCTGGATAAATTTTACATTATTATTTTTACATTATCTAGAAAAATTATAGGAACAAACTTAATTCCTAATTCATCATTGGTCACATAACTATATATAATAAAGCTATAGGCATACATTTGGTCATAATTGTGTTATCTTTTGCCTTTTAAGCTTCATCCAAATGTTTTCGTGAGTCATTCAAATGTAGCATTAACATGGTCACCTAATGCTTCCACACGTCCCCTTCTCGGCCACGACATAAATTAGCCTCGTGCTTGTTTGCTTAACAGCAACTAACAAAACGAGGCAGTTGGTAAATATTGAAATTTCTTTCGATTGGTGGCCACTGTGTTAAAGCACCGGGTGAGCGGGCTCACCCTATTGATGAGCTGGGACTAATCCATTGCATTTCCCCGTAAAAGACTTTCTGCATGAGAAAAGACTCCCGCCCCCCGGCTCACCTGCCTCGCACATGGGCTCCAGGCTGCAATAGCATTAACCCTGCCCTACTTGTTTTAATTTAACTTAAGAAGTGATACTATGACTGCCCTAAGAACCGTGATGTTCTTCTTTAGGCCTATTTTAAGTAGCCTATCCCACGTGTATAGCACCACAAGAGTTAGTCCTGTCTTGTCTGGGCTCCTTGAGCCGGAATCCACATCCATGTTTTCATGGGAGGATATTGGGACTTGGGTCCGTGCGGAGGCTATGAGCGCGTAACCATGACAACTGTGCTCTGATTGGCTAGTGCTGCTAGAGAATTAAACAGGGCGTCATCCAATGTGAGGCCTCCTCACACCGTGATAACTCTGGCACAGTGATGCGCAAGTAAGTGGCGATGCCGAGAACCACGTTGAGGAAATGTGTGGAGTCAAAACAAGGTGGTCAACCCACGAAGATCTCGTAAAAGACTTGTTTCAGAGAAAAACGGGAAAACATGCGCCGTTCCATTGCTCGGGGCGGTTTGTCTTTTCTTTCTACTTTCTCTGAGGATTGTGACAAGTGGTAACAGTGCTCTTTCCCGGACCCGGACTAATTACGCCTCTTTGGGTTGACACCGCTCCTGCTTGGCGGGGTCTTGTTTCTGGAGTAGCGGACCAGGTATCAGCGCCAAGACGTTGTTCCGCGGAGATCCGGCTGGTGCCAGTCCGAGCAGCGCTGTCATCGGCGTCCTGCAGGCCGGGGTCATGATGGTCCATTGTGCCGGCTGCGAGCGGCCCATTTTGGACCGCTTCCTCCTTAATGTGCTGGACCGAGCATGGCATGCCAAGTGCGTGCAGTGTTGCGAGTGCAACTGCAACCTCACAGAAAAATGTTTCTCCAGGGATGGCAAGCTTTACTGTAAAATGGACTTTTTCAGGTAACTCTGTAAGACAGTGTACCGAAGTGACGTACAATTTGTGCTTTGTTTTGTTATCATAGAACAACAAAATAACTTTTTACTATTGAGGCACGATAATTCAAGTTAATATTTGAATAGCCTATACTTCAGTTGTTGGAATAGGCTACTTGATTAAAAACTCACCAATGGTTCAAAAAATCATATTTATTTTAAATACCATTTTAATGGAGTTGTAAACGTAAAACGATGACTGCTACAAGGCCTCTTTCCTTGTGGGTCAGATAGACTGACCCTCTTCTGTTCTGTTTTGACTGGCCTATTTTAAAATGCTACAATTAACCACATCACCATCTCCCAATGTGGCCCAAGAAATTACAGTATGAGAAAATGTGTTGTTTGTGACCATATTGTATTAGGCGTCAGGTGTTTCGGCATCAAAATACTCCATGCGCACAGACTTTGTTGGGAGATCCACTACTGGCAAGACTTTGGCTTTGGCCTTCATTTTACTCATGTCCCGTCCAGCACTGGGTCTCAGTTGTGACACACTAGCTGGGTAAAGCAGTAAGCTAATTACCTGAATGTGTCCATTTGTTGTGTAAGTAGCGTGAGCCCCTGTGGGAGAATAGAAACATGCATGTGAAAGGGGACAGTGGCGTGATACCGCAGCGATTGGGGAGACAAGATCACATTAGTGTAAAGACAATAGCGCACAAAAGGAGTGCTTGCGTTCACCTGGAGGCTTAAGCAGCGTCCTGTGGTCACAGCCAAGTCCAGCTGTGAACCCACAGCTTCAGCGTAAACCCATCATACTGGATCTGCAGCAACTGGGGTTCATCACGATCGTCTCTGGTTCGCCAATGGAGGAAGCTCAATTTGTGCGTCCTAGACATGAGTGTGTACCCGCCAGTATTAAAAATGGTGAATATGGATTATGAGCAGATTTTCACGCGCGTAGATTCTCCTGCTCTGCCTAATCCCATAATATATCCGTAGCTACAATATGTTGATTGTCACTAATTCGTTTTGCGTGGGGTTATTGTTAAAGCGTCTCCATCTAAATTGGCTGTATTAGTCTTCCATGAACATCTTGGATTATAGCAGCTGTATGGAATATTGTATATATTATTATGATTATTATGATTATTAATACTACTACTACTACTACTACTACTACTACTACTACTACTAATAATAATAATAATAATAATAATAATAATAATACCATACAGCATTTTCTTGACGACTAATGCGTTTTGTTTCTGACAGGCGCTTCGGGACAAAATGCGCAGGCTGTCTTCAGGGTATCTCGCCAAACGACCTTGTGCGTAAAGCGCGAAGCAAAGTGTTTCACCTGAATTGCTTCACGTGTATGGTTTGCAACAAGCAGCTGTCCACGGGAGAAGAGCTGTATGTCATTGATGAAAACAAGTTTGTGTGCAAAGAAGATTATCTGACATCCGGAGCTATCAAGGAGGTCAGCCTTAATTCAGGTATAAATTAGGGATTTTTACGTTTCAGTTTCTAGAAAAAAAATCTTATAACCTACATAGTATCAAAATAGAATTATTAATCATATTAAAAACAAAAGAATGGACACCAGGGTGGTCGATTAATTTGTAAGCGAGGCCTAATGCAAATTCTGCATTTTCCCCCAATACACTCAACTTTAGTTTATTAGGTCTTAAGTACATCCTTGCCAAATAAATTTCCCTTTGCCAATTCATTTTGTTTGGTGTCCCTCGTTTTAGGTTGTTGTTGTTGTTGTTGTTGTTGTTTTTTTTAATAGCATCAAAATATAAAATAAACCGCACTTTACATGGTCTATTATTTGAACGTCAATTTCTCGTGGAAATTATAATTAATTAGTTGACTTTTTTTGTTTTGTTTGTTAGTTCGTTTGTTTGTTTGTTTGTTTGTTTTGCTCGTTTCTTTTTGACTCGGGTTTTGGCATGCGTCTTGTGATTCTTTTGTGCTTGTTCACAGTGTCCTCGTGCACGGATAGAAGTTTATCGCCGGATCTAGTGGATCCAATTCAGGATGACATTAAAGAAACGGACAACTCTACGTCTTCGGACAAAGAGACCAACAACATCGAAAATGAAGAGCAGAGTTCTGGGGCAAAGCGGCGCGGTCCGCGGACAACCATCAAGGCCAAGCAGCTCGAGACTCTCAAGGCCGCCTTCGTTGCCACTCCGAAACCAACGCGACACATACGCGAGCAGCTGGCACAGGAGACGGGCCTGAACATGCGCGTAATTCAGGTTAGCACCACTCACATGTCCTAACCTCCATAGTTCCGTTGAATTAATTTTAGTCTAAAGTCTATTGACGGAACCAATGTTACATCTAGGCTACCCCAGTACAACACAAATTTTATTTTATTTTATTTTATTTTATTTTATTTTATTTTATTTTATTTTATTTTATTTTATTTTATTTTATTTTATTTTATTTTATTTTATTTTATTATGCCAAATGAAAGAAATTACTGTTGTATGTTAAGCTAAACAAATTACATGCGCTAGCATTTAATGAGTAAAGGATCAGTTTTGTTTTGCCTTGGGTTTTACTTATTTACGCATAAACCAAGTGACCACTGCGTTTCTATTCTCTCAAACACATCCCGTTAATGCTCAGACTAAAGAGCTGCTGGTGTCTGGTTCAGACTGTGTCAGGATGATTAGCACCCGCTCTCCCAACTGTGATGTGGCTTTTTGTGCACTCACTGTAATTATCGCTGATTTCACAGATTTGCATAACACCCTCCCCTTTTCCCACCTCTCTTCTCTTACTCACTTACAGCCAACACCCTCCCTGCACTGATAATGTAGTCTAGCCCCCCCCTAAATACTAACCAACCCCCTCCGTGAGGTGCATCCACTCTGCCTCATCAGTCAATGCACCAATCAGTCAATCAATCAATATATCAGAGGCCCACCCCTCCATCTGGTATTCCCCCTTTAAAGAAGGCTTGACCAAAATGGAGGCAGTCTTTGTTAAATACCAGTGCTGTAGATGCAGGAAACCCTGTGAGGTACTTCCAGACGCTTGAGTGTGTAATCCCTAAGCAATGCTCTCTCAAGGGGAGCCAGAGCATTTCCATAAAAATGTAGCCTACAGTTAGACAATTGTTCTCTCATAAGCAGGTGTCGCTATGCTACAGAGAGTGGCATCTGAGTGGTT
Source organism: Taenioides sp. WSHXM2023 (assembly GCA_029959045.1). Lineage (NCBI taxonomy): Eukaryota > Metazoa > Chordata > Actinopteri > Gobiiformes > Gobiidae > Taenioides > Taenioides sp. WSHXM2023. The sequence continues at coordinate 24,577,917 of CM057085.1, forward strand.
TGGAGGTGTTTTGTGTTGTTGTTGTTGTGTGTATGTTTTTGTATAAATCTACAGCACAGTGGGATGCATGCCTCTGGTGTAGCCTCTGCTTTAGTGTGAATGCATCATTATGCAGCAAAGGCGAAGCAATATGTGTTATGTATTTACAATGCACAGAAAGTCTTCCATATGGTATGAGAAATACGTCTTTGTTCCTCGTCAAAGAGTTTTCCTCACATTTGTGATAAGCCCTTTTATCCTCTGATTACAGCTTCTATTTGAACTTTTACATTTACCTATTACAGTAATCCCATCATCCCACAAGCAAAGCACCTCAGGAAAAATTGTAGAATTAGTTCATAATATAGAATAAGATCCCATGGTCAAGCATGGTCTATGTTTAGATTTTAAATTTGGGTTCGGTCTTTGTTTTCTCAGGAATAACCATAAATTAGACCAAATCAAGAAATGTCATTTGATTGAATGACTTACATGTTACTCGTGCGTCGTTTGCAGGTTTGGTTTCAGAACCGAAGATCGAAAGAGCGGAGAATGAAGCAGCTGAGTGCGTTGGGGGCCCGGAGGCATGCCTTTTTCCGGGGCCCCAGGCGGATGAGGCCCCTGGGTGGGAGGATAGAGGATGCAGACATCTTGGGACCTGGGGCTTACAGCTATTATGGAGGTAGGGAAAATTTGTTTTCTAAGAATACTAATCAATCTTTGTAAAAGCGAAAATAGTCTTATAAGCAGCTGATTTGTAATATCTGACATTTGTTAGAAACATTTAATGAACATCACACCACACCAGTCAAATGGATTCAAATGTACATTGCATGCAAATATTACCATATTGTTAAGTTATTTTGAAAGTGTCTTTTCACAAATGCATTTTTTTTTAAATGTTAATGAACATAAAGAAAACACAGCAATCAATCCTTGATAGATGAATTGACGAACCAAATGAAACAAAAAGAAGCTAAAAAACAAGCCATTAATACAAAAAGCTATATCTTTTTTTCCCCACAAAATATGTCTCTTGTTATTGTACTTTTAAGTTAATATTTCTTCACTATAATTGTCAATTGAGTGATGACAATAGAATTGTGCTTGTTTTATATAACGTCTTTTCAAGACACAAATCACTTTCCATTGTTTTATTCACTCACTTCTCATTCATACTTGGCCAAGAAGATACTGTAGCTATAATGTCACCGCAACAACAGTGGGGCTGCCAAGTGGAAATGTGGTCAGTCAGACTCTTTGCCAACCTTTTTGACCATCATATATACATATAGTCACTCGAACACCATAATACATGGGCCAGGTGGGAGGACACAAGACATGTATACAGTAGAGCTTTACAAGAAATATAAAGCTGGTCATGTGACTGGCTGTGTGCTGGAGACATTTGTCACAGTGAGGGACAGGAGGACACTGGACAAACTGCTCTCCATCTTGGACACTCCTGCTCACCCACTGCACCAGACTATAGAGCAGACCTGGGCATTGTACAGCTCCCGGGCCACATATGGCCCTTTGGCTGACTCTGACTGGCCCATTTAAGATAATTTGGAATCACAAAATAAACATATTTTAAAATTTTACCTCATGCATGGACTAAAACTGCATTGCTTTTATATTAGAGGTGTTTTTTTAAATGACATTTTTTGTAAGGCAACCTCACTTTTTCATTGTTTAGTCATAACATACACTCTTACCAGTCTTATCAGCTTGTCAAAACAATGTTATTTACTGCTTTTTGTAAAGAAATACAATTCATATTATGCAGGATTGAGTTAAGCATTTTGGCCCGGCCTTCCACAATATTTTCTGTTTCTCATGTGGCCCCATGGAAAAAAAAAATTGCCCACCCCTGTTATAGAGGGACAGAGGTGCTCATTCTCCAACAGGCTCCCGTAGCTCCACTCAAACAGTGAGAGATACAGGACTACATTCATACCATACTCCATACAGATGTACAACAACTCACCCTTATGTAAAAGATAACCCTATGTCATGTTAATCATCATATCATTGTTGCATTTTTTGTTTTCCTTATGACCTCCTATATTTATTACTTTGTCTCTATACATATACATTTATATAATAATTTGACATCTGTCAAATTATTTTTTTTATATTTTTTACTCTCTCTCTCTAGTAATATATATATATATATATATATATATATATATATATATATATATATATATATATATATATATATATATATATATATATATATATATATATATATATACACACATTGTGATGAGTGATGTGATGAGCTACTGTGTCCAAATAATTACCCTTGTGGATCAATAAAGTTTAGAACTTAAGTCTAGATCTTCATTTGGGCTTGTGGATGTGCATGTTCTACCACTGACCCACAAAGGACCTGAACCTTTCACACATGCACCTGTCCTGGTCATGTGCATGAGACATGAGTAATGGAATGCAGCTCCAGGACGTGAAGGCCCGGGCTTTGAAAAGCACATGACCGTGTCAAGGCTAACATAAGGAAGTGGGAGGGAGCACATGAGACCAAATCATGCACCCTGCTTTTCATATCCTTTGTGCTAGAGTAGACTGGTCCATATTTTTATTATTTTCTCTCAATGTGTAAACATAATGTTTAATTAATCCCTATAAATCCCCAAATTAAAATGCAAAGAGTAATTATAAAATCATGCTTGACGTGGTCAGGATCGCATTTATTCCATACAATAAATAGATGCTTTTTTAAATGTTAAAAATTATGGGATTATATGTGTGTGTTTTTGACTGTATAATGTGACTATGTGGTTATAACCTGAGATTTCTAAAAGCCAAATACAACTGAAGAAAAGAAAATAGCAGTATGAGAAGATAATGAATAAAATAGTCCTCTAAGGTTTAGATGCATGTTGTACACTGGAAAGAAAAAAAAAATGGTTTCTTCAGTTCAGTTCTTTCAGGTTGATTGTGCCTGTTCTCTTCCAATAGAACTTTCCACACCTTGAAAAGAGCTTGATAAATGTAGGGTTTTAAAGTGAGGAACTGAAGAAGGGAGTTATTTATTAACTCAAACAGAGATACTAGAAATAGTACATGATTGATTTCAGCTTTGAAGTTGCAGTGTTTCCATAAGATAGCTCTTAATTATCAGTCTACACTGCTGCAGATCAGTGAATGCATATCTGACGCATGCTTGTGTCTCTCTACAGACTACCAAGGAGACTACTATGGTGCAGGGAATAACTATGATTTCTTCCCACATGGCCCCCCTTCATCTCAGGCTCAGTCCCCTGCAGAATCCCCATACATGTTAGCCTCTGGACCAGGAGCTATGGAGGGCTCAGGCCACCACCCTTCAGATGACCAAAGGTTCACAGACATGATCTCCCACGCAGACACACCCAGTCCAGAGCCCGGTCTACAGACTGTCCCAGGAGAGTCTTATGGAGGAGGACCCAGCCCCCCTTTCTCTTTAGCCAGTAACTCCAGCTACAGTGCGCCTATGTCCCACCAAGGCCAGGAGATGGGAGAGACTGCAGCCTGGTAGTGGACTGGAGGAAGCTAATCTAATTCAGGAGATGAACTGACTAAATCCATATTTTGGAGTGATGTGGAGATTTCTACAAAGGACTGATTGTAAATGATCAGAAAATGGACTCCACTTTAAATGGGACAGGGCAGCTTCGTGGGGAAAGTCATTACCTTGCCTGGATTACTGGACTTGAAATATGACAAATATTTCTGCAACTTGATCCAGCAAAGTGCCCTGGCCCTCCCCTCCATATCCATGAAGGTTGCATATGTAGTCTCAATGTAGAGAGACAATGCCAAAGGGGACATCTTTACTCATCTTTATGAAAGTATCTCTTCAAATGTAATTTTTTTAATTTCCTTTACATCTGATTTATAATTGCTGAGACACTACTTGCAACACTTATCACAAACTAAGACAAAGAACCAGGATGAATACTTGCTTTAATCCCTTCATACAAGCACAAATGTGGCAATTAAAACACACAAACACTGTAGACATGTTCTCGTGTAGGTCATTTGAGAGGTTTCTGCTTTATAGAGTGGACATACACACATTTGGCATTGACATGGTCTTACACAAGCCTTTTGCTACTGTCTTTGCTTGGGTAATGCACAAAATGCATTCTTGATCAGAGTTTAAATAAAAGATGTATGTGCTATTATTCAAAACACGGACACAATTATAAAGACACTTGTACTCAGTGACTGTGGCACACACAAATCTCACACCCTTCTAGGCGGCCCTGATAGCTGTTCTCTGCGCGCTGCTTCACCTGACCTTCCTTTTGTTACTGTCCCTTTTAAAAAACATGTTTTAATGGAAATGATTTTCAAAAGAACATTGAACCTATAATGGAGAATCTCCTTCAACAGCTGAGGTCTCTTTCCTCTAAAGAGAGAAAACAAAAGAGGGGGCAGACAACATCTGTGACATTTCCACAGACTGCGCTGAAGCACTCATTGCCATCTAGTGGCCATGTGTAGAACAGCACTGTTGTAAGAAAATTCTTTGTACTGCTGCGATCAGACACTTTATTTTCTAAATTATTTGCATAGATTATAAAGTTTCAGGGCTAAATGTTTCAGGGCTTCAAATTTAGCCTTCATGAAGCAACTGTAAAGGGGCACAATATTTTCTTCAGAGTACAGTAAACAAAATATTCATACAAGCCAAAAAGGGTTATAAACTTATACCAAGAACTAACCATTTCTATCCCCTTTTTTAGTTTTCTACTGTCAGCGGAAAATTTATTTCACCCAACATACTGATTTTCTCTCATGAGCTGGCTCTACTTGATAAGTCCAATTGAGGCCATTTTTTTTAATCTGTTGGGTGTTGTATCAGATCTAGGAGAATGTGTCTTAGACTGATTACCTGAGGTTCAATTATGTTTTGGTCTGTGTGTAAATGATGAGGTGCATTTGATGTGCGATATGTGTGTATATATGATGGAGCGTGAGTGTGAGTTCTCAATTAAAATAGAGGAGGGGGGGTGTATAATTTCTATGTACATAGCACTGGTAATAAAAACCTCTTACAACTTGACATGAGAAATGTCTGTTTTCAACTATAATGTGCTTGCAGGAAATCATATAAACAATACAACTGCTTAATCTAATGGTCCTGTAGTTGATATTTGTTATGTCTTATTGAATGTATGCACATTTTAGTAAAAAAGAAAGAGGGAGGGTTGGGGTACCTAAAGGTGATGTTATCTGAAACAACTTTTATGAGCCATGTTACAATGGTGTTCCATCATCATACACTCAGAGTTTTGATTGATTCATGCATGTTTGATGCTTGAGTGCTCAGAAAAAAACCTCCCCCCTATCCAGACCCACTGCATACATGTAGGGTTAAAAAATGTCATGTAGTCATGTTTCAGCAATAAAAATACATGAAAATCTGCCCCTTACCACAGTGAAAGAAGGGGCCTATCAGTTTTGCAGTTTTGAACTGAAAGTCAATTTGTTAGTAAACCATTTTCAATCAATATTGTGCTTTACAATGAACAAAATATAAAATGACTGATATATGCATTTTATAGTTTAATAGTAAATACCACAAAAACATCATATTTCTTCTTTAAATATATAACATTTGATACTGTGGTCTCAGTCAAACTTTGTCTTCTTTGGGATCACACACAAAATAAATAACAGTGAACACAGTGTAACAGGTCAGTGACTGGCATTTTACAAAAAAAAAAAAAAAAAATCATAAGCCTTTGACAGTTTTTATTCACAAAATTGCCAAGAAAATGTTCCCATGGGAGATAAATCAGTGTAGGATCGCCACTGGTCCAACCCCTCATCCCTTTATTCACGTCTCTTCCCCCCTTTCACTGTGGGCCAGGTGGACTGGTTGTGGTGCAGGTCTGCAGTCATTTTCCCCCTGACTGGTTTTAATGTACAGCCTAATGTGCGCACACATCTCAGACACACACTCACATGCTGAGGAGGATGTGGTTTGAGCCCCGGACAGTCCATTACACAGAAGTGCTCCATCCTCTCTTATATATATTTATTTCTCCCTGTGTTTTTTCTCAGGAGTATTCTCCTCCTTCTACTTCTACTTTTTATTGTTTTATATCTGAATCTGGGCATTTCCAGCAGAGCATGCCTCACAAGGAAGAAGGTAAAAGCAGGCAGGTTATTGGAAATTAGTCTATACTCTGTGAGGGTCCATCAACAAACCAGCTGGGGGTCCCTATACAAATGCACCATTGCTTACAGATACAAGCTATACTGAGCTTGCACAGGGAGAAAGAAACCGGCACAGCCCTGGCAACCTTCACCTCCCGTTCACCTAGCATCTGGTTATCACTACTCCACTCACACACAAATGCATACATGGTGCATACTGAGGACCCTGGTGCAGGCACACCACAATGCCATTAACATCAGTACTTTGGTAATGGATGTGTTTGCAGGGCTGCTCTGGGAGGAGAGAAGAGACCTGGTGTCGTGGTTATAAATCACCCACTTGCTTCCCATCCCCCAACACAACACATACAATATTGTTGCCAAACAAACAACAGTGTGGGGACAAAAAATAACCACAATTTATGACGGTACTACTCTGGATTTAAAATAATTCTCATTGGCATATAATTTATCATACATCATACATACAATTATTCTCACACTATATGCAAGCCAAAAGAGTATCATAACCCTTTGAATAACACAAAAAGTGCAAATACAAAATATAGGTATAACCTTTTCGCAATAAAATAAATACATATAAATAATAATCTGGAGTCTTATTTAAAATGATCTACCATTCAATATTCAATCAAATCATATTTTATAAAAATCTGTTTATGATATTATGGGGCAAGAAACCTATTATTAAGAAAGCATAATCAATTTATTACTCAAGATCATTTCTGCTGCAAAAGATCCACACCTTCAATGTGGGGCAGAAAGTTATAACTCCTTTATAACTATCAGCAAACCGGTTTACCACTATCAAATGTATTTAGAGCCTCAACTGTCCTCTCACGGTTTACGAAAGTGATGGTTGCGATAAAGTGATATGTGAAAGCTGTAAACCACAAAGGAGCTAGTCTGCAGAATCTTAAGACTTTCTTATAATGCATCATTGCAGAGCCCAAGCACTAAAGTGGGACCAATAATATTTCCATTAACATAAACAACAGGGAATTTATAACATTTCTAAAACTTGTTGGGAATGAAAGAAGACAAAAGAGGAGCAAAAGTTGCAACTTTACTCATATTGCATGTCAAAGGGATATGACAATGTAATAACGTCTGTCAAATATCACAGCTTCAACAACATTTTCTCCCACTATGCTCTCACTTCTTCTCTTTACAGCCCTCCCCCGTCTCAAACCTGTCACTGATACTATGACAAGTTTTGACAGCTTTGATACAAATAGAAAAAAGACAAAAGAGGAATGGCCATAGACCACAGCAGCTCTGACAAATAACCACAGCGCCTTCATGTGGTTTCATGTCGTCATTGCAAACTAGTTCTTATACAGGCCACTCGTAAACCTTGAACCTGGATATTTCTATCTAATATATCGCAGAGTAAACATACCATTAGCAATAAAAGATCAGACGACTTTTGGCATTTATGATCACAATGGACCTGTTAAACTTGTAACTGAAAGTTTAACGGGTCCATTGTTCCATAGACAATGGTCACACAATTGAGCTCTTTGGACTTGAATTACTACTTAAATATCAAATATAAACTTACTTGAGGTTGTAAATGTGATGCTGGTTATAATTTGAATTTGTCTCACTGCCTGTGTGCTACACATTTATCAGTGCTGTGACAGTTTTAGTACAGAAGATAAATGCACTGTCTGTCTACACGCCTTAAAACAACCATATAGGTAACCTGTACACTTTTCTCACAGTGAGCTCAATGCCAGTGTGTTTGCCTTTGGTGTGCACACTATTTCTCAACTACTTCTCAACTGAGAGCAGATTACACTAAGTATTGTCTCTACTGCAGATCTAATGTGGGCACACCTTGAAGAGGCCACTATCTCAGTCTTAGTTACTTTTTTTTTTCAGGCGCTTTGGCACATCTGAAACCTTTTATAAATCTGCATTTTATAAATCTTTCACAGACTTTGCAACACTTTTCACACAAGATACAAAATAATTCAGAAGAACATTAGAAAAATTAAGCTTTGTGAACAAAATGTAACACACTCTTGTAAAGAGGACACTTTGTGATTAAAAGATAAGATAAGATAAGATAATCCTTTATCTTATCTTATCTTATCTTAAGTTCAGTCGTCAGATTTATAAACTCTCTGATGGTTTGAGAGTGAAGTAAATATGTGCATTATTGCATAATCATATGGGGAACAAAAAGAGCACAGTTTTCAAGTCTGTGATTTTTTTTGCACTTGGTATCTGAACTATGTCCACCTTTTAATCTCCAGATCTCTGAATGAAAATCTGATTCAAACAGGTTTTCACTACAGAAGTCTTGTACATTGTGTTTCTGTGTGCAGCGAGAGTGTTACTATTGCAAATTGCATGTAAATAGTTTATCAATGTTTGTTTTAGGATGTGCAAAAAGTGTTTTGGAGTTTTGATATGAGTTAATGCTTGAAAATGGATATACAGTTGTGCCAACATGACAGGTATATTTGCTCCTTCAGTGGCAAGTTTTAAAAATTTAGACTTAGACTAGCGATTGAAAAAAATGACTCATTTTATTTATTTATTTATTTATTTATTTGATGTGGACATAACAAATTGCATTGGACAAACCAGATGCATTGTTTCCAGTGTTATAGCACAAGTGCTAATTTTCAACACCTGTCCACAGGAGGCTTTTAGAAAAACACAGTACAGTACAGTACCAAGACACCAACAACAAATACACAGCAAACAATTTACATTTCATCTCAGTTCACCCAATCCCATGTGCACAGCTCTGTCCTGATTTCAGCCACAGTTTCAGACGTCTATTAAATCTCAATATTCAATCAAATCATATTTTATAAAAATCTGTTTATGATATTATGGGGCAAGAAACCTATTATTAAGAAAGCATAATCAATTTATTACTCAAGATCATTTCTGCTGCAAAAGATCCACACCTTCAATGTGGGGCAGAAAGTTATAACTCCTTTATAACTATCAGGAAGCATGTTCAGGAAACCGGTTTACCACTATCAGATGTATTTAGAGCCTCAACTGTCCTCTGTTTAATTCTGACACATCTCTTGTCATTCTTTTCTCTATAGAAAATTGACATTTGCAAAACAGCTCACAAAAAAAAAAAGTTTTCCTACACAAAATTTAATCTCTGCAAAATGCAGGGTTTCATTCACAACTGATCTAAAAGCAAGAAAATCAAGTTTTATCAGATAGGGGCAACTAAAATAAATACAGGTAAAATGCAGGTTTTTGTTGTAATATAACAAGTTAATGGGCTTAGTCACCGATAGAAAAGATTACATTAAAGATTTGAGAATAAACTTTTTGGATGTGTGGAAGATGCTTTAATCTGTCTTCTGCAGTGGGCTCACTCTCACCTGGATAGTGTTAAGGGCTCTGTGAGTATATTGTTCTTCGATTTCTCCAGTGCCTTTAACACAATCCAGCCCTTTCTGATGAGTGAGAAGCTGCTCAGGATGGGTGTCAGCTCCTCCATTGTCTCCTGGATTACGGACTACTTGTCAGACAGGCCTCTGTACGTGCGACTGGGGACCACCCTGTCTGACACTGTGGTCAGTAATGTAGGAGTCCCCCAGGGTACAGTCCTGTCTTAGTTCCTGTTCACTCTGTACACCTCTGATTTCCAGTACAGCTCCGGGTCCTGCCATCTGCAGAAGTTCTCTGATGACTCTGCAGTGGTCGGGTGTATCAGGGATGGACAGGCGCTGGAGTACAGGACACTGATTGCAAATTTTGTGGAGTGGTCCCAGGCAAACCATCTGCTCCTGAACGTCGACAAGACCAAGGAACTGGTAATTGACTTCAGGAGAAAGAGGGCAACAGTGAAGTCCATTACCATCCAGGGCCATGACCTGGAAATAGTGGACTGCTACAAGTACCTTGGTGTCCATGTGAACAACAGGCTGGACTGGAGGGACAACTGTAATGCTGTGTACAAGAAGGACATGAGTAGACTCTACTTCCTGAGAAAGCTCAGGTCTTTCAATGTGTGTAGCAAGTTAGAGGAGATCTTCTACCAGTCTGTGGAGGCCAGCGCCCTGTACTTTGCTGTGGTCTGCTGGGGGAGCGGCACCAGTAAAAGGGACATTGGGTGGATTGACAAACTGATCCGTAAAGCGGGTTACGTGAGGACACTGGACAAACTGCTCTCCATCATGGACACTCCTGCTCACCCACTGCACCAGACTATAGAGGGACAGATAATACTCCCTACAACTGTACAACAACTCACCCACTGCACCAGACTATAGAGGGACAGAGGAGCTCATTCTCCAACAGGCCCCCCCCCTCACGTCTGGGTGTATGACATAATCAGATTCTAAAATGTGAAAACCACCAGTTGGTTGGTACTGCAATCTGAACCTCCATGGCTTTGTTCTGTTGCTTATCACCACCACACTCGCTCACACACATCTTGGTCTAATGTGCACAGTACACTATTGCTATTGCTCTTCATTTACAATAAAATAAAATAAAAAAAATAATAATAACAATATTATTGTTGTTGTTATTATCATTACTATCATCTTCATCATTTTTATCACCACTCCCATCATTCATATTAACAACCACAGCAATAGTAAATGTGAAAACAAAGACAACAAAAGAAAAAAAAAAGACTTGTAATTTGTGACTTATCAGTCTCTGGTCCATATCTATCCATCAGCTTTTTTATCACAACTGTTTTATGTACTCTTTCATTCATTTGACAGTGCAGCTCAGAAGTCTTTCTTTCAGTAACCACAGGAAGTCAGTGGTTTAGTGCAGCTCACACTTAACACATATTCATTTGGGTCTGGAAAACCTGTAACACATATATATATATATATATATATATATATATATATATATATATATATATATATATATATATATATATATATATATATATATATATATATAATTTTTATTTTTATATATATATAATATATACTGGATACACACATTTTATACTGGATAGGTAAGTCTGTCCACTCATTTTCACCAATAAAAATATTTAAATTAAAAAAAAAAAAAAAGGTAACTAACTGAACAAATCCTTTCTCAGTAGCACACAGATGAAGCAAGAGACTGAAGAAACTTTTGCTTTTTCTCTAGATACTCCTCGAGGCACTGAATGATAACAGGGTCTATTTTGGGGTCAAATTTGTTAGCAAACCAGTGACCGTAGTTGAGTAGCCAGCGCATTTCCCCCACACCATAGATGCACACACTGCGTCTGTGGTCACCAGTGCAGTGCGGGTACAAACGGTCTTCCAGGTAGGACCACTTGACCAGCCTCGTCTTACTCATCAGGTCAGTGACATCTGGCTGTGACCGGGGAACCTCTCCTGGTACACCAGGCAAACGCACAAGGGTTGCCCAGAAATGTTCATCTGGGGAGTAAGTGTCTTCAGACCATGCCAGAAAATCTTTGACCACATCAGAGGATTGCATATACTCCACAAATTCCCTTGACAGGACAAAGTAAGCGTTGCCAGTAAACATTTCAATCCCATGAGGTGGTGGTTTCTTCTCTCTCTCTGTTTTGACAGGCATTTTTTTGTATTCATAGTTGACATCTTGAATTTCATGGTGATACTTATATCTTTCAGTTTTATATGGAGTAGGTCTGCAAGTCTCTAACATGTTAGCACCTTTTAATTTGGTTAGTTCAGTCACTAATTCTATATTGGATCTGAGGGGGAAATCCTGTCCACAAAGGTTGATAATGTACTTCCACTTAACTTCTGACTTCAAAAGGTCTGACATACAGTGCAAATCTGCCTTTAATCTGGTAATGCTGGCATAAAACACGGATTCTCTTTTTGAAGCAATCATAACATTTGGTAAACACTGGGCCAAGCCTTCCATTGCTGAACGGAATTTATCTGAAGACTTCTCATCGTAGTGAACACAGTAAATATTGTTAGGAGAATACAATGCTTTTATAAGTCTTTCCACCATCCATGCGTCTTTGTGGACAACTAACGAATAAGCCAATGGAAAGTGTTTCTCCTCCTGTGATAAGCATACGTCGTTATAGCCTCTAGACTTGAGGAAAACGTCGCAATTCGACGTGAAATTGACAAGACCGTCATCCATTTCCTCCACAACTAGTTTCCTTAATGTTAAAGCTCTCCCCACTTCCACGGGATCCATATCGTATATTGCAGGGCAGTCCACATTGAACCGGCGAAAAGTCTGGAGGTCCAGGGGAGCGTGAGCGGTGCTGACATGATTCATATTGCTGTTCCTCAAATTCGCTATCAGCATGAGGCTTAGGGCCAAGGCGGTCAAAAGCCATGACAGGGCGCCCCTCCGCTTAACTCCGCGTATACATCTTGCCATTCTTCGAAAAACACTCAAAGTCAGACCCACAGACTTAAAAGTAGCCTACAGTGGGAAAAATAATGTGTCACAAGTGTCAATGTGCTACAAGTGTCAAGTACTCTGTGAAGAAAAAAAACCTTTGATTTCCATTTAGTTTGTCCAAGTTCGGCAACTATCACGGCTTAGCCCAGCCTTTCACTGTGCCACACTAATTATATTTTGTAAATGATCAACGAGCGCGTCTAAAGGTGCGCCTGACCCATGAGCACTTGTTGCTACAGTCTGCAGGCTGCTGTCTATGGGGTGCCGTTTGTAAAGCGGCTCATGCTGAAAATTACAGCAACATTTTGTCACATTTAGCTTTAAACAATGTTTAAAAAACGGGTGTCGATTTTTAAAGCTCAATTTTTTGCACATTTATAACAATATTTGTCATCTTAGAGATATTTTAAATAGTTAAATCCAAATGTTAAATGTAACACCTAAATGTTAAATGTTAAATCTAAATCTAAATGTTAAATCTAAATGTTAAATCTAAATCTAAATCTAAATGTTAAATCTAAAAGTTAAATCTAAATCTAAATCTAAATGTTAAATCTAAATGTTAAATCTAAATCTAAATGTTAAATCTAAATGTTAAATCTAAATCTAAATGTTAAATCTAAATGTTAAATCTAAATGTTAAATCTAAATGTGAAATCTAAATGTTAAATCTAAATGTTAAATCTAAATCTTAAAGTTAAATCTAAATGTTAAATGTAAATGTAAATGTTATATCTAAATGTTATATCTAAATGTTAAATCTAAATGTTATATCTAAATGTAAATCTAAATGTTAAATCTAAATGTTAAATCTAAATCTAAATGTTAAATCTAAATGTTAAATCTAAATGTTAAATCTAAATCTAAATGCTATATCTAAATGTTATATCTAAATCTAAATCTAAATGTTAAATCTAAATGTTAAATCTAAATCTAAATGTTAAATCTAAATGTTAAATCTAAATGTTAAATCTAAATGTTTCGGGTGAAACTAAATATTTAGCTAATATGCAAATTCCACTATGGCCACAACAACCAGCCACAAGGGGGCACACTTTGTCTGACTTTGACATCACTTGCTCAGCAAGAGCCTTCTCCCGCCTTCCTCCATCTGGCAGAATCTACAACTGTTCTTTTGGTTGGTCTGCAAACATGGCTGAACCGTCCTTAGCGGAAAACATCGGCAGAGCCGTTCTGGCGGCAATACAGAATTTCTCTGCCACTACAGCAACCCCCACAGGGCTACCCCCACAGGCCAGCTCGGTAGGTGTCTGTGTTCTCCAAATCAGTAGCACTGGATTCTTGTCAAGGCTAACTTAACTAAACTAGCTAACTGCAGCTGGTAGAGATTTGCGTTAGGGTTACAGCTAACGGAGGCTACTCATGGCTCGAAATGAACGGTGTAATAATTCTCTTATTGGAGACTAAAGTTCACAAGGATGTCGTTTAATCATAACGGTGTCATATTACCCACATAGCCTTCTCTTGTTAAATAAAACGTTAGCGGCTAGCTAGCCTAAGTCTAAGTCCTTAAAATGGTCCATTTGCCCGGAAAACTTCTCGTGACATGGCAATATCATTCCGTGTCTATATAGATATGGATGGTGGTTTGTACACGTTTCAATATTGCGTGCTGTGCATGTATTACGCATCTGTTAATTGCATATCTGGTGGTGCACTCAATTTGCACTTCGAAGTTCACTTCGAGACAAAATGACACTTCGAGACAAAAACCTGACACATGAACAGACGGTTTTTTGTTTTTTGGGGCAGGGGATACTGTTTGTGCATCCAGGGCAATACAAATTAGAATTTGGGACCATTGCTGTACAATGTAACTGGTAATAAAAGTTAATTACCAGCCCTGCAGGGTGCTTTTCACAGCTCAGGTCACCACAATGTAAATCGGCCTCTTTCCTTAGTCAGACATGTCACCTTGGCTTACCTGCTCGCCTTTCACAAAATAAAACCGTTCTCTGCATGACTAGAGGAAGCATTGCTGATAGGGGGCAGAGGCAGTCACACTGATAAAAACTTTTAACTCAATATAAATAAGGTAGCAGGGGGCATTAAAAAGCATGAAAAATCTCTTTTTTCCCCTATATTTACTGTTTTTTTGTCCTTTGCCAAACACATCCCTGTTTTTTTCACTGCTATGTGTATAAACACATGAAAAATAATGTTCCTAATATGTTGTTAATGTGTCTTCAGGCTTCCACCAGCTACAGTAACCCACCTGGGCCAACCACACTCACCACCTCCACTGCAACATCATACCACTCGGTATACTTTCATACTCATGTAACTTAGCTGGCTGTTTGTTTTTTAATCAGTGTGGTATCATTTCTCTGCATTGGTTCCAATCATGGCATATTTTACAAAACACTAACATGTGACAAGATAAAGTCATTTATATTTTGTTTATATTTTAAAACTTCTCAGGGCCCCAGCACCAGTGCTACCATACCATCACCAGCAACAGTGACCTGTCTGCCAGTGAGTACTCATTAATATTCATGTTCAAATTTGTTTGATTTACTTCTCATTTATCTCTCATCTTTTGATTGTCTATTTTGTTTAACATTACTTAAATAAACCTACAATACAATCTTTAAATTATTTTCAGCCAGAAAGATAATGAGTAGATATGAATACTCATCTTTTGTGTCATCTATAATTTTTTTCTTGAATTACCCTTGTTTGTTATAGAACCATGCCAAATGTCATATTCTTTGCTTTGTTCTAGAATGACTACCAAGGAAGACATCAGATTTCCAGAGAGGAGCTTGAAAATGTTCTTTCACTAAAAACAACCTTTACAGAAGCTGCATCTATTCTTTCAATCTCGAGGCCAACTTTCTACAAGTTACTGCAAGACTATAATATCCCAACCTCAAAATTTAAGAACATCAGTGATCAACAATTGGATCTTGAAGTGTCACAAATAAAAACTGAACACCCAAATGTTGGAGAAGTGATGCTTATGGGGCATCTTCGGTCCAAAAACATTGTGGTTCAGAGACACCGTCTAAGAGATTCAGTTCGAAGGATGGACCCAGTTGGTGTCCTAGCCAGGAGAAGAACAGCAATAACTCGGCGAGTATACTCTGTCCCACATCCAAATTTCATATGGCATGTAGATGGAAATCATAAGTTGATTAGATGGAAATTGGTTGTTCATGGTGCCATAGACGGCTACAGTAGGATGTTAATGTTTCTTCACTGCTCCAACAATAATCGTGCTGAAACTGTGAGAGAGCTCTTTAGTGCAGCTGTTGGACAGTTTGGCAGACCACTACACATCAGGACCGATCACGGAGGAGAGAACGCTCAGATATGGGAGGACATGCATGCAAGCAGGGGTGAAGGCTCTGTCTTAACAGGAAGTTCTGTACACAACCAGAGGATAGAGCGTTTTAACCGAGACTTGAACAAAAACTGCAGCCAGATTTATGCACCAATTTTTTATGAACTGGAATCCCTGGGTATCCTAGACATAGACAATGCAACAGACCTGTTTTGTCTCCATTATGTCTTTGTACCTAGAATCAACCACACTTTGGAGGAATTCAAAGCTGGATATAACAATCACTCTGTCTCGTCTGAAGGAAATAGAACACCAGTTCAGCTTTTTACTCTGGACAATGATTTGACGTATCTTCAAAACACAGAACTCCCAACAGCAGGGGTAGTTTTTTGTTCCTCATCAAACTCTCAAAGAGGATTTTCCCCATTGAATGACAGGGATTTGCAAGAACTGAATGATGCTATTAACCCTCTTCAAAATGACAACAACAGTGGCAAAACATTGTTTCAGAGAACCCAACAGTTTATTTTTGATAAACTTGTAAATGTGTGATCTTGGCTTAACATGGACAACTACATTGCAGTACACTGTTCCTGATTTTTACCCCAAGTACAAGTTTTGAAGTATTAAGAGAAACATGTACCTAAATATGCAAAGTAAAACTACTTAATGAAGTAAAAAAAAACTGTTTTGTAATATTTTCTACATTCCATACAATTTACAATTACATACATTTAAGTTTTGTGATGCATTTTGCAGCTAACCCAACAGGTTTTGTAAAGAGCTCAAGGAGGAGTATGACTTTTTTCAACCCATCCTTCAATTTATCACAAAAATATCAGAAGTACTCCACATTCTACTTAAGCCCCTTACTTGAGTAAATGTACTCTGTTTCATTCCTTCACAACTGTTTGCAAAGTATATAAAGATAAGATCCTGACATTTGTTTAAATGGTACTAAATAAAGATCCGTTCATTAGTGCTACGAGGAAGCAATAGTTAAATTCATCGTCATCAGCCATTGTTTTTGTGTTCACAAAAAGGTGTAGCTCATTTGCACAAGTGTGTGCAATGGGAAGATGTTTGTTTTCATCATGAATAAATATTAATTTAGGAGATGGATGAAAACCAATGGCTGGGACTTTGCTGCTCCCTGTAGCAAACGCCAGGATGTGACCAGGGCTCAAAGTCTTCAGGAAGTCCTCCTCATCCTTGGTTAGAGTCCTGTCCCCATATGTGTCTCTCAGCTCTTTATCTGAAAGCAAAGGCAAACCAATGTTGACTTGGAAATTGGAAAATACTCATGTTTAAGAAAGACTGAATCAATGACTAGCTAAGTGACTACTGGATTACTGTATACGTATTTTGGTGAAAAGGCAATTTTATTCTTACAAGCAATCAGATAATAACTGTAATCTTGTTTGTGGTCCATACACATGATAGGCATAGCTTCATGACTTGTAAAGAATAAAATTAATGTAAATTTCCTGGAATGCCTTATTGTACAATATACTTAATTACAAATACATACTTACTTTCAACACATTGGAGAAACTCCCTAAATTTTACCACGATCAGCTCCTCCTTAGCCCTTCTGTTGCTCCCCAGTACGGAGTAGCTTGGTTTGAGAATACCAGCTACATAATCAGCTGCCAGGCCTTTGTCCTCTCCTGGTTTATCAAGTAGCACACGCAAGCTGGGGTTCTCTCTCAGGAGTGATAACACCTGGAGGGAAATTCAACACCAATGAAAAGCTATACAAATGAGTAATTATGGTTAAAAATTGCGTTTTTTTGTAATTTCACGACTGCACGACACAAACATAATGCAGAGCTGAGGTAAATCTTACTTCATAGTGGGACAAGCCATCAATGAGTTGATCAAGACAGCTTTGCCGTTGCAACACAGTATGGTATAGAACTGCATTTTTCACAAACATCTCTCTGTTGGCCATGGTGACTACAAGTGGAAGTCCCTCAACTTGATATCGCCATGAGTCACAGCAGTTGACTGTTTTCTCCAAATCGTCCTGTGAGGTTGCATGTTGAACCTAAATATTACAGATGAAATCTTTAAAATCTTATTTTATGAAATTACTGCATTTAAGCAACATTTACAGAAATACTCTATAGACTGTGACTTAATAGTTACCTATCTGTGACAAGAAAAGTTAACATTTTTAGTTATTTATTTGGTGATATGAAACTAAATGTTTGTCAAACAAGCAAAAGCTTACTACAATAATACTCAGATCAGAAAATTGCACATTACCTTATTCAGGTTCTCTCTTAGATCAGGGTCACCTATATCATCAGGTGTCACCTGAAGTTGAAGGATGTCCCCATACACAATGTAGTCCACTATACTCGGAGACAGGAATGCAGGTGGTTCACCCCCTTGTACTATTATTGTAGACATCATCCTGCCAATGGTTCGATACACTCCATTTTGCAAGTGGAGAATGTTCAGTCTTGGTATGCATCCATTTGGTGTGCCTGAAAGATTAAATAAATTAACAGTGCATTCTGTACATTCTAGTACAGAGCCCGTTGATGCAGCTGTGTTGTGTGAGAGGGGGAGTGGCTACCTTGCCCTGCATGACACAGCCAAAAGGCAATTAAAGCTTGTTTAACTGATATATAGTTGGCATTTTTTGCCCTAACAACATGAAACTTGGCACTGCACACACCCGTAACTACAGGATGACATCCTTCAAATTTGAGATCATTCAGATGAGTGGTTCGAGAGTTATGCGTGGAACAGACAAACAAACAGGAGGACAGAGTGACACACAGACAGACGTTCCTTGCATTAATAGATAGATGTACTCTGGCATTTCCAAACCAATATTTGTGACCAGGTAGCCAAAAATATATATTAAAAATAAACAAACAAACCTTCAAAGGCTCCACTGTCCTGGAAGATAGCCTTCACCAATAAGCGAAAAAACTCTCGTCTGGGACCCCCAAGGTCAGCAGCATCTTCCTCAGCCTCATGTTCATCGCTTGCAAATGTGACATAAAGCATGTCACAGCTTTCAGCAAAACTGGGTCTCCTAAACACACGTAAGGCTGTGGTCCAAACATTGGCTCGACTGACATGGATCTGTCTTGTTCCTGATGTAATCACTCGCTCACTGTGAGCTTGTAAAAGGCCTACAATTTCTTCTTCGCTCAGCATTTCAGATGACCTATAATAAAAAAGACAATGACAAAAATAAACAGACCTTTGGATCTGTGCATTTACTCCACCATCACCTTCAGTACATGATGATATAACTGTTCCATGTTGTTTGCGATGTTTACGCTGGTGTAAACAAGATATTTACCATAATAAAAAAAATACTTGTAACTCTTACTTAAAAATATTAACAGCAGGTCCATCACACTCTTCTAGCAGACTACGCTGAATTGCCTCCTCAAGAGCCTCATCTTCCTCCAGATAAACAGGGCTGAGGAAAGAGAAACAGGGAGAGCAGAAAATTCAACAGAAAGCACACACAGACAGACAGACAGACGGACAGACGGACAGACAGACAGACTTACATCAGAGGTTCATAATTTAAACAGACCAACATCTACACTGCTGTACTTCTGTGAAGCCCAAATAATATCTTACACAAATTCTGCCACATTGTAACAAAAGAACTGTCTCCGGTCCCCTGCCTGGCCCTGATTTTCACTCTCTTGAATGCTGCTCTCTGTCTCTTGACATCTGGCCTCACTGTCCCTCGGTGGTGAAGGCACTGCACTCCGCACTGCATAAAGAAAAGGAGTTCAAAAGGTAATATTTTTGTAAAGATGTTAATTTTATTTTAAATGCAACTTTACCCTAATTCAACTTTAAAGCAACACTAAGTAGTTTTTATCTTTAGTCGCCCTACAGGTTGGAAGTGGAATTGTCTCTCATTTGAAACTACAGGGAGTCGGCCCGCTCCTCCAAACTTACTTAGTGCGGTTATAGCCCATGGAGGGTGGCAAAGCGAATTCAGAAATGCTTTTCACCCTGTTAAAGGTTGAACCACTGAAATGACTTTGGAAACATTATTTAAAGGTTGAAAAAACTACTTAGTGTCACTTTAAGTGTGTTTCCTTTAACAAATTGAAAAGGCAGCCTTTAAAAATTCAGGCTGAAGCAAAACTGAATGAGATGAGCGAGGTTTGACAGCAGTCTCTCCCTTTCAGAAGAAATGACTGAATTGTGCTTCTAAGCTCAGTCTACAACAATTACAATGACTTCTTAAAGTGTGAACTTAACTTTTGCAGTAAATAAGGCAGTAATTACTGAGTTGTCAAGGACAACTGTATACTTTATTAATCACAAATACAGTTCACTACAGAGAAACTTGTCCTTTGCATTTAACTCAGCCCTGAGGAGCAGTAGGGATCCATAGCACAGTGCCTGGATAAACATAATCCAGATTCTGAGCCCAGTACCTTGGTCAAAGTCACTGACCGAATGTGCCCAATCTTTTAGGAAACCCATAGAAACACGGGAGAACATGCAAACTCCACACAGAAAGGACCAGGGCTGTATAGGGGTTTGAACCCGAGTTACTATACAGCCCATAGGAAACTTTAGAGATGGACAAAAACATTGGATCATTGATGCATTGTTTTGAAATAAGATTCAAATTCAGTATCAATCTGAAAACATAATGTAAACAAGTGTTTTAACCTACCTCTTCTTTGACCCGGTGGACTTTGTTGTTGTCTGTCACTTTCACTCCCTTGACTTATGAGCTCACTTTCACTTGTGGAAGGTGACACTGTATGAACTAAATGACATGATGTTATGGACAAAAAAAATGAAAATACACATCAGTAATTGGAAACAGAATTAGAACAGATAATTTTTTAACTAAATAAATGATAGTCATTGCAGTGAGAAAATGGCTGTTGACTGTGTCTACAACATTTTCAATTGTCAGACCTACCTCTCCTTCTCCGGGAAACAGGACTTTCAAAGTCACTATCAGAGAGTTCCTCAGGTTCCTCCTGGGGAAAAAAGCATGCCATATGTGACATATAATACATCAAGTCAGTGGCAATACAGTATTTAACACTAAGTTAACCTGAAAAAGGCTATGTTACTTACATAAAGAAGCAGAAAAAGCAACATAATTATTATTTTAGTCTGTAATACAGTGAATGTTGCCCATAATTGAAAATCTGTATTGTCATGTGGAGTGTTTACCTGTATAGGTTTGTGTATTAATGCCATTATGTAGAGGCAAGTGGCTGAACTAATCGAGGCAACTTCTTTTCCACCCCACAGAAAACTGCTTGAGACGTTTGGTTTCATTAGTCTTTTGCATCCCTTGACTGTACTCAAATACTGAAATTGGAATGACTGGCCCACAGGCAATGCAAACGTTCTTCTAAAAATGGCTGTCATTTCTTCTTTAAGTTGTGCTTCAGACCAGTCAGATGTAAAGGAGATCTTCCCAATCAGGCCATTTCGTGCCAAATTTGCTCTTGACTCTCCTCTGGGAATTCGGAATGTTGATGCTGAAGAAAAAGGCAAGCACACAATATCTCTTGTATAGTGTTTGCAGGCTTTATTTCTTCTCATAAAACGTGAGTGTGTAGCAGGCCTTTGGGGGACTGATGGAAGGGGAACCTGAAATCGTTGAAAAGACATATCTGTGCATTACAAGAGGGCAATATGTTTTAGTTCATAGTGAATGCAAACTGTAGATGTAAACCATCTAACTGATGAAATCATTAAGCCATCATAGGGTCTCTATACTTGATGAATTACCAGGTGGTTCATCAACCTTTTTCTTTAAACTACCTTTAAAGTCAATAAGCAATTAAAGAACTCAGAATACTGGTGTTGTATAAAATATGCCACCATGATTGGAACCAATGCAGAGAAATGATACCACACTGATTAAAAAACAAACAGCCAGCTAAGTTACATGAGTATGAAAGTATACCGAGTGGTATGATGTTGCAGTGGAGGTGGTGAGTGTGGTTGGCCCAGGTGGGTTACTGTAGCTGGTGGAAGCCTGAAGACACATTAACAACATATTAGGAACATTATTTTTCATGTGTTTATACACATAGCAGTGAAAAAAACAGGGATGTGTTTGGCAAAGGACAAAAAAACAGTAAATATAGGGGAAAAAAGAGATTTTTCATGCTTTTTAATGCCCCCTGCTACCTTATTTATATTGAGTTAAAAGTTTTTATCAGTGTGACTGCCTCTGCCCCCTATCAGCAATGCTTCCTCTAGTCATGCAGAGAACGGTTTTATTTTGTGAAAGGCGAGCAGGTAAGCCAAGGTGACATGTCTGACTAAGGAAAGAGGCCGATTTACATTGTGGTGACCTGAGCTGTGAAAAGCACCCTGCAGGGCTGGTAATTAACTTTTATTACCAGTTACATTGTACAGCAATGGTCCCAAATTCTAATTTGTATTGCCCTGGATGCACAAACAGTATCCCCTGCCCCAAAAAACAAAAAACCGTCTGTTCATGTGTCAGGTTTTTGTCTCGAAGTGTCATTTTGTCTCGAAGTGAACTTCGAAGTGCAAATTGAGTGCACCACCAGATATGCAATTAACAGATGCGTAATACATGCACAGCACGCAATATTGAAACGTGTACAAACCACCATCCATATCTATATAGACACGGAATGATATTGCCATGTCACGAGAAGTTTTCCGGGCAAATGGACCATTTTAAGGACTTAGACTTAGGCTAGCTAGCCGCTAACGTTTTATTTAACAAGAGAAGGCTATGTGGGTAATATGACACCGTTATGATTAAACGACATCCTTGTGAACTTTAGTCTCCAATAAGAGAATTATTACACCGTTCATTTCGAGCCATGAGTAGCCTCCGTTAGCTGTAACCCTAACGCAAATCTCTACCAGCTGCAGTTAGCTAGTTTAGTTAAGTTAGCCTTGACAAGAATCCAGTGCTACTGATTTGGAGAACACAGACACCTACCGAGCTGGCCTGTGGGGGTAGCCCTGTGGGGGTTGCTGTAGTGGCAGAGAAATTCTGTATTGCCGCCAGAACGGCTCTGCCGATGTTTTCCGCTAAGGACGGTTCAGCCATGTTTGCAGACCAACCAAAAGAACAGTTGTAGATTCTGCCAGATGGAGGAAGGCGGGAGAAGGCTCTTGCTGAGCAAGTGATGTCAAAGTCAGACAAAGTGTGCCCCCTTGTGGCTGGTTGTTGTGGCCATAGTGGAATTTGCATATTAGCTAAATATTTAGTTTCACCCGAAACATTTAGATTTAACATTTAGATTTAACATTTAGATTTAACATTTAGATTTAGATTTAACATTTAGATTTAACATTTAGATTTAGATTTAGATATAACATTTAGATATAGCATTTAGATTTAGATTTAACATTTAGATTTAACATTTAGATTTAACATTTAGATTTAGATTTAACATTTAGATTTAACATTTAGATTTACATTTAGATATAACATTTAGATTTAACATTTAGATATAACATTTAGATATAACATTTACATTTACATTTAACATTTAGATTTAACTTTAAGATTTAGATTTAACATTTAGATTTAACATTTAGATTTCACATTTAGATTTAACATTTAGATTTAACATTTAGATTTAACATTTAGATTTAGATTTAACATTTAGATTTAACATTTAGATTTAGATTTAACATTTAGATTTAACATTTAGATTTAGATTTAGATTTAACTTTTAGATTTAACATTTAGATTTAGATTTAGATTTAACATTTAGATTTAACATTTAGATTTAGATTTAACATTTAACATTTAGGTGTTACATTTAACATTTGGATTTAACTATTTAAAATATCTCTAAGATGACAAATATTGTTATAAATGTGCAAAAAATTGAGCTTTAAAAATCGACACCCGTTTTTTAAACATTGTTTAAAGCTAAATGTGACAAAATGTTGCTGTAATTTTCAGCATGAGCCGCTTTACAAACGGCACCCCATAATTTCATAGTGTATTTTGACTTTGTGTATTAAAAATAATGCATTGAGTGCGGGAGCTACCAGTAGCTCTCTAACCCCTTCCAAGTAACTAGCCAAGGGGTTTCTGAATTATACGTATTGTGCTCAGATCAGTGATCAGTGATCAGTGCCTTTGCTCCGCACACTCACATTACAGCGTGTGGGGCACCAAGTGCGGGGGCACCACAAAAAAAATCAGGCTCGTCAACCCTCGCAAAACTATCCATCCAAAGTGCGCGGAGAGGGGCAAGAAGCCGAGGCCAGCGCGAACAGAATCCCCCGAAATCTGCCTCGTCCTCTCTCTCTTCCCCCCTTACTTTCTCTCTCTCTCTCTCTCTCTCTCTTTTCTCTCCCTCTGTGTCCAGCAGAAATTTTAGTTCCTTGATTGAGTAAATTCTGTTGTGCAATTATTTGTACTTTTGTACATTTTTTAACCAAAGAAATTTGCACATTATTACTTACAAGGGTATATACTTATTCTGTCTTTACAATGCTCAGTTCAATGTTCAGTCTGCACTGCAGTTATTGCACAAACCTTTGTTTTTTATAATAATGGTAGTGTTATTTATTTATTAACCTTTTTTAATAACCTACTATTTCAACTTTCATGTTTGGTGTCCGGGCGGGGTGGGGCACCAAAGCATTTGGGCTTAGAGCACCCAAATGGCTAGCAACGGCCCTTGTGCTGAACTAAAATGTGATTAATTTCCACTGTAAATGTATCATTTTGATGTCTAACTTAACCCTAACCCTCACCTGCTCTATGTGGGCCGGTAGGAAGCTCCTGTAACCGCCCTTTATTCTGAACTCTTCTCCCTCGTTAACTTCCTCATTACTTGACTAGCCAGAACCACACACTTTGAAAAAACTTTACAAAGACGAGTGGATCTGCTTGCCTAACTTCTGTAGCTTCATTTCATTACCTTTAACCTAAGTCTGCATCGATGATAGAGGTGGGTTTGTAAATATTATATTGTTTCTTTCATGTTTATGTACTGTTCTGAAGCTAATTTCCTTTAATTTTATTAAATTACATTTATATGTTATTGGTGACAGATTGTTTAATAGTTATTCACTTGCTGTTTCTATGTGCTCATGTTAGCTGTTAGTAATTTCAGTTACCACTAATATGATTCAAATGTTCTTACAGATAACCAGACAGACAGATACAAAGATAAAAGAAAGGACATTAAAGCCCCACAAATCCATTCAAGTGTTCGTCTTCAGAGCTGGAGACGAGGCTAGCTCGGGTCCTCTACCAGAGGCCTTGGAGCTTGAGAGTTCTACGCAGTATCTTTGCTGTTCCTAGTACTGCACTTTTCTGGACTGAGATGTCTGATGTTTTTCCTGGGATCTGCTGTAACCACTCCTCCAGTTTGGAGGTTACAGCCCCGAGTGCTCCGATCACCACGGGCACCAAGGAGATGGTGATCGACTTCGGGAGAAGGACACTACTTCCCTCACCGGTGAACATCCAGGGACAGGACATAGAGACAGTGGACAGTTTTAAGTACCTGGGTGTTCACCTCAACAATAAACTGAACTGGTCCCACAACACTGACGCCCTGTACAAGAAGAGCCAAAGTCGCCTCCACCTTCTGAGGAGACTGAGTTCTTTTGGAGTGTGCAGGCCCCTGCTCAAGACTTTTTATGACTCTGTGGTGGCCTCTGCTCTCCTCTACGCTGTTGTCTGCTGGGCCCCGAGCAGCACAGAGCGGGACAGGAAAAGACTGAACAAACTAGTCAGGAGGGCCAGCTCTGTCCTGGGCTGTCCTCTGGAGTCTGTGGAGGAGGTGGGTGAGAGGAGGGTGCTGGCCAAACTCACATCCATCATGGCCGACACCTCTCACCCTCTGCACCGGACTGTAAAGGAACTGAGCAGCACCTTCAGCGGCCGACTGAGGCACCCTCAGTGTAAGAAGGAACGCTACCGCAGGTCCTTCATCCCCACTGCTGTCAGACTGTACAACTCCACTGTGTAACACATGCAATAACCTGTGCAATAACCTGTGCAAAAGCCCGTGCAATAACCTGTAACCATGTCACCTCATCAGTAACCGCCTCCACTGTCCTCAGATTATATATTTATATATTTGTATATTTGTATTCTTTTACATATATATATATTATATAAGAGATATGTTTTATTATATATTTACATTTCTTTCACTCCCTGTACATAAGAGCTACCTGATGTTGTAAATATGTTAATATTTATTGTGATTTTATTTTTTATTTACTTATTGTTCTGAGTGTTTGCACAATTTTTCACAACTTTTTGCACTATACTGTCCCCTGACTGTGAGCTTCTGTCACGAGTGAATTTCTCCTCTGTGAGATCAATAAAGTCTTATCTTATCTTATCTTATCTTACCACTGATGCCTTCACCTTCCAGACCTTCTCCAGCTCTTCCTTGAGCCCCTGGTATTTCTCTAGTTTCTCATGTTCCTTTTTCCTGATATTACCATCGCTTGGTATTGCAATGTCCACCACCACGGCTTTGTTCTGTTGCTTATCCACCACCACTATGTCTGGTTGGTTCGCCATCACCATTCTGCCAGTCTGTATCTGGAAGTCCCACAGGATCTTGGCTCGCTCATTCTCCACAACCTTCGGGGGTGTTTCCCACCTTGACCTTGGGGTCTCCAGCCCGTACTCTGCACAGATGTTTCTGTACACTATGCCCGCCACTTATTATCTATTATTATTATTTATTATCTGAACTACTATGTATCTGGAATCTGAACAGCTAAACTAATACAAGAATCCAATGCACAGCGTAAATACACAACTGTAATACTTGTAATACTTGCACCATAGTCACGCTATAGTTTAATGCTCTAATAAGTTTGTTGTTGTTCTTTCTCTGCACACCTCCTGCTCTTCTCCGTACTCACCCCCTGCCCTCACCGTGCTCACCTTCTAGCTCTCATCTTACTCTCCCCCTACTCACCCTCTGCTCATCCCCTGCTCTCCCCCTACTCATCCTCTGCTTATCCCCTGCTCTCCCCCACTCACCCTCTTCTCATCCCCTGCTCTCCCCCTACTCACCCTCTGCTCATCCCTTGCTCTCCCCCTACTCACCCTCTGCTCATCCCCTGCTCTCCACCGTTCCCTCACCCTCTGCTCTCCCTCTGTTCACCTCACACTCCGGGGCAGTAGAGAGCAGTAATGCGCCCATGTACACGCTATGACCGCGCCTCTTCCCGTTGCAACAGAAGAAGATGGCGTACGTCACAGTTTCCGAGTCGCCATGATGGCTAGTTTTTCTCTCACTGGCTAAGCAATTCTGGCGTTTGAGCCATCACTAATATAATGGATTATTTTTGATTAAGGTGAGACCTAATTGTCTGCCATCTTTCGAGTTGTTTGCGGTTGCTTCCATTTAAAATGATTACGCTTAAACAGGAATTTAAACAGCGCGCCTTTCTCAAAATGTTAGTTTGGGGGGGAGAGGCTGGTAAGCTAAAGTTAATAGTGGCTAATGCTAACAAACGCCCATTTTCTTTACTGTGAAATAAACACATCGATAGTAATGTATATTTCTAAATCCACATTGTGCTTATAAATACCATTGGCAACATTGTGTTAAAGTGATGATACGTTTTTCCTTATGCCTTTTATATCGGGGTAGACTGTGACCTCAGACAGTCAGACTGTCTCCTGTCACCATGTTGACTCGGCTCTTCAGACTTCACGGGCTTGTCGTGGCTTCTCACCCGTGGGAAGTTATAGTCGGCACCTTGGCTCTCACAGTCTGTCTAATGTCTATGAACACCCTGACTACAAGCAATCAGGTGTGCAGCTGGAACGAGTGCCCCAAACTCCAAGAGGTAAGGTCATGTCTCTGAGAGTGTGTTACAAGTCTCATGTCAAGAAGAAATGTACTTTTGTGTTATGTAACTTTTGGCTCTTTTTCTCTTAGAAAACACAAAACAGCAACATTATAATACTATCAATTACACGCTGCACGGCTATTGTTTACATTTATTTCCAGTTTAAGACTCTTCGCCAACTGGGATCAAAGTATATATTAGGTCAGTAATTGTTTTAACTTGTGTTAAATATTTTACTTTCATGTTTACACATTTATTTTAAATGTGTTATTTTCTGTTCTAGGTATTGCAGGGTTATTTACAGTATTCTCGAGCTTTGTTTTCAGCACTGTTGTAATACACTTTTTTGGAAAAGAGCTAACAGGCCTTAAGTAAGTGTTACTATATTAACTCAATTGAAAATTTACACTGTTTTACCAAACCTGTCATGTGACTTATACAGTGAAGCCCTCCCATTCTTCCTGTTGCTCATTGACCTGTCTAAAGCCTGTGCATTGGCCAAATTTGCCCTGAGCTCAAACTCTCAGGTAAAGTTGAGTTTTTATTCAGTGTCAAATAATGGTACCAGATACATGTATTAAAATGTACTTTGTTAACTATAGGAGGAGGTGAGGGAGAACATTTCTAAAGGCATGGGCATTCTGGGGCCCACCTTCACTTTAGACGCATTGGTTGAATGTCTGGTTATTGGGATTGGTACAATGTCAGGTGAGGAATAAATTGAGATTGCTAGTGAAATCTGTCATTAAAATAACTCTGAAAAGTAACGCATTTTGTCTTTTGTATCTGTTTTGTAGGGGTTCCCCAATTGGAGATTATGTGTTGTTTCAGCTGCATGTCTGTTCTTGCCAATTATTTTGTTTTCATGACTTTCTTTCCTGCATGCGTCTCACTTGTCTTGGAGGTAAATGGAATATAACTTGCCGTATCAGATCATACTGGAATGTATATAGCATTTTTATGCTAGTAACGGATGTATTTTATACTGTTATAGCTTTACTATGCTCTATTCCTCTATGTACATTAAATAAAATGCTAATAGCAAACAGCATGTAATATCATGTTTTCTTTTTTGTACAGTTGTCAAGGGAAAGCCGTGAAGGCCGCCCAGTCTGGCAACTGAGCCACTTTGCACGTGTGATGGCGGAAGAGGAAGACAATAAGCCCAATCCAGTTACCCAAAGGGTTAAAATAATAATGGTGAGAATTTTTTTTTTTTTTTTTTTTCTATTTTTGTTTCACAACCTGCAGAGAAGTCTACATTTTTTGCAAGTTAAATGGCTTCCTTTTGCAGACATTGCTCCCACGTGATTGTTATCAAATAAGTAAATTTTTTTTGGTTGATTCTGCTGGTGATGAAGTTTGGTTGTTCTGTGGGATTGCTGTTTGCAACATAAGCTGCCATGTATATTTTGATATGGGATATGGTTGATGAATCTAAACTCAGGGTCTAGATGAACTCCTTGTAATAAATAGAGTGCGAATCTTGGCTGTCTAAAGTAAAAGAACTATGTATGTGTGTCTTCTCAAGTCCCTTGGCTTAGCTCTGGTCCATGCCCATACAAGACTTGCATCAGAAACCCAAGGAAATAATCGCACAGTAGAAGGACCCATCTCTGACTCTTTGCACTCTGGAGGAGCATGGCCCTTTAAACTCACCAGGTAAATCTATAAAGAAGCAAAGGCTGTTTCACAATTGCCAGGATCCTCAGTTTCTGAACTACTTTGGAGAGATTCATGTCATCTGAGCTCCGCCTAATGGTGTTTCACTATACCCAAAATTCTCACGTCCTCCGCCTTCGACTCCTCCGTTTGGCTCATGCCATGCGCCTGTGGGTTCTTGGCCACCTTGGATGCTTGCTGCAAATTGCCCACAATGCAGTGCAACTTATTTTTTATGAATTTGAACTAGGCAGTAAAAGTCTTTTAATAAAATAAGTCATTACTCAGTACAAAATAACTAAATATTTGGCTATTTTAGCCATGCATTGCTGCAGATGGATTGAATTAAAATAATATAAAATGCAGCAAAATAAGCAGAATCTCTTTTAAAAAATGGTTGGGGATCAAATGATCATTTTCAGATGTTTTAGTCTGTGCATCTATTTATTTAATGATCAGCCTAACTAACTACACTGAACAAAAATATAAACGCACAAACAAATACATTGATACTACATAACATGCAAATCATTATATGACGCAGTATTTTGTTCAGATGTATCTATTGGTGATGTCTTTCAAGCCATGCGATAAATTTCGTGCACACTGGTGAGAATCAGACATTGGGTGTATTAGTGCTAATCCACCCATGAGACAGGTGTGGAATGTTAGGTGCTGATCACACAGCGTGACCATTACACAGACACTCCTTAGACTTGTGACAATAAAGGGGCACACCAAAATGTCACTTGTCAACATGCCACAGATGTCGCAAATCATGAGGGAGCGGCATGCTCAATGCTGGGTTATCTGTTACTGCAGTGGCAGCCCAACTGAATGTACATCATTCCAATATCAGCCGCCTAAGGACTCGCTTCAGAGAGACTGGTACCACAGTGAACCGCGCACATGCCCGCCGGCCACGTGTGACCACGCCCGCACAGGACCAGTACATGCGGCTCCAGCACCTGCGTGATCGGACCCGCCCAGCAACCAGAACTGCTGATGAGACTGTCGGTCTTCACAACAGGTGGATATCAGCCCAGACAGTCAGGAACCGGCTGCGGGAGGCTCATCTCCGGTCACGTCGACCACACCAGGGCCTCGACCTCACGGCAGCCCGACGTCGGACACGACTGGACTGGGCCAATGTTCAAGTGCGCTGGACACTTGCACGTTAGAGGACTGTGCTCTTTAGTGACGAATCTCGCTTCCAGCTGTACCATGCTGATGGCAGAGTCCGTGTTTGGCGCCGTGTTGGTGAGCGTTATGCTGACGCTAATGTCCTGCGACGGGTGGCTCATGGTGGCCGTAGTGTCATGGTGTGGGCAGGCATTTGCCATGGACAGCGCACACGTCTGCATGTCATCGATGGCAACCTGAATGCGCAACGTTACCGAGATGAAATCCTGAGACCTATTGTTGCGCCCTTTGTGGAGCTCCATCATGTGACTTTCCAACAAGACAACGCCCGCCCACACACTGCCAGGATATGCAGGGACTTCCTTGAGGAGGAGGATATTCCTGTCCTCAACTGGCCGTCGTATTCACCAGACTTGTCGCCCATCGAAAACCTCTGGGATGTTCTGGATAGGCGTCTCCGCCACCGGGTTCCAGTTCCCCAGAACATTCGCCAACTGCGAGTGGCACTCCAGGAGGAATGGGACAACATCCCCCAGCCCACAAATGACAACTTGGTGATGTCCATGCGTCGCCGGTGTACAGCTCTACGCGAGGCTAATGGTGGACACACGCGTTAGTGACGTCTGTGAACTTGGCCCATTGACCCCCATTGTGCTCTTGCTGCCATTACTGCAGGACTATTGCTTTAAAATTGATTGCAATGCTTGCAAATTAAAGCTGATTTGTTAAGAAATATGTACTGTTATTTTGGGATATGTACTATAATTTATGACATAAAAATAACTAAAAATGTTTGTTCGTGCGTTTATATTTTTGTTCAGTGTAGATAACAGATTATTAGCTTGGCCTTCATTTTTCTCATGCTTTAATTAATTTTGACACGTCTGAATAATTTCATTTGTAGAAGCATTGATTTGTATTAAATTATTCTGAGTTTTATCACATTTGATCTAGTCACGTGACAAAGTGCAGTTGCTCCCTCCATAGCCTGTTCTATATGCGGAGGAGGAGCCGACTCCTGAGGAGTGCTACAGAGAGGTCTTTGGAGGAAGGATCCTGGGAATTGAGAAACACCCCATGTCTAATACATTTCCTAAAATGTGATGATCATGCAAATTTGAAAGCCACTGGATGTACTATCTTATCTATGTTTTGTCTTACAGTATGGATTTAGAGCAAGTTATAACTCTCAGTCTTGCTCTGCTTCTTGCTGTAAAATATGTTTTCTTTGAACAAACGGAGGCGGAGTCCCCTCTATCGCTCAAGAACCTGAGTTCCCCGTCTCTACATAGACAGTGGAAAGAGGAGGGCTGTTGTATAAGGAATGGTTCGGTCCAAATCAAACGGCATGCCATTCATGACAACTCTGTAACCCCCGGACCAGACCAAGACATGGGTAATAAAACACCCATTCTCATCATTTATACTGTTGAAACAATGTATAATATTTAGAAAATGTTCTAGTGCAATCTGATTTTATGGAGACCTCAGAGAGTTGCACCGGTATTTCAAGTGAAGAAGATATGCATTCAGAATTAAAGCCACGAACATTAGAAGATTGTGCGGCTATCCTGTTTGATCCTCATGTAAGTTGACACAATAAAAGTTTACACTTGCTGTTTTGAGTTACTACTATTGACAAATTGCTTGTTGCTTCACAGCGAGGTCCCAGGTGTCTTAGTGATTCAGAAGTAATGAACCTGGTCACCTCACGTAAAATCCAAAATTATAAGTTAGAAACTGTCCTAGAGAATCCAGAAAGAGCGGTGGCCATCAGAAGAGAGTTGTTATCTTCCAAATTACCTTCAACGTCTGCCTTGGCACACCTACCTTATAAAAACTATGACTACTCAAAGGTAGGGCCTACAAAGAATATTCTTTCATTTGGAGAAACTGATTGCTATATTTTACTTAAGTTATAACAATGTGCAATGTGCAGGTCATGGGAAGCGCCTGTGAGAATGTCATTGGGTACATGCCAGTTCCTGTCGGAGTTGCAGGCCCTCTTCTCTTGGATGATAAACCGTTTTATGTTCCCCTGGCGACTACTGAGGGGTGTCTTGTGGCCAGTACCAATCGAGGATGCCGCGCTCTGTCAGTAAGTACTCCTCTAACTACAATCAAATTATGTTAATTATATGAAAAGTCAATCCAAATAAATGTTTGAAATAAATTATTAAAATTAATAAATGCATAATTTTAAATTATGCTGTGAAACAATGTTTGACTCTGATTTCCTATCACTATGTTCAGTTGAGTGGAGGTTGTCGCAGCAGGATACTAGCTGACAACATGACTAGAGGTCCAGTTGTGCGGCTGCCATCAGCCTGTCGTGCCGCAGAGGCAAAACTTTGGCTTGAGAGTCCAGAAGGTTTTGGTGTTCTCCAAGAGGCCTTTGATGAGACTAGCAGGTTTGGACACTCACATTTCACTTGTATGTTCATAGTTATGTCATGAAATTCAACAAATGAATGTATACATTTTCTAGGTTTGGGCGCTTAAAGAAGTTGTTTGTGGGCTTAGCTGGAAGAAATCTGTACATTCGCTTCCAGTCTCAGACAGGGGATGCCATGGGTATGAACATGCTCTCCAAGGTATTGTAGTTGATTTTTGTTTTTTTTTTTCCATATTTGTTTACGTTCGAAAAAATAACCATTCATGGTGTGGTCAGAACCAACTTAAGCTACTCTTTTTTTTCAGGGGACAGAGCATGCTTTGCAAAAGCTAAAGCTGCAGTTCCCAGACCTGGAGGTGCTGTCTGTGAGTGGAAACTACTGCACTGACAAGAAACCAGCTGCTCTTAACTGGATTCTGGGCCGGGGCAAGTCTGTGGTGTGTGAAGCTACTGTTCCAGGAAAGGTTGTTAGAGAGGTAATGTAATTTTCACTTTACACCTTTATTACAGTAATTTAAATTTAACACACTGTTTATATGTTCAGGTGCTTAAGAGCAGTACTGTTGCTCTGGTTGAGTTAAACATCAATAAGAATTTAGTGGGTTCAGCCATGGCTGGCAGCATAGGGGGCTTTAATGCCCATGCTGCTAATATTGTAACAGCAATCTACATAGCATGTGGACAGGTGAGTCACTATGCACCAAAACAAGCACCTACAATGACCAGGGGTGAGTTTAATTCTCCTTATTCTTCCTTTTAGGACCCTGCGCAAACGGTGGGTAGTTCCAATTGTATCACACAGATGGAACCTGCTGGACCAGGAGGAGAGGATCTCTACATCACTTGCACAATGCCCTCCATTGAGCTGGGTACTGTGGGAGGTGGCACCAATCTGATGCCACAGAAAGCTTGTCTAGAAGTATGGCTAAATTTACTTTTTAATCAACATTTTGTATATTGTTCACTTGTGTTAAGCTTTTATTTACACAATCATTGTTTCAGATGCTAGGTGTCCAAGGGACCAGCCCAAACCATCCAGGTGAAAATGGTCGTCAGCTAGCTCGTGTAGTGTGTGCCACTGTCTTGGCAGGGGAGCTCTCGCTTATGGCTGCTCTAGCTGCTGGTCATCTAGTTAAAAGCCACATGACCCACAATAGGTGACCTATCAGTTCAAAATGCATTGCCTTTCAACAGTATTTTTTGTGATTTTTCCTCTCAAACTGATTTTGTTTTTTTTTTTCTAGATCTACAACAAATTTGGCTGGAATGCATTGTGCCACACCAGATAGCTCAGCAACAAAGCATGATCCGTCTTGACCCTAGACTGAAAGTGACATTTTAAGAACTAATTTCTAAACATCTGGCATGTGTGCGTGATGCTTGGATCCTAAATTGTGAACACTACATTTTGAGCCTTGTTTTGACTTTTTTTTTTCCTGACAGTTGGAATAATGTGACGGGTTAATTCTACTGTATTTAAACAAAATGTTAAGCATTTGATATTGTGCCTACCATTTTAGCCAGTCAGGATTGGAGTCAAGATTGTTTTAATTTATCAATGAGGAGATAGTTTCAGTGGTCAGATTTTGCCAAAATTGCATAAGAAGTTTGTGATGGTTTACACAACATTCCACCAACAATGTTCCTTATGAATACTGTGTTCCTACTGCGGTTCAAAAGGTGTGTGAATTTGTTACAAGCCGCTTTCATACAGTTAACCAAAGCCATAAAATAGTTGTGTGATTATTGTTCAGACAGTAATGTATGTGGATGTATGGGATTGCATAACTGCACAAAAAAGTTCATGACTTCAGATTGTGATCCTGTGATTAGACTATTGCTTGCAAAACTGGTGCCTTCAAAGAATAACGCAAATTTAATAAGATGCTTTATAATAAATATTTTCACCTTGTCCTGCTGTTGCCCGACATAATATAAAGGCTGTCTGGTAGAGATGATCAAAGTACTGTAATTTCTTTATTAAAAGTACAGATCTACAGATCCACCATATCAAATAATACTCTACTAAGTTAAAGGCCTGTTGCATGAAGGCAGTTTAGTTTGGGGTAAATTCAGGTTTACTTTGAGCAAATTCAGTTGTATCATTGAAGAGGTTAGGTTTATTTCACTAGCTTTTGTTCACATGCACACTTAAATCTGTGACCATGACCAGAGAGAAATTGATGTAATTTTAATAATCTGCACAAGTAACCACAGCCTCCACACATAACCACAGGCTCAATGTGGCTGCCCTACTCTAGATCAGGATCAGATCTGGTTTAGAGTTAGAAAAATGAGCACAGTGATATTTGACATATCAATTCATGTAAATACAAGCTTTTTTTTTTAAGGCAGAAGGTGCATTATGTATGAAATTGTAAAGCAGGGACGTCCAAACGTTTTTGACCAAGGTCCTCATAGTAAACATACATAAAGAGCCAAGGGCCAAGTCATTCATTTAAAAGAAGTTCTACAGAGCTACCACACCTTTAATGTTTGGAAACTAAATTTTAGCTCTATCACAATGCAAGGTGATGTTATTAAAGTTATAGTATAATTATATAGCAAAAGGAGAAATTTAATTTGTCAACTGGACAGAGTTTATTTGGTTGAATACGTTTCGCAGCTCATCCAAGCTGCTTCTTCAGTTCTGGTCAGATGCTGGAGGACACTGCTTTATATCTGCCTGAAGGGAGGAGCTTAATTACAATGAAAATTACTCTGAGACTAACACAGCTATTTGTTTACAGTTTCTGTTAGTTAGGTGGGTCTATTCAATATGGAGTGGGAGTGGGGGGGTATAACTAGAGGGGAGTTAAAGAAGCTATTTTTGTCAAGAAAGAGAATCCTTCCTTGAACAGAAATGGAGGTCTCAGACATCATTTGTCTCCCATCTATAACTCTATCCTCAAACCTAAATCAAAACAAACAGAGAAAACAACGGGACTAGCCAGGTCAGGTCCAGAGGTGTGAAAACACCCATTATGGCCCTGAATGGATATGCTAACTACTCCCCCACTCCCACTCCATACTGAATAGACTCACCTGACTAACAGAAACTGTAAACAAATATGTGTTGTCTCAGAGTAATTTTCATTGTAATTAGCTCCTCCCTTCAAGCAGATATAAAGCAGTGTCCGCCAGCATCTGACCAGAACTGAAGAAGCAGCTTGGATGAGCTGCGAAACGTATTCAACCAAATAAACTCAGTCCAGTTGACAAATTAAATTTCTCCTTTTGCTATGGATTCTACCTGGACGACTGAGGGATTCTACACACATATAGTATAATTACTTGATCATTTTTATCATTTGGGGCAATTAAGCAGGGGTCCTGGGTGCCAAGTTAAAATAGGTCTGGAGGCTGCATTTGACCTCCAGGCCATAGTTTGGACACCGTTGTAAACAACTTTGAGCAGTTGTCTAAATGCATCATTATAAAAGTAAAAAAAAAAATAAAAAAAATGAGCCAACAGCATTGCATAGTTTTGCATTTATTTTATTTAGTCATTTATAAAAGCCTTGAGGCACAAGGCTAGATATAACTGCGGGCACATAAGTGCTGTGTGTTTTCCTAAGGCATCTGGGCTCAAACTAGTTTTCTTCTATTAACTTATTTTTTTATTTATTTTTTTTTTTGGAAAAATTCAGTATGTGCTACAACAGCCCTGTACTATGTACTATATAGCTCAAATGTATGGGGGCACTGTCCATCAAATAAGTAAAGGCCCATCTCTACACACCTCTCCATCAGAACCAAGGTTGCTTCATTAGAGAGACGAGGATCAGATGATCAAGTCCAATGTCATAGGGTTCAAACCTTAATGACAACCCTCAGGACTTTTTAAAAATATAAACTAAATTATAACAAGTAAATCAAAATTTCAGACAGACAGAATCCAAATTGTTAACCACATGTCAATTATAGTAAAAAGTTACAATTAAACAGTTGCCAGTTGCATGAATATAGATACATATGGATTCTAAAATGAACTATTATAAAAAGTTAAGTTTAGGTTTAAGCCAATAAAACAATATAAGGAATATATTGCATATTTGCAGAGGACGATCTATCAGTTATTTTAACTGAAAAGTGGATTGTGTTTATTAAACAGAATGTTGTACATAAAATAAATAAAATTAATTTCTAGTTTCTAAGTATTAAATGATTAGAATAGATGGACATTTCCAAAGAGGGTTCTCAAAATAAAATGGGTTTGCCAGCAGTTTTTTCTTGAACATAAGAAGTAAAACGTTTTAAGAATTTGGGGTACTCTCTCTTGGCCACAGCCCTTAGGACAGATGCAGGGGCCCATCCTCCAGGGTTTACTACAAGGACAGAAAGCACAACATTGCTATTACAATTTGTAAATACAGAGCATACATATAATGTAAAAATAAAAAAAAAATCATCCCAAAAAATAAATAAATGGAGAAACAAGCACATACCGTTGGCTACATATGTGATTTTACATGTGATATTATCTCTGCTAATCTCTTTGTCTCCCTCAGGTGGACTGACCAAGGTCTGGCAGATCATGGCAATGTTAATTTTGGCACGAACACATCTGCTGGTTGGCTGGTAACGTAAAAATCAAACAATAAAATATTGACCAAATTTTCTTCTCTCCAAATGACCACGTATTTAAAAAAAAAAAAAAAAAAAAAATCACCTGTGCATCATCATGATCGACAGAGAAGTTGCAGACCAGCCAAGTATCAGGGTCACTCTCATTGTTGGCAAAAATCTTCCTCATGGCAGAAAGATAGAGCACATCTCTCTGAGACGCTGGCCAAACTCGCTGGAATCAAAGCATATCTGTCACTCTCAAACGCTCACATTTCACAGTGATCTACAGTTTATTAACCTTACCTTGTGCGTTTGGTAAATGATCACAGCATGATCTGACAATGTCTCCACCACACTGAAGTTTTCAATAGTGGCTATACAAAAAGTACAAAAAGGAAAAGTGACAGCTATAATAAATCAGTCTATAATAGAATACAAAGATGTTTACAGTATTAATAAATATAGTGCTGTAGATATAATAAATATAGTGCTGTAGATAATGGGTGTTAAAAGCATTGCTTGTCATTGTTTTTGTTAATGGTGGAGGTAATGCATATTAGATAAATATGAAACACGGGTGTGGCAAAAGTTAGACACCTAACCAAAATAATAAATACAGAATTAAAAAAAACAAAAAACATTTTATGAGCATTTTTGGTATAATCTGGCATATTTACACTGCAATTACAGATGTTTATTAAAATGCACTGTCCACATCAAATAACCAAAAATGCATAAATAACAATGTTGCTTTTAATGTAAAGTGTTACTCACTCTCCCAGTCATTGCGGTATGCAGTATCCCAGAAGTAGTGGCACACCTCATGCCCGGTCACTCCCTTCACTGAATGGGTGGCTTTCAGTGGGTCCAATACAATCCCATTTTCCTCCACTTCTCTTCTGTACACCTAAACC
Source organism: Taenioides sp. WSHXM2023 (assembly GCA_029959045.1). NCBI lineage: Eukaryota > Metazoa > Chordata > Actinopteri > Gobiiformes > Gobiidae > Taenioides > Taenioides sp. WSHXM2023. Next base: position 24,616,273 of record CM057085.1, read on the forward strand.
ACCCCACACACAATATACATTTGAATGACTGTATATTTGGATATACAGTAATATTTGGATGAGCTGCGAAACGTGTTCAACCAAATAAACTTTTGTCCAGTTCTCCTTTTGCCATGGATTCTACCTGGACGACTGAGGGATTTTACACAAATACATTTGAATGTTAAACAAGAACAAGAAACAAGGCAATACATGGTATACATTACCTTCATTTCTCCTTCTTCTACCACTAGCTGCCAGTTAGCATCTCCTCCAACATCCTGCAGGGAGAAGGTCATGTGATTCTGAACCGTCTCATCCACCTGGAAGAAGAGAGAGAGACAAAGAACATATTTAATGACAGCATTTCTGAAATAACCTGATGCTTAAAAGAAAAAAGGGTTCACTTAACAGACATCACCCCATGCTTTTCCACTCTTCTAGTTACAGATAAGGATATCAAGTTTATTTGGTAAATCCACTATGATTCAGGCCACATTCTAATCAGAAAAATAAAAATAAGTCATTTCCCCATTATATTCCAAAAAAATAAATCTAAATTTAAAGTGCTTGCAGTTTTATTGTATCAAGCTGGTCATATCCAAGAAGAATGATGAGCTATAGCACACTGTGAATTAAATATGATTGTTTGTCAATAATAATGAATAACCGTAATGTTTCTTCTCTAACTGTAACATTTAAAAAAAAAACTTTTATGACACCCCGCATTTTCCAGCAGAATACTGTATAAACTGTATACTGTTTAACTGATATTAGTGAGCAAAGAAGCACAGAGGACATCAGGTCTCAGCAGTTGTTACCTCTGTGCTGAATCTGTGGACTTCATGGGGAGGTGCCCTGATTACAAGGGCAGGGGAGGGCTGAGTAAGAGTCTACAGAAAAGGGCGACAAGTAACGGGCAACAATAGGATGAGTTGAAGTAAAAAAAATAAAGGAAGGAGATGTGAAAAGTAGAAAAAGTATAAATGGTGTATTTAAAAAATCTAATGTGGAAGTTGTCAAAATGGGATAATTAACAACCTTGTCTGAGAACCGGTGGGATCCAGAGCTAGAGTAGATGTTTCCAGTGGGGACGGGACTAGGTCTCTGAATCCTTGTCTTCTCTGACTGTAAATACAAAAACAGAAGTGATTATCTTTTCTCTACAAAATACATCTTCTCTTCTACATAGCATAAAAATGAAGGAGTACATGTTTATTGCGTTATATATCAACATATTAACTGCATACCTGCTCTTCAATTTTGTCTTGTCGGTCAAGAGCAGCTTCAACTGCATCAAAAAATTCTTCTTCGTTGATGAGGCTGTTTGGTCCTTCCTTAAATGTGAGAAGACTTAACTTTAGAAGGAGTAGAGGATAGTTGTAATTGTTGTTATGAAACATGACTTTACAACTTTCACCTCAAAGTCTGGCCCTCCAAAGTGAGACTTTTTCTTCAACTCATTTAAGGCTGATTTATAGCTTTCCTCTATTCTTCGCCTCTTCTCCATCTCCTTCAAAATTAGAAACACAAAAAAAGAGCAAAGGACCTTTTTCATGATTCTGCAGCTACAGATCACCAACAGCATATGTTTGATGTATTTTTTAAATTCACCTTATCCAATCTTTTTTGCCAGTTCTCCTCTCTCTTCACCATGAGGTCAATACAGTGTGACAAAGTGGCCAGGATCCCAGCTGTGGTAGCCTTGAATGTGATTGCCTCACCTTTGAAATCGATGCCATTGATTTCTTTTGGGCTCAAAGTTTGAAACACTGACAAGAAAACAATAGCACATAATGAGACATTAATACAGAATAAGTAAGTGTCATTTTCTAGTATTTTTTCCATTACTTACATTTTTCTCTGCTGCTATTATTGTTGTGGTGGTAAAATTCAACATCTGATCGAGTGCTGGGGAAATCCTCATCATCATCATCCAAAACTAAACCAAAAAGAATATATTTAAATAAATAGCTAAAAAAAATAATAATAATTTAGACACTTCTGGAGTGTTTTAGCAGTATAGAATCTGCAGCATAACAACATCCACTGACTACAGCTGTTAGCCATTGGAGAGACTGCTGAGCTGGTCAAAATGACAATGGTCTTGTTTCATCTTCAGAATGTGAAGCGGGTGAGAAACGCAGAGAGGGAGGTGAAGAGAACAAAAGACTTGCTTTATTCACTCTGGTCATCCACACAGCATCGTTGTCACAAACTGATTAAATCAGCCAAGACGTGCAAAGGCTGAAAAATGCCTATACATTTCTAAGTTTGTTTAGAGGTGGAGCATGTTTTCAAGTCAAAAAACATGTTCAAACTTGGAAACATGATTCTTTATCAAATGGTCAACAAATTAAACCCATATGATTTCTACAGTAAAGTAAACAAATAGCATACAAATAGCATTTATAGTAAGCTTTTTGTCACAGGTATCATGGGTTTTAAGACATTTGATTAAAATAAAACAAGTTATGGTATCAACTTACTTTTGTCTCTTTCAAGCTCATCTTTTGACACCGCATCTGCACAACTGTCAAAATACTTCTGCAGTGTGTCCACCTGTCTGCATAAGATGTCTCTGAATGTCTCCATCTCAGCCAGTTTCTCCCGCAAACTGTGTCCTTTCTAAAACATTTAATGTACAGAAGCAACACGATTATAGAATACAGTACTCGTAATAGAACATGTAGTGTATATCTTGACTAGGGCTGTAACATGTTAATTTGGTAATACAGAGATTCCAAACATGCCATAATTTGAGATAAATGATCACGAGTGTGGCACTCTCTTCAAAATGAATTCTTAAAAGCTCTTCTGTTTGTAAATATACATCTCCTATTCACTTTAGCTTCATATAGGTCATATATAGTTAAAATAATACAGGCAAAGCACAGGCACAGCGTAGGCCTGCGATCTAATAACTAGCAATAATTAACTAAATAATTAATATTTGCAGCCCTGACCAAGACATTGTGTTTCAAATACCTTAAAAGAAGAGGTGGATGTGGCAGAGTATCCACTGGTGGCTGATGTAAGGGACAGCATGGATCCATGTCTTCGCAAACTGGACTCTGAGCCATAACCAGAATCAGCCTTAAGAAAACAGCATACATAGTATGTTTTAAAGGAGGCAATACTTATTAGCAGTTTAAAAGCATCTGACAGTGACATGATTTAAAAATCTAACTATAAACATAGCCATGTAATTCGCACAACTGTGAGAAAAAGGCATATGCAAAACACCAACACTCTTACATAACAGCTTTTGTCAATAAGCAAGGCCTCACCATGGTAAGTTCAACATTATATTTAGGCTGTGTTACTGTTAGAACCACAAGAGGGCAGTGTATGCACATAGCTTCAATTTGCAAGAGGTTACTGTAGGTCAACAGCCAATAGTAACTTTAAGAGCCGGTCAGCACAGTTGCCCTTTTGCCAACATACTGCTACTGGACTAAGTTAAACAGCACATTAAGCATAAATCTTACCACTGCTTTGTATCAACTTTACTGCGTCTTCAATAGGAGGATCTAGTAGCTTTCTATTGAATATATACATTCACGTCGGAACAGTGTAACATTCCAATATCTAATTAAGTCATGGTGCCTCTTTCACTGATGCATCTCTTCCTGTAGATGTTGTGTGTTGCCTTGGAGACCGTGGTGTGTTGTTGTCGTAACAGAAAAGAGGATGAGCTCTCGCTGTGCCCATACGTGGTTGGGGTGACTCATGGAGCTCCCTGACACTCTGCCTGACACGAGGATGAGAGGGGAAAGTGGGGGATTTCCTAAACTACATATCAGCTGTCCGTGCCTGCTGTTGGTGGGTAACTCCTCAAGCATAGTCCAAAAGGCTACACTACAGTATGTTGGTTTTGAATGAAATGTTTGATTTGCACAAACATAAAACTGCTGTTTGATTTTAACAAGTGTATAATTTGAACAATGTTTTGATTTTAACAAGCATACAAAAACTATGTGTATTTAGATGTTAAGTCTGAGAAATGCAAGAAAAGCAACATAAAATCAGTGCTCTCATATCAAGAACTTGCCTTTAAAACAAACCTAGTGTATACAAACACACACTAGAGTCCTACACATTTGCTAATCTACACACCAGGTTTGGGGCGATGAGTACAGTTCCCTGGGCTGCTCCCTTGTCCCTCCTCCCTGCTCTCAGACTCTAATGAAAACACATATATTATAAGCACAAACCAGAGACACCTATAAAAAATGAACAATGACTTTTCTTTAATGACTTACCCGGTGAAGCTCAATGGACTCAATCCACCGTGCTCTGTGTTCTGGGTCTTGAGCTCTCATGTACCACACGCTGTCGTTTACACTGATGTCCAGACGGCACTCATCAAACTCATGAGCCTAAAAACAGACAAACGAATTAGGTAGTTCTTTTAGTTCAGAAAATATGTAAAGCTAACCTTGCACAGCAAGGTGGATTCTTGTGCTATTTGTGAGTTCACATACTCACGAGAATCCATCTTGAAGTGCGCCCACTGTAGGGTTAATGGGGTGGGTGGACCAATTACAGAGGAGGTTTGTACAGAAACCAAAGGCCAAGAGCCCCAAAGACGTACTTCAGCCTATTTTAGTGTCAATATGGACTTTTGTTTTTGTTTGTGAAAAACATGCTGAAGGTAAGCGCTTTGTGCAACTGTGGACAGAGAAGATGTCTGTGCTTTTCTCTCAACTGGATTAGATGTTTCTGCTTGTTCCACTGTTATGATGCTTGGACCAATCAGATTTAAAGTCATCATGATGCTCCACATTTTCCGATTGCTTTTAGCGAGAGCTATCCCCCATTGTGTAGAACCGAATTCTAAACATATAAATCTGCCGTGAGTCAGGTTAATGTACAGCCCAACATGCAGGTTTAATGTTGTTTATGCACTCCCAGTATAGACAAAAGTCTCATTTGAGAAGTGACCAATAACTGACCTTTTAAAAAGAATCACTTGATTGATCTACATTCTTAATAGTCCTCCAGTGTATGGTCAGTGAGCAAAGAGCACTTAAGGCCCAAGAGTCTGGAGCCATGTGTGAATCAAGTATATCATTTAGAAAAGCAGAATAAGGAGTGTGATTTTGCTGCAATGTCAACCAGTCACACTACAGAACTACAATATAACTACATATATATTGTAACAGTGAAAATGAACAGCTAAGAAAAAAATGAACAGCTAAGAGGTAACCTATAACAAATTGCAAATGTTATTAGGGCTATTTTCTTCTATTAAAATTAAAACGGAAATGCCCTCTTTTATTTCCTCTGCTAACAGTCTCATTAATAAGAAAAGATATATACAAACATTTATGAAGTAGAGAAAATGCTTAGCTATAACAACTATCTTCTATCTTAGTCTAAAAATCAATGTATGGGACTTGGGAGCTTCTCCTGAAGAAATGAAAATCCTCACAAAGCACTGAGCTTAAATAAATGTCTAAAATACAAGACAACACAATGCTACCACAAACTCAAAGGAAACTCTGATAGTAAAACTCTTGGAAAAAGGAAGCAGCAGCTGCTAAATTAGCAACATTAGCTCATAGATCTGACCCTGCACGAATCACATGACAGGAGAGGCAGACTCACATATCCTGGGTATAACACCGACTCTATGCTTCACTTATTTGTCATGTTTCTGCTTTCTAAAAACAGTTACACAGTGTAGTGTGACCCAAGTTCAGTGTTCAGTGAGAGGTAGTTTTGCAGTAAATATTAAAAGAAAAAAATAAATATCTTCAGTAGAAAGAAGAGATTAATATATACTAAAACCCAGGGAATGTTTAACAAATACGACTTAGATTTAAATCAGCTTTCTGTTTAGAAACAGTCCCGTCCTTTGTTCATTTTTTCTCTTGTTACAATAAATGACTCAAGAGGTCTTGGGAAACCTCTAATGAAAAAACATGTTGCACAGGTGTATTTGAGGACAGGACTTCAGATTGCAACACTATAGTGAGTTTGTTGGCACAATCCTCAATTTGATGTGTGCTTCATAATATTAGTCCTTGCAGCCCATCTGAGATTAAAAGGTGACTCAAATCTAATGAAACTGTGTACTAATGTGCTTACATTAGTACACAATTTCATTAGAGCTCATTTCATATATTGATCACCTATCACCTATAGAAGTAAAGCAATAGTTTAGACTCAAGTTTGGATGATTAAGGTTTAGGCAGGCAAATAGCATAAATGTCAAAAGTCTGTCCAGCAATAAGCACATTAATTAGCACTTTTACTAAAAAGCTGTGTCCTAATGCTGTGCTCAACACTTTTCGCTGATAACTCACTCATTCAGTATGGAGATAGATGTTGTTTGAAGTTTCTATCTGTTTCAGATGACCTAACATCTTATTTTTTCTCTTTTTTTTTTTTTTGCCCAGTGATGATAATGTATATTGTCTTATATATATTATAGCAAGTCAGCAAAAATGTTCACCAATGCAAGTGTGTGCTGTAGTTGACATTCAAATTCCCACATTTAAAAAAAAAAAAAAAGTCTGGCCTCATATTATTCCTACTTAACCCACCTGTAAGACACTCACACATTATAATTTCTAACACAGTCAGAAAGTCAGTAGAAACTTCTGTCTGTTGTTGATATTGCTGCAGGTGGTTTCATGACCAAACATAATCATTTAGCAAGACATATTGCTTAACTATTTCAAAACACTCAAAGTTCCGAAAAGCTACTTACAGTAATAACAGCTCTGCTAAGACAGAGGGATCCCCGACAGCCATACTCTGTCTCATCTTGGGACTTGTAGTAACTCAGTGTGTTGTTTTTCAGCACTACCCAACGGTCCTGCCAGCCATGGATGTAGTTTGTCCACTAGAGCAAACAACAAAAAATAAGTTAGACACTGATTTCAGTTTGTTTTTATGAAGCCTGTGGAAAGATCTGATGAGATATATTAGGAAGATTGAGCAGGTGCACTAATCTAACAGTTTGCTGCAGTAGCAGGTGTAGGCCTACTCTGTTAAGACTGAAAATAATAAATAGTAGCACACACTTTTCAAAGGATTATTAAGGCTTATCAGTTACTGTAACCCATGATGGATGGTACCAAAAGAAAAATATAGCACCAGCTTACTTCAAATGGATTTATTTATTTTTTTTTCAAATCATTACAAAGCAGGTCTACATAAGAAGACAATGAATGTGGACACATGTTTACATACAACGATTTGACAGCAGGCAGAGACACTCCTCTCACTACAGTAGACTGATATCTTACCTTACTGAGAACACCGCTAAACTCTCCAATTGCAGCCAAATGTCCCAGCTCCTCTCGGGGTTCCAAGTCTTCCTCTGACCCGGATGAGTTCCAGCTTTGGTTATCTGACATTTCCTCACCGAGCCCTGCTAGATGAAACCGATTTGAAGCGGCACTGGCGTCGTTAAAAAGGACGCCGAAAACGGTGACAGCGGAATCACCTGAAATGCAGAATATTGAGCAACAGTTTAAGAAGTCATGGTGGTACCGTGCAGAAACCTTAACACAGTGGAGTTAGGGATCTAATTAGCTCTCGCCACAATATGACCTTACCGTTTTGTAGCCAAAGCTGTTGTCCGCATTATGGGTTCAAGAAGGCACGGTATAAACGCTGTCAAACTGCGCCTACAAGCCCTTTCCACGATGTCGCGTGCTAAAAGTGAGAGGAACCATACTCGATGAAATATGCCTGGGTGTCTTCTTCAGGTTGGAGTCGCGAGCTTGTGTGTTTACACCCGAATGACACACAAGCGTTTCCCATAAGTTTTTAGTCGTCAAATAATTTACGGACTACGCCATGTCCATCTGACGGTGGAGCGCACGGAGTGAGCGCACTGCGCAGGGCGCTGGCTTCGGCCGACGTCACATAATCCGCTCCTAAACCGACCCGGGGCTCCTCCTTCTGTTTATAGTTTCTTCCTCAAAATAGACCAACCATGAGTTACAGTGTGATGCTTCTGGAAATACTGAGTCTTGGTATGAAAAGAATAGAGATAAGCAATTAAAATCATTCATGTCAATAGGCCTCATATGCTGGATGAGAGTATTCAAAAAATTATGCTAGATCAAATATTTCGGAGTACTTCAGTGAAATTTTCGTACAGTGCCTCCCTCTAGTGGTGGCTTTTTTTTTTTCCTTTTGAAAATACCAGTTTAAAGGAAATGTATGTAGCCAGTGCTGATTAATGATAACTGGGGTTTCTACAGTGATGATTCAGTTCAGAGTGCTTTTAGGTTTAAACCAACTGAATTTCAGCAAAATGGCCACTTAAATAAGAGACTCATATGAGGCTCATTCTGGTTTCTAATTGAATAATCATTCTGAGAAACAATACACCAAATAAATGGGACAGAATGTCTACTGTTTTGGTAATTAAGAGTAAATCAGTATTAGAATCGTTATTTGTAGAAGCCATATTTGATTTGAACATGTTAACCTCATATCTGAGGACACAGACAGGTAAAGTTGTAATAATAATAATAATAATAATAATAATAATAATGATGATGCATCAGTTTTATATAGTGCTTTTCTGGACACTCAACGACGCTTTACAGTGCATTATTCATTCACTCCACACTCGTGGTGATAAGCTACTATTGTAGCCACAGCTGCTCTGGGGCAAACTGATGGAAGCGAGGCTGCCAATCTGTGCCATCGGCCCCTCTGACCACTTTCATACTAGGCAATGTGGGTGAAATGCCTTGCCTAAGAACACAACGATCTTCCTTTCCAACTGGTGCCCCACTGTGGCACCTGATATTCCCTGTGGTCTCCCATCCTGGTACTAACCAGGCCCGGCTTTGCTTAGCTTCTGAGATCTGATGAGATCAGGCTTTGACAAGCCGGTATGGCCACGAAGTTTTCATTTAAAATCAAAATCATATACACACACACACACACACAGTTCCTTTAAGGTGTGTGTGTGTGCGTGTGCGTGTGTGTGCGTGCATGTGGAGAGCGTTTGTAAGCACTCTCAGCCTGTTTCTAATCCTTGTCTGCTCACAGCACCTGATGAGTGTGAGCCTTATGATACTGTGGGCCTACGTGGTTTTGTCAAACATCTTTACAGTTTATGGTCTCTACAGTATGATGATAAGATTGACTATTTTATAGATTTTGCAACAGTCCTAATTTTTGAAACCCACCGATGGGAGAAAATATTTGTACTATAAAATTTGAATAAATGCCCTAAAATTCTATGTAAATTCTACAGTTCTGATTTGAGGTTTTATCTTATATTATTTTTTCCTCATTTGGGGCATATGAGGATAATTTATTGGAGACAATTTTATATTTTGCTACATCAAGACAATAAATTCAATCACAAACAAAATATGAGAAGGAAAAAATATTCCTTTTCATCAGTCCTCATGCCAGGATACATTGACTGCAACACTTTTCTTTTTTGGTGTGATTTTTTTTTTTTTTTTTTCTTTTTTACTCAGCCATGTAGAAAACGATTCAACAGGTGGTCAATTGTGGGCTACAACTTTAACATAATAATTATAATTTAGCCTCAATACATTGATAATCATGATAATCATATCATAAATTTCACAAGTGAAACTCTAAAATGCAAGAGTTTTTAAAATCATTTACAATATTAATGAAGGCAAGCATACTGTATCTTTCACAATATGCATGTGTAGTGTTTAGTGTTGCATGGATTTTGTGGTTTCTGTTTAGCTGAATTAAATCCTACTCAAGCACGTAATACCTACCACGACCAGTAGGAGGCACTGTAGCATTTAGCCTGATTGTTTTCTATTGATTGAACTTGTAGAAACATCATGAGTACAAAACAATGTACTTACTGACCAGTGTTAAAAAGGCCTCACATCCTTGGGTGCTTCTGCATGGTGATGGACACTACGTCTATTGACCCACTGCAGGGTCAATACAGACAGCACCCCCCTAGTGTATTTTTCATGGTCCTTCGAGCCAGATATCGGCCTGCTTCAGCACGAATTCAGGTGAGAGAAGATCTAAGAGGCACATCTCTCTTCCTCTGCACTGGCAGGACTTCGACTTGACCAGTGCCAGCCTCCGGACTACCGGTCACACAAGCTGTGGCACCAGATGAAGATGGACCAGACCAGATACTGGCCCAGCCAGCTATGCCCCCGGCAAGCCCCAGACCAGGGACCTACTCCCACCAGATCAGGAACCAGAAGATACCTCTCTCCTCGCAGCTCTAAAAGATCTGCAGATACAGAACCGGGAGCTCGAGGAGAAGGCAAAGCAGAGTGACCAGAGGCTGAAGCAGCTCCAGCAAAGCACTGCATCCCAGAGCGAGGATCTCAGGGCGGAGATTAAACACCTTGGGAGGCTTATGAAGCAGCTACAGCCTTATGCTACAGGCCAGTCCAGTAGGAGACGCCGGCACAGTCCACCCAGCCACAGCAGTTCAGAGCACAGCTCTTCATCCGGTCCACACTCTGGTCTGTCACCACAGCACAGTCCCTCTCCAGATCCATCCAGGGATCATGGACTATCCTCTCCAAAGCCACCCAGGCTGCCTTCAACTCATTGCCGTCAACTAGGCATGCATACAGCAGCCGGCCAGATCGATGACGCCATTACTTCCCTGCACGCCGTGACTCACCAGCAAGATGTCCAGCACACTCCCCAGAGTACAGCCATACATCAGAGCGATATAGCAGCCACCTCTCTGCCAGCTACTACTCCCCTGAGAGACAGTCTACCCGCTCCTATGGGCATCCCCATGAGAGATACCATGCCACCTCCCCTGAGACACATTGCCATTATGAATCACCTCTGCGCCGTCACTCCAGACACTGGACTGCTAGCCCTGTCGGTGGTCAGAATCGGACATACAGGGGGCCAACACCAACCATTCCAGACTTTAGCCATCCCAATCCGAGGGATTTTGCCAGGCTAAGGATTGCACTGGAGAACCTCCTGCCCAGGGACGCCTCGGAGAGGTTCAGGTATCAGATCCTCTGCGATCACCTAAAGCTAGAAGAGGCCCTACTGGTGGCGGACTCTTATGTCAACTCCCCCTACCCCTACTCGGATACCATGGCTCTCAATGAGCAGTTGGGCAGCCCCATCAGCTGGCCCTTCAATGCATAGCAAAGCTGATGGAGGGACCTAGCATTGTGTCTGGGGACATTAAGGCCTTTCGGACATTTGCCCTCAAGGTGCGCTCTTTGGCCAGCATGTTGCAGCAGCTGGGGAGGAAGGGCACAGTAGAGCTTGAGTGCAGCTCCCATGTCTCCTGGCTCCTGGAGAAACTGCCCCATGACCTGCTGGTCAGCTTGTGCCGCTTTATACACACCCACAACATGCCCATCCCTACACTGCATGACCTGTCCGACCGGCTGGAGTTCGAGCTGCCGGTGGACACAGCAAGATATAGCACAAGCAGTACCACCAGGAGGGAGCCCAACCGACCAGCAAAACCAGCCATTAAGTCAGCCATGGTTTTGCTTTGAACTGAAGAAGATAAGAAACCAAATGCCAATCTAGCCAAAGGGAAGAAGTACTGCCCCTATTGCGATCATGGGAAGCACTCACTTAACAACTGTGATCATTTTGGGCAACTGACTACTGGTCAACAACACAGTTGGATCAAAGACAATAACAGGTGTTAGTGCTGTGGGCGGGGTCACCAAGCCTCAGAGTGCGACCTGAAGATGACTTGCAAGACCTGTAACAAATCCCGCCTGCTTGTACTCCACAATGCCAATAACCGGAGTTGAGATAATGTGGCTAAGACAAATGCTAAACCGTGCCAGCCAGACTCTTGCCTTTTGAACACTACAGCTGAAATCCTGTATGTGGACCGCCCCCCTGAGAGTCGGAACGTCCTGCTGATGCAAGTCATCTTCATGCAAGTCACACTCTGAGGCTCGGTGACCCTGCCCATTGCACAATGGAGACAAGTGCCTTGAGACATACACAGTGGTGGATGACAATTCTGAGAGGATAATCCTTTTATACTCAGCAGCTTGGCATGAAGGGGGTGGTGGGGGACTTACCTCTGAGGACTGTGAGACAAGACCTTCAGGTTTTACACGGGGTGGCGGTGTCCTTCACGTCATCTCCTGCTCCACAACCGCATAGGACTTACAACATCAAAGGGGCCTTCACTGCTAAGGAGCTGGGACTTGCTGAGCACACACAGCCATCGACATGCTGTTGACAAAAGATCATCACCTCCAGGGTCTGCCACTGCAGAAAATAGAACGAGCTCACCCAGTGCTGCTTATTGGGTCTGACTACCCCCATCTTATAACCCCAATGAGCCTGTGCATCTCGGCCCTCCTGGTGGGCCGGTTGCAGTCAAGACCCGTCTAGGCTGGACATTGCAGGGGCCTGCCCAGAAAGTCAATCAATGGAGCTAATCATTGCAATGCTATTTCACCATCACTAGACCCGCACCCAATGACCTCTTCCAGCATGTGGAGCGTCTATGGCAGATGGACGTCCTCCGATAGTGTAGCCACAAGACCAGCACCAGATCCCAGCAGGACCAGTATGCACTTGACCTCCTTGAGACAAAGACTGAACGGCATGACACTGAGGGGGTAAATTGTTATGCCACCCCGCTACTGCGTGTTTCCCAAATGCCCCAACTCCAATCGCCCAAGGAGTCAGTGCTCCTCCTGCTTTTTAACATTGAAAAAAGATCTAAATCCCCAGAGCACGCCTCAGCCTACATAGCTGAGATTCAAGAGAGAGGCTAGCAGAAGGTGGATATGTGTTGTAACTGAAACCTGGTTCAGAGCTCACACCCACCAGCTGGTACATACCACACCACATGGTTCAACACGACAGCAAGAACAGGGTTGTGTGCAACTGTTTTTTTGAATATCAGGGACAGAATCTCAACAAGCTACTCCTCTGGACCTGCTTTGGGCCCATCACTGCTTGCTGTTCTGTTGCATTTCCGGGAGCATTCTGTCAGCATTAGCAGTGACATATGTGGAATGTTCTATCAAGTCTGCCTGCTTCCAGAGGACTGGCCCCTACTTTGGTTTCTATGACCTCCAGTTGAAGAAGCCCCCACAGGTTTATGAGTGGAGAGTTCTGCCGGTTGGCACAACAAGCAGTCCCTGCTGTGCCATATTCGCTCTCCAGAAGCACGTCCAAGATTGTAGCATGGTGGACCTGGAGGTATGGGAGACAGTTCTACTGTGTTTTTCTTCTTCTGATGATAGACTGCAGAGGCAGTTGTCCACCTGCCTCCGCAGTCTATCACCAGAAGAAGCTTGCCATTTAGTGGACAAACTACAGACCCACCTGGCAGAAGGAGGTTCTGAACTACATCAGTGGGCCAGCAATCAACCATCTGTCATCAACCACCTGCCCTCCGCTGCCAGGTCAAGCACTTCCATGCTTTGGATCACTCAAGGCCAGGTGGATGGTCAAGAGTCTGCTCTTGGTCTCTACTGGCACGGCCAATCAGACACTCTGTCCTAGAAGCTTAAAAACCCCTCTTACGTGAAGACTACCCTCCGAGTCATTTACAAAATCCTTGCCAGTCAGTACGACCCTCTGGATTACCTGATACCGTTTACAATTCAAGCAAAAGTGGTGGTGCAGCAGCTTTGGACCAAGAAACAAGAGCGGGATGACCCCCATCTCCCGGCTGACCTGCTTCAGACCTGGAAGGAGTGGAACACTGGGAACTCCCTCCAGCAGCCACTCACCTGGACAGTGCAGAGTACAAAAGGGCTACACTGTGCCACCACACCATCAACCCAGTGCCAGATGCCAGTGCCTTCTCATCCTTGGTTAATCTCATTGAGGCTACAATCCAAGCTTCCTACAGGGTGGCGGACTACATTCCCTCAGCCGGTGATTACAGAGAAGCCAAGAACCATCTTATATGAGAGGCTCAGGGAGACTGCTTTTCCACGGAGTGGGCACACCTGAAAGCTGGCAAGCCCCTTGCCACCAACAGTCGTCTGATCACATTGGCTCCTGAACTGGACTCTACACAACTCTACACAAACATACAAGTCGGTGGGCACCTGCGTCACAGCCCGCATCTCAGCCCGGATACCATAAACTTCCCCTCAGCCAAGTGGTTATTAAGGACTTTGATGAGGCTTTCACATCCTGGCCCTGAGAGGTTTTTTTTGGCCAAGATTCGCAGAGAATTTTGGATTCTATGAGGGAGACAGGCTGTTCACAGCTACCAACAGAGATGTATTGAGTGCCAAAAATGACGCGCCAAACCTGAAGTACCTCGGATGACAGACCTGTCGCCCTCCCAGCTGCGGCTGTATAAACCTGCTTTTTATTCAACAGGGGTGGACTGTTTCGGGCCTTACCGTGTTACCATAGGCCGAAGGAAGGAAAAATGATGGGGCATTCAAATACCTAACAACACGCGCAGTGTATTTGGACTTGCTTGTCTTCACTTGACATGGACTCTTCCTGATGGCTTTTCGAAGGTTCGCAGCTAGGAGAGGGAGACCTTTCGAATTGATATTGGACCAGGGCACCAACTTCCAGGGCGGAAAACCCCACATTGCACTCGGAGCTACAAGCACAGTTGGCCAAAGTTCGGGATGAATTCCATTTCAACCCCTCTAATGCCCTGCATTTTGGGGGATGTTGGGAGAGGGAGATCCGCTCTTTAAAGCAGGCGCTTCAAGTCACTGCGGGCTCCCAATCAGTGACTGAAGAAGTACTACGCACAGTGCTTGTGGAGACTGAGGGCATGAACTTCAAACCCCTTGGCTATGTCTCCTCTGACATAAGTGACTCGAACAGTCTGTTCTTGAGACGCCCAGAGTCTTCACTGCCCCAGGTTGTCAACCCGGAATTCGATCTTCTTAGTCAAAAGAGATAACGACACAGTCAACTGCTTGCGGACCATTTTTGGAAGCATTTTATTAAACGTTACCTTCCTGGATTACAGGCACGTCAGAAATGGACCACTGACACCCCAGACCTCCATATTCATACTCCAGTTATGATCATTGACCCCACCCAGGTTTAGCGTAAGGCTGAGGCCAGGTATTGGGGTTCAGTGAAACGGACTGCGAGCAGAGAGACTGCAGAGAATAGTGGTCTTGTTTGTGTCTTTAGTTAGGACCCAGTTCGGGGCTATTTCTTTCACCTTTGGTACTGTGTGCGTGATATCATAACACACACTTCTGCCATTCTGTGGATGCCTAATAAATCACATCAGTTAAGACATCTGGCTGATTCTTTCGAGGGCACCCTGCAGCGGGTCAATACAGACAGCACCCCCCTAGTGTATTTTTCAACCAGTATGTGTGCTAAAATGTCTACACATTTCTAGATGATGGAGTGGTCTTCATGCTGTAGGAGACGGTTGTTTTGATAGTGTGCTCTATGCACTTTGTTGCCCTGCTTCGCTTCATGTTTTAAAGATAACAGACCAGAATGGTATAGCTCATTTATCAGTGACAGAAGAATGCTCTGACCTTCCCAAGACAGTCAGCTTTTGCCAAATCAGCACTTTCTCTATATGGGGAATTACAATCATCATTCACATGAGCGAGAATGACTCCTTACAATTGTAGAATTTGTACTCAAAGAAATGAAAAAATAATACTTTTAGAACTAATGTTGAGTACTTCACCTCAGATGCACATAGTAAAATTCACTCTAGTGCCTTATTTTGTAAACATATGTAAAGCCACAGTATGTAACTTTTTAACCAAAAATATGACAAAATGTTTTGGGGTTTTTTTGTTTGTTTTTTCCCCCCATTGTGGTCGTGTTTATTGCACTGAAAATCTTAGAAAAACTGTACATTGGCATGCATATCCTCAAACCTCCTTACTTTTATTTGACCTGGAGCAAGGCCTCCTTCTGTTTGTATCCATGGAAATGTTGTTCCTTTGGCTATAATCTTCCACCATATGGCATAAAACTTAACCATCTCCATGGAGAATGTTCCAAAGTACGGTTTTAATTTTCTATTTCCATGGAATCATGCAAGTGATGACTGCCACCTTCAGAAAGTTACATGTACCTTACTGTACCTTAACATTTTTGAACTGTGTGTAGACTTAATGAAGTTGTCTGTGAGTTTGAAGAAGAGAAATGAGGCTCGAGTTCTAATGCATGAAAAGTCTATTTACCATCAATACAGCACCTGGAGACATGAATCCTCAAGACATGATGTTATAGTTATCCATTCCAGTCTAATAATGAATAATAAAAACTAACTCTAACCTAGTATAGTGCAGTCCAGTCTGGCTATGCTTCAGTTGTAGGGAGTATTACCTCTGATGACGCAGGCCAAGATAACAAGGATTGAGCAGGGACTGAGTGCCCTCTGTACAGCAGAGCAATGCAATTTCCCTATCAATTTTCATATGGGACAAGTAAAGCTATTTGTCCTTCTCACAAACAACAGGCTTATTCTTGAGCTCAACTTCTGATTGGATAAACGCACAAGGCACAGAAGTCTGTAGGATGGGTGCATTTAGCAGAGAACTAACTAAGCTGCCACATAAAGTTACAAAACATACACTAAATGCATCAGTTATGATCATTTGGGCAAATTCATGAATGAAACCTGGGGCTCAATAGTTTGAACATCCCTGAATTAAAGCATAAAACTACTGACAAGTACAAAAGCTGTTATAAAATACAGTGCAATAGCAAACTCAACATGGCTTTTTGAATATTAAAATATCAATGCTAAGCTGTAAAGTTATATTCCTCTTAAGTGAATACATTTTGAACACCAACATAACATCAGAATTCTATTTGTCTTTTAAATGTCAAAATGCAGATGATTTGACCTTGGTGTGTGGTTTATTATGAAAATGTCAGTATAAACAAACATGTTCAAGTGAGTGCCTGATATGTTTCTTTTTCTCTCAATGTATTGCATTTCATAATTTGTTCAAATAGATTTTAAAGTTAATCATTTATATTGACAGTTTGAGAGCAGTATTACCTTTCAAGGAACAGAATAATTTTTGGAACAGCATTCTTTGGTTACCTTCACTCACAACAACTTTCCATGTAGTCAATTTTGCTCTTACAAAGAAAGATAAATTGTAATGGATAGAATACAACTTGAGTATTACAAGTTTTGAATATAGAGCATATAATGCAATACACTCTGAAAAGGAAGGAACCATGATGCGGATGAGAAGTACATGAGTATATATACACTCAAACCCTTCTCACCTGTACATTACCCTTTATGCATCATTCTAGGTTAATTCTCTGACAAGGGGAAAAGCAATTAACATCACTGTCACAATCCATCTATTAACCCATGTCCTAATGCAGTTTGTCAAATTATGATGTGTGATACTGCATCCCGCTACCTCCTGTGCAGTGTGAACACAGAAGAAAGGGAAAATTTTGAGCTGTATTTCCAAACTATAATTATTATTAAGTGCAAAAGACATTGTCACATTTGATTGAAGCAGTAATACTTGAGAATGTGGTGTATATTCAATTACAAGGGAAAAACCCCCCAAAACAAAACATAATCCTTTGCTACATAAGGTAAAAAAAAACACAAAAAAAACAAAAAAAAAAACAATTCAAATACATATTGTCTTCCCTTGTTTTGATCACTGTGGGATTACAATTTAAAAAAAGCCTTCTTAAAGAAACATATTGTAGCATTTTAGCCAAAAAGGAGACTAAAATATTTTATTTTTTCATTTTGGATGTTTTCAATTATGCTAAATGTAGCATATATGATATATATGAAAATATACTACAGAAGAGATGGGGTATAGGCTGGGGCCTAAGATCTAGTTTGGCTCAGGGAGGGAAGTGAGACAGAGTTTAAAACACAAAACCAGAAGACGGTAAGATGGTGCAGGATGGGAGTAGTATTAAAGGGATTGGGGAACGGGATATTTACAGCATTTACATTATTTACAATATGCACAAAATGAAAAAAAAAAAAGAAAAAAGAACATGGCACGTTGCCATTTACGATTTAAAGTTCAGTTCAATATTGTTGATATTGTAGTGGAAAAGTTTATAGTGTCCAAACGAGTAGTAAATAGGTTTTGATCCAGTCCTTTATGGTTACTGCAGTGTAAGGTGTTGTGTGGGGAGCAGGCTACTGCGCCTCCTATCGCACTATAGAAGGTGGTGGTTGTTATTGTTCTTAAGACCTGTGGCCTTGGGCAGCTCGCCATCAGGTTCAGACAGACCATGGAGTGGACGGACTGACAATTGGAGAGTATAGTTGACTGTTGTTTGATGGATGGATGAAACAAAGGAACAAAGGAACAATGGAACAAAGGAACCTGGCCTGTATGGAACAGGACCGATGATCAGTTTCATGTCCATTATCAATACTAAATATTTAAATAATGACTTCAGTTCAATTCAATTCAATTACATGTACATGTTCAATATAATTATACATTCAGTGTTCAATAAAGTACTTTTAGATTCACAAGTACTGCACCATATATCATAATGTGTGTAGAATCCCTCAGTCGTCCAGGTAGAATCCAGGGCAAATGGAGAAATTCAATTTGTCAACTGGACAAAAGTTTATTTGGTTGAATACGTTTCGCAGCTCATCCAAGCTGCTTCTTCAGTTCTGGTCAGACGCTGGTGGACACTGACACATATATCATAATGCAAAAAAATAGTTCAATCAGTTCACATTAAATTCACAACCAAGTTAGCAATAAATAAGTCTGGCTATGAGACTGTAGCCTACTGTGGAAGTCATAATCTATTGCCATATAGCAATGAGAGTTAATAATATTCACTTGAAAAGCACTAGCTAGATAGCCGTATAAATGTCCTAATAATACAAGGCGTCAACAATAAATAACAGTGAACCATTCGTAAGCTTGGAGGCTAGCGCTAGCTTACTAGATCCAAGAGGAATAACAATGAATGGACTCACCAGTTACCTCTTTGTTTTTCATGCACAAAAGATGACAATGTGTGTAGACTCCTTCAGTCATCCAGGTAGAATCCGTGGCAAAAGGAGAAATTCAATTTGTCAACTGGACAAAAGTTTATTTGGTCGAATATGTTTCGCAGCTCATCCAAGCTGCTTCTTCAGTTCTGGTCAGACGCTGGTGGACACTGCTTTATAGCTGTCTGAAGGGAGGAGCCAACTATAATGAAATTACTCTGAGACTAAAACACCTATTTGTTTACAGTTTCTATTAGTTAGGTGGGCAGTGAGCGCTACATTGGAGAAACAAAACAGCTCCTTCACAAGAGGATGTACCAACACAGACGAGAGAGCCAGAGTGGGCCTCAAGCTGCCGTACATCTCCACCTAAAAGCCACTGGCCGCTCCTTTGAGGACAGTGAGGTCCAGATCTTGGCCAGAGAAAATAACTGGTTTGAGAGGGGAGTTAAAGAGGCTATTTTTGTCAAGAAAGAGAATCCTTCCTTGAACAGAAATGGAGGTCTTAGACATCATTTGTCTCCCATTTATAACTCTATCCTCAAACCTAAATCAAAACAAACAAAGAAAACAATGGGACTAGCCAGGTCAGGTCCAAAGGTGTGAAAACACCCATTAGGGCCCTAAATGGTTATGCTAACTACACCCCACAATCCACTCCCACTGCATATTGAATAGGCCCACCTAACTAACAGAAACTGTAAACAAACAGGTGTGTTAGTCTCAGAGTAATTTCATTGTAATTAGCTCCTCCCTTCAGGCAGATATAAGGCAGTGTCCACCAGCGTCTGACCAGAACTGAAGAAGCAGCTTGGATGAGCTGCGAAAGTATTCGACCAAATAAACTTTTGTCCAGTTGACAAATTAAATTTTTCCTTTTACCACAAAAGATGACACTGTTGCATCAACAATTGGCAGAGGCGCCTAAAAGGTTGAAAACATATGTGAATTAAACCCCAGTAAAAGTACATACATTACCGTTTTAACAGAAAACGTGTACCTGAGTAGCAGTTCGTAGCAGGCGTCACCACACACACCACCGTATGTGGAACGCGCCATATTAAAGGGAAGAAATCCCGTGGAGGTTCCGCGGGACCTCTCGCGAGAGCGTTACGAAGTATCGCGATATTTCAGACTGCAAACTACACAGATACAGAGATGCGCGGAGAACCTCAAAAACCACCCGGGTTACATAAAACATTTACAACATGCAGCTTACTGTGAGTGGGTTTGTATCTCCACAAACCTGACACTGCGGACTTCTTCCAGGTTTTCTCCATGAAATTGTTAATTTCACTATAATATTCCACAGTATAGGATAAAACTCATCTATGTTCATGGAGAACTTTTCCATGCAATCATGCAGGTGACATGCCACTTTCAGAAAAAAGATGGTAACATACACCTTTAGAAAGTTAGACGGCGAGTATCCTCCATGATGGCAAGTCAGACGGTTGTGCCCTTCAAATACTTTGCATATAACAGTAGCATCCCACCAAAACTGATGTAGTGGACATCATCTTAACAGCGGACTCAATACTGGCACCATGCGGATGTGGAGTCTACATAGCCTATAGAAAGTCTAACTGTTTCACAATGGAACCAAATAAATGGAACTGTGGCATTTCCTTGTGGTTTGATGCCTGAGTTATTTGCATTGTCAGAGGTTTGAAGCTGTGGCACACAAAGGCCAAGCCAATTCAAGCTGCTGTCATAAAATTCCCTAGGGTAGAGAAAAAAAATAAAAATAAAAAAATAGGCAGTGTAAAGGGTTGTGTATTGTGTATTTGATCCTCCAATGCATTGCAAATATGACGGCTACATTATTCATCTTTCAAAATAGTTTCAAAATGTTCCTTTTAGTTACATATGATATCTGTACAAAAATTGTTTCATTGCTCAGTCACGGATTTTTTTTTTTTTTTTTATTATTACACGTACCGATCATTTTTTCCACTTATTATCAGTATTATGTTTCTCCTACGAAATAAGGTGGGCTCTTGTCACCAGTCCAATAGTCTACTCTGACTTGGTTAAGTCACACAACCAGCCCAGCATGAAGTGGGATTCCATATTGGAAAAACTAAGGGCAATCCCATGAAGCATGTATTAAAATAGTGTATGCATTGAATTTACCCCAGGCTTCTTTTACATATAAGCTGTCTTGGAGTCCCCATGTGTCATCTTTAAATGTTGCAACTGAGATCTATTTGTAAGCTCAGTGTTATCACTAGTGGATGAATATACTAGCCCTGACAGTCCTTTAAATTAAGTTAAGCTATTTTGTACTCTACCGACAGTATCCTGGGTTGTTCTAAGCTTGGCCGCGCATCTTTCGCCACTACGCATAGTTCACTAGGCGGGAAGGCTCACTATGGTGGGAAAGCAGGCTTCTATCGATTCCTTTTCAATCTGCCTCGAGTCCAGCTACAGCCCGCTGCTCCCTCCCATCACACCTCCCTCTTCAGACTCTCGTCTCTCCAGGACTGCAGTAGAGCCAGCGCTGCATCGGAAAAGATGCGGATCCCGTTCTCCCTAGAAAAGACGGTTTGAAGTCATAATACTCCGGGAGATGCGTCTCCGCTGTACAAGGCAAGTAGCCTAATTTACTTTATCTATTCTTTAAAAAATCTCTACATCTTTTGTGGATGCAATCAACCTAGGCTACATCATTTAAAATGCAAAATGGAGTTAGGTGATGAGGACAGCACCGTGATGCCCCAGTGTAGATATTTTGGAGCGTTTTTTGCAGAAAACGTATAGGCTACGTGTGATTGACTCAAAAGTTAAAAGAGAACTTTAAACTATAAGTTAGCACACTCTCTACCAAGCTGTGGTCTAAATGTTTTTTAAACTTTAATGAATTGTGACATGGTGGAGAAAATAGCCTTTTCTGTCACTTTTGACTTTTAGACTTATGACGCTGTCAGGTGTTCGGCAGGCTGTAGCCTATGTGCAGTAGGTAACAGGCAAGAAATCACACGATAAATCGTGAAACACCTTTAATTTCAACCATCATCCAAAAGACTTTTCAGTTCGCTATGTCAGCTGAGTGATCGTCACCAAAAGGCACTGTCCGGGGTTTCTCTTGCCCTTGTGCGTGCGCACACGTGGATTCCGGCACGGTACATTTTCCCTCTCAATTTCCAAAAGGTGCCGCGTAGCTTCTTTGTCCCCCAAACAGTCCATTGATTCTCCAGCTGCATGATATGTAATTAGTCCACGTACAGGACAAGATTGTGTCAAAGTTTGCACATTGTTAGATGCTTCGTTTCCATGGTCGGTGCTGAGGGTATCTGAGTTAAGAGCACTACGCTGATGCTGCAGTCGTGAAACAAAAAGGAAGGCTCGTGACGCGTAGTCTACTGTAACAGTTATGATGTATGTCATGCACCCAACAGACCACCAGGCAGTAGACCTATAATAGCCTACATATTTCCTTAGGGGTACATACAGCTGACTATAAGCTCAGCTTGACCTTCCATTCAGGTTATTTAACCATTTTGTGTGGTTCCTGCTTATCTCAGTCCGATTTCTATTTGATGTGAGACTCTACACAAAACTGGTCAAGTCTGTATGGCATCTCAGTCTCAAGGCAACAAAACAGAAACATGAAAATCTCAAGATTGTATCCT
Organism: Taenioides sp. WSHXM2023; assembly: GCA_029959045.1. Lineage (NCBI taxonomy): Eukaryota > Metazoa > Chordata > Actinopteri > Gobiiformes > Gobiidae > Taenioides > Taenioides sp. WSHXM2023. The sequence goes on from CM057085.1 coordinate 24,638,788, forward strand.
TACTGCAGCAATAGCACAAATATAACTTGTTTAGTCAACACATATAGGCCTACCACAATTACCCTTAAAACTTACTTACTTAGTTATAACTATGTAGTGTATCGAAATCGACATATACTATCCTATATGTCATTATAGAACTAGAGAAGTTGGTGGACCTGCTTATTAGGTTACTAATGCTAATGCAGTTTATGTATGCAATATGTTAAATTTCAGCTGAGGGGTCGACCACTTGTTTGTCTCCATCCTTTGTCATTGCTTTGGCTGAAATATGAGCACACTTACGTTCAGAGGCTTTTCCATACCACTCCACTCACATATTGTTCTCTTCAGAGTTGATGGACATAGGGAATTGATCTGTATGACTCCACCTGGATAGGTCACTCGAAAATGCCAGGATTAATCACCTCAAACCTGTGTTGGAATCTATTAAATGTTAACTGCACTATGTTTAAATACTCATCTGCTAAGAAAATCTTAATATAAAAGTCTAGAATGAAAAGCACTTATCTGAATTATTGCTGCTGAATGACGTAATGTTATACTGTTGGACAACCGCATTTTGAAACAGTTCAGCAATCTAGGTATTTTAAAAATGTGTAACTTTTTCCTTGCTAAAAAAAATCAATTTATTATATGTTTTTGCTTTATTAAAATGTTTGCCTGTAAGTTTATAAATTCCTTTTAAATTGCTATTAGAACATACTGTTACTGAACTGCACCAAACCATATATGACACACAAACACGTTTGAATGAGCTTTTTGAAATGTTAACCTTAGTTTTCTGCTTCTCCACAGATTGGTGGTGTCTTTTGCTCTGCACTGACAGCAATGCTCCTGTGAAGATTAATACACTTCATTTTAGACAGGTCCTAATGGCACTGTGTGTCTTGCAAATTTTGAGAAGTTAAAATAATAAGCTCTTGCACAAAGTTTATCGAGTCCTTAGAGAATTTTTAATTTTAATAAACTGTGCCAATATGGATGAAAACAGGACTTCCTTGGTTAAAGGTGCCAAGGACATAGCCAAAGAGGCCAAGAGGCAAGCTGCCAGAAACTTCAACAAAGCTATAGACAGAGCCTCAGATGAGTACTCCAATCAGCGCAGCTACAACCGCTTCAACAACGAGAATGAGGAAGAGGAGTATTACCAACAGCAGGATGGATACTATGGAGAGAATGGAGACAATGATGATGGGGCATCCAGTGATGCCACTGAGGGACATGATGACGAGAATGAAATCTATGAAGGGGAGTACCAAGGTGTGCCTGCCTACAGCGATGGGAAACCCTTAGATGAGCATGTGGCACTGGGAGAACCTGTCTCTGATAGCCTCAAAAGCCATAAGGATCTGGAGAGTGAGAGGCAGGCTGACGAGGAGGAGCTGGCCCAGCAGTATGAGCTCATCCTGCAGGAGTGTGGCCATGGCCGATTCCAGTGGCAGCTGTACTTTGTCCTGGGCCTGGCGCTCATGTCTGACGGAGTAGAAGTGTTTGTGGTGGGCTTTGTCCTTCCCAGCGCAGAGACAGATATGTGTGTGCCTAACTCAGGGGCAGGATGGCTGGGTAAGAATCTGCACCTCTGAGGTGTTTGGGTGGGGGACCTGACAGGGTGAGTTGGTACTTTAAGTATTTATTCATTTTCAGTTTGCAGAAGTGATATGATCTGATCATAAACACTAGATTCTGAATACCCAAGAGCTAAGAGTGACAAAAGGAAACTCTCATTTGTCAAGAAATAAATACTAGTGTAGTTTGAGTCATGGTTTGCTATAAAAGTAAAAAATGTATTTTCAGTCCAATATGAGCATTGGTTGTCATAACACCACATATTGGGATACATGAGTAGGAGGTATGTTCAGCTCAAGAAAGTGCTCTCACATGTTAAATTGAAAATGGCTGTGGACTAAACTCACTGGAGCTGTGTTTTTTACCTAGACAGTAATGTGGGTATACAAGCAGATAAAACCATTCTAACTTGGTTTGACAAACACAGCGTGCTGAAGCCACTCTCACCTAAAGTGAGTCATAACTGTGGGTACAGAATAGAAAAATGAGTCATCATTACTCCCATGTCACACTAATGCCTAAAATGTGTCAGTAATGGCTAAACAAATAAGCAGAAAGTTATTAGCTTGACAAAATCGTATTTTAAACTACATTTTGCTTTCTAAAATAAAAGTGTAGCAGTTATTTTTTCTTTCTTGAGCAAGCTCTTTCTGTTCCCCCTGTGTAATCCTCTTCTTTTTCTGGGCTTCAGTGTTCAGTGATCTGGAGATATTAACAGAGCTAATCTTTGCAGCATTGTGTTTCTCTGCAGTTTAGACATGGTAGACTGACTTTCGTCCCTTCCTCTTAAAATAGGATGGCTGCTTCCTAGCAGTACTCTCTCCCTTTACCTCCAGTGCATATGTTTTATGGAGTACAATCGCCCTGTTTATAGTGCTCATATACCATACATTCTCTAAGCTTTCTCTCTCACAGAAACATACACCAATATGCAATTCTTAACCTAACATTCCTCCTTTAAAGCTCAATGTTGTATGGGCTTGGGGATTTGATAAAAGTAACACTCCCGCCTCCCCTGCCCACTTTCACATCCTTGTTCCCTCTCACACTCCGTCAGGCACACCTGTCTGTCACAGAGCCTCCTCTGGGAGCTTCTCTCATCAGGATTTCTACAGCTCTTGCATGAAGCTACCAGCCGTTCACATTAAGTACATTTTTAACTTGCATTCTCTCATCCAGACGCGTCTATGGGGATGTTTCCACTGGTGCAGCGAAACTGTAGACTCAAAGAAAGTTGTAATCATTTATCTGATATGTTCCCAGGTGATAACTGGAACAGACCTTCGTTAGTATTATATTGAATGCATTTTCACACACAGAATGAGCACATTTGTGTAGCCTACTTAGATTACTGAGCACCGTATGAAAGTTATTGTGCTTGTCATTATTGACAGGAACTACATGCAGCCTTCTGATTTTTCCTTGCACACTGGTAATGTGTGTGATCAATTTAAACATATTTTCCTTTTAACCAGTCCCGCCCACTTTATGTTAGAATGCAGGAGGGTCTGGAATCAGACTATACTGCAAATTCTCCTGACTATCCCTGTATTGTTCAGAACAGAATCTATAGCTTTCTTTTACTGATTTGCAGTCTAATGCTTTGCTCATTCATTCTGATGAAGATCACAGCCATCAGAAGTTGTAGACACAGGATAAAGTTCGAGATCATGTCTTTGTGAAGTATTATAAGTCTAGTCTTGGGCATTCCAAACATTATGTAACCTGCTTGTTATGCGGCAGGTGACCATTACCTTCACTTAAGTCTTTCATTGACAGGATAGAAATAATGTCATTGTTCTGAGATAACGTTATGTCAACAACATTCACTCACTGTGTCAGCACTTGCACCCTTTAGATATTTAATGTGATTCTGATGAGTTAGCTCACAGCTTTAGCAGCTTAAGTGTGCAGATATCCGTGGCTGTCACAAGTAATAAATTGCTATAGGTCTAAGCGTCATGTCTGTGTAGCTCGATAAGGCCCACCCCCTCTTCCAGCCTATCAGCCCATCACCACAGCCACTGCCATGAAAGAGAAAGTCTCCTTTTCGTTTCCATGTCAAGTAGTCCCATCTCTCTAGCCTGCATTAGCATTTTTATTAGTAACTACAGAACAGTGGGGATTATTTACTGGCCTGACAAACCACTAGCCACTACCACTAGAAAGTGCTTTGACTTTCTGAGAGAAGCAAAGGGCAAAAAAAGTTGTTGTAAGGAAACTATTAACTAAGATAATCATAACAATTCAAACACATTTTACAATATTTATTGAGGACCAAGTGAATGTGCGGTTGAGATTTAGGCAGGTCTAAAAATGCATGGTTTAGTTATTTTAATCATTCAGTTACCGCTGCTGTACTGATTAATTTTTCCCTTTTCTTTATGCTGTGTCCTCTGCAGGTAGCATAGTATATTTGGGAATGATGGTGGGGGCATTCTTCTGGGGAGGCCTATCAGACAAAGTGGGCCGCAGACTGATCCTCCTCATATCATTGTCTGTCAACGGCTTCTTTGCCTTCTTGTCTTCCTTTGTCCAGCAATACAGCATGTTCCTCTTCTGCCGCATGGTGTCTGGATTTGGGTAAGCTGCTCTCTTACCTGGGGTTGTATAAGACTGGGTCATAAACGCATAGTTGTACTGCAGTGATGGTGATCTCCACATCACGTATAAAAGCTGACTTGGAATTGTGGTGCTCAGGGCTCACGTTGAGGTCATTCTCAGGTCAGAGTCATAATAAAATTCAACGGTATGATATAGTAACAGCAGACTAGAGAGTGTGCATTTACATGTAGCTGAAGAAATTATATTATCTTAACCTTGCCTTAACAGCTGTACAGCTATGTGTGTGTGTGTGTGTGTGTGTGTGTGTGTGTGTATGTGTTATACATTACAAAATTTTGACTTAAGCAAAACATATACCACATTTAACATAATTTCTAAGCATATATGTCACTAATATAAAGTTGTTACAGAGACACATGCAATATTAAAATTGCATGTTCTTGTAGGATTGGAGGAGCAGTGCCCATAGTGTTCTCCTTCTTTGCTGAGGTATTGGCTCGAGAAAAACGAGGGGAACATCTGAGCTGGCTCTGTATGTTCTGGATGATCGGAGGAATCTATGCATCTGCCATGGCCTGGGCCATTATTCCACACTATGGTAAGTGGAATCAAATATTTGATAGAAGATGTTCTATGTTTTGTGAATCACCACATCATCACAACTTGAATCAATCAACTTCAACTCAAGGAAGGGAGTAAAATGTATCACACATTTCATGGGAAAGTAAATTTAAAAGAATGGCTTTAGAGGTGATTTAGAAGCAAATTAAGAAGGGAGACAGTGACTGACAGCTACCAAGAAATAGGAACATCCTAAATGTGGTAGAAACATCAAAAAAAATAATTTAGGTTATTTAGTCATTTGGTTAAAAATATCTACTTTATACAACATAAATACAATAACACTTCTTAATTCAAAGACAAGACAGCTGTTTATATAATAATAGCATACTACTACTGAATATTTTTTTCTCCCAGTGCCATAAATTTACACAAACTGAATGTTTTATTTCCATTATGAAAAAAGGCCATTTAACACATAGGGTAACACAAAGCAGGTGGTTGTGTAGGCGGGGACTCTCACAACTCACTGCAGCAGCAAGCTCAAAGGAAATGCCAAACTATTTATAGCATACATGAAAATCTGTCAAATGCATATTACTGAAATAGGATAGTATTTGTACAAAGGTTGGGTGTCACATGACAAAAAATTGTACATTATAGATACCAGTTGAAGATGAGTACCATGTTGCATAACAAAGAAGCATATTTGAAATGTTTCAATTGTTGTATTAAATTAAGCTTTGAATAACTATGTTCAAAACACTTACAAGACATGCTATTTTTGATCTCTGATTTATACTTTTCACCTTTTCCTCAAATAATTTACTGTTGCATTATCTTCCTTTTCAGATTGATAGTATATAGTTTCAGTAATTACAATTTGGTGAGACTCTATTCTCTTCCACTATGGTCAGTTCCACATTTTATGTCCCAAATAAGTACAGTGTACAGTTTTCATTTAAAGCTCTCTACGTGTCACCACAAACTATTTGTTTGAGTCAAAGTGAAGACGCCATGCGAAACTTGTAATTGAGGTCAACTGATTAGATACTACTGTTTTAACACATTTTTGGCCCAAGTGCAGTGAAGTGTGGGTAATAGGTTCCGCCGCAGTGCTTTTGGCATTGACTGGTGGTGGAGCACGGCTAGAGCGCTGTGTCACTCTTTTGTATAACTGCACAGCCGAAAGAGGATAATAAATGTTAAAATAAGAAATACCGGTTTGCAGATTTCCTAATATAGTTACAGACTTTTCATGCATAGATCTCATATGAACCCCTGCATTAGATGTGTGAGGAGAATAACCAAGAACACACCATCTGAGTGTGTGTATTTTGTACTGTATTTTTCGTACCTAGCCATGCCTGAGGTAGGTATATAAATCTTCCTGCGTATCGGAGTCGGTCAGCCATCCCCTCTAGTCCATTACAGCTATAATCCCCCTAATCAGGTTTGCACTAGCACTGGCCAGAGCAGACCCACAGGACGCCCTCTCACACGAGGCTGCCCCAGCACATTATACATTAGGTTATTAAAATATTTGAGTTCAACATCAAATGGTTGCCTCTGATTATGGGCTGCTGTTGTGTTCTTTTAAAACAGCAGTGTTGAGTTAAAATGTCTGCTGGAATATTTTACTGCTCCATGACCATCCAAGCAGCTGTAAGTGCTAGTTGCATTTTTGAAAGGCGCATTATGGGACATTTATGCCATCTGCTTGTCATCATGGGTATGTTTTTGCTTTGCTTGGAATGTTCCACAGTATGGCATTTGTCGTATCTATGTCCATGGATAGATAAGTTTAATGTAATACTGTGGAGCATTCCAGGCAAAATTATAACATACCCATGGGAAAATGTACATCGTGGACCACGTTTTAAAAAGACAGTCAGGTTGTTTTTTATTACCGTATTCATTTTCACCAAAAAGTAACCTACCTACTATATTCAGTTTGGATAATAATCATTGAAGTTTACAACCAAAATAATACACACAGATTAATCTTAATTAATGTCTAAACATAAGAAAATATACAGGTAATATGTATTTACAATCAACACTAACTGTACTAATCAGTATCTTGTTTAGACCCAGAAAATGCCCAGTCAATCTCTTTTTTGGCCGTACAAGTCTGCCTAACACTGTTTTGGTCCTGGGTATTATATAATATACTATATATACTACCAAAGCACACCTTTTTATTTAATACCATGAGTATATTACCTGTCTATTCCCCTCTCTCTTCAGGCTGGAGCTTCAGCATGGGCTCGGCATACCAGTTCCACAGCTGGAGAGTGTTTGTGGTGGTCTGTGCTCTGCCGTGTGTCTCTGCAGTCGTAGCTCTCACTTTTATGCCTGAAAGCCCCCGCTTTTACCTGGAGGTACTAAAAACACTGTAAACTGCAACATCATGGCTTTAAATGGAAACACTACTAGGGACAAGGTCTTATTTACAGCACAGAGGCATCATACAAAAAGACTTCCCATTATCCAAAATCAAATTGATTGAATTTACTTTGTGTTTAGGGTTATTTTTATTTATGTATTCAATACAGAACAATCAAATGGGAGCAATGCATAGCTTGTTTGAATTTGATCGGCTATTATATTTGATGTCCATTATTGTAATTACAGTGTATTTAGAGCCAAAACTTCATTTGACTGAATTTAAGCTGAATCTTGGGCTGTTTTCAGATGGGGAAGCATGACGAGGCGTGGATGGTGCTCAAACACATCCATGACACTAACATGCGTGCACGCGGTGAGCCTGAGAGAGTCTTCACAGTAAGTATCAATCCGGTGTTTCAGTGCAGAGGTATTACAAAGCACCAAGAGCAGATAAAAGTACAGTGTCTCCCCCTGCAGGTGAATCGCATAAAAATCCCTAAACAACTGGATGAGCTGGTGGAGATGCAGAATGAGTCAGCGAACCCTGTGCTAAAAGTCCTTCTTAAAATCCAATCAGAGCTCAAAGGGGTACCAGACTTATTCATTGTATTAATTCCTTATTTATGGATTCTCTGTGATGATTAGACCTAAATGTTTTCCTTATAGATCTGGAAAACCTTTCTGAAATGCTTTAACAACCCAGTCAAAGAAAACACCATCAAATTAGCCGCAGTATGGTTTACCTTGTCTTTTGGGTAAGACTTTGATCAATTATTGACAAAATATAGAATATTACTTGCACTTTTTACTTGTTGCTCTTTGGATTTGTTTGTACTATTTGTGTGATTTGTTAGATGTAGCTTCATAGCATCTTTAGTGGCACGTATAGTTGAATTTTTGGTCTGAATAATCCTTGGTCATAGTATTACATCATGCCTAACTTACTTAACTTTACTTAATTTTCAATTTAACCATTAAAAATGTTTTCTTTGCACTTTGTTCTTACTATGAATAATATGTTGTGCAGGTATTATGGCCTATCTGTGTGGTTCCCTGATGTCATTAAACACCTCCAAGCAGATGAATATGCCTCCAGAGTCAAGATCCACAACAATGAACGCATAGAAGATATCACATTCAATTTCACCCTCGAGAACCAAATCCACAGAAATGGACTCTTTCTGAACGACAGGTAAAATCGCAGTGAATCTTGCCCTTGAAAGTAAGCCCACTGAAGGATGAAACTCTTGCTGTATGCTCTCCAAAGTCACAGGGTACAACCCTTATTCCGACATACCGCCACTCCGACAGACCCCTACCCCGACATTCCGTCATTCCAACATGCCCCCATTCCGACACTTATTGATGCCCCCATTCCGACAACCTACTCATACTTTGGAGCGTCACCTTTTTTGACTGAACCAGGACGAAACCAGGACTAAACCCGGACTGAACCAGGACTAAACCGGGACTAAACCAGGTCTAAACCAGGTCTAAACCAGGTCTAAATCAGAACTAAATCAGAACTGAACCAGGACTGAGTGTCGGGACGGGCTCGGGGTTCTCTCTCGCTCTCTCTCAAGTCCAAGATCAATCCTGGTTTAGTCCTGGTTCAGTTCTGGTTTAGTTCTGGTTTAGTCCTGGTTTAGACCTGGTTTAGTCCCGTTTTAGTCCTGGTTCAGTTCTGGTTTAGTCCTCCTGGTTCAATCCTGGGATCAGTCCTGGTTCAGTCCTGGTTCAGTCCTGGGTCAGTCCTGGTTTAGTCCTGGTTTAGTCCTTGTTCAGTCCTGGTTCAGTCCGTATGCGGCGCAAAAGTCCGGCATCTCGATTGATGTTTCTTCTGCTCAGTAAATAAAGCCTGTGAAGTGAAGAGATGTATTTTTGACAGTAGAGTCGCAACTGTGAATTCGTATTCGTACTGAAGAAAACGTAATCGCAAATTTTCATTTTGTGATTGTAATTCTTAATGTCGTAACTTTTCAATTCATATTCTGATGGATAAAATACATACAATACATTTTATGTACGACTGGACTCATTCGAGAGTTTACGAATATTTATTTTATGCTCAACTACAGCCAATTTTGCATGGATTTCCCAAATATGCACAGATTTCTATCCTATGCACACAAATATTTCTGAAAGCTTTTGTACTCTATACATATAGCTCATTCTAGTAGGCCCACGTATTTTTAATAATTACCTTGGTTGTTGGAATGGCGGAATGTTGAAAAAAATGCTTAAATGCTGCCACTCCGACCAAGGAAAAAAAAAAAATGCTGGAGTGCAGGGACGCCTGATAAAAAATGGAAATGCCTCCACTCCGACAATTAGACATCAACGTCGGAATGGCGGTATGTCAGAATGGCAGCATGTAACCCAAAATCACTACTTCCTGTCCAATTTAATCTTTATGTGTTTTGAGTGCTAAAATAAATAAACATTTAAAGATAAGGCAGTGAATAGTCAGCTGTGGGTGCATGCCACTGACAGCATGTTAAAAACTACACAAATAAGATGACTACTTATTCCTAAAGACTTCTGTGCTTAGAAAAAGAGAGGTATGTGTCTCAGTGCTAACGGTAATGCTAATGTTGAGGCCATGGTTGAGGCATAATTAATAGCCTACTACAACAACACCACAAAAACTCTAAAGTATTATTACATATTATTACATATAAAAATAATTGGGTAGTCTTTATTTTAGTTAATTAGAATTTTAGTAGGTTGCTTATTTTATGTTTTACCATTTAATAAAAGTGACTGTTAGCTTTGACACCATGGGGTTGAGACACAGTGGGTTAGCTAGCGTGCTGCTCTGCACATAGGGTGACCAGATTTTCAAAATTAAAAATTGAGATACACCCCGGTTGGGATGGTTGGCATAAATAAAATAGTGAAAAGAGTGCATAACAATGTCCATTCTTGACTCACTTGTGGGTCAGTATTTACCAGAGGGACCTCTGTTGGTGCATTTTTTTTGCCTTTTGCCTTTTGAAGCATTGTATTTTAGCTAAACCAATACAATATATTGCCCCCTTTACTGTTGGTGGGTATCAGATTTATCAAAAATAGGGACACCTGGGACAGTTCTTGTGTAAAACAAACCAATGATTTTGGATAAATCTGCTGGGACAGGGGACACAGGGCTCAAAACTGGGACTATCCCAGGTAAATAGGGACGTCTGGTCACCCTATGTGCACAGAGCCTATATTTATCATTCCTGCAAACAGCGCGTCGCCTTCCTCCTTTATCTGCTGTCCGACCAGGAAATGAAAAGACTTATCATCTCTTCCACCTTCCATGCAGTTCAGTTTCAAACATAGCCACATGCAGTTTTGTTATGAGTCTCACTGCAGTGTGTATATTTATGTATTTATTTATTATAGAAGATTAAACATGTTTATTGTCATATTTGAGATTTAAAGCTGATTTGTTGAGCATTCCTGATTTACATAAAAACTAAAATCCACATTTGACTATTTTGCTCTTTTTGTCAGGTTCATTGCTATGAAGTTCAAAGCCGTCACTTTCATTGACTCATCTTTTCTCAACTGTTACTTTGAAGATGTGTCTTCAGTGGGCTCCTACTTCAAGAACTGCACTTTTGTCGACTCATTCTTCTACAACACAGGTCAGTGCACCCGTCTGTCCTCCCTCCCGCGGCCATTTTGTTTCTGCTTTAAAAATCCAGTATCCACATAACACTCCCTCCACTGTCTTTCTCTGACTCCTCTTCTGTGTCTAAAGTCACTGTCTCTGCCTCCTGGAGAGAAAAATGCATGTATTGCTTTATTTTATACTTCCAAGTTTCTGCTTAGACCCAAGCTCCGCTCCTCTTACTGACCAACTGCTCTCACTGACTATGTGTTTATTATTTATTATCACTCATCACAGTAGGGTGTCTTTTCAAAGCAAACATGAGCATGCAGATGTTTAATAATAATACACGACAAATCCTAATGCAGAAATGGAAAGAGTTGCTTCAGATGTTCCCAGAAATAATAAAAAGGGAAACAGTTTGATCAGCACTCAGGAAGACGCTGAAGTGTAGTGCACATGAGCAAACCACTTGTGTGAGCAAACCATCATAACTTGTGTGTGTGCCTCCTGTAATATAGAGCCCTATAGATACTGATGTGCTGGTTGTTGTGTATGTTGCTTGTAACAACCCTTTGGTAAACAGATTCCGTGACAAATAGGAAATGTATCTTCTCATATTGTTCTGCTTAATCAGTGCATACATTTTTCCTGAAACAACAAACAGTGTCACCGCCATTTAATATTTCCCTTATTGTGTTAAAGATATCAACGACTCCAAGCTAATAAAGTCGCGAGTGATCAACAGCTCATTCCATCATAACAAGACGGGCTGTCAGGTGACATTTGATGACGACTACAGCGCCTACTGGGTCTATTTCGTAAACTTTTTGGGCACACTCGCAGTTCTGCCTGGAAACATTGTCTCTGCTCTTCTCATGGACAAAATAGGACGTCTCAGTATGTTAGGTATAGTATTTATCAATGTGGATCTAAATGACTATTTTATTACTTTCCCTTTTTTCAAGTACATTTTCTCCAGTTTAGTAAAGGCTAAGTTGTTATCAGTCATGCATAACGTGGAAGTGGTAAGGGAGGAACATGATGTCTAAGGACTGCCACAATTAGGTCTGTCACAGGGCAGCTGTGATGAATAACATACCACCACCGACAGAGGAGGAAATGAATATAGCAATGTAAAGCAGTCTCGAATGGTTCTGTATACATTTAAATGATCATTATATCATTTGTATTGGTTTTGATTGCGTCAAGATAATATGCTTCTTATATTTGTAAAAGCAGTGTTAAAGCTTTGATAAGCTTATATATCTTAAATACCATTGCTTTAGCTCATCATTTTATACTTTTATACTATTTTGCAGTGGACAAACTGTGATGTCTCTGAGTGGTTGTGTCCTGCAGGGGGCTCTATGGTGCTCTCAGGCATCAGCTGTTTCTTCCTGTGGTTTGGCACCAGTGAGTCCATGATGATCTTCATGTTGTGCCTCTACAACGGTCTAAGCATTTCCGCCTGGAATTCTCTGGATGTGATCACCACAGAGCTCTATCCCACTGACAGAAGGTACAATGCAAATATTAACAGATTGTATACAATATATTTTTTTTAAATACATCAAAGAAAGAATAATTTGATGATTGTGCTCTTTTTTACAGGGGCACAGGCTTTGGCTTCTGCAATGCCATGTGTAAGCTGGCAGCAGTGCTCGGTAACCTGATCTTTGGCTCCCTGGTTGGCATCACTAAAGCTATCCCCATTCTGCTGGCCTCCTCGGTGCTGGTGGGTGGTGGTCTGATCGGGCTGCGGCTGCCAGACACTCGCACCAATGTTCTCATGTGAAACAGGCAACATGTGCTGTATGTTTATCAGGTGTTTACAGAGTGAAAGCTGACTTAATTTAAATGTTATTTATGTTGTAATTTCAATTTCCTTTTATGAAATATTATTAAATGTTCTATGTAAATACCTGATAAAATAAATTGCAATTGAAGAGTTGTGGAAATACAATGATAATCACATGAAAAGATTGAAGATCCGAAAACATTTAGGCAAATGTTAACATTACAATGCTCATAACAATAAGCAGTCTTTGAGAAACCACAGTTCATATTTTGTTACTCATCTGCAACAAATCAAATGTCAATTCTGCAAAAGGTTTTGATTGCACATAGTTCACATAGAGTGTTGTTTAAATCCACAATATACTCTTATACTGATTTTTTTTTTTTTTTTTTTTTGCACATATTTTGTAATTTTTGCTATTTATTGTATTTGCAACGTTTCCATCCTGAGGTCTGAAATTGAAGGTGCTACATTACAGAGAACCTCTGTTTCAAACGTGGCTCAATCGATTGACAAAATTCAAGCCGTTTGCTGCTTTTTGCAAGAATAACAAGGCCATTAAAACCAATAACAATACTGATATTGTGTGTGAAACTGACAACTTAAGCAGCTACATTTCTAAGATGAAAAAAGTTTACAAGTTGTGCTTTTTACTGTAACAAGCTTTTGAGATTGGACTTGTCTGGATGCTTGACTGTGTTCTTCTCTTGTGTGTTGTGTTGTGAAGGGCTTCGCAAACTCTCTGGCTGCTCTCTCTCTGGCTGCTCTCTCTCTCTGTCTTCCTGTTTGCTGATTTGCTTGTGTCCTCTCTCTCGCCCTCTGCTGCTGCTGCTCCCTTCAAACTCCTCTAAGGCCTTTCTTCAAAGCTGTGCCTCTTTGTCTTTTAGCCCTAGTCTGTCCTTCCAAAACTCGCTGGAAGCTTTGCTGCTTTGTCCTGTTTTCTCTTCTTCAGGATGTGTGATTGTGTGCATGAGTGTTTGGACAAACCACTAACTAAACAAAGTTAGTATCTTAATATCATGATTATAAATTCATGAATAAGAGCAGTGTTTTTTGTTTTTTTGTTTTTGTTTTTTTTTTTAAGTCACAGGGCTGTGATTAAACCTGAGCTTCATATTTGAGCAAAAGCAGAGCCAGCCTGCTGCAACGTGTTCAATAATTGCATTAATTTCAATTCAAACTTTAGGCTAATCATAAAATACATGCACTCCTCACTGGATTCTGTCTTTGAAGGTCATTCAGAAATGTACTTTTTCTTTCTGAGGTTTAGCTTTACCAACTTTTAGCTTTTTAGTACGAAAATATATAGCTCAGACATCAGCACTTAAATGTTAAACTTGTTGAACTGGCCTTTCAAACTTTATCATATAACTGCTGCTAAGAGCACTGCAGCCAAGGTAATTGTTTATTTAAGCTTTTAATTATGTGGTGTACAATAGTGCTCTTTGTCATTTTTCACAATGAGTTGATTTTCTCTGTGATATCTTGTGTGTTTGAAATAGTTGCTGTGAACCGCACATTTCTTTCTCTCGGACAGTTTCCTGCACAAGTCCCTGCATGTTTGTCGGTGTCTGTTGTGTGCCCTCTTCGCCTTTTTGGTGTTGTCACTGTTCCTCCTTTTTAAAGGTCAAAGGTGAATGTATCATCCTCAGATAGCTAACTAACTCAGATCACCTGGTGTTTATTCTGAGTCATACTGAAAGAGCATGTCACTGGAAAGATACAACATGTTTACAAGTGGAGGTGTTCAAAATGCTGTAGTTGACTAATACATATAAAATTGAAGCCAGTACTCTGACATTTAATCGCCTCTGCTCACAATTAGAACTGATGTTCATATGAAATATTTATATATTGAAAAGCCTGGAAGGTAAGCAAATAGGAAAGTTCCTTAAATCTGTAAACATTTAATAAAGAAATCCAAGATTTGTCAAATTTTCACACCGATTTATGATGTTGGATAATACATTTAAAAGTGTACACAAACAATTGAATATACTGAAAATACAAAACAATCATAAATATTTTGTTGTATAATTTATTTCCTATGGAATACTTAAGTGTCTCACTAAACACAAAACACACATATATACACTAATGGGAAGAATACTAAAATGTAGTTACAGAATACTGAATATCTGCATTAAGGTTGTATAGATGTATATTTTGTCGTGTTATTTAAATGTATATTTAAATTTAAATTATAGTGTAAAAATGTATTTTAGAAAAGTAACTATTCTGAATACCACTAAATGAAAACTGATCTGTACTCGAATACTCTTACTCAAAATTAGTATTCAGAATATGTATTCTCTGTATATGTATTCAGTTACTTCCCAACACAACACAAACACACGGTTTTATGCATAGTAGTCATATACATAATCGCATCCTCAGGTATGGTTTGTCACTACAAATAGAAAATGCTTTGTTACACTAAGCACTAAACAATAGAACAGATTTTACATAAATAAAATGCCAACCAGGCCTTTTGCATAAACTAAATACTTTAACTAAGTAAGTTTTAAGTAAGTAATAAGTAAGTTTATTACTAAGTAAGTAATTAAGTAAGTTTAAGTTGTCCTGTGACATACCATTTCTGACACACCCTTCACAAATTTATTTTCAACACATTTGTATGAAAAGTACTTATAATTAAACATAAAATGTCTTCCCTTTTTGTTAGTCTTAAGTTGATATAATGAGGCTCTTGCTCTTGAAGGTTCTGACATAGGGATTGGATCCTGTGGAGTGGGACATGAGCATAAACAGGAAGGGGTCCATCGCCACATGAAGGCAGCACAAACACACAACCAACTTAAAGTACATGTACAAGGTCTCTGTCCCATCTGTAAACAGCTGCACAAAGTGGATAAAGTGCAGGGCTCCAGCAGGAGTGAAACCCACCACAAAGATGAGGAAAATAAGAGAATTACTGCGTATGTACAAGCCCCAGTCAGTGTGGGACTGCTTCAGCTCAGCCAGGATACGCACATAACACACCACAGATACCACCAGTGGAAGGAGGCGGCCAAAGATAGTCAAAACCAGGCTGTAGTACAGCAGAAACCTGTGGGACTCAGAGCCTAATGGTAAGATGTCATGGCAGGTTATGATGTTCAATTGTCGGATTCTGTAAGGAGCTCCGTGACCAGACCAGCTCCAAGGACCATCCACAACACCACTGTCACCCAGGTGGTGTACATTCCCTTGGGTATGTGTAGAGTCCCTCAGTCGTCCTGGTAAAATCCATGGCAAAAGGAGAAATTCAATTCTTCAGTTCTGCTTCTTCAGAACTGAAGAAGCAGCATGGATGAGCTGTGAAATGTATTTGACCAAATAAACTTTTGTCCAGTTAACAAATTGAATTTCTCCTTTTGCCATTCTCTTGGGTAAGCTCTTGAATGGGTGAACTACAGCTAGATATCGCTTCACACTGATACTGGCCAGAGTCTGAGCCGAGCAGTACAGGTTGCCATAGAAACAGGCAGAGACCATGCGGCAGGCAGTTTCTCCAAATAGCGATTGGTTCCCCCGGAGATGATAGTGAGCTCTGAACACCAAAGACAGCAGCAGAAGCAGATTAGACAGAGCCAGAGTGCAGTACAGGATGGCAGAGGACACTTTATGCACTTTGGATGCAAGGGAGCAAAGGGTGAACAGGTTAGCAGGGACTCCCACAGCCAGGATTAGGATGTACAGAATTGGGATGAGACTGGTACTTATAGGGCCTTGAAGGTAAGAGGCAGTCTTATTACTGTTCAGCAGGAGTTCCGCCATAGAGCCAGAGACGACTGGAGGAGATGGTGCTCCTGTCCTGTTCCTACCAGAGGAGAACCCAGTCAAAACCATGAGCTTTCCCCAAAAGATCCTGGGTCCAGCAACACAGCTGAAGTTGCTGGTTTTGTTTCTTGTTTTCTTGTCCTGAACTGTAATAAATAATAATAAATTAATACATATTTTATATTTTATAATAAATAAAACAAGCTTTGTTATTATTATTATTATTATTATTATTATTATTGTTGTTGTTGTTGTTGTTACAAAATGGCTAAATAATGACACTAAGCATTAAATTAAATCTAATAAAAACTGCTGTCACTGTGAAAAAAAATAGAACTGTCTGTTTTCAACATGAATCCATCTAGCATAATAAATGGACACAAACCTACCACTGTCATGAAGTAAGCTGTCAAAACACAAACAAAAAACTACTACAAAAACTAAAACTTTATCTATTTTCTCCTGTTTCCCTCGGGACCAGTATCTCTCTCTCTTATTTGGGTGAACACTACATAGCCACAACTACTGCAAAATATGTGGGCAGCTTTTGATTTCTGTTTTAACAAGCACACAGTGAACTGCTGAGGCAACTTCCTTTTTCTACATACGGGTGTGGAAGACATTTTAATCCAAAGTGAAAACAGAAGCCAGTTCAGTACCATGTTTTACTAATTATTGAGAATTTAATTATTGAGATATATCGCAAATCTTTTTTTTTTTTTTTTACCTTGTTTGAGTTTGTTGGAACTAGATTGGATTCCAGGGTAATTTGTTGGTTA
This sequence comes from Taenioides sp. WSHXM2023, assembly GCA_029959045.1. NCBI lineage: Eukaryota > Metazoa > Chordata > Actinopteri > Gobiiformes > Gobiidae > Taenioides > Taenioides sp. WSHXM2023. The sequence goes on from CM057085.1 coordinate 24,655,838, forward strand.
TTTTGCTATTAAACAGCCATAATGTTTTAAGTTGTCTTCTTTCTATATTATTTAAATTGTGAAATTTTAATCTATTAAGTCCTTAAATAGATCTGCCGATTCTTTACAAGGAATAAAACCTGGCAACATGTTTGGACGTCCGAGAGCTGCTCTGCCACAAGAGGGCAATCCAGTATTATATATAAATAATATATAAAGAGGTTAAGATATACATAATTTCCGCAAACAAGTTTCAACAAATTCCGTTGGTGTGTCCTTATATAGTCAGTTGTCATCATACAGGCTTAAATACATCCAGTATACTCGGACGGTCAAGACCATTTAGATGCCCAAGTGAGCAATTTAAAAAATGAGAGGGCGTTTCCTTCTCTCTTTTCTAAACCATTGCTTAAATAACATGAAACAAATCACTCTAAAACCGCAGAATAGCCTACAGGAGCTGCAAATGACTGAGGGGAGGCACGAGAGCAGAGAAAGGCCCGGTGTTCAACTTGGCAGAACATCGGGCCTTTCTCTTGGCACCTCTCTGCTTCTCTCTGTGCATGAAACTCTGGTCTTTCACTGTCTCACTGTTATTAAAATGATCCGGTCGACACTCACTAAACTCAATATAACCTGCTCAAACCACCACGTTCCCTCTCCTCTCACAGCCTCGTGCTGTGCGTCATTTTACAGTGTTCTATGCGTGGCAAACGAGGCGGCGCGCCGCGCTCTGGTGTGCGTTGGCCTTAAATGTCCCTTAAAATGTGTTAAGATGTCTTCTAACTTTATTGTGCCTCCCAAGATTCTTATCAATGTAATCCCTCCTTATTATTTTTACCATTTTACCACTTATCAACTGAAAAGGAAAACAACAGGAACTGATGTGAAGTGGAATCTGGCAGTGTGCCACTGGCCTATCTCCCACAGTCTGTATCCTGTCCTCAGAGGGAATGGATGTTTAGGAACGCCCTGTGGAACTGACGCACTGGACACTGTGTACCGCTGCACTTAGCCTATTTGTTATAACATGGCTGTTTTAATCCATGAATCCACACAAATGACAAATTCTAGGGGAAAAGAACAACAATCCATTATAGACCATGAATGTACACTACTGGCCAAAGCACACGTGAAGTACCTCCTGGTGCGTTATAACAACAGGTCTATTTTGAATGCTGGTACCACCAGTGTTGGAGTGAGCCAAACGCCAAACGCCAAACTCCTACATCTTCCTGATATATATATATATATATATATATATATATATATATAGTTAGTTAGGCTATTTTGTGATATTGTAGCTTTGTTTTAACTTAAGCCTGACATACGATTGTTTTTTCCCCCTCTTTTTGCGTCCGCCTCGCCTTAAATGTACATTTTTGATGTGTTTGTTACAAGTAGACTATTCCCCGTAGAGCCCCTTTACCCTGTGATTGGATCAGGACCCCGTGTGACGGGAAGCTGACATCACTCCTGAGGAATTCTGCAGAGCGTCGTTGGTTGGTGGAGCCATTGCACTGGGACTGACCGGCGCTTGTAGCGGAAAGAAAAACGCTTTCACTTTTCGTATATTAACTTTACCATTTGTACTGGAACAAGAGTGTAGAATACATACAATTTGGGGACTTTAGAGAAGTAGTCTACTTTTGCCAAAATGATTTCTTTGTTTGTCTTTATAGTTTTGGCTTGTGTTCATCTTGCTCCAGCTGTTGTTTATAACGGTAAGATTACATAATTGTTTTTTCCTTTTTAAAAATATTTAGTCCTAATGCGTTATGATTTCACAGTTACTACTTGTGTTCAGGGAAAAGTAACTTAACTCCCTTTTTTAAAATCCTTGTAGGCTCTTCAAATGCTGGCCCAAGGACCTTTGCCATCTCCGTTAATGATGCTGAGCTACTGAACATTGATGACCTTCTTTCAGACTCTTACTCTGGTAATAATAAGTCTAATGCCAGCTCCAAAGGGCAGTTAATCTCTGAAGATACCCTGCTCTTCCTCACTGGACCCATGTCCACTCTGCTCATGCCCTCCTGGTACTCACTGGTGTGTCTTATTAGTGTACCTGTAAACCTCTGTGCAATGCAGGCCTTTGCCCGAAGGATCCGTCCCAAGAAACCAGCGGCCATCTACATGCTAAACCTGGCCTGTGCTGATCTACTCTTCACACTTCTGCTCCCATTCAAGATCTGTTACCATTTTTTAGGGAACAACTGGATATTTGGGCCCGCCATGTGTCGTGTGGTGACTGCAGCATTTTACTGGAACATGTATTGCTCTGTTCTGCTTATATGCTGCATAAGCGTCGACCGACTTTTTGCTGTGGTCTATCCCATTGACTCTCTTGCTTGGAGAAGACCTCAGAATGCTGTGATAGCTTGTGTGACAATGTGGATTCTGTCATTTATTGGTTGCACACCCCTCCTGCTCTCCAACCAGACCATACACCTGGACATTTTAAACATCACCACCTGCCATGACATTCAGCCACTAGAGGAGCTCAAGTGGAACTACAAAATCTATTTCCTCACCATCTGCTGTGCACTCTTCTTCCTCCCCCTGCTCATTTCAGTCGTGTCTTACGCCCGAGTCATCTGGACTCTGAGCAGGGTCCCGCAGGGAATAAGAGGAAGCTCCCGCAAAAAGACAAGGGCTGTGGTGATGGCAGCCACTGTGCTGGTCATCTTTGTGCTGTGCTTCATGCCAACTAACTGTATCATGCTAGTACACTATCTTCTGTTTGACAGCAATGCCCAAAGCAGCCACCAGGGTGCAGACAATTCATATGCTCTGTACTTGGTCTTTCTCTGTTTAGGCAGTCTTAACTGCTGTCTAGATCCCTTAGTCTATTACTTTGGCTCATCCCAGTGCCAGAAGGAACTAGCCAGTGTGCTGAGATGTGGGAGGGGGTCTGCTGTCTGCAGCACCAGTCATTCATCCAGTGACTCATACAAGTCCAGCCGTAAGGCTATACTGAAAAGCAGCCGGACAGAAAGTTCCAAGATTAATCACTCTTCAGAAAATGAGTCCTTTCAAGCCCATCTCAACAGCCAGTACAAGAAACTGTTGGTGTGACATTCTGAATTATTTTTGACTGTGGTGAAGAAGTAAGTCTAGTTGGGTATTAGAAAAGTTTGACACAATTATTATAAACTAACTGCATGGCTTGGCACAGGCAGCTACTTGTAAATTCAAACATAGCCTAGCTTATATTGTAAGCAAAAAGGCATGTGTGCAAAAAGAAAGGCCTAGACGGTCTCCTTTTAAACAGTGACAAATATGCTTTTTAATATACTTGTACGTTTCTCTGTAAATTGATGTTTGTTAATTTTATAGCTCACTGAAGGATGTATTTGTGTAACTATTATTGTAAAGTCACATTATGTTTTCCATTGTATGTGTTTATATAAAAGGCATTCCAAAGATGTATAATAGGCTACTTAATAAATATGGTTATGTCGTTTACATAGCCTAATATCAACAAGCGTCACTATATCATAATAGGCCTGTGGTCGAGTTTTGTAACGGAGAAGGCTTATAAGATGTTGTAACCAAAAATAGGTCTAATGAAAAATGGGCTTAGGCCTATTCTATTAACTTGTTGCCATGTTTTCAGACGGCAGTTTTGTAATGCACCCTGTATCACAATAAGCTAATCATTCAATGGATCATTCAGTGGATCTTACATGATCAATAAAATAGGATAAGTACATGTTTTGTTTTGTTTTTCACTTTGACATCAAATGCGCCCTACCATGCGCTAAAGCGCCGCAGAGGTCACATGACGCCGTGACATGACGTCACACAGGTATCAAACCCACCAGTCAGTGGTTAAAAGCAGCCACACCCGTGTTTCTCCTTCCTCTCATGTAAACCCGTGATTAAAGTTTAAACCACTACAATGGCTTTAACATGTTTTCGACCGCTGTTTCTTCTCGTGTATTTCGTGCATACGTCTGTGGGAGTGGAAGAAAAGGGTAAGTATTACACTCTTTGTTTTCGATGCTCTTGTCTTGGAATTGTTTTGAAAAGAAGAAGCTTACGTTAAAGTGAATGGGCAGGCCCTATACTGCAGCACTGAGCAGACAGGATTATAGTTTGATGATAATCTAAGAATATTTGGCTAAAATGTGACATATTTATGTACTTAACTAACTTAAGTCTTTCATCCACAGAGGGCAAAGGATTCCCTGGTATTGAAACAAAGGATGGAGTGATGGTCAGCTTACAAGCCAAACATGTCCTGAGCAGTCCCCTTACTACTGTTTTTCTTCCGGTCATCTACATTATTGTGTTCGCTGTGGGGCTGCCTGCAAATGCTCTGGCTGTTTGGGTGTTCCTTTTCAGAGTCAAGAAGAAGCATCCATCTTCAATTTACATGGCAAACCTAGCACTGGCAGATCTACTCTTTGTCATCTGGGTGCCACTAAAGATTGCATACCACTTCAACAATAATGACTGGATCTATGGAGAGAGCTTGTGTAAAGTTCTGGTTGCATTCTTTTACGCAAACATGTACTGCTCAATCTTGTTTATCACCTGCATTAGTGTACAGCGTTACTGGGCTGTGGTTCACCCATTAAGCCAGCTAGAGAAGGACAACTGTGTAGCCATTGCCTTGTCTATCACTGTCTGGGTCATAGTTTGGGCAGTCACAGTGCCACTGTACCTTTATGATCAGGAGGTCACAGTTACTAACATTAACATCATTACTTGTCATGATGTCACCAGGCCAAGCCATAAAAAAATGGCAGCAGGTTACTTCCTCACCATGGGAACCCTTGGATTTCTAGTGCCTTCATTTGTCTGCATTGTGTCCTATGTTCTCATGTTGAAGGCTCTTCAAAACAACATGTCCGACCCTACTATTGGCAAGAAGCGGAGAAAAGCTATTCTCCTCATCATTACAGTGCTAGTTATGTTTATTGTGTGCTTCACTCCCAGTAATATAATGTTAATAGTCCACTACAGTTTGCTATTGAGCGGAGCCACAAACAGCCTCTATGGATTCTACATCACCACTCTGTGCTTGGCCAGTCTCAACAGCTGCATTGATCCGTTTGTTTACTATTTTATTTCTGAAGACTTCAGGGATCACATAAAGAACACGTTCATGTGTCGAAGCCAGCGGACTGTGGAGAGAATGAGGGTCTCCTTCAGTGCTCTGAAATACTCAAAGAAGAGCAACACCTACACTTCTGACACCGCCAATACACAGAGCTCTGAGTGCTAGTCAATTTGTGAATGTTACAAGAATGTTACATGAAGGTACAATCTCCTTTTGTTTTATGTTGTCTTGTTACTATAAATTACATTGTAACCTACTTGTTTTTTTATTTCTCTCAGAAAATATGAGTCTTTTAATCATGGGCATTATTTTTATACCTTTGTTCTTGACTGGATATTGTGTTTTTATATTGTTAATTAAAGTTTCTAAAGAAAATCATAGAACTAATGCAAAGGTCATGTAGTTTTTATAGAACAAACACTTCACATACAAGAGTTGCGAAGATACTTGTGTGTAGGATTGTATTCTCATTTGTTTAGATAACATCTCATTTTGTCTGGCATACATGACGCATACTAGTATTTGTTTAGGGAAATATTCTGAAGAGTTCTAAATAGTAGGTCTGCTTGGAAAACAAACAGCAGGTACATCAGCAGGTGGGTGGGACCAAGGCGCCGTGACGTAGGTACTCCCAGGTAGTCTCGGGGTGGTGCCTTTTGTTCCCAGGCGTGTCGAGTGTACAAGAAGCTCTTCGCGTGGAGTTCCGAAGCAGAGATAATATTAGATTGTTTAATGCACAAAATGAATTTTATTACCTCCATTTCGTTTTTGCTGGTGTTGAATTTCTTCTGCGCGTCTTACGCAAGTAAGTAGCCTGGGTAAATTTTGACGAAGACTATTCACCTCTAAAGGGCGAGGTCGTACACAGGGAGCTACTGAAATACAGTAATCTGAAATGCTATTTTAGGAATCGGTATCTACTTGATTTCTCACATTGTTAAATTATGTTTATAGCCAACCTCGTATGTTTATATGAATATTTCTAATATATTTGTAAGAGTCTAAAGGTCATCTGCCCATGTTGCATTTGCTGTCAGAACCTTGTACAGTTTATATTTGTTTAAACGTGAAAATAATGAATTGTACTTATGAAAGTAAGGATGTGATTTCATGTTTTCCTTTCCAGGAGAGGGACGGGGATTTGCTGGTATTTTGGACCCTGAAAACACACAGCAAGTGGTTTTGGATGAGGCCGCCATTGTCACCCTCAAGAGTGATCTAACCACCGTCTTTATCCCAATCCTATACATCATTGTGTTTGCCTTGGGACTCCCTGCAAATCTAATGGCTATATATGTGTTTCTGATTCGGGTTAAAAAGAAGCATCCATCATCAATCTACATGGCCAATTTGGCCCTGGCTGACCTCTTGTTTGTTATCTGGATTCCTCTAAAGATAGCATACCATTTCAATGGAAATAACTGGATCTATGGAGAACCTCTTTGTAAAGTTTTAGTGGGCTTTTTCTATGGCAATATGTACTGTTCAATTCTTTTTATTGCCTGCCTCAGTGTGCAGAGGTACTGGGTTGTGGCTCATCCACTGTCCCATCAAAGAAAGAATAACAAGGTGGCTATAGGTGTCTGTGCGGCCATTTGGGCTTTCATTTGGCTTACCACAACTCCACTATACTTGTATGACCAGACTGCCAAGATCAAAGACCCCAACATTACCACATGCCATGACGTGAACATCATCAAGGACCCTCTGAATCCATTTCCTTCAGTTCAGCTGCCTTTCTATTATTTCGTCTTTATGGGATTGGTGGTTTTCCTGGTCCCCTGTGTAGTTATAATAGTGGCTTACATCTTTTTGCTCAGAGCTTTAGGAAACAGTATGGAGGACAGCACAGCTGCCAAGAACCGCCATAAAGCTGTAGTGTTGATAGTGGTTGTAATGGTCACTTTTATTGTGTGTTTTATCCCCAGTAACATCATGCTTGTGGTGCATTACTCACTTTTAAAAGATGGACTGCCCAACAATGGCTACAGCTTTTACATCTCAACATTATGTCTGGCCAGTCTCAACAGCTGCCTGGACCCCTTCATCTACTACTTTGTGTCTGAGGACTTCAGAAACCACGTAAAGAACACACTCTTGTGTCGCAGTAGCAGGACTGTGGAGCGGATGAGAGTGTCTTTTAGTTCAATGAAATACTCAAGAAAGACCAAGTCATATGTGTCTGACTCAGGGACCACTCAGACAAGCTCATGTTAAAACAACGTGCACTGGGACATGTGAAAACACTGATCATTATCTAGCTGTGGACACAGGCCTAGCTTGGTCCACTAATGAATAACCTCAATTTGCCAAAGATGAACTTTAGTTTTTTTCAACATGGAATATGTGCATGTACTTTGTTTTCAATGTGAACATATTTGTTATATTTAATGCACATGAAGCCTGTTACATTATTTAGTCGCCTTTTAAGACTGATAACTGTTGCACTGGATACATACAGTTTCTTTTTATGATGCTGTGTGTGTTTAAATGCTTAACACTTTCGTAAATAAATGATGGAAGTTTGTTTGGTTTCTGTAACACTTTTTTATGATATTGCATAATGTATTTGACAATGTGAGTCATGTTGAGTCACCTCAGATCACATTTGCATGATCTGTTGAAAGAATGTAGGGCAACATTGGTAATTTCCTTTTCTTTTGTTATTTGTGGTATGTGTTAAAATGAAGAATTACCAGTTTCTGGGAATCAGCTGATGTAACTGACCATATCAGCAGACACAGGAATGCTGAATAAAGAGGTGAATGAATTCCACAGATCACGCTGAGGCATGTCTTAATGATGACTTCACAGACCTGCCCTAGTTTCTGTGCTGTTCGCATTTCCCGTGTTACTAAAAATACAGAAGCAGAAACATGAATTGCAATGTGGATATAATTATTTACACTTTTTACATTACTTACGTTTTAAATGCTGTGTTATTAAAATGACTCTAGTGAAACAACTTCTACTTTATGAACAGAGAGTCTGTTTTAACAACTGTGGTTAATGATTGTTGAGTATCATCTTACCTTTTGTGAAGCAGCATGCCTTCTTTCTTTCACATGAGGGACTGAGCCACTCCCTGCCTATGTTACTCTTTCACAGCTCGGACTGTGTCCAGCATTAACAGGAGCCATATAACACATGATATCATATAATTTTATTATGTCAACCTTCAACATTTGCATAGCTGTAACAGAGGACAGAATTTATAACTAAATGTTCTTATTTCTGCACATGAAACTTGTTGTGGTCAAAAGCAGTTTTATTAGAAAGTTGTTAATATGAAATCATTGTATTTTTCGTAAAGAGTGGAAACCAAGGACATTTGAGTCAGTTTGTATGTCAAGTGTTGGCTCAGCCACTCTGTTAATCAGGAACTTGTCTAACTTGTTTTGTCTTTTTGTGACTGAGAGCTGCCATGGAAACATGATCTCAGTTGTCTAAGCAGATGTGATTCGAGCTTGCATGCTCCTGATCTTTTAGAATATGTAGGCCTACCAAAATGTGGGAACATTCCACTAGTGTGAGTTGATTCTAGTAGTATATCTGTGTTTGGTTGTGCAAGACTATCAAAAATAAGAAAGAACAAAAACATCACAACAACAACAAACACAACAGTAGTGCATTCGCGCATCATACAACTAAAAGAACACTAATCATTTGTAGGAGTGAAGGATAGGTAAAGGACAGTGGCAAAATTTGCTTGTCAAATTATGTAAGTATTCACTTACATTACAGATATTACATTGCTTTATATGTTTATGCTGATTACACTGTCAAATATGACAAATACTGTTGCAATACAGATATGAAGATCTGACCTGAGAATGCCATTGAAACACAATGACAAAAACAAGCACATTATTTTAAACAGCACGTTATTAAGTATTGACCTACACATGTCTGTACAGTCCAGAACAAAGCATAATTGCTCATCAGCCTACTTAGTATCCAAACAAGATGACACTGCACATATATTGAGCAACTTTACACATCTTAAGGAATAAAATATGTCACATTTTAATATACCTGTAATATAAGTGTGCAAATAAAATGAAAAATATAAAATAGCCACTTAATTGAAAGCAAAGACACAAAGTTTTTTATTTTTTAGTCGTTAGGTTTGGCTCGTCCCTCATCTGGCTCCTCTGCGACATGGCCTGGGGGATTTGACACAACATGGGTGCCTGCCAGCCAGTCCCAGTGTGAGAAGAAGGGGGCAAAGTTGGTGCCCGGCTTCTGGTGGTGGGTGTCATGCTTGGGCGCTCCACCCCAAAGGCCAAAGGGCACAAGCCTGTGCATGGACCATGGGAAGTCATAGCCACAGTGGTCCTCCGTGGAGACATACACATTGAAGACCATGAAGCCCCATGTGGTGAGACAGTGGCACTGGAGCAGGATGGGGTCTATGGTGGCCCAAAATCCCACACTGAACAGCTCCCATCCAGACAGATACTGCGTGACCAGGCTGAAGGGCTGCTTGTACTGGTGGTGCATAGCATGGAAAGTGCGGTACAACCAAGGGACTTTATGATGCAGCAGGTGCCAGATGTAATACTGGAAATCAAAAACCACGGTGCAGCCAAAAATTCCCAGAATGAAGCCACAAAGAGTAGGTGCTTCTCTTGGCAATGGGGTGGGTGACCTCCAAAGCCACTGGGCCACTGCTGTTGGGAAGATGTAGAGCAGGTGGTTGTAGATGGTGAGCACTAGTGTAGTCCAGATGTTGGGCCACGTGATGGGCTTGTCCGGGTGCAGTCTGTGGCGATTAATGCAGGGGCAGGTGGGAGCCAGCAGGTCCAGAGCCGTGTAAAGAGCAATCAGAAAGAAGTATGTGAAAACACACAGGAGCACAGGGAAGAGCGAGCTCCTCAGGACCTCGTGGTGGTTCTGGAGCAGGTGATCCCAGGCTGGCTGCAAAAGTGACCCCTGGGACAGGACTCCAGTTACATTTCCCACATCCAACATCCAGGACAAAGCCTCAGGTCTAAGCTGTGTGCCCGCACTCATCACTAGCACAAGGTTTGCCGTTAAAAAGGGGCAGACCTAAAAGGATTATCTCTTGACAAGGCTCAGCGGTGGATGAAACGATTCTTAATGAACCAAAGATCCAATCAGCATTCACGTTTAGGCAGGCAAATCATCTGGGAATGTGAACTATCTGTGCCAAATTGGTCCATCTGCCTGTCTTTGGCTCTTATGTATGTTGAAGCCCCACCTCCAAGAGCACTTTCTGCATTTTAAAAGCAGGGCCTCAGTAGGGTCCTTTTTCACGGCACAAGGATGCCAGCCAGGAGCCGAAGCTGCACCACAACAGCTCCCATTTTTGACCCACATCATGGAGAGAGAGCTTCCGTTCCACTGTGTATTCTAACACACAGAGGAGGAAGTGTCTTTAGTCAGTGTGTCTTTAATCAGATATCAACCTTGAGAAATCTGAAAGAAACAACCGTGTGGATAAAGGGCACATGGAAATATAATATATGTATTAATGTAATCATTATGGATTATCAAAATTCAGATTCAGACAAAATCAATGGCACACTCAGAGGCCTACACAATCCCTCATTAATCACAAACTGCCACAGATCTGACAACAGCTCAAAAGCACTTCCCGTCAGATGCTGAACTATGACTGGCTGCTGTTTTGTTTACTTAAATAGTTGTCCTTATTATGGTCTAGCTCAGACTGGTTTGGAACTGGTTTCTGTGGTATCGTGACAGTAGCTGTGATATATTTGTCAGTCAACAGTCAAATATAAAAAAGGAAAAGAGACAGAATTTTTTTTTATTAAAAAAAAAAACAAAAACAAAAACGAAACACAAGTGAGATTGTTGGTTGGTTGACAGCAGGCAGCTTGTGTTTTCAGCCAATAGAGGGCAGTAAAACTCTGCCCACAGTCACAGTCCAACTTTCTTTTAATAACCTATTTTCAGTTACGACCTTGAGTGTCCAGAAAGGTGTCTAATAATAATAATAATAATAATAATAATAATAATAATAATAATAATAATAATAATAATAATTATTATTATTATTATTATTATTATTATTATTATTATTATTATTATTATGTGCTTTTGCATTAAGACAAAAAAAAAATCATATGTATACTCTGCTTCTCTGGGAATGGTAACTGATATAGTGAAAATATACTGCTGAAAGGGACATTATGTATCTTTTCTGTTCATCTCCAATGCTATAGCACTAAACATCAGCCTACAGGTGTTGCCTGATGGGCTCACCTGCTTGTCTGCAAGTATAGATACGCTTATAGTCTCAGTGTGGTAAAGCATCTCCATGAAGACAAGATGGCAGACCCTCCTCCAGATTTGCGTAGTGCACCTATAAAGGTGTGAATTCTGAAACAGACAAAAATATATCTTCAGACACTCTATTTCCACTCTTCTTTGAAAACTAACACTAGCCTTTATCATCTACTAACATATCTATGACAAGAAAAGACAAAACAAAAAACATCAACTAAACAACAAACAAGGGTTTGAAAGTGTAACAATCCTTAAAACATGTGGGTACACTGAGGGTACACTGAGGTGCTGCTCTGAGTGTGACCCTGGTGTTTGTGAGGAAGCGGACATAAAGCACCAAAAGAATGCTCTTTTGATGGAACATCTGGGCAAACTAAATCTGTAATGACCGAGTGTAGCTCTGTAATACTTGAAACTATTTTATTGAGAGGCGCATTAAGTAAAAATAATATAGGCTACATGCATTCACCATATCCTTTTACTCAGCATTTCTGTTTACAATATAGTTGTCTGCTTAAAATATAAAACTTGTTATTATTACATATTGATCCAAATATAAATTGTAATATTCCTTATTGAACTGTGTAAAAGATAATTACATTTATAAAACAACCAATGAAAAGCAGTCATATAGAATCCAATGCAATTAGAAATGGATTTAGACAAACTGCATGGATCGACTCTTGATATTATCTCACTGTTCCAATACTAATTTAAATCCATACTTTATTGCATAATGCCTTATAAAGGAAAATGTTTCATCACCTAAAATGATGGAAACTCACTTTCTCTGTGACATCAACAGGCGGACTTAGAGGCTAACTTAATGAATAGACTCCCTGAGGTGATGCCTTCAGGGGACTTAGATAAATGATGTTATTCTCTACTGTCACCTATGTCACTCACATAGGAGAGCCCAGATAGTGTGAGAGAGGGGGGAAGACTTGCACTCAAAATGAAAACCCTCCTGCTACTCCAGCTAAAAATAGATGATGTAGCCTATAATTATATGCAGGCAGTAGTCCTATAGACTATTTTTGATGGACTATTTCTAACACCTTAAGGAAATAACACTGTGACACTGCTATCATGTGAATAGGCTAATACATCTCAATGACTAGATTAGAGATTGTTCAACTCTGCCTCATCTTATAGTGGTAAAATATATTCTTTCAATTCAGGGGTAAATATTATTTCAACTGAACCACAACATCTCTAGGCTGCTACAGTTCACAAAATGGCATGCATAATCTTCATACCTATTTGATTTTAGTGTCATTATTTGTATCACTGAGTGACCTAGCGGTATAAATAAAGCATTTCACTCAAATCACTACAATTACTCACTAGTGATAGCCTCCTGTTGTAGACTACTGCTTTAGGAGGCTAATGCTGCATTCATGTGATCTCGGAAATTCCATCTCCGGAATACAACTTGGGTCGGGATTTTAAACTCGTGAGGAAGACGACACAAAGCTAGTTCATTTGAAACTAGAAATGAAATCTATTGGTGATTTAAGCTTTTCGCTTTATGCATTTGAAATTAGCTCCATTACCTTTAATAACGTAGGCCTAAAGAAATGAAAAAAGTAGGGACATGTCGGTGGAGGTGCATCCTGGCGGAGGTCTGCGGGGTAAAGTCCTCAGAACCTGCAGCCAGACTCTCTTGAATTAATGAAGTACTCAGCAATATAACTTTGCAAAAAAAAAAAAAAAAAAAAAAAAAAATCTATTATTAATAATTAGTTTATCCGCAATTTTCCAACAAGAAACAACATATCCCGTCACAACACAAATTGTCACAACAATTGGTTTTGTTTTGTTTTGTTTGCACAACTTTCAGAATCAAGTTATGCAAACGTATGTTCTTATCGTTGACTATATACGTTGCTATCTCTGAGTTTCCGAAATCACATGAATGCAGCATTATTCCTGACGTGGGCAAAACCAATTCTCCTGAGGCCCAAAGGTTACACTGGTACATGTGTTGTTTTTCACTTAGCATAAGCTCAGTCTGGGAGAGGAAGACAGTTGCCCGTGGTTCCCTTACCTGGGGAATTAATTATCGCCAAAAAAGATCATGGTTAGCCCACTTAAGCTTGCTCACTTCCCAATAAACAAGCCTCACTCAAGGTCCTCTTCTTCATTCATCTGCAGGACACTAACCAGGTAAGAACCATTCTGCCTTCAACAGCAAATCTGTTTCCTATACATACTGCTCAATTTAATTTTTTTCAAGAACTTTGCTAAAAATCGCCCAAGATGCCGAGCCAGCTTGAGGGAGCCATGGATGCCCTGATAACAGTTTTCTACAATTATTCTGGAAATGATGGTGACAAATACAAACTCAACAAGGGTGAACTAAAGCAGCTACTTAATAGTGAGCTGACGGACTTCCTGACGGTAATAAACAGTTTTTCTTGAATCAATCCACAGTTTGCTGAGAGGTTGATTAGTGCATGCTGTTTCAAATTACTATGTGCTGAAGCCTGACACAAAGCTTGTTCATGGATAAATGAGCAGAGTAGGCAAGAAATTTAGCAAAAAACAACTGATATTTTAAATGTAATATTCTGACAAACTTACATTCACCTAGTTCAAATAAAAGCTTCATATAGGCCTATGTTCCATCTAAAAATAACAACTAAAGACGCAGAGATGGGTGCTTTTCTGACTCATGCAGCCAAAATTTTAAAGATCAACTTACTGATATTGATTATTGAAATAACAACTTAATAATAATTTCAAAAAGGAGTAGTGCAACTAGTAAAACAAAATGTAATGCCAGCTGCCAAATATGTTTTTTATGATTTGGAAATTGTCCTTTTTGACCCTGAAAGGTTCTGACATTGATTGTTATCCCACTGTTTACTCACTCACATCATAACGTGGAAAATAAAAGCTGACAGAGGTGAAGGAGATAGATAAAGCTATTTCCCATAAGTCCCTGCTCCTGACATTGTGTGATAGCAGTGCGCACAGGCCTGCAGTTTGATTTGATTGACCCAGGAACACTGAAAACGGCCTATAGCCTATACCAGTATGAACTGCCACGCTTTCGGGCTATATTTTTCTTTTTATTTGTTGTCTCTGTTTCACAGACCCTCAGGTGATCATCATCAGTGGCCCATATTGCTGCCAAATATAGACAAGCCATGATGATGTCAGTGCATCCAAACAGGCAGAAGAAACTCCAGTTAGACCAGGCTAATGGAAAGAGAACCCAGCACTAAATATTTACAAGTACTATTACAAAAAATGTAATGTTGTTGGTTTGACTTTACATTACTGCTGTGGAAAGGGTTTCAACTGTATCTTTTACTTGGACACTCAAAGCAATTAGCAGTGACTTTCCCAAGAATACCTCACAGTAGGAGCACAACCCCGCAGCCACTACAATTTTGTGAACAAAGAAATCTAATTAGATAATGAATTTAATTACTGTTGTGAAATGTGGTGATAGTTGTTTGGTAATTTCAAGTAGATAATTTATAACGGTGCACAAGATGTTGTTACAAGTTTTTACTGCAATAATAATTTGTGTTTTCGCATTATAACCTCTGTGTGGCTTACTTAATAGCATTTGTTTCGTTTTTTGTTTTTTTGTTTTTTTTTTTTTAAGAAAAGTGTGAATCATCTTTATTATTGCAACTCACATTGCTCATTGGTAGACAAAATAACAAGGCTATTTTGTGTTTCTCTGTAGTCCCAGAAAGACCCTCTGCTGGTGGAGAAGATCATGAATGACCTGGACTCAAACAAAGACAACGAGGTGGACTTCAATGAGTTTGTGGTTCTGGTGGCAGCACTCACTGTGGCCTGCAATGATTTTTTTCAAGAGCAACAGAAGAAATCCAAGTAAATATTATCAATACTCATGTACATTGGCTTCTAACTGTGATTTTGTCAAAGAAATGTCAACCATTTACATTTGCAAATTGGTTAATAATGACCCTGTTGTATATTTTGTTCATTTAAAAATATATAGCCTAGTTCATGATTTATATTTTCATGTACCCTCATTACTTTCAGTGATCCACAATATCAATGTTTTTTAAAGTGATGAAAAATTGTGACTGTCGCAATTAACAGTTCAATATATCCTATCTTAGGAATGGCCAAAAGTCCTCAAAGGTGTGTCCATACCTCCAAAAAAATATGTAACTGAAACTCATGATGAGACATGCCGCTATATCCTGTCACCATGCCAGTGCTGATGGAAAAACATGGAATATTTTGTACTTGTACTATAATCCTACTTGTATGTTTCAAATTGAATTTGTGCAACTGAAAATTAGCCTCTAAAGTAAAACCCAGGTGTCGGTCACTAAGAAAATTACACACTGACCAAATATATCTAGATTGTTGAAAGAAAAACATGAATGAATTGCAGTTTCTGTCCCTGTATGTGGTGTCTTCTGATCTTTTAATGATAAATGTATTTCTTTTGTCGCAAAGAAATTTAATTTTTAAGCAATGCTGTTGAGTCCCAATGTCAAAATAAAATCTAAATGTAATTTGCATTCTTTTAACCCCCCTAATCTTTTGCACAATCACTGCATAAAATCATGTTCCTGGCTTACTATTAATTATATGTCTAGTCACCGGTGAACCCCAAGTGAATCTCTCCAAGGTCAGTTGGGTGTGATTGACAGGTGTATTAGGAACATTCACGGTCTGTGGGGAAAAAAGAAAGGAAAAAAATATTACAGGGGGCTGAAAAACAGCATGGATTTCTGTAGAATCAATGAGCCAAGCACAAAATTCTGTTAATTTGAGGTGAGAGAAATTTGATTTTATTTGTAAATCATAGGTGATTTGAATTTTGCATCCATTATTGAAAAATACAAATCTAATATGCGAGTATCTGATTGTTGATCTCGCTCTAACATTAGCATAGTGATAGGCCCATTCACTATTCCATAAGGGCCATGGATTGGCCAACAATCTTCAAGTGTGAGTGTGAGCTGTGGTATATGTACATTTTTTCTGAGGCAGTAGTTGCCGCCTTTATGTGTGCAGATGGTGATTGCACAAACCCTTAGTTACAATGCAAATTGGCTGTGATTGGCTGTAATTGAGCAGGATAATCACACTGGCTCTCTTGGGAGGAAGCCATCCCGTAATTATGTTTTTGTTCAAATTATAAAAGGTTGCTATCAATCTGAAATACCATTTGATAATTTATAAAAGTGGATATTTAGACACCCCCTTCTATAATTACAACTACCAAATATACTTTTATTTCCTGCAGACGTCACCATTTGTAGTTTGGAAAAGTTTCCTTCATATTGCTGTTTTTTTTACTCAAAATGTCCTTTTAAGGCAGTAAACTCTTTCACTGCCAATTATCTAAAATATTTTCTAAAATGTCTCCACCAAGTTACATTAGCTTCATCAAATATATATTTTCTTGTGTGTGTACATGATTTAATATACAATTGTGGGATAGTCCATTTTGGTTTGATGTTAGGAGACAAATCTGGTCCAAAATCTCAAAAATAAAAAAAATTAGAGGGTCATAGATTATTTTGGGAGAAAGGGTATGACAGGGTATGACGCCATTGTTTAAGCAAAACACACCACAGTACAGAAGGTAGGCAGGGCTTGAGGAAATGAATTCCTTCTCAAACCAGGACTGTATATATTTTCATATCTCCCCTCCTACTACATCCAAAGCTGTGGCTTGGAAAGCCCTTGAAGCCCTTATCTGCCAAATGCTGAGTGTGGCGTCACCGTGTGCGTCACTGAGGTGTCAGAATCTGAGCTGATTCTATTGTCTCCTGGCCCAACACATGGAGAAAAGGTGAGATGTACTTACAGTGGAGGAAATAAGTATTTGATTCATTGCTTATTTTTCTTTGTCAGTGGTTTGCCCACTGACAAATGATGATTTGCATTTCACTGTGTGAAATAAGTATTTGATGCCCTACTAACCATTAAGAGTTCTGCCTCCCACAGACCAGTTAGACACTCCTAATCAACTCGTCACCTGAATTAGACGCCTGTTTTAACTAGTCACCTGTATAAAAGACGCCTGTCCACAGAATCAGTGAATCAATCAGACTCCAAACTCTCCAACATGGGAAAGACCAAAGAGCTGTCAAGGTCATGGAGTGGCCCAGCCAGTCTCCAGACCTTAACTCTATCGAAAAGCTATGGAGGAAGCTGAAGATCTGATTTGCCAAGCAACAGCCATGAAACCTTAATGATTTAGGGATGATCTGCAAAGAAGAGGGGACCAAAATTCATTCTCATATGTGCTCAAACCTGGTCATCAACTACAAGAAATGTCTGACCTCTGTGCTGCATTTTGCCGCCAAGTAGTAAGTCTTTTTGGCTAGAGGGTTCAAATACTTATTTCACTCAGTGAAATGCAAATCAGTTTATATCTTTTCTTTAAAGTTATTTTCTGGGTTTTCTTTTTGATATTCTATCTCTCAATGTTAAAATAAACCTACCTGTGACAAAGAGGGCCTTTGTCCCTGTATACTCACCTTAATTTCATTTCATATTTGCCAGTTTCTCAATAATCAACTAAACTACAAATTACAACTATTCCGGGTTTGTTTTATTTAGTTTTTGTTTAGTTTCTTTAAGTTAAACACAACACACTCAGGTTACTTTAAATATATTTTATTTGGTTAAATCTAGTCAGTTTAGTTAAACTTTTCAGACACTTGCGTACTTACCTGTTACACCACATGGTCTGGAGAGCAAAGAGGGCGTGTGCCCTGAGACGGCCGTATTTATAGCCTCTGGGGGTACGTGTACCCAGCTACACTGATGTGTAGATGGGTGGGTTTTCTTAGTTTCATTAATTTCTGTTGCTTATGCCCAATTTTGAGCAGTTATTTTTTGTAGCTATATGTTTTGTTGCCACGATACCACGGTGAATTTTGAATAAACCGTTAAATCTAATGGAATATTTTTAGTCTGCCTCCTGCTTAAGACCACACTGGCCAGCTTCCCCACACTACCATTAAAATTATACACTGTTCATTTCTTTGTCAGTGGGCAAAGTCAGCAAGAGATGAAATACTTTTTTCCTCCACTGTAGCTCCACATGAGTCTTTCCGCTCTGCTCCAGGACCTTCCCTCAGGACATGGTGGCTCCATGGTCCAACCCCACTGGGCAGTGCGCTAGAATAAGACGCTTTCCATCACTTCAGTCTCTCATCACTTTTTTAATCACAAAACATGCAATAGTTCAACCTCAACTTAAATCCCTAAAAATAAATAAAAAATATCATGCAAATATTCACACCTTTGCTTTTTACAGTCATGATCAGTATGGTATTTTAATTTGTTTGCTGCATTAATAACTGTAAAATAACCTTTTCTGTCCCAAAGGTTTTCTGCCAGTGCCCACATTGTCTTCAGTAATCTATTAAATGTACGTCTACTCTTTACAGTTCAGCTCATCCATAAAAAAATATTCCATTTATAATATGTGGTCCCCTTGTAGTTAAAGGGATGTTTTTCCCCGCTGGCAGCAAATAATCAAAGTCTGTGTCAACATTTGTTATATATTATTACATGAAATAACCTCTTAAGATTAAGGGGTTTGCCTAGAAATCTTGGTGTTTAATTTTATATCACTCTTTGGAAAACCTTTAAGTCTACTCTTTAAGTCTACTACCACCAACTCAAATGAAGACACTATAGTTTCAACCCAACTCCACTGGTCACTGATTACATTCATTATTTGACAAGACAGCTGTCAGAAATAATGCCTCTTTTTTTTTTTTTTTTTTTTGCTGCCCTTGTGTCCCTTGGGTCTTTCACTCTACTCTAATACTTTATGCAGCCTTTAACAACAATACAGACTAAAATCATTACATATACTGTTACTATAAAGCTCTCTGCAAAATAAAGCAGCAGGGTCTTTCCTGAAGTAAAAGACTGCTGTGCTATAATGTGCTCTTCTTCATAGGCGAGTTTATCACTACAGGTTTTCTCTCTGGTTGAGGTCTAATGTAATTTTTTTTGTAAGTTGATCACACTGCAAGTCATTAGATATTGTGGTACAACATATGGTAAATATTAAATCAGGGCACACTTTAAGTATCTAAGCTAAGGTGTCTTTCTTCTAGGTGTTATATAGAGCTTTATTAAACCACAACTACACAGCAGCTGTAGTCAGTAATTAGCATTTGGTTATACTTTTGATCTTTTAGAGCCATTGCTCTCCACTGGTGCATGGGCTCACCAGGACAATATAAACAAGTTGCTTTGCTTAATCATGCAGTAAAATTTTATTACAAAATGTAGATTTATACAAATTGATACAAATAAAAATTATGATATTGTTCTGTATCTCCATTATGAATTACTTTTTCCACGATCACTTATAACATAAATAAATAAACTTGACCACTGAATAAATACAATAAATACAATAAATACAAAAAGATGTCCAAAAACACACTTTTCTTCTAAAAATGTGAATGTTTGTGTAACACAAACTTAAAGACAGTGGCATGTGTGTTTTTGAACATTGTGTTTTAATGACAGATTGTTGGCTGTGGTCAGTTACTGAAGCAGAAGTCATCTATGCTGTTGAGTTTGAAGGTCTGCAGCTCCTGACTGTTTAGGAGTCTGTAACTGAAGGATACTCGGTTTATGAACCTCCCACTGGAAACCATCCTCACCACAGTGTTCTCACAGCCGATCTTCATTTGGACTGCAAAAAAACAAATACATGCACCATATACGCTATTACAGCATAGCCAGATCAAATGGGGTATGTTCATGAAAAGGATAGGAGGTAACACTTTATAATATATTGGAATATATATTGGAATATAATCCAATATAATATATTGGACTTCATTCATAATGAATAAACAGTTTATTAAGAATGATTCAGGCTTACTAATCCTCCTAAGTCCTAACCCCTTAATTGAGACATTTTAACACTATGTATGAAATATTACTGGCCTATAGACTGTTGTTATGTCATCTGAAATCCAGTTTGTTCATTATGAATTCAATTTTTATTCATGCTTTACTAAGTCCTATTAAGGTGTAGTAATTAAAGTGTAACAGTTACTCACTGGGGCCAGTGAATGAGATGCAGAGGTCAGTGATGGGCATTAGTTTGGACGAGTCAATGGAGTTTCCTCTCAGCAGCTGCACAAAGTCTCCTGTTTCAGCACAGCCAGGCAACAACCGCTGCTCACACACAAGATGTTTTATGACCAAATCTAACAAAATTCATAACATAACAAGATGTCATTTTATACATTCTTTATCCTAGTATGCCAACCTTAGCAATGTTATTGTAGTGGCCTAGACTGAATTCAGAGATCTCGATTTCCACAGGATAAACGATGGAAAAGCTGCAGTTCCTATGCTGCTGAGGGATCACCATCGTATAACTGCCCTCTGGCGACTGCGAGATGACATTACAAGCTGCGAGAGGGAGAAAAAAAGTTTATTTTCACATTCATGGTGATAGATATAGGTGACAAAATATTACTTAAGATAATAGGCTACAAAATACTTACGGAAAGGATTTACGTGCTTTCTAACCGTAACGGTGAAACTGCTGCCTTCACTGCGGATGCGAAAAAACAGCATAGCCACGTTCTGGTTGGAGCGCACGTTTTTTCTCACAGCACCCGATTCACAGTAATCCACATAGCGCTCAAACAGTGGCAGAGGGTGGTCCTGCGAACTGGGAAATTTCTCCCCTTTCATCACCCAGCCATCAAATACCTGCAGGCGCAACACGCATGTCAAATCAGTTTAAATTTAACTATGATTAAATGATTAAGAGATTTTAAGAACAGCAAATAAAACAGGTAGATTAGATTTTCAAATGGATTAAAATTAGACTATTTAATCTTTATAATTTAGTAGGCTCCGACAGTAATGAATAATGTACACTAGAAAATTATCTTAATGAACATTATTATAGGTGGATAATTAAACAGCTATAAGCAAACATAATTCCTTCAGGTCAAAGAGTAAGCTTCAAACATATGGCATTAAGCAACCAGTACAAAGCAGACTGACCCATCACATGACTTTCAGATTCCTGTTATATGGGGTATTTTAAAGACTTTTTTCCAATTCAAATGATATAGCGTAATTGTTTTCAGTTGTTAATCGTTATGGCAACGATCCCAATTTTCTATCATTCTGAAACTCACGGATAGCCTACTTATTGCGCGTAAACTTTCAAACGTACCGTGATGAAGTCCCCTCCTCTGCAGTGGATGTCCACATTGTCGTACTCTAGGCTGATGACTTCATTGGGCTCAGCCATGAAAAACGTAGCACAGTTAAGATGAGGCCGTTCCGCTGTGAAGGTGAACTGCCCCTCCACCGCAATCATGTCCAGACAACCTGCATCCATGGACATCAAATGCAACAAACCCAGAGAGTGACTGAACTATAACAGTGTCTGTATGATGTTTTACAGTAGAGAATTTGAATTCCAAATTAACTTTTTAGTTTAGAAAACATGCCTTACGCAAACTTCGGCGATAGATGAGCTCTTCGGGTATTTCTGGCATTTCTCGTTTGAGGTCCGGATTAAAAACTGAATACAAGTCATCCCTAGATATCTCGTTATTCTGCAAAACACGAAGCTTTCAGTGATGCGAAAGTTAACAAAAATAAAAAGAGACGCTTACCTCGATGTCCCTGGAGTCTCCTTTGAGAGCAGATAGACACAGGACCAGTAAAAACAACTGTTCTCTAAAGGTGCGCTCCATTACGCGCGCGAAGCTGTCAGCGGAGTTGATTCAAGGATAAGCAATCCCTTACCCTCGCTCCCTTTATATCCCCTAGTGTCCGGACCTCTGATTGATACGCCAGGGGGACTTCAGCCAATTACGTGTTTGTGACGAGAGCGAGAGGCGAGAGTGCGTTTGAAATCTTGTGAGGGAGAGATGAACTGCAATGCTTCGGCTGTTGAGTTTGGTTATAAACAGTCTTAACTTTATCACAGTTCTAAACAACTATTGTCATTACTGCAATTAAGTTTAAAATAAAATATAAAGCTGTCTGTCTTTTCCACATCATAAAATGGGTCACTGGATGCCATTTAAGACCATTTGTTGTGACCTGTGATCTTCCACACACCCAGTCCTTGCCCCCACTGATCACTTGGATACAATTCCATTTAACACTCAAGCTTTATAGATATTTACACTATATTGCCAAAAGTATTCGCTCACTTGGCTTGACTCGCATATGAACTTAATTGACATCCCATTCTTAATCCATAGGTTTTAATATGATGTCAGTCCACCCTTTGCAGCTTTACAGCTTCAGCTCTTCTGGGAAGGCTGTCCACAAGGTTTAGGAGTGTGTTTATGGGAATTTTTGACCACTCTTCCAGAAGCGCATTTGTGAGGTCACACACTGATGTTGGACGAGAAGGCCTGGCTCTCAGTCTCCACTCTAATTCATCCCAAAGGTGTTCTATCAGGTTGAGGTCAGGACTCTGTGCAGACCAGTCAAGTTCATCCACACCAAACTCTCTCATCCATGTCTTTATGGACTTTACTTTGTGCACTGCTGCACATTGGTGTTGGAAGAGGAAGGGGCCATCTCCAACTGACCCCACAAAGTTGGAAACATGGAATTGTCCAAAATCTCTTGGTGTGCTGAAGCGTTCAGAGCTCCTTTCACTGGAACTAAGGGGCCAAGTCCAACTCCTGAAAAACAACCCCACACCATAATCCTCCCTCCACCAAACTTAACTTAATACTTGGCACAATGCAGTCAGACAAGTATCGTTCTCCTGGCAACCACCAAACCCAGACTCATCCATCAGATTGCCAGATGGAGAAGCACAAGTCGTCACTCCAAAGAACACGTCTCCACTGCTCTAGAGTCCAGTGGCAGCGTGCTTTACACCAACACATCCGATGCTTTTCATTGCACTTGGTGATGTATGGCTTGGATGCAGCTGCTCGGCCATGGAAACCCATTCCATGAAGTTCTCTATGCACTGTTCTTGAGCTAATCTGAAGACCACATGAAGTTTGAAGGTCTGTAGCGATTGACTCTGCAGAAAGTTGGCGACCTCTGCGCACTATGTGCCTCAGCATCTGCTGACCCCGCCCCGTCAGTTTATGTGGCCTACCACTTTGTGGCTGAGTTGCTGTTGTTCCCAATCGCTTCCACTTTGTTATAATATCACTGACAGTTGACTGTGGAATATTTAGGAGCGAGGAAATTTCATGACTGGACTTGTTGCACAGGTGGCATCCTATCACAGTACCACGCTGGAATTCACTGAGCTCCTGAGAGCGACCCATTCTTTCATAAATGTTTGTAGAAACAGTCTGCAGGTCTAGGTGCTTGTTTTTCTACACCTGTGGCCATGGAAGTGATTGGAACACCTGATTTCGATTATTTGGATGGGTGAGTGAAGACTTTTGGCAATATAGTGTATCTTTATTCCAGTTTTCCAAACTGTATTAGTGCAGACTGACAAAACCACAGAGTATGAAATGAATACCTCCTTGTAGTAATTATATCATAATTGATTTACGTTTTCAAGATAAAGTGGAGTCATTAATGCATTTTTCTCTGAGAAGCACTTAATGGCCAGAGAGCCATTTTGAAAAGGTGACACAGATTCCCAAAATTGAGGATTGCATAGGGGTAGTTCAGAAAAAGCAGCATTTTTACATTTAAAATTACTCCAGGGGAAATTTACATTCATGATAACAGTGAACTACTTTGTTTTGTAACAAGCAAATCACATTTTTTAAAAAAGACATCAATAAAGGAATACATATATTCACTGCAGAGGTGACCCACATACTGCATTCTTCACAAAGACAACAGCAGATACATGAGTGTGTTTTGTCGAGAGTTTATTAAAGACAATGACAAATGAATTCAGACAGCAGATAAGAGCTCCCAGATATGAGTCCCAACATACACCTAGGCCAAAGGGGTAGGTTGTGACTTGACTACAAAACACTTCTCTAGTTTCTTCTTTCTCTACACTGATAAAAGCCACAGACAATAGAAAATACATGTTGGTGTATGGCTGCAAAACAATAAACAGCAAAGCTACTGCTCAGTCAACTTTCATTTCCTCTTTTGACCTCAGTATATGTCTGTTGAAGAATACATTATGTACAGTATGGCTCATACAGTGTTTCAACTAAAGTAATTTCATCTGAGGGGAAAAGATTCCAACAGGTACGGAAGTCACTGTCCTTACCTGTTGGAGTTTTTCTACAGTCTGCTCTAGTTGAATGAGAAAATTACTAATCACACTGTATAAAGTAAGCAAAAGTAATTTAATGCCTTACTTTACTAAGTACTGCACCCGCGAGACCATTTGAGTGATATGAAGTGATATTAGTCAAATTTAGATTTTTTTCTTTTTAATCTCACTGTCGAGGACCCAAGAGTTCGTAGCTTGTTCCCACAGTTTTGAGAGTTACAATAAAAGGCTCCTGTGTTCTCAATTTTTAGGGAAATTTTGTAGTTTTTTTTGTTCTGATTAGAGCCATGTTATAGGTTGAGCATAGAGCTTTGGTTTAGTGAACTGTATGTACGCTGCAGTTTGAGAGCCAATTTAATATTTTATGAGCTATGGATCATGCACTTTTGATCCTAAATAAATATTTCAATGATTGTATAATTTAGTATTTTATTTATACATAGGCCTATTTTACAGTTTTACTATATTACTTATGTAAATAACCTATCCTTCAGTTGTCCAGGTAGGGCCCCATAACAATTCAACCTTCTTTTGCTCCACTCTATATATATTCTCTATATATATTTATGTTCACACATGAATACAAATGTTGTCTATGGCACAGCCTTGGCTTGTGTGTGTGAAAAGGATTCAGTTCAGCTCTGTATAATTCAGGTTTAGAGACACCTGCTTATGTCATAACACGATAAGCTACAAATTCTTGCAAATAGTGCAGAAGGGACTGAAATCCATTTTCCACTGCGAGAGCTCATTCAACATGTGCAGTCCATTTTTAGAATTTTTCCAACAATTATTTCTATATTGTTCATGATATATGTCCAATTACAAAATGAATTTTGGAGTATTGTGAGATAATTCTGAGTGCACTGCAGCTGATTTTCCTCACAGTTGCGAAGGGGAAGCAGGTGTCCTCCTGGTCAATTTAAATAAGCTTTGTAGAATTTAGTGATGTCAAGTGAACGGAACCTATTTTGCAAACATAGAAAATGTTTCAAAAGTAGTCAGATACTGTTCTGAGGCATTGAAATTTCTAATGCTAGCTTAGTTCTGCCCTGAAATATGCCTGTTTTTGTTGGACTTTTGGGTCGTTCTGACGTTAGAAAATATCCCAAAACCTATCTTGCAAGTAGACAAATCGAAATAAACCAATTAAGACCTTGTCTACAAAATGTATTTGTCCAAATAATTACTGTTTATCTAAAATGTGTCTTCAAATGATCCTTCCATCATGTCCACTACCATTACCACCTTCTTTATACAGTCTATGGTTAGTCCTCGGTGCAGCTGTACTTTTAGCGCCCTCTTTTGGAAAATGTATTCTTGTACAACGCGTGGAAAATCCACTTAACACGTTAGTTTTTAAACAACAGGATGTTAGAACTTCAAAACCCACGTTTAAAAAAAAAAAAAAAAGAAAGAAAGAAAGAAAGAAAGAAAGAAAGAAAGAAAGAAAGAAAGAAAGAAAGAAAAAGAAAAATAACTTTCTGGAGGATTCCATGGAAATAAAAAGATTAAAACATTCTACATGGAGATCGATTATATGCCATAATGTGGAAGAACGAATAACATTTGCATAGAAACAGCTCTCGTCTAGGCCAAGTAAGAGTCAGGTTTGTGGAGATGCAAGCCTGCTTACAATAAACATAACCAAAACAAAACAAGGCTACTGTCATACTAAACCTTTAAAAACTACATTGAAATGTACGAGGGCATATGGAGCTCACCCCCAGTTCTGAAAATAAAATTCTCATTCAATTTTCACAAAAAAAAAACAAAAAAAAAAACGTTTCAAAGCTTGCTTAGAGCTATGTGGTGAGCAGAAGATTCAGAAATTCATTTCTGAATCTTTAGAAACCTCAAAGTTACTAAAACCGATTGCCAAATGCTGTGTTTTAAATGTGCTTTTTGGTCAAAAGAACCTTGTTATGACATCAGTTACCATGTAGCTGGATAGCCTCTACAATGCTTTTGAACTCTTAATATTTGAAATTTTCTATGGGGAAAGATTTTCTCCGTTGCTGCTAATGCATAAACTGTATGCATAAACTAACCCACATTCCAAATATGAAGTGAGCATAGGGTGCTTCCGGCTCCATCGACTCCAGCTCCACACTGAAATTGACTTCTGACTTTGTATTGAAAAATAGTCACCCTCTCTCTGTAACTGTTGCAGTGAGCCTTGTCATTTGCCTTGCTATTTATGTATATCTATCTACAACTACTACTACTATTTCTACTATCTTGGGTTGGAAAATCTCACAAAACAAACATTCAAAAGTGGATAGATCCTCCATTGTTTACATTGTTTACATTTACATATAACGTTATTTGATGATAATTTCTTACCACGTATATTTATGATAATTTTGTATCAAGTTTTAACCTGAATCTATTACGTAATTTTGAGATACTGTCACATAACTTTTTCATACTATCACGTAATTTAATGAAACACATAATCACATCATTTTGAGGTAGACACTGCTGATTATACTTAAATACAGATTTGGCAAAGGTAGAACACCTTGCCATAGAAATGGGTTGATGAATAAGACTTTAGCCACTTTTCCTGCAAGAAACTGCTATCAAAGGCACATTTTACACTTATTCCCCCATGGGGGTCAGCTCTATGTTCACACAGCTCTATGTTCCCGTGTTTGTTTGGGTTGTAGATTTGATTAAGATTAAGGCCTGGGTTTGACATTCTGGTTAAGTTTAAGACCAGGGTGAGGGGTTGTGGATTTAAATGTGAGAAAACAGGCCTATGGGAACACAGAGCTGTGGGAACATAGGTATACTCCCATTGCCATGTACGCTGGGTTAGTCAATTTTCCCTAGTAGTAGTAGTGCACTAGGGCCAGCGATGCAATGCGACTTGGAATATAGAACTCCAGATCACCGATGAGGTAAACAAGGTTAAAAGTATGAATCTACCTGCCAAAGTGAATTTCTCAATGGACCGCCAAAGGTTGGCTAAGAATGTCTCCATAACTTTTCTTTTTCTTGGTTATTTGAAAGCAACAAAACCTAAACCATCATTAAACTAATAAGTGATCCTTAAACAATGTTTTAGGCTCCTTGGGCTTCTTCTGGTGGTATACAGAGTCTTCTGTTGTTCAGACTAGATAGGAATATATCCTATTATTTGAAGTAGGGTAGATGGGTCTTGTGCATGTTAAGATGCTGTTTAAATCCAAATATTCAAATTTAGTTTTGGGCCATATTTTAGCCCTGGCCAGTTAGTGTTAGAGTAGCCCCAGTGGTATTGGGAAGGAAATTAATTAACATGCTTACTTGGTGTGAAAAGTTTGAGAGTCACCCTAATAGAGGCCAACACAACAGTTAAGGTTACTTGTTTTGACAATAATTTATTAATAGGTGTTATTGCCCTAAAGTACCAGTAACATACTATTAATGTGAGCATGCTTGCCTCTCTACAGACCTGACTTGTCTGGTGGATGATTGGTTACTTTGCCATAAATGTTCCAAAGAAAGCCATAAAACTTGTTGCCAACTTATAAATTAAATAATAAATAATATATAATAAATAATATTTATTGACACCATTACATTAATAGATTACTACAGCCTAGTCTTTTGGAAACATGTGACATGATGGGTCAACATGTAGCCAAGGCATAGGCTTAGCCTAAAGACTGGGGGGGCTGGACTGTGGCCAATGATCAGCAAGACTCACTAGTGATTTTTATAAGGCAGCTCTCTAAATGAATACTCAGTGGAGGTTAGCAGGGATCCGCCGGATGTGCAGCCAGGAGTGATGAGCAGCACAGCCATAGCCTACTTGTATATGTATATGTATATGTATATGTATATGTATATGTATATGTATATGTATATGTATATGTATAGTGGCATAATTGTGTTGATTAGTGGAGACTTATAGAGCGGTGGGTGTGGGCGGCACAGCAGAATACGGGCCACGGGAGAAGGTGAAGCAGATTTGGTTCATCATCTCTCGCGTCTGAATATGACACCGAGGACATAGCGGAGGGAAGCGTTGGCCGCTAGACCTTGATGTAGCCTACACTCCGCGGCGCGAGGAGTAGACCGCGGGACGAGGAGGCTGCTACGAGGCGTCGCTGCCGGTGTAAGGGGCTCTGGCCCACGTTTCACAGAGGAATGGGCTGCGCTCCCAGTATCCACGTCTCTCAGAGCGGGGTGATCTACTGTCGAGACTCGGATGAATCCAACTCTCCCCACCAGACCACTACCATCTCCCAGGGCACTGCCGCCACGCTGCACGGGTTCTTCATCAAGACGGATGCGGCCGAAACCATCCCGTCAGTCATCACTTATCAGAACCGTCACTCGCGAAACAACTCGTACCGTGGGGACCGCAAGGACAACAGCGGTGCGCACGTCCGCATCGAGGCCGAGACGCAGACCAGCCACACCAGCGTCAAGGTACGATGTGTTCATGAACTGCAGCATCAGTATCAATAACCAAGGCCTTTCTAGATGATGTTGACCTATAATTAGCGGAAGTCTTTGGCTAAAATGACACCTCGTCTCGGCACGTTACACACAGCTCACATAACAACACATCAATAGTTGGGCTTCAGCCAATGGTCTCTCATTTATGTTCTGTGATAGGCTGTAGGCTATCGTCTACTACCTGTGATAGCTCATATATAGGACTCTATTCTTACCACTGAAGTCCAACTGCACCAGGCAGAAGCGGTGGCTGCAAACCTATTTTGGTCAGTGGTCCCTATTCCTCAAATGGTAGACCAGTTGTATGACCCAGACCCTTTACAGTTCTGAACCTATCCAAAGAAAATAAAACTATCATGCTTTCAATGGTTAACAAGGACATTATTGTTAACTGAATATTATGGAACAATATTTGATGAATTGATAGGCCAAATGGAACCATTTTCTGTTTCCATATATATGGAGCATGTATTTCTTATAGCCTATGACATATCTGACAAAAAAAATCCTTTATTGTAATTTTAGCACCATAATTTGGACATCCTATTTAGAATCCCAGGCAAGTGCCTATGAGTTTTGTGATTTAGTTCCATTGTGATACTTGTTGGCTTATGCTCTCTTGAGGCGCATGAGAACACTCTTGCTCTTCTTTATGATGGAGCCCTTGAGGATATTGCTGTGTGTTTTCCAAGGAAGTGGAGAAGCAGATGATCTTGTCATCATGCAGCACATTCATGCAGATGACAGTTTTTAACACTACTTTATGGAGAGAAGCATCAGTCTTTGGGCAAGTATACTCACATGCTGACTCTTCAGAATGTTAGACGTTTACCCAAATCACTTCAACACAGGCTGAAGATTATTGTGGCTTTGCCAGCCACAAACCTTTACATGATTTGTCATTCACACACAATGACTAGAATGAATGAACCCTTTTATTCCTTAAAGCAGCTGCTGTTCCCTGCAGTACTGTGATAATGCAGAGGGCTCCTGTTCTAGTGTGGAGCATTTGTTTACCCCTCTGGTCAGTGAGGCACGGTGCAAACAGTCACATGTGAAGGAGCTGATGATCGAGTCCTGTACAGAGAGGGTTACAGGCTATTGTACACATTTAACACTTTCACTTTCTCATGTGCACCATGTTCTCATGTTTGGACATCAGCAGAAGGACATGTCCACAGACCTTGATGGAAGGATTGGGATCCCATTCAAGTTGGACCAGTCCTCCAATGATTTACCAGAAATGAAATCAAATATACCAAACAATTATTTAAATTAATTAAACATTTGTGACAACCTGCAGCTCATCTATTATCTTGTGATCTGCATATACCTCAGATACAGTTAAAAACTGTTGAAAACTGTTGAAAATAGTTGAGACAGTGATAAGGTTGGGTTTTGCAATTTGACTGATTTGCAGTACAACAGGCTACTGAATAGTGTCTATAATAATCATAATATGTTCTTTTAATATCTTTTTCCAGTAAAAAGGGGGCTGGATCGTAAAATCTGGTGCTTATGTATTTCGTCTAAATAAAAACATAATCCTTTAGAACAATTTCCTTGAGGTGTTATGTTTAATCTAAAATACAGCACAATGAGTATTTCTTGTTATGCCCCAATTTAACCTGGGAAGTGTCTTTGGATGCTAAGTCAAGGTTTTTGGCCTTCTTCATAACTTATCACAAACAATATCATGTCTTCTTCATATCATAACTTATAGGCCTATATCCATCCATCCATCCATCCATTTTCTTCTGCTTATCCGGGGCCGGGTCATGGGGGCAACAGTCTAAGCAGGGACTCCCAGACTTCCTTCACCCCGGACACTTCCTCCAGCTCCTCCGGTGGGACCCCAAGGCGTTCCCAGGCCAGCCGAGAGACATAGTCCCTCCAGCGTGTCCTGGGTCTTCCCCGGGGCCTCCTCCCGGTGGGACATGCCCGGAACATCTCCCGAGGGAGGCGTCCAGGAGGCATCCGGAACAGATGCCCGAGCCGCCTCAGCTGGCTCCTCTCAACATGGAGGAGCAGTGGCTCTACTCTGAGCCCCTCCCGTGTGACTGAGCTCCTCACCCTATCTCTAAGGGTGCGCCCAGCCACTCTACGGAGGAAACTCATTTCGGCCGCTTGTATCCGTGATCTTGTCCTTTTGGTCATTACCTAAAGCTCATGACGATAGGTGAGGGCAGGAATGTAGATTGACGGTAAATCGAGAGCTTTGCCTTTTGACTCAGCTCCCTCTTCACCACAACGGTCCGGTACAGCGACCGCATCACTGCCGACGCTGCACCAATCCGCCTGTCAATCTCACGCTCCATCCTCCCCTCACTCGTGAACAAGACCCCGAGATACTTGAACTCCTCCACTTGAGGCAAGGACTCTCCGCCCACCTGAAGAGGGCAAGCCACCTTTTTCCGGTCGAAAACCATGGCCTCGGACTTGGAGGAGCTGATCTTCATCTCAGCCGCTTCACACTCAGCTGCAAACCGCCCCAGTGCACACTGGAGGTCCCGGTTCGATGAAGCCATCAGGACAACATCATCTGCAAACAGCAGAGATGATCCTGTGGTCCGAAAACCGGATCCCCTCTGGCCCCTGACTGCACCTAGAAATTCTGTCCATAAATACAATGAACAGAACCGGTGACAAAGGGCAGCCCTGGCGGAGTCCAACATGCACCGGAAACAGGTCCGACTTACTACCGGCAATGCGAACACAGCTCCTGCTCCGGTCATACAGGGACCGGACAGCCCTTAACAAAGAGCCCCGGAGGAACTCTTTGTTAAGGGCCTATATACAAGTTAATATATAGGCCTATATATTAACTTATATTAAATGTTATTCTAACTTATATGACTTGTATACGTTCATATACATGCTTCCTTCTGTTTTTATTTTATGTTTTATTTGATTTAGATTATCAATTTTTAACTGTTTTCATTGTCCTCACAACTGAAATAGACTGTGTGACTCCTGATCCACTGCTGCTGTTTAATTTTCTCATATTTTCTGGATTTCACTGCTGGTTTTCCTCACAAGATTCTTGTTTGTCAGCTCACTTGGGGCTATACTATTCATCTTCCCAACAATGTTACTAATCCACCATTTTTATAGGCTCAATTTTACTTCCAGAGATTGTAAGCCAGTTCTGGAGAGTAAAAACATTTGTATTAATATTAGATAATGCACTGGGACAGTGCCTGTTAATGAAAACACATGAGACACAAATATGTTAACAAACCAGACTGACTGATCATTCAACCTGAATCTGGCATTAAGTTCTCAGACTTCTTAACTAAAATAAATGAGGATTTTTGGTTTTTACAATATTCTTCCATCAAGTTTCAATAGAAGGGTTTATTTTTCCTAAAGAAGTATTTGTATTTGTGCATATATATGTTGTAATTTGGAATACATTATCTTTGCACTCTGATAATATCATATAGTGTCAAATTTTGTAGGCAAGTGCATGTCTTTGTTTTATCATTGAGATGAAGATGCAAGTTAATTGTTTTCATTGATTTTAATTCAGCAATTTAATAATTTCAGCAATAGCCTATGTTTAGAGTGATAGCGTTCAAAACAGTGAGTGTAGCTATAACATAATTTTATAGATGTTGTTGTATGTTATGCTGTTTTTCTGTTTTTCATGCAGTTAAACAGTTAAACCCACACATTGTGGATTAGGCATTTTCAATGACCCTGAGTTGGTAGATTTGAGCCTGAGTCAAAGAGGTAGCCTACAGTATCATGTTTTTACACCTCTTGTATAGTAAATTGGTCTTCTACCACAGCAATGACTGCTAAGTTCTAGATAAAAACAAATTATAAATAAGTAACAAGTATTGTTCAGTATGACACATGCTGACCTCTTCAAACTTGTGATATAACCAGTAACGAATCACTGCCGACTTCAAGAGCCCACTGAAGCACACAGCCATTCACACTTGTGGACCACACTATGTGTCATAGTTACTCAGATCAGTGACGCATGTGGATTACAAGTGTGTCGGAATCACCTGGTTAACAAAAACATTGCTATCTGCAGCCCCATGTGGTATGCTCCTGCAGCCGGATTATGCAAGTGCACCTGGGAGTTCATGACTGGCTCCTAATACCTTTTAAATAGGTATGCAGCCTCAGCTCTGTCCTCAGTTGCTAATACTCTGTGTGAGTAGCTATATCAACACTACCAACACTGTCTAGTTTGTTTTTGTGGGATAGTTTTTGCTGGATATAGTGTATAGGGACTGCATTTTTGATTGAATTAGGACAGAAGATTTGTGAAGTGCAGGTGCAAGACAAATATGCCAAAATGCTGCTGGAGATGAATGGTAAAATGGTGTGTAGAACTTAATGCCAGTTTGTCACCTGTACTGGGTGGACTACATTTGGTGTCTTACATTGTTTAATCTAATGCAGGTTTCAGCGACAGAAGAATGCGTGGGACCAATGCGACTTACTCGGGAGCCCATCCAGGTGAGTTTACCGTTATAGGCTTTGTCATAAGGCAAAAAACCTGCTTTTCAGAACGTCAAAACAATGCATATAATTTTAGGTAGTTGGCCTTGGTATTGATTTGTATATGCCAAAATTACTTGTCAACAATGAAGGCATTCTTTTACTTTTAGTTGTCTAAAATATTATATTATGCTAGGCTAATTTCCTTCATGTTCTCCTTCACCGGACATGCTCGAATTGTGATCTTAATGGTAGGAGAGGAACGTTTTAAATTGTCATGGTCAGCCATTCCTGTTGCATGATTTAGATTTTAGAAAAATAAAGTGATTTTTTTGTGTTAAATGCCACTGACTTGCCTGTTAATGAACCTTAATATTTAGAATTCTAGTTTATTTGTTTTTGGTACTATTTGAACTGTTAAAATGCCCCTGCTAGAAACTTGTGTCTCATTATATTCTAGACGTGTTCTATGAAGTCATGCCTTTATTCATAAATAATCCAAAACCTCATCAAGTTCCCCCATCGTTTTAATGCAATGAGTTCAGCTTACAACAAATTCAAGTGTCTCCATTCACAAGCTTCAGAAAGTGCTTCTGAAAGGCTGGTTAGATGCTGGCTCATGTTCTAGATGTATAGGCATGTTCAGTTTAATAGTTTGGGCCTACTTGAATAAAAAGAAATATAAAAGTGGTAGAAACTGGGCCATATCTAATTCTAATTATATACTTAAATAATCTAAATTGGCCCTACATATCAGAACATAAATACTGCCAGACCAAAAAACATTTTATGTCCCATTTTAATGGTTTGAGCAGACTCTGATATGACTTTGTAGGTGAGGTGTCCCTGACCCCCTTGTCCTCATCTGCACTGAACAAAAGGGGCTGCAGAGGGGCTGGAGGGCAGGTGTTACATCGCTCCTGGTGGATTTCATAGCCCCACTCCCTCGCTGAAAACAATTGGTGTTTTGCACACAAAAAATAAGGCTGACTTATTTGCTTGTTCACATTACAATTTAATAATAACTTTTAAATAAATGAAATATCTACTCCATAATGTGAGAGATACAAGTTTTTCTATAGTGTCCCTTCGCATTTGCACTCCCTAGGAAAACAACAGTTTCAGATTATAATCCCTAGGGAATAATATTTGTTAAAATTAATACAATTGTGAATTTAATACTACTATTTAAAACAATAGTAGCATTCTTATTGTCTAGGCCATACTGAGCAGTCCAGGTTGTGTCAGGGATTGTCTGAGCTCATCCTGAAATCTGGGATTAGGTGATGTACAAATCAGATTTGCACTTATGTAAGAGAGAAAGTCCCTAAAGGAACTGGGAGCTGCACGTCCTGCAACACACACATCTCAGCCCTTAATGCTGCATTGACTACTTTGATTTGGGCTTCACTAAACAGATCTCAGAGGCACTGTGTGTAGTGTATAAAGTATTTAGCTGTCCTAATGTTTTACTTTTGCTGTAGGGAAATTTGTCCTATGTAATATCCTTAGGCCTGTCATGATATTATACACTTATACACATTGTTATATGAAGTTATTGTTCAATAAATATTGATGGAACAATATTTTTCAGCGGTCAGTATTCATTGTGGGTATTTTTGCTTTGTACCAGTCAGAAACTACTTATTTTTCTGTAGTACAATAACATTTGAGCTGTAGAGGGTTCAATAAATAACTTCTATGACTTACTATAGATACAAACCAAACACAAGCGTTTCATTCATGCTATTTATTTATTGCAGCTCTTCTGATATATGTCACATTTCAAAATTAGTTAGTGTGACTCAATTGACGTATTCTTCAATTCCACTGGAGCAACCTAAAAGGAGACCCCGCATGTTCTCCCACTCACGAGGAGAACATGCAAACACAGAAACATACATCCTCTTTTACTCCTCCCTCATCAAGCCAAAGGAAATTACTCCAGAATTCTTGCTCACAGGCAAGTGTAAGAGCTGAAATTTTTATTAAGTTTTATTAATCATGGCCTATCAAGTCATAAAGTGCAGTTCACTAATGCTGCTGTACAGCTGTCTGCCAAACATGACCTAAACCAGTCTGCATGTAAGCCTCTCCACAGGCTCACAGGCTTTCTGTTAATTTTACATAGATAACTCTTGTTACCTTTCACTTAAGCATTCCATCGGTTACACAAATACAAAAATGGGCAAAGCATCAGTGCCTTTACACTGTGCAGACTCTAAAACTTAAGCATCAAAGTAAGTTGTATTATACGATGTTGCATTAATAACATGAAATAAGTCAGTCTTATGGTTTAAACGTGCTAAAGTGGCTCCACATCATGGCTATATGTTTTTCATAGCACAGGGTGCGCCTCCCCAAACTGCACTGGCCCCTCACTGTTTGTATCTCACAAACGCACAGGATTAACCTCTGACCCTCCAAATGTAAGTCAGCTTGGGATAGAAGTCAGACATAAGACTGAACTGATTCTGTACAATATTTACCTTTGGGGACCAGGTAGAGGTGGATTATTTAATTTAAAGTGCTGTCATGTTGGACATGCTCCATTTATGCCATAGAGGGTTTAGATATGTCCAAAAACAGATGTCTTCTTTTTCATGTTTATTACAGGACTGTGCATGCTAATGGCTGCATCTCCCAATTTGGGGACATATTTGGGTGGCAGGTCAAAGATCCATGCGGTTAGCATGTCCTGGGGTCAACTGAGTCCTCTGTGTGTGGAATTTCACATGCTAGCACCATGGTTATACAAGCTCTAAGGGATCAGAGTGTGTAGACTGTTCGCAGGGACTCACCAATGCTATCCCACTTCTCCCTCTGTCTTCATCTTGTATCTTTTTGTCATTTTCTTTGTCTTTACAAGTGTAAACTTGATTATTTTTCTATGCCTTCTGTTTTAGAGTACCTTATTTTTCATATTGCCCCTCCTTCTTGCTCCCTGTCTCTGCTTCTTTTGTAGTGTTTGGAGCAGGTTAGGGGGGATGCTGTGAGCAAAAACTGACTGCTGTTGCTTCTGGCTGTGGCCCAACAGCCTAGACTGTGTGTGTTTTTTTGTTCCTCACCATTGTACTAAAGGTGCTGGTGTGATTGTGGTTAAAACACAGTGTGTGATCAAAACTGGATTTCCAGCCTGGTACAATATATCTGTGTGAATTATAATGTGCACATAAATACGTTTGTCACTTATTGCTTTGTTTGTCAAAATAGATGTACACATTTTAATTCATTATGCCCTTCAACATTTCTAACTGTTATTGATGTGTGTGTTCTTAGGTGCTTCTGGTGTTTGCTAAAGAGGACAATCAGAGTGATGCATTCTGGTGGGCCTGTGACCGTGCCGGCTTCCGATGTAACATTGCTCGGACTCCAGAGTCCGCTGTGGAGTGTTTTCTCGACAAGCACCATGAGATTATTGTCATTGATGGTCGCCATTCACGTTACTTTGAGCCTGAAGCTGTCTGCCGGTGAGGTTTGCTGTGCCTCTTTTTGTTTAGATAGATCCCATTTGGCTTTAATGCTTAAGTATGAGCCATTATTTTGTTTGAGCTGACTACTTGACTAAAAGGAATACATGAAACTTTGTTTGAACACTGTTTCAGCGGTTTGCAGGGAAAAAGATCTGTTTGCAGAACAACACTCTGTAGACAGTAACTGAGTTTACAGTATATGAGTTTATAGTATATGAGTTTATCATATGATTTGTGGAAAGTTATCAAAACTGTCCCTACTTTCCCTATTTTAGTTTTCTTGGTGGACACCATAAAACAACAAAAACAGGGACTCTTCATTTTAGTTTGAAAGGCTTTGCATACACTACAAAATATGTGATAAAAAGTTGACTGTTGCTATAAATTCACCAAGGTCAGTAGTGGGTTGTTGAGTGCCATCTAGTGACAAGTATTAATACTACATTCCACAGAGAAATACTTTAGCTAACGTACAAGAACATTCAGACAATATTCAAATAGACTGTCTGTCTATTTGATAAACATACAGATGTAATAAAGGTTACATAGGATATACTATATAGCCCTAATCCCAGAGCATTTTAGGCTGAAATGTTTATTTTGTTAATTTTTCCCCAGGTTGATTCGTGCCACAAAACCTTCAGAAAAAACTGTTATACTGGCTGTTGTGCCACAGATGTAAGTCCACTGTAACAATAAAAATATGTTCATCCAAAATAGCCACTTATGCTTATGATTTTGTAGGCCACATGACCAGGATGAGCCATCTGTTCTTCCTCTCCTCTGCGCAGGATTCAGCAGAGTAGGTTCAAAATCAACCTGGAGTTACTTTATATTTTTTGCTCAATGTTAAAAAATGGCAGAGAATTGTTCCTTATTTTGGTCTCTTGATTTTCCTGGGAACTCTTGTGTGGTCTGCAGAGGTTTGTGGAGAACAGCAGTGTGTTGGCTTGTTATAATGAACTACTACAGCTTGAACATGGAGAGGTGCGCTGCCAGTTCAAACTCAGGTAATCTCCCACAGTCAGTTAAACTGTGCTGTTGAGGAGCAGTTATTGACACAGTGTCTGCGCAGGGCTTGTAACTCGATTTTCACTGCTTTGGAACAATGTCAAGAAGCTGTGGAGATCACCAGTGAGGACCACATCATTCAGGTACACACACAAACAGGTCACTATTCAGTTGCATGTTGTTTATTTGTATTGAAATGATCTTCTGCTTGTTTTGCAGTATGTGAACCCAGCATTTGAACAAATGATGGGCTATCAAAAAGGAGAACTGATTGGGAAGGAACTGACTGAACTGCCAAAGAGTGACAAGAACAGAGCTGACCTCCTTGACAGTATCAACACATGTATCAAAAAAGGAAAGGTATGTACAGTATGCATACAGTATTTACCCATTTAATTTCATGCACAAACTTAAAATGTATTCAAAAGGAATGGCAAGGCATTTATCATGCCCGGAAGAAATCAGGAGACAGCATACAGCAGCATGTGAAAATCACACCTGTCACTGGCCAAGGAGGGTGAGACAAAAGTCTGTATTTAAAAGTACTTACTATAAAACTAATTTCACATTCATGTAAACTTATTGTCTTGTCTCCAATAGAAAGATTAGACATTTCGTTGCAATTAAAAGACCTCACAATGACAACAACAATCAAGTAAGTCAAGTCAAGTTACATGTTTTTTTGAGCAACCAGTACTGTGTTTTGAAAACATATATGATGCCATTTATTTATATGTTTGAGGTAAATTTGAACAGAAATTCAAACATGACAAAACACACCATCTCTCATCCAAGCTTCAGTTTTCCCTCAATTTATTATCATAAAGAGATAATTGAATACCTAAATCTCAGCATGAATTAAAAAAACATACACAGCTTCCTTTTATCCTTTACATACATGTACATTACTTCCTGCATTTTAAGTAGAAGGGGCTGTAGAGTGTCCAGTTCTCCTAAAGCAGGTGTGTTGCTGCTCTCAGTTGAGTTTCAGGCCAATAACGTCATACTACGCTAAGCCCTGGCTAAGCTGCAGCATCCCCCTCTAAGAACTGTACGGGATAGCAGCCAGGCGCCAGGGCTATTTATACTTAGGGCAAGCTGAACAAGGACCAGCACTTTCATTGTGTGAGTTAGCTCCTGGCATCTGCAGGCCACAATGGTTTTTGTTTTCTCTAAAGTGAAGAAGTCAGCCCTCACAAAACCTGATTTCTGCATGAGCCTTTTTTAATGTAGTCCACATTCATGCACAAACCATTGTGTATTATTAATTTATGTTGTTAGTAGTTTTTGCATAGGCTACTTTTATGGATCTTTCAAGGGCCAATTGAAATTAAACATTTATTTATCTATTTGCTATATTGAATATTTAAAGATGAAGGTGCACTATAAAACTTCTCTGGTGAAGGGTTCAACACCTGCTTGTCTCCATGGAAAATATAAAAGTAAAAATGGCATTTCATTTTGCTTTCTCCATAATGACAAGCAGCTCACAATAAGAATACATGTTAAGATATTGTTGGAGCGATAAAAACATATGTAATTGAATAAATATAAGATAAAATGAATGCCATACTGTGGAAGAATACAGGGAATGCAACATCTCCATGGAGACATAAAGGTGACACCTCCCACCCTACCAGGAAAGTTACATAGTGCATCTTTAAAAGTGTTATTAATTAATACATAAACAAGAGTTACTACTTACGTGAAGTAGACAAATCAATCTATTAATCTTATCTACAAAAAAAATCACCCAAGACATAACCTAAGCCTAACATTCAAACTCTAAAAATAAAATACTAGGTAATAACAGAAAATATAATAAGTTCATACTCTTTATTCATCTGCTGTAGTTTGATTAAAGGCCCATTGCCATTTGTGCAATGCATTATCCAATGGGTGACAAATGTTGTTTTATTTGTATATTGAACTGAACTTTAAGCAGTATGATAAAGAAATTCACTCTTATGATTTGTAGATTCACAAGTTTAACAGGGAGGACAGATGCAGTGGAGAGCTTTCTCAATCAGGTACTGAGTTCTTTTTATTTATTGTAGTTGTAACAATTGCATAAATGTTACACAATAACAATGATAAACTTATGCATTAAGTGTTTTATTTCTGCTCCAGACTGCTATTCTTTACGTCACAGAGACAGAAGGAAAGACTCTATCAGTTCGCGTGGAAGCGATGGTAAGAATCTGTGCTACTTTTGCTGATTTTGTAATGAATGTACACCAATGAGGGTACACCATCTAATTGGTAACGCATTTTTCTAAATACGTTTGGCACTGTGCATGTTTATAAATACAGTTAAAAGTAGCCTACATGTGGCATTAGCTTCAGTGTTTTGGTCTCCATTTTTATAATACTTACAGCTCCCAGTTTACAAAACAGAAGATATTCCTCAGTTGCCAGGATCCACTCCATGACTATTGAGGCTCCCATAACAAAGGTAAATATTTAATATTCTTAGGCAAAAATCATATATACAGTATTAAAAACTTGTTAAAAGTAACTCAAAAGTGAACAAAGGTATAATCTGCTTTGGACTGTTCATATTGTCTTATTTTCAAGCTAAGTCAATGTCCTGTGATGCTTGTGTGTGTTGAAAAGCTTTTGAGCCTCAGACAACATTCTCTAACATCACATGCACATCTCCAAGACACTTGAGGAGAAAGAGGCTCTATTTTATGGCATGTTTAGCAGTGGGCTTTTTGTGTTTGCTCTTCTAGCAGTGATTGGGGACTTTTCTTCCCCCTCCTCAGGTGATAAATATCATAAACGCAGCCCAGGAGAGCAGTCCTGTGACGGTCGCTGAGGCTTTGGACCGTGTGCTAGAGATCCTCAGGACAACAGAGCTGTACTCGCCTCAGCTGGCCTCTAAAGAGGATGATCCCCACACCAACGACCTGGTGGGAGGCCTCATGAGTGTAAGCCAAAGCAGAATGTGTATTTTTAGTAAGATATGAGCAAAGGAAAGGTTTCATTATTTTGTATGGTGTTAAGTGGTAGACAGATGGTGAATTTATCCTTTGTCTTAGTATGTAGTATATATAAATGGACACAGCTGACACGCTAGCACCACGTTTCACATAGTAAGTGCTCATGGGATGACTCCAGCTCCTTCAATTCAATTGAGTTTACAATGAAAAACTGTCCCCTCTCTCTGTAACTGCTGCTGTTATGCTCCTCATTTGGTCTCAAAATGTATTAACCTGCTCTCCATGATCCTGGTGTTTATCATGCAGGCAACTTGGACTCAAATGCAAAGGCCTTGGTTCAGTTCAACAGAAAGTGTCCTACAACAGGAAAAGCTGAATATGACAAATCAGGCTGATAAACAACAAAGGAAGATATGATTATATTATGTGAACTAAAATAT
Organism: Taenioides sp. WSHXM2023; assembly: GCA_029959045.1. NCBI lineage: Eukaryota > Metazoa > Chordata > Actinopteri > Gobiiformes > Gobiidae > Taenioides > Taenioides sp. WSHXM2023. The sequence continues at coordinate 24,697,156 of CM057085.1, forward strand.
CTCCCAAAACTGGGAAATTCTGTAATTAGAAAATGGGCTGGGAATAACTCAGATTCTTCAAACAGGGAATTTGTGTTGTTTGTGTCAGATTCAGAGTCAGAGTTTCAGATACTGAGCTGGAGAGTCTCTTGACTGGTCAACAATATAGCAAGGACTGAATGGATAGAGGGAGTTTATATAGCCTTCCCTGGGATGGGGAATGAATGGCAGCTGCAGGAAAAACAGGGAGGAACAAAAGATAGACTGGATCAGGTTGGGAAATGGAGCTGGACTGAGGATAAACATGTAAACAATAGGCAAAACTGTGACAGTGTTTTTATTTCACCATTTTGTCCGTAAATAAATTCCTATTCCTTATATGGAACTCAGCTCAAAATTCGCTCCAATAACTACTAGCCTTGGTGAGTTTCATTTGACTAGAGCCGAACACTATAGGTGACGTCTCACACTCCTTTAGTTCACTTCTTTATACAGTTTATGTAATAGTAGTAGTATAGTAAAGTTTAATAGTATAAAAATATAATAATATAATATGTAATGTTAGAAATTAGTAGAGCGTATATTTTGTTTATATTTTCAATACGTTTTGTCTTTTACAGGATGGACTTAGAAAGCTTTCTGGGAATGAATATGTCTTTTCCAAAAGTAAGTCTAAAACAGAAAGCACATTTTAAATCATGTTTACGGATGTTTATGATTGGTAAACCTTGATTTATATGTGTTTTTAAAAGATATCAGCCAGAGCCACTTGGCTAATATTCCAGTCACCCTGAGCGACATCCCCCCATCTATTGCTGAGATGCTCAATGATGAGGAATGCTGGGAGTTTAATATTCTCGAGCTGGAAGCTGCCACACATAAGAGGTATAATGGTGGACAATGTATTAGTGCAGTAGCAGTACTCCGGTCATGTTCTGTAATCTTGTTTATTATATACTTTGTACAGACCGCTCACATACCTCGGTCTGAAGATCTTTACCAGCTTTGGCGTATGTGATTTCTTGAACTGTTCAGAGGCCACACTCCGCTCATGGTTACAGCTGATTGAGGCCAGCTACCATTCGTCAAATTCTTATCACAACTCCACACACGCAGCAGATGTGCTACATGCCACTGCCTTTTTCCTTCGGACAGAAAGAGTGAAGGTTAAGACAAAAACAGCATGTTTGTTATTACATAACTGTTGTCTGTATAATCCCTGTGTCGTCCAGGTATGAGCCATAGCAAATGAAAAATTAAATTCTGTCAACTGGACATAAGTTTTAGAGTGAAGCCGTTTCACTGCTCATTCAAAGCGGCTTCTTCAGTTCTAGTCAGATTGCTGGTGGACACTGGCTTATATCTGCCTGAAGAGAGGAGCTAACCACACTGAAACTAACACCTGTTTGTTTAAAATTTCTGTTTGTTAGGTCTATTGAACTACACTAAATGTCTGTCTAACTGTCCCTGAGTCATATTTAGCATAATCATCACAAGATCACCCATTAGGGGCCTGAGCGATTATGCTAAATCAGGCAGATACAAGTGTCCCACCAGCAATCTGAGAAAAACTGAAGAAGCCATTAGGATGAGCAGCGAAATAAACAAAATTTTTGTCCAGTTGACAGAATTAAATATTTTATTTGCTATGGATTATAACTGTTGGATTGTAACCTTGTGTTTCAATGGTGTCTTCAGAGTAATCTGGACCAGCTGGATGAGGTAGCAGCTCTTATAGCAGCCACAGTGCACGATGTGGACCATCCTGGCAGGACAAACTCTTTTTTGTGCAATTCCAGCAGTGAACTGGCCATTCTTTACAATGACACCGCAGTGTTAGAGAGTCATCATGCAGCACTAGCTTTCCAGCTCACTGCACGAGATGGCAAGAGCAACATCTGTAAAAACATTGACAGGTAACTAAAATGTAGATTTTATTTAAAAATAACCCACAAAACATTTAACATAAAAAAATTTACCACACTTTTTACAGAAATCAGTTCCGGACCTTAAGACAAGCCATCATTGACATGGTGCTGGCCACAGAGATGACCAGACACTTTGAGCATGTCAGCAAGTTTGTGAATAGCATCAATAAGCCCATGGCTGCTATAGAGGAGACCAGCGCGAGTGTGAGTGTCTGTAGCTTGTTATGCATTTTTAAACCTGATAATGAATACTTATGAGCTTGTGTGTATTGTGTCTCTACAGAGTGTAAACAGTGACTATGAGTGCCAGATGAACTTCAGGAGTTCTCCAGAGAACAGACTGCTGATAAAGCGAATGCTCATCAAGTGTGCAGACGTGGCAAATCCCTGTCGACCACTGGAGCTCTGCATCGAATGGGCAGGACGAATCTCAGAGGAGTACTTTGCACAGGTCTGTCCACAACTATTAGTCTGCACATTACAAGACTGTTGTTCTGTAGTTTATTATTATTCTTTTGTTTAATAGACAGATGAAGAGAAGAGACTGGGGCTGCCGGTTGTAATGCCTGTGTTTGACAGAAACACCTGCAGTATTCCCAAATCTCAGATCTCCTTCATAGACTACTTCATCACAGACATGTTTGATGCTTGGGACGGTATGAGCCACAGTCCACATGCATTCACTCTCTTTTCCATAGGGCTCTTAGAATATGTCGGTTTTAAAGAGGCAATGATCTAACTACTATGGAACGGTACACTTGCAAAGGGGTAGAAAGTAGCTCAGCTGGTAAGAGCGTTTGTCCACTAATTGAGAGGTCAGATCCAACCCACAGGTTGGCAATGCGATTCCAGCTCCCATAGATGAAGGCTGCTGTTGTGTCTTTGGGCAAGACACTGAACCCACCTCGCCCCTAGTGTCTGCATACAGTGGTGTATGAATGGGTGTGTGAATGGGTGAGTGGTTCCTTGTTGTAAAGTGCTTTGAGTGCCTTGAAGGTGGAGAACCATTTACCAAAATTCATGATAAATTTACAAAAAAAATTACAACAAATTCTCATGGGAATTGCAAAAGGTCAGTCACTTTCAATTAATGATTTGACCTTTGCGATTGCATTATCTCCATGTATCCAGGTTAGAAAAAGGCATTAGAATACTTCTTTATGACTGACAAAATATATTTTATAATAATATAATTTAGTCTTGGGTGTTTTATTAAGCTATTGTGTACCAGTAATAGTTAATATAGATACACAAGCATTCGCCATCCTGTTTCCATTCAGCTATTCACTAGATGTGTTAATTTGGTCTTGTAGCAATAGTAAAGGGGAATACAGGAAATGGGGTGTGAAAAAATAGAATAGAGTTTGAAGCTCTTCTGTTCACGATTCCCACTGAATTGCTCTTTGGTTTAGGCTCCCCAGGAGGAAACTTGTTTACTGTCAACATAGCAATGATGTCACGGAAAGAATCCCAAATGCCAGCAGACTGGAGATGGGGACAGTTGAAGGAAAAACAAAATAGTGGTTTAGAATAACTATCAACATCGGACATATAGACAGACTGGCATAAGCACAGGACACATGCTTCAAAAAAGTCATTATCAGTTCATTTGCTGAAACAGACCTCTGAAGAAATTGAGGTCACCCGCAAGCGGAAGTGAGCGTATAAACAAAACGCGAGGGTTGAAGGGAAAGGGTTGGAAAGAGCACAGTTTTCCCCACAGACACTTAACAAAGAGGATACACAGTACATTGCACTGGCAAAAGCAGGTCCAGCATTTGGTGACCTTGTAATAATAATATTATGTGACACTAACATGGCCGTTGTATTCTGTTAGCTTTTGCAAGTCTGCCTGGTCTCATGGAGCACCTGTCAGACAACTACAAGTACTGGAAAACATTGGATGAGATGAAGTGCAAGAGTCTACGTCCTCCACCTTCTTCATGACCACGTTGATTTGTTGTGGGCAGAGCCTGTCAAATCATGAATCTCTCCAGCTGTTATTGGAAAGAAGCTGATGCCATGGACACAAAAGGAGCCAGGAGCTGGAGTGGACTTTATGAGTTCTAGCTCAAAAATGTGACTCAATTCTATGTTTTCCAACTGAAGACACATTTCCTACTGAGGCCCATTGGTGCGGAGCCTCTGTGCCCCATTTTTGTGTTAAGAAGTTCAAAGCGCAATGACCTTGCACATCACCTGACAATCCATACTGAACGGTCCACTAACCTGCACTTTAACCAATCATGAAGCTTCATCAAGCTGTTTAGTTTTTTGTCACTGACATTCAAATATGCTAATTTTTACTTAAAAGAGTTGGTGTAAATACAAGGTGGTGACCAAAGCCAGGGACACCTTAAGCTTTCCAAATGACCAACTAAATGAAGGTGCTCATTTGCTCATAAGCTGCAATAGACTTGACAATGGTTCATTCAGTATCTTAAAGAATAAACAAGAAATTGCCTGAGAATTAGGGACCAGTGATGGATAGTTAGTTATACATCATGTAGCCAACAGAGACGCTGCACTGTATCAGAGCTTTAATTGGGTGCTTTGAAGGGTGAGATTTTCACCAAAGACAGAACACCAACTGTAGATCATAAAAATCATGTTCAAAAGTGTAATGTTTTCTGTGTCAGAGGTATCAGGTTCAGCCCTTTTGTCAAGACAAATGGGTCTCACTTGTCGCATAATAGATGTGTTTTGAAGCAGAACATTTGGGTTTTCCTGCCAAATGTGAATCATTCAACAATCCGTGTATTGTCTTACAGCGTTTTTATTATGTTGTCATTTTTAGCCTTCAGGCTTCTTGCAGTCGTAATCTAGGCTTGCCATTGCTACACATTACTGCCCTCTGGTGGCTATTTATGTGTGCGCTAAACTGCAATAGGACAGAAAATTAAGGATACAAGGATGTTGATGAAGCAATGTTTCTATCCTAAAATATACATACAGTGCATTTGCATAAATGTGAAGGTTGGGCTGTTTAAAAGTATTGAAGGTAGGAGACAGCATTAGGGATAAACAGTATGAAGGCAGTGACAGTGTTATAGATGCCTTACCCTTGGTATCGTGCTTTTAAAAACATTTTGGTTAAAATTTAACTTTCAAGCAAAAGCCATATAAAATCAGCAAACAAACAGGATGTGTTTGACAAAAGGTGATTTTTTTTTTTGTAGCAGTAGATGTGTTATTGTCACACTGTATCAGGTATGGCTGGATCATGTGTGTAATGTGTTTTTGTATTTTTATTTAAGTTTCCTGATTTTTAGAGTCGATCTTTAGCTTATTTATGAAGCTGCAGTTTTTGATGGTACATTAATCAACACCTTAATCCTGCCATGTCTCATTTTAGGTCTGCTATTGAAGCAACACACTGTAAACTACCTAATGTCCCTGCTGATTGTCTACATTATTGGCCCATTTATCATATTGCTTTGCACTATACATGAACTACTTTTTGTGTTACTGTTGAGCAAGGCAGGGAGGATTTCTGAAGAAAATGAGATTGCTTTTTTTATACAGTGACTTGAAAAACATCTACAATTCTGTTTCCAGACATGTATTACTGATGATGAACAAATATTTTTGCTAGTTTATAATAGATTTCTATACATAAAGACAATGTACATGATTGATTGATATGCCTTTGGTGAGAGCTGTATGAGTGGAATGTGATGATCCTGATTAGGATATGTGAGAGGAGCCTGCAACAATATGCCTTCAACATGTAGCAGCAGACAATGTGCCAATTATGTGATTCTGTTTAGAAAGCTATAAATAAATAATTATAGATAAAACAAATGTTTCATTCTCTGAACCTTCTGAACCTTTTTTTAATTTATTCTGGACTAATCAGATCATCCTAGTTTGAAGCCATAGGTAATATTGTTTTGAAATAATTATGCTAAGCTTGCATTTATTAATTGATAGTAATAATAAAAAAATCAAACCATATACAACATTCCACCCTTAAATAAATATTTGATACATACATATACTAGATGGAGACATACAGATTTACAATTCAAAGAGTGTACATTGTATAAGAACCTGTATAATTAGCAGCCTGTGGTCAAGGAGAAAAGGATGCCCTGGGCTGGGCATATATACAAGTATTAAGAAGTGCTACAAGTCTCAGATTTGGACAAAAACAATTTAATACATAAAAATTTTTCAACTCCAATCACAATAAGTGAAGAAATGCAAATAACCAACAGTTAACATTATTTTACAGTGGACTCAAGGTGCATGCTCATAGTGTACCGTTTTCCTCCAGCTTTTGAAAAAGTGCCAGGCTGCGCAGATGTGACTGTCTCTCTCCATTCTTCCATAAAATCAGCAGGTGGTCCGCAGAACAAGTTACCAAACCATTCTCTTTAAAGCTCACAAACATCTGTCATGGGTCAGAATAGGTCCATGTTAATGGTATTTAAATACAGAGTAGTTACTATACAGAGTAGACTTTTCTCTCATGTGTCCATACCTGAACAGGTCCTGAATGGCCAATCAAATCACCTATCAACTCCAGCATCTTGAGATTAGGGACATCAAAAAATTTCTTTGATGGTGGAATAGCCTGTTTACTTGCACGTCCAAAAGTCAGCATACCAAAAAATCCTTTATAAAATAAAATAACTTAAAACGTGTAAATATACTTATATACTATACAGTGAACCTACTTGTCTTCCACCACCCATCCATCTTGCAGTTATTCAGTTACAGTTATTTTTTAATTTACATTCATTTGTACTGTGAACAATGTCGCTTCTCCACAGAACTGACCTGTAACTTGGCCTGGAAGCATCACCTGATTGTCTTCCAGGAGATAGATCACTTCAATACTATACATTTGTTGCTGATGAAGTGGTCTAACCTATGCCAGGCACAGTGCTGGTCTCATCAGATCAATTCCTGGCTCTTAATTAACTGCACTTTGCAGGTTTTCACTCCCATTTCATGCAGTGCTGTCTAGTCAAGCGTATTGGCAAACTTTTTGAAACTAAAAAACTAAAAAATGTCTGTTGCCGTTTCTTCATGCACATGTATTAGTGCAAGAGGAAGAATGACATGACCGAACTATCAATGGTAAAAACATTACTTTACCTGCCGAGGCAGGTTCAGCGGGCAGTGGCAGGTCCTGAATCTCCCAGAGTCTTACACTACCATCTTCAGAGCAGGACAACAGTTCACTGTAGGAAATAGTCTATTATTCCTACTGCACCATTTGCAAGAAAACAATAGTTTAAATCTCCTAATACCTGTCAGACAGCAGCATGGTGTGTAAAACATTGGAGTCATGTGTGACTTTTCTGTAAGCCACTACTGTCTTTGTCAGAACACTGTACACATACAGGCCACAGCCTACAGCTGCCAGGATGAGCTGATAAAACACATTGCTGTTAATGTGTGTTTTGCACTAATAATGACATGAACTTTACCTTTCCATTAGAGCAAAGATGCTGAATGGACATCTCACTAGGTTTTGAGGAACCCATTCGTATTTCAGATGCACTTTGTGACTCCTCCCATAAGATATGTTCATAGGCCAGAATGCTGTAGTCAACTGCGTCCCAGAGAATGAGTTCTCCGGCATGGGACCCGGTGGCAAACATACTGTCTGACAAGGAGAAGCAAGCAGTTAAACCTGGAAGTATGTGTTGTGAGGGCATCCAAGGTAAGTTAAGGTTTTACCATTGACATTTATAAGAGCACGAATCTGGTCTCGATGATCAGAGAGATGGTGCATCTCAGTCAGATAAAGAGAAGAGTTGGCAGAGACTGTTAACCTGTAGATTACTGCAAAAATATATAGAATATATCTATGACCATAACTATGTTCATACACTTGAATGTACCAGATTTTATTTTATTTTACCAATTTCTCTATCCATCGCAGCTGCTACACAATTCTTAGGAAGCTCAATCAATACAAAGATTCCTGCAAATTATGAAGAGATCACAAATTTATGAATGCTAAAGGTGTATACATTTTTCTGTAGCTCTTTACCAGTGTCACTGTGGTTCTGCTGATGGCACTGAAGTTGAAAATCTTTGTTCCAAACGCACAACTCTTCTCCACCAGACAGACACAAACACAACTGCTCTAGCACCAACAGACACTGAGAGAAAGGTACATTAAAAAAATATAAAACGTCATGAAATCAATGTTTATGCTAAGTTTCAAAGGAATCTGAATTTACCTTGACAGATGATTGAAGATCTGAAATAGTTTGAACTCTGTTGCCTGTATCAGGATCCCAAAGCTTTTTGAAAAGTCAAGTAAATATTAACTTGTGAGTTTACCTTTTGTGAATCACTTAACTGAAAACCAAAATGTTACTATATCTTAGAATTTAATTTAAAATCATTTAATTGCATAATTTGTCCTACTTAATAAAACAAAACAGTAGAGCCAGAAAGTCAGAATGCAGTGTCTGATGAAACTGCATGAGCTGCTATTGTAAAACGATACACTTAGACTTCGGTCTGAAGAAGCTGTGATCAGCAATATCTGAGCTGTAAGTGAACTTCTGCAAACAAAAGTACTTATGGCAGTGATTTGCTGTGAATGTCCTCTGAATTCTTGCAGTTTCTCCCCTGTCTATAACAAAAAAAATGTGGATTTAATTACACAAATAGTAAATTTATTGGTTTCAATGGTAAAAGAAATATTACCTCAATATTCCACACCAATACAAGGCCATCGTCTCCTGCAGAGGCACATCTGTAAATCACAGGATTATGCTTAAATATCACCCATCCACAATATAATATTTATCTGGCCAATAAGTCATTTCCCATTCGACCTGGTACACCAAAAAAAAAAAACTAAAAAACACCTGTCCCAAGGCTTAGCAGCTTAACTTACCCTCTGCCCTCAACAATCCACATGAGCAATTCTCAAAATCAACAGAAAGGATGAGAGGATGAAACAGAGAGATACAGTACAATGAAAAGAAAGGAATTGTGCAGGATATGTTTTCGGACTTTGAAAGTAATCTAGAGTGAATTTTCTGGCCTCTGCCCCTGTCTACGGACCTCTGCACAGAGGGGACAGGCCCAAGAGGAGGTTATTACTGGAGGAGACCTAGAAGCGACCAGGCGTGAACACTACCCCCACCTCCTCACAAATGCTCGTTCACACACACACACACACCCACACAGTTTAAATCCCTTTGTGAAGACTTATGCAGAGCTCTGTACCATGCCAGTGTGCAACATGCATCAACTAACCAGAGCAGAGAGGATCAGGTGCAGATATGTGGGTGCATCAGTGTGTGTGTGTGTGTGTGTGTGTACATGTCTGAAACTAAAAAACACTGTACAGAATAGCGGGTGTACAGCCTCACAGTGGTCATGATTGGGCTTTTGTCATGCTCTGTAAGTTTTCTGTATGTGAGGATCTCCTGTCAATCAAATGGCGATAGAGGCCAGCCATGGGTAGAGAGGAGAGAGGTTAGAGAGAGGAAGAAAGTCAAAGATGATGTGATATGGGAAGGGGTGGGGGCTACTCTGCTCACCTGAAGTCATCAATCTGCACCAGAAATCGAACAATGTCAAAATGTCCTTTTAGCACCTGCAGCTCAGTGAAGCAGTTTTGGGGTTGTTCCTCTCCAATGCACAACACGGAGCTTTTCTGCAGACGCACAGAGAAAATGGTGAGGTAAACAGAAACAGATCTTAGGACTTTAGACATGGGGGTGGAAAGGTTAAAAGAAAGACAAAAACATGAAACAGATACATCAGACTCAGCATTAATGATTTTACTGTCTCACCTCCACTGAGCCTTGGGCTTCCCGACTTCCAAGAATCCATCGTAACATGGCGTAGTATTTACTGACATCCCAAACAAAGATAACGAAGAATGTATTAACATGGAGTCCATTAAGCACAGTGGTTTTAATATGTGATACATCGAGAAATTCTTTACCAACCTCGAAATCCCAAACGGTTCGCTGAAAGACAACACACCCCTTTTTTTCTAACGCAATACTACTTAAATTGTAGCCTTCTTAATTCTAAGGTATAGTCCGATCATATTTAATATAGGAAAAAATGGCTGAAATGAGCAATAGATGGTATTTTGCGGCACCTAAAACAACGCCAAAACATATCGTTCATGTGACTACGGAAGCTGTTTTGGAGCAATATTCACAGGATCACAGTGGGGTAAAATGAAAAATATTCTTTATCTTTTGACATTTGGTTGATTTAAGTTTTATTTTTGGTGGTCTGTCTTTACATAATGTTTTGTTGCTCTGTTGTAGTTGCGGTTGTGTTGTTGATTTTATTTTTACGTGTTGTTGTAATACAAATAGTGGCCGCTGGATGGCAGTGTGTAACAATCAAATGAGAGAACGAAAATACCATAGGACTACGGCAGAATGCCCTAGAAGTAAAAGTTAAAGGTTATATTTGCAATTAAACACACACACACACACACACACACACACACACACACACACACACACACACACACACACACACACACACACACACACACACACACTATCTATTTTCATTATGCCTGTTAGTGTAGCCTACTCTAGCCTAATTGTCCACGTGATTATTTATTTTTATGTTTCCATGACTTTTACAAATATTTCCTTTTGTGTGATGCCCCCCAGTCCCATCACAGTGATCCCCACATTAGATTGGCTGCTGATGCTGCGCTGCTTCTCCGATTGAGACGACACGCGGTGTAGGGCCTGTGACCTTCATGGTGCCTCAGATCTGCGCCTGGCACTGATTTCTGATTTAGTGTTGATCCGCCGCGCTTGTCAGAGGCTGCGAGGTGCTTTCCATGCGGTAATAGAAAAGCTCAAGGGCAGCTCGTGGAAGAAGGAGGGTTTGGAGAGGGATTGGTTCAGGTGGAGTGAATGGGTGTTATAGGAGACAAGGTAAGATTGAGGCAGTCCAGCCTACACAGGCTATAGTCTACCAGGCAGTACGTAGGCTATTTAAATCATGAGATGAACATTTTATAGGCTAGTTTAAAGGCAATAGCAGATCTAGCTTGTATTTTACAAGTCAACTCAAAACGTCCCAAATTTGAATGTGACCCCCATTTAGGCCTTGCCATAAATAAATAAAGGGTTGTTGGTGACCTCACATTAGGATATGACATTAGCCTCGTTGCTGTATCAGCAGCGGGCCATAGGGGAGGTGAATTCATGTAAGCCTATCCTTTGATAAACTGGACCTCAGGTTAAGGGGCAAATTGGCGTTTAAGTAGTAGACTAATACTTTTTACACTGAAAATTGACCATAATTACTGCGAACTTTATACACTGAAAAAATGGTCTGAGAGGCGTTGCTCAAATTGCAAACACAAATTTGACAACAATAACTTTTTTATGATTCTCTGTCCAGCATGTTTAAATCTTACTAAGGTCGCTTGATTGTGGCTAATGTTAGACCTGCGTATTTTCATCAGGCTGAGGAAACATGACTTTGTTATAATCTCTGGTGAAGCTCCTCCTCTGGAATTCTTCTCTCTAAAACTTTGGGAGAGAAAATTCAAAAGTAGCAGGACACAGGACAGTTACAGGAGCAGAGGACACACCGTGTGCATCCAGGAGGACACAGTTACAGGAGCAGAGGACACACCGTGTGCATCCAGGAGGACACAGTTACAGGAGCAGAGGACACACCGTGTGCATCCAGGAGGACACAGTTACAGGAGCAGAGGACACACCGTGTGCATCCAGGAGGACACAGTTACAGGAGCAGAGGACACACCGTGTGCATCCAGGAGGACACAGTTACAGGAGCAGAGGACACACCGTGTGCATCCAGGAGGACACAGGACACTTACAGGAGCAGAGGACACACCGTGTGCATCCAGGAGGACACAGTTACAGGAGCAGAGGACACACCGTGTGCATCCAGGAGGACACACTTACAGGAGCAGAGGACACACCGTGTGCATCCAGGAAGATTATGAGAGCTGATCTGCAGGTAAGACTTTTCAGAGATTTTATACATTTCTCTGGCCTAGAATGTAGTTCATTGTTAAAACCTGTTTGTGGTGTTTTATTTGAAATTAGGGTTAATGTAAGGACTATTTCCATGAAACAAATTGTGAGCATGACTGTCCATCTACAAGAGTGAGACAGTTGTACTAAGATTTGAATGTGTTGCTTCCAGAGTCGTCTACAAACACACAGTGTAGAGTGAGTTCATGAATGTTAGAGTTGATGTTAGTTTTTCATTTTTTGCACCATTGAGAAAATGAGGTTATCAGTTCAAATATAAAGACTAAAACAAAAATCTCTGTATTTTTCAGAAAAGAGGAAGATGTTTGAGAACCAACAAAACACAGACCACAGATGAACAAAGTAAGTAAACCAACTAAAATTATTTTAATAGAATTATATTTTTTCAACATATACTTCCTAGTGAACATTTATCATGTGTTTCTACAGAGCGATGTGGCATTAGGAGAACTTTATACCAGATGCCCTACCTGTTACTGTGTTTTGAGGAAGAAAAGCAGCACATGGTGAGTTTTGTTTCTGCTTGTACAATTCTAATGTTCATGTGATTCTGTTCTGGTCCATTATTGTATTAGAGTGCCTTAAGTATATTTAAAGATGTACAACACAGAGTAGATCATCATAATGTGTCCATTATGTGTGTCCACAGGCAGAGACCAGAGTGTCTTCACTGGAATAAGTCCTCACACTGTCCAACTCCAAACTGTGTCTCTGTACCTGTGATCTCTCTGTGTGTGTTTGATTCTGTTTAAGACAATACAGAACTGTGGAAAACTAAAGATTAAAAGACTAAAGTTTTTGTATTATTTTACTTTAAAACCCTTTAAGGGCAATTGATGTTGCATGTTAAAATAATTGTGTAGACAGAATTAAATTATACATAAAAAATAAAACTATAAAAAAGGCAAATTTTCATGATAAGGTAACATGAGATAAATATGCGTATTCAGCATGATTTGATCAAATTACATCAACATGAAAAAGTGACGTTCATGTTCTGAAAAAAATATGTGTAGAGGAGATCGAAATAAGGTTCAAAGCCTAAGCATGATTTTATTATTATTATAAAATTATTATTATTACCCGCTTTCCATATATATATATATTTTTTTATGCAAATCCAGTGCTATTCCCAGACCCAATGTAGAATTTATTTATTTATTTATTTAGTATTATTATTATTTATTATTTATTTTATTGGCCTGGGAGCATCACAGTTGGTGTTGGTAGCCTATAAGCTATAAGCAATTTCTTCCTTTTGTATGAATATCATGGCATATAGTGTTTTCCAATGGCAAGGCTATTTTTTTTTATAAGTCCAGAGGTTTGAATGCAGTTTGTCTTGTCTTCTCTAAAATGGAGTATTTAGGCTAAATTTGATAACGTCATCAGGTCCACGAAAAGACTAAACGGTTAAATGGTTAGGCTAAATGATGCAGATTCTTGGCCATTCAAGAGAAAATAAAACCTAACAAGGCTTTTCAATTGGAAATCCCATTTTATTTGTTCCACCATCTTAGCATCTTTTTTTTTTTTTTTTCCTGGAAGCCATCACCAAAAAGTGTACTAGATATTGGTGAGTGATTTCTTGGTCAACCATTTTATTTTCATTTACAAATGATCTTGCACTCACACTTAGTTTCATTCAACAATGTGTTGAATGGGGAAAATAGAAGAGTTTGCTCCTGTGAACTCTTGGCTTATAAAATATGTCAAATATGAGTCATTGTCCTAGGACAAAGGCAAAGACCTAAATCTCAAGATGTTTCTGTACCCTAAAAATTAGTGATGGAAAATGAAATAAGTTGTAATTCAATAACATGGTCTCTTCAGGTTCACATCAGACCAACACACTTGACTGCCATCCGCCTGCCTTCATCTCAGCCACACCAGGGCGGCAAAGGGTCAGACTCCAGGTAACCACCATGTCAACAACAATGCACTATTCAAGTGTCTGTAAAATGAAAGCATCTCATTGCCCATTGACCTTATGACTGTCATAGCACAAAACTCACAAACTGAGAGGTTAATGGTTCATTAATGGTCAATGGTGAGGTGTTTAAATGCTAAATTTGTCTCAGCTGTTACCTTTGTGGATAAACGAAATGGTCTGTTTATTAGCACCAAAAAGAGTAAAAATGTTTGACTCCACCCATGTCTCACTCATCTCTCATCTGGTGACACATTAATATTCTCTTCATTTGCTCTTATGAAAATATAATGGGCTAAAATCAAATCTCTTAATTTGTATATAATATGATTAAGACCTTTTCAAACAATGACAAATGGAGGAAGCGGCGAGATGTCAGTCAGCGATGTTACACTCACATAGCACTGGTCAATTTGTTTAAAATGGCACCATCTGGAATAACAGTAAGATATTTTATAAAACTTACAGCTACAGTATTGTACTTTTGTTTGCAGCATTATTGAAGTTAATAAGTTATGTCTTTGCAGTACTTTGGTTTATACACACATTATATACACACATTTAAGCTATGTGCAAACACTACCTTTTGTGTGGACATAAATACACAATGCTTGTATACCCAAACACTCAGCAATCTTGCATACATGTGTGCTACACACACACACACACGTTTGTATATGTGCTACACACACGTGTGTGTAGCACACATACACATACACAGGAAAATTAATGAGCCCTCATTCATAATCCCAGATAGAGAGAGCCATATTCACCCTTGAATGGTTTATTGACTGATTTCATTTATTTGTGTGGAATAATACGAGGTAAACATTGGCTTGCTCACACATTTTCTGCGACACACTCACTGCACAGCATTCTGGGAGAAATGATCCCACCAACAGCAGGGTCACTGATTGGCTACCTCGTCAGTGTGTGACAAATTACCCAATGAGAAATAGGTTACCAATTTCCACAAGCTAATTAACCTGGCTCATTGTGAAACAAATTATTACATTTATGTAATATTATTTTACATCTGTCACTTGACTGCAAAAATCTTCATCACTGATCCCAAATGTTGTCACAAAAAAACATTTTGAACCAACTGTGCCTTCCTTTCAATGATTTCATACACTATATTTATTACTTATTTATTCCTTAACACTTTTTAAGCATTTTTTGGGGGGTAGAATATGTTTGTTTCAATTATAATGCAATTTACACATCAGTTCAGTGAAAACTGCCAGTTAGTGGTATCACAGAAAATCACCAAAAATAGATTTAATTTAGGTTTTAGTGGGCTATAATGCAACAGGAGAATGTGATTTACAGTAAAAGTTTTAGTTTGGAAAAACAGATTGTATAGTGCTGTGTTGTGTTGTGTTGTGTTACTGTGTTGCACGCCATGTTTGCTTTTTGTACCCATCATGTATTACACATAACCGTGTGAGATAAAATAAGACTAGAGCTAAGCTATAGTTTTAAATGGACCTTGCAGAGATTTAGGTGGTCTCACCATGAATGCCGTATCCATCAACACATCATGATTATACCTGATGGGATGGGATGACAACATCAGCACCTGCTTTACCATCAGACAGCCCATAAAATAACGTTATAGCCCTGACCGAGACAAGGATTACTGTACTTGGCTGTTGGCTGGTTTTACACATTGACAGAAAACGTGTTTTGTTGACATTTCCAAAATAATTCAAATGGCAAGGAACTGTCATCCAATTTTATCTGCTGCTTTATAAAACATAGCCCATTGATTTTATATATTTTAAAATATATTTCAGTGGGACAATTCCTTTTCTTTGAATAAAAAAGTGTTGATTCCTGGTATAATTGAAATGAATTTTATTGAATAATTTACACAGATTCTTATAAACATGTCCATGAAAAACATTAAAGCAGAGGTGAATCACAGACAAAATGTTAACGGATTTTTACAAAGTGACCAATTTTCAACTCCTATAAACCACAGCGTATGAGATAATGGGTCTTGGCTCAGGACCACAGTCCACATCCGACATCCCTCTCTAAAACGTCCACGCGCTGCAGGGCAAACACCGCGGCCTGTGATGGGCAGGTCGAAAGGGACGTTGTATTTATATCTAAAATGAAATTGCAACAAACAATGGGGGTGTGCCAAAAAATACCTACCAAACAAACAAATAAATAAATAAATAGACCAATAAATAATTGTCTTTAGCTACATGCGAAACAATAAATATGACAGCCCTATTCCTTTTGCCCGGCCGACAAATTGTTGAGTCCTCCAGGAAACAATCGCACAGAGGAGCAGTGGTGGTCCTGGTCCGGGCCTGGATTGGTCAGGGTCGACAGAGTACAAAGTGAAGATCTCCTTATGGAGCTCTGCCGCGCACCGCAGAGGACTAGGTGAAGCTCATAGATACTGTGTGCTCCAGCGCTTTGCGGCGCAGAGACGCGATGCTCGTACCCCTCCAGACGTCACTGTCCGGGGAGCTGCACAACTGCGGGGAGCCCGTGACGTTAGTAGGACCAGACAGCGAGGCGGGCACCATCCCAGGGAAGGTGGGTTGGTACAGGTGAGACTGCAACCCCGAGCCGTTAGACGACATGTTAGACAGGGCCATGGAATTGGGCGGAGGCCCGGCTCCCAAACTGCACTGCGACAGGGTCTGAGCCATCCCGGGCTGGCGGCCTAGTGCCGGTGGTAACTGCAACTGCGAGACGCCTGGCATCCCAGCCGTGGCCCAGCGCGTGTCATTGGCGTGGAATGAGCACAAGCTGTCACCCATAGCAGCGGCCGCTGCTGCAGCCGAAGGAAACTGAGGCAAGCCATGGTGCGTGGGCAGTAGCGTGCCTGGCGCACGGAAAACATTGGTGGTCTTCTTACGCTTCTTCCATTTGGCACGCCTGTTTTGGAACCAAACCTGCACGAGAGCATCATATTATTATTATTATTATTATTATTATTATTATTATTATTATTATTATTATTATTATTATTATTGCAAAAAGTACACTATAAAAGGCTATAGCATATCTTATGCCACAGTGGTAATAAAGACACACTGTCGTTGCGATTATGACAAATGGTGTTTATTGGCCTGGTGGCCTGGTTTTGCCTGTGGCACACGGGCGCACGGAATGATTAACGTGGAGATTTGTTTGAGATCATGGCGCACCATAGAACGGGATCATCTCATTCTATTCCACCGCGCGCCTAGATGCGTGCCCACCCGTGAAATCCATCCTCTCAGGCTTTACACTTCACAAACAGCACGTTTTCTGATACAGAGCTTTTGAATGTGACTGTCTTTGAATACGAACTGTTATTTTCCGACAGCATAACTTGCATAGCCTACTGGACGTGAGCCAACAAAATGTTAAAAAGATGTAGGCCACAAGCGACTCTGAGCTTCTTGTTACATGTGTTTCCATTATAAAATTCATGAGTATGTTCACTGAATAAACATATTTTTTTGAACTGTGGAATTGCAGTAACTGAACTAATCTTTTTGAAAACTGTAGCCTATTGACAAGAGGCTCTAAAACAAACAACAAAAATATTTGAATCACAAAACCAATGCATCTATTGGTTTTGGGTCATTTAAAAGAGAATTAAATCGGTGTTTGCTATACAGTATAGCCTAGTCTTCTTGACATTACTCTAATAGCAGATCAGCCCGAAGCTTTTCATTACAGGTAGATACGCACATGGGTTCAAATTTTTTGATTGTTTTATTTTTGCGCATTTCTTTCAGACGTTGTTGGCATATGCTAAACTAAAGCAAAAGGTCTTACACAATTAGCCCAGGTGTTTATATATATATTTTTTAATATATATATTTTTATATGTATATATCACATCATCTCCTGCAGCGAGCGAGTGCACTCCATACCTGCACTCGGGACTCCGTGAGGCCGATACGCAGCGCTAGTTCCTCTCTCATGAAGATGTCCGGATAGTGCGTCTTGGCAAAGCTGCGCTCGAGTTCATTGAGCTGAGCGGGTGTGAAGCGCGTGCGATGGCGCTTCTGCTTCTGGGTTTGCCCGCCGGACTGGTTCTGGTTACTGCCGCTGTTCTGCTGTTGTTGGGGCTTGTCCTGCTCTTTATTGTTGACCGGACCGGCCGTCGCACCCGCGCTGCCGCTAATGTCTTCTCCGGGGAGCATCGTGGTACCTTCTACACCATCCGGTCCAGGAACCAGCTCACCGGAGTGGTTTGGGTCAGGCAATCGGCACTTCAACGCGTCCCTGTGTCCTAGTAGCTCGGCAGCAGCGTCCTTCATCCCTGAGCACAAAAGGAGATGTGATGAGAACGAGCAGAGACCAAAGCGGCTCTGTGAGGGAAAGACAGGTGTTAGACATCCCAATAAGGGCACTGTAAACAAAGGGATAAATATCGAAAATCTTAATGCAATATCCAAGTAGGCTGTAGTATTTTCATGCATTTACAAATAACACAAGAGTTTAACATGCACCAAGCAAACTAAATTTTAGCAAAAGAGCACTAAAAACTAGAACATCCAGAAGACTACAGCATGCACATTATAATTTGCTTCTTAAATACTCGTATTTCACTTCGATTAGGCTACATCAAGACCTTAGAAAATTGTTAAATCAAATTACGCAGTAACCTAATATAATAATAATAATAATTACTTTTCCAATGAATTAAGCCAGTTTGCGTTACTCGAGTCAAATTAGGAGAATATAAGAAGCAAATTGACAATTTCAAGGCTTGATATAAGATGAGAAGTTCCTCCAGCTTACAGTAGAGTTGAAGACCGGAGTTTGGTGATGATAACTCACCGAGGCGAGCATCCAGGAGGTCGGCATGAGATAGCATTGCGCACCGCTCCAGGGCGAAATGCTATTCCAAAAAAAATCTCTATGACTTTAACCTATTTAAGAAATATATATGGTCTAAATGAAAGCAAATTCGGTTTGTGGTTAAAAGGGAGGTCTGTTGCATTATAATGTAGTTTAGAGAAATGGGGAGGCGCTTAACAACGGAATGAACCCATGAGCTTCTCCAAACGAAGGACCAATCAGAGCTGTAGTCAGAGGTATGTCAGCTTTAGCCCAAGACCTCAAGCACCCTTGCCTCCCCTCTTCGCGCCACCACCCGCATCCACAAGTTCATTCCTCCTCATTCATGTAATTGGCTTTGATTTCTTTTCCAAATTACATCCAATAAAATAGCCTGATTTAATAACCTATCTATGCACACATTTATTTCGGGCAACTTTTTTGAGAAATGTAGGATTGCTACAATATTACTTTAATTTATTGTATTTGGCCACTCTTTTTTTTATTTATTTTATGTTTGTTTTACATGTAGGCTAATAAGAACTTGAGACGACGACCAGTATTTATTGGGATGGAAATGCTGCGGAGTGAATTGTGGTCCCTCCTTCGCTTTAGACGCCCATAGACTTCTTCTAATACATCCTTGATTTCCCACGACAAACTTTATTCAATGCATCAATTTTCAAGGCTATTAAGTTTATGTAATTAGTGGCAGATCCATACGCCTTTATTGCTGATATCAGGGTGAAATCAGAATAAATTAGTGGTAATTTACGAGTATTTAGGCGAGATTGTGGAAATGGAGAGGGGGCGTGTGTTGTAATTTAGCTGTGACTTTTTCATTATTCTTAGAGACAAACCTTATTTAATTTGACCAGATTCTAGCCTACAGTTTCTCCAAGCATTACGGTCTAAGCACAGACATGTGTCTGGAGAGAGCATTTATCGTGTGAGTAAAATGACACAAAAGAGCGAACGCGGGCTTGTTTGCCTTTTCTTTTCTTTTCATCCACTACAAGTGCCTCGCTCATCATTTATTCGTGGGAAATCTGGGAGACAGAGCGTTTGAGCAGCTCTCGCGCTCTTGGAAGGATTTGGACCACATTTACCACGTGCGCGCAACAACAAGAGACATTTCCGCGTAATGATGGAGCGCGTCAGAAGGTCATCTTTGGAGGATGTAAGAGAGAGCCCTTTAATCATTTACAGACTGTATAAGTCTTAAAGCAAGTAGGCGTCTAATTGTCGGCTATTTTTTATTTATTATATATATATATATATATATATATATATATATATATATATATATATATATATATATATATATATATATATATATATATAGTGTGTGTCGGTGTGTGTGTGTGTGTCAGACCATAATAATAATTCCAAATGATCATAGGCCTATTGCTTGGTTTCCATCGAGGGATGATGGATCGCGCGCTTCGTTTTATGACTTTTCTATAGCTCGACAATTTTTATAGCTGTACAAACAAGTGAATGACTTCTGTTAGCGCGGTGCCTCATATTTAACCCAAACAACCGAAGACTGTCTGGGGGATGTCGCCACGTCGGCTCGGCTCACACACCAAACCAATGATTAGCCACTCGCGCGCTTAATGCAGTTTACGATTAGATTATTATTTTAAGATAGGCTTATCTCTTATCTATTGCAATCTATACGCTATGCTCTAGATAACCCACAGCCTATTAACATTTTCTTGTTTATACCCCAAACCCCAATTTTTTTTTTTTTTTTTTTTTTTAACCTTTGAGTTATTATTCGCTATGGTCCATAATCGCTCCTGAGTCTAAATAAGTCAGACCTGGTCCTTCTTCATGCTTTTCACTCTCATGTAACACCATTAGGCTACGTCAATCTTATAAAATAAAAAAAATAAACAAATTCTCCCAGTGTAAGTTAATGCGGTGCATCTGAGTGGAAAGTAGACATTTTCACGCGCTGTAGAGACGAGGAGTCACTTTTAATAAAATTGAAAAAACATGGTCCTGGAAATAAAAGGGAGAATAGCAAGTTTATTTGCATACTGCTGGCATAATTCCGTGTCCACCAGAACAGAAAAGAAAAAGAGGGTCATTTTGAGTTCTATCCTTTTGGACGCAAAGAAAAAACATTATATTGAATTAAAGATTTTTGAAGAGAATCGATTTTGCAACCAAGAGGACAAATGAAAGGGTCGTATCGGTTTGAGCTATGAGGACAATGTGGAGCTGGACGTTTAAAGCGCAGGTGTAGGCCTCGTTGCTGCATCTCATGCCTCAATTAACGCCGCTGCCCTCTGTACTGAGTCGATTAGGCCGTGATTTATCCGAAAGAAATATAATTATACCTCCAAATAAAATAATCAGCATTGAAGAGTGATTTCCTTAACGAGATGGAGCGGGCAAGATGTCACGCAGTAGCAGCGCCACATTAGGGCGCTAATGAGACTTTGGGGGTGATCCTGGTAATTATCCAAATCTGTAAAATAAGGATGAAGTCAAATGTAACCTTAATTTGTCTTCCAATTGAGTTCATTTATTAGTATGGCTATTTAGGGAGGAGTCCCTCAGCCTTAATAGGAGGTGCTGTGATTTGGGTAAGCCTAATAGATGGATCAAAGACAGGTCTATTTTGTCATTCATGACCATAACTAACATTTGTCATTGACTGACATGGTTGCCCAAAGTGCTCTTGTCTTTATTGTAGGTATCAAGACACAACCCATTTCCCTGCTGTTGGAGCAGAATGCCAGCAGCACAGAATATGCTGCAATTATGTCCTACTGACAGGGGTTATAATGTTACAGTCCTTAAGCGTTACCCACGTTAAACAGGAGGACATCAGAAATTAGGCTTTGTAGGACAGAAGCACTGAAGCCCCTAATAGGCCTACTACAGAAAACATTCACACTTGCTTGGTGTTATAAGCAGAACATTTACTTTCAGTCTTGAAGGTTGAATATACAACACAATTATATTAAAATGTGTAGGCACATTAAAAGTAAATAGCCAGAATAGACAGAATTGAAACAAAAAAAAGTTCAGAAATGTCAGTTCAAAGGAATGGACATTTAAGCAGTGGATTTCAGCAAGATCTCAGTGAGGACAGAAAGCAGCTCAGAAATCACCCTTCAAGCTTCACTGAATCCAATATGTTTCTGGCCTCTTTGTACTCCTCTGCCTCTGCCAAATCCTCTTCTGTTTCCTGAAAATACACAAACATCACTGATTAGTTTTTAGTTCATAGTATTTTATATCACAGTACTTGAAACTTTTACTACACTCTATCAAGTGATAACAACTTGAATCAAGATTCAAAATCATTTTAGAAGACCAAATGAACCTTATTAGAATATGATTCAAAATTAGTTTTAAAAGTTGTCTTGTAGTGGACCTTTGCTTGCCTGTTTAAATAATAATTTTGCATACGATGCATCTGGAGGAGAGGAGGTGAGAGTTTGAGAGACTGATGGAAAGGGGGCAGTGCTGGGCGTCTGACTCTCCCATGACTCACAGAAGCAACAGTATCTGTGCGGCTCTGCATTAATTAAACTGACCCCAAGACACGCATGCTTATGTTTACTTCTCACCCTCATCTGCTCTAGTCCTAAAGGCACATGAGCACTTCAGAGCAGTGCACAAGCTAATATGAAGAAATTAGGAGATGGCTCAGGTGTTCACTTAGCATAAGTCAAAATAGTCTGTCTAAATCTAATTTTAGACTTGGTTAACACAACTTAGCATTTGCCTTAAGTTCACACCATATCACTGAATTATCCATGTAAGGTTCACTGCAAAAGACAACATGAATATTTCTGAATATTTCTATTTTCTCTCTGCTGTTTTAAGTAAGTAAATTAGTCCAAAAATATTTTTGTTGACAGTCAACTCAGTGCAGTAGTAGGAAAACAAGAAATGTACTGAAGTGTACTATGCCTTTTGACTCATCAATTACATTTATTGAGTAAATTTTATTTTATTTTTGTACCATTTAAAACAAATAAGTTAACAAAGGCAAAAATTAAAGAAAAACTAGAATACAGATATTGAAACCTTTTAAATGTTATACAGATTCCATATATACCACAATTAGTAAACAAATGTTTGATTGTACAGCAAGTTTAGGAGGAAAAAGTTGACTGTTGCACTGTTACTTACTAATAATTGGCTAAGGTCAGCATGTGCTATGGCCAGGCGGCGGTGGCAGTCTGGGATCATCATTCTTGACTCTTGCAACACTTCCATCTAAAATCAAACAAAT
Organism: Taenioides sp. WSHXM2023; assembly: GCA_029959045.1. Classification (NCBI taxonomy): domain Eukaryota; kingdom Metazoa; phylum Chordata; class Actinopteri; order Gobiiformes; family Gobiidae; genus Taenioides; species Taenioides sp. WSHXM2023. The sequence goes on from CM057085.1 coordinate 24,720,064, forward strand.
ATTTAATCAGTGTAGCAGTTACTCTTAAATTAATGGACTGCCCATGGACCATTCTAATTTCTATTACCAGCCCTGCAAACAAAAATCAACCACATATTGAATATTGAGTAAATTAAGTCAACCAGCAGGACTACAGAATAGCTGTGTTTCTGTGCAGCCCTTGCACTCTGCCCCACATTCAATGTTATGGTTAACATCTCCAACAAGCCGTGGTATAAAAAATGTTATTGAGTTATCGATCTGGTCGGGACATGGGCAGCAGGGGACCACCTTGATCTGACTGCATACCTGAGTGAAAGAAGAAACCCTGAAACGAGGGCACAGTGATCAGCGTAAAGAGCTATTGCTACGCCTGGAGTGAGCATTGTTACAGACAGGCTAACTTTCAGAGGCGCAGCTAATGTGGAATTCCCCCTAGCTGGCACCCTAAGGAGCAGAGCAGAGTTGGCTAACACTGTCAGACACACTCACTCATGATGCTTGCTTCCTAGCAGAGCCCTTCATCGAGAAGGCACCACACACTCTCGCACATGTACATTACACGGCCGTATACGCTGACAGCCGCTGAGATGAGCTAATACACTGAGCCTAGCAGACTATAACTGACACCTTGAAAGGCAGCAAACAACTAGCCCAACTGGTCTAATCTGACAAGGTGATGCCCACTACAGCAGAGGAGTGCAGAAACAAAAGAAAAGTCATGGCTCCCCGCTTTGATGCTGGAATTATCCCATCAAGGCAGGATAAAGACAACACTTAGAGAGTATTGATTCCATTAAAATAAAAGCCACTAATCCATCCTGCCTCAGACCTCTCATATTCAACCATAATCCACCTGGCCCAGTCAACTCCCTGTTTAATGCCAGCCAAGCCTCCTGCTCAGTTTGGGCCGCAATGCACAAACAAAACAAAACACGCAGTGCATTTTAAGGTCTTCTGAAATGGTCACATGTTCATCTGTGCCAAGAACTTTCACTCATGCAGCGAAAAACATCAAACTAATAGAAATGGATAAACCTAACTGTAAGTGTTGACATAATAGCAAGATTATAATAATAATTATATAATAATAATAATAATTTGATGATTATTATATTTCTCCTTCATTATAAAACACATGGCTTGAATGTTTATTCCAATGACAATAAGTGTACCTGTTTTTTGATCACATAGTCATCTCCCGCCTCTGCTTTCAGCTGCTCAACCTTCTCCTCCTGCTGCTTTGCTTCATTAATGTACGCAATCTCCTCTTTAGCCAGTCTGCAGAGAAAGGGAACACAGGAAACAGCAGGTTAGGCTTAAAGACACAATGTTTGCTCAATCAAACAGCCAAGAACACAAATGCACAGCCATGGTTCTAATATATAGGCTGAACCATGAAAAGGTGAGCTCTGATGGTCACCTCTTTCAGACAAGGCCATTTATTGTCACTGGCACCAGCATTTGTCTAACTGCCGGGAAATACCAAGATCATCTCCCACAAGACGCCAAGATACACACCTCAATAACATGGAGCCACATCATCCGTCCTCAATACTGCGGTCACACACAGAGCACTGATAGCAAGAGTCAACCCAGTTTTCATATATTTATGAATTTAATGTGGAACAATAGTCTGTGGCTGTTATGTAGGTTTACTCATCTATCTCTTGTTAAGAATGTCATGAATAGCAACAAAGATTTCTTCAAGGAACGAGAAGTGTTTACATTTTTATTGCATGCACACTTTAAAATTGTATTTTTGAGCTGAGATCTATATATTATATATACACCTTCATTATTTACAGGCATGTTGGGGCACATTTCTGATAAACTGTAAAAATATGATTATCATTAGAGAGAATTCCCAAAAATATTCAAGATATTTTTATATATCAAATATGAGCCAGCACCGAACTAAAATTAAGTCAATCTAATAACATTCCAAATTCTGATGCAGTAATATGTGCATGGTTAATACATGAAACCATGCAGAAAGAGGAAGTGAATGATGATTGATGACACTGAAGGAATTCACATGACAACAAAGAAGCACAGGGCTGCTCTCTGTATATTTGAAGATTACTGTTATTTTTATCATTATCATTAAGCGGGTGGGGGCAGAGCAAATAGTAATTTAAAGGGAACCATACTACCTATAATCTAATCTGTGATGCATCATGAATAAAATAAAAAATAAGTGGTGTACCGGCTGACTGTCATGTATCTTGCCTCTTCATATTAATAAACATTAGTGCAATTTGGAGCCCTGTTATTCACTGTATTACTCACTAAACTGAAGCCTGTCCCGACTATCCACTAAGCTGCTCGGCTCCCTCACACATGTACACTGACTTTAGCACACACACACCAGCAGTCCTTTTTACAGATTAATTGATCATCAATTTAGTCCCTAAATTGGACCAAGTCAGGTGGTAAATGGGCCTCTTTTCCTTGATTGTTAGTGAAAATTGGTTTGAGTACATTGATAAATTTTGATTATTTATCAATTACAGGCCAAATGGAACTAAATCTATTAAACAGATTCTGACCCTGATTGGCATAATGGAGTCTGAAAATATAACTACTGATAATGATACCCAACTAATAGTCTTTTTCCGGCTGTGGCTGCCTGTCGGAATGACAACACAAATTTCATTTTTCATAAAATCAGGTTCATGCACGCAAGTGGGTGATACTTCATTAATCACGCACGTTACTGTGGACCCTTCCCTTCGTGTTGCTGTGCTCCTTGTTTAACCATGAAGCCAACTGCACTCTGTCATATTTTACATCAATTACCCCTCATTCTAATTTGCTTCCATCAAGAAGCTTTTAAACAGCAACCATATGTGGGGGCAGCTTTTCATTCTCGATGTTGAATGAGTGATGTCACTGTTTAGAGCCAAAGAAGGTGGCAATGAGAAGGAAGATGGAGAAAGCAAGCCTGGAATAATTTGAATAAAACTGAAGGACAGTCTAATAACAAAATGTCCATTCCTCCCCTTCCAGTCGTGATGTTAATTTCTTATTTCTCCCAGACTTGGAGCACTGTGTGAATGAGGGGTGGGGTCGTGGCTGGTTTAAATAGACCTGCCACCTCAGGCTTAATGGAAAAGGCAGCTTTCTGGAAAATAGAAAAAAAGGAATTAGAAGGAGCCGACACACACATTGGGTTGCTGCCTCCTCGAGCACTGTATTTTTGAGCCGTGGTGTAGTCTGTGCTGGGACCGGAATGACAAAGGCAAATTACTGTTGTCATTTTATTAAGGGCATCCGCCTCGCTAGGGCAGAGAGGCACTGACTGGAATGTGCAAAGCCACTGGAAATAGGCCTGGCTAAAAGAGCAGGTACAATCCACTGTAAGAAAGAACAGTAAAGGAGCTAGTACTAAGGAAGCAAGGATGTTAGGAAATGAGAGTGAACTCTGCAGCGGTAAGAGTTAAATAAATTAGTAAAGTTGTTCTTTAATATAGATCGATACTTTTCATTGATTGTGATGTGTGGTCTTACTGGTCAATACTCTTGCTGGTATAATTGACCCAACAAATGTCATTCCTTGGCACATTGTGGAAAAAGAGTGCTTGATTAAAGTACACTTCAAGAATTTTTGTAATATTTACAATGGGATTCATGATAAATAATACTTGTGGAAGGGAAAAATTCTGGAGAAATGAGAGCTAAGAAATAATTTTGATGCTGAGATGAGTTAATTTTTGACCTCTCACCATGTCGGACAGCAGAAAAAGTATCCCAGTTGAAAAAAATAAAATAAAATTTTTACTCCTGGCAGCAGGCTGATGCCTATATAATTTAATATGGCATTCACAATATTCATACAGTTCATATAGGTGGTGTAATTACATAGAATGCCGTCATGTTTATTCAGTGGTCTGTAAGTTACTGTCTAATGTGAATGTACAGTACAGTACTGAGAAAAAAACAAATACAGATACCAAAGCTTTTGTACCTGGTGGATGATGAGAGAGCATTTTGAAAAGTTACTCAGTAATGTGCCTACAGATTAATGATGAAAATTAAAAGTAAGTGAGAAAAGGTACCCAAAAATACCAGTACAGTACAGTACCAGTTCAAGTACCAATACTTCAGGTAGGATATGAGCTCTTGCTGTTGAACTACACTCACAACTGATCCTAGGTTATTAGGTATTTAATGGGGACAAAGAGAGGCACACAGAGAGGACATTTTAATTATAAATTCTACATACCCTTACCTAAACGTCTGTGTAATGATGAGTATGATTAAAATTTCATAAATTAATGTTTTGCAATTATGAAGTCAATAACACATAGAGATAGGCTAGTTAGCAATAGCATAGCAAGACTCTGTAGCCTTGGCTGATATGGAAAACTGTAATGTCCCCTACGTTCTTATAACTTTCACATTAGATTACTTAGGGGCAACATCTCCTGTATGTTGCCAAACGTTTAATTCACTGTAAGATTATCACATTCTGAATAACACTTATTATATATTATTATTATTTTACACACAATACAACACTCAATGATGCTACTACGAGGGCAGACTGCAGTATGCAATGGAGCGGAAACCCTGTATTATAGTTTGCCTTCACTTGAGGTTACCCAGATATTGCGCAAAATAAATTTAGTCATTTTCATCTTACAACGAGGTGAAGAGTCTCAAAAAGCGCAGAGCAACACATTTTTCAATGAAGAAAGAACCAGTGATTGAAAGGAACCTATGCTAGTTAGCCTTTAGCATTAGCACAAAACTGGTTGCAAATTTAGATTTTAATGTAACTTTGGTATCTTCAGTTCTCCGCTCAACACGGGCGTCTCTTACCTCTTAACGATACCGGTTTTAATTTTAATCTGCCGTATTCTTGGATCTGCCATTGTTATGGGGTTCAAGATTGCCCAAGTACTGCCTGGTGCTCCGGTGTTTTGAGATGTGGAACTGCGTAGCTGCTACAGCCTAGACTTCAGGGATGGCGAGTCGATCACAGAGAAATGGATCCAAGAGCAGGACTACCACACCGGACCATACGAATGGTATGAAAAATATCTGAACTTGACAGTATTGTTTTACAGCCTGCCAGTTGTTGTATATGGCCAATACCCCACAGCACTCGATTTAATTTACCCCACAAGCATGTTTTTATCAAGTCTACCCATTACTTTCAGTTCAATTTGTGACATTTGTGGCAACTCTCTGTAAAAGAGACCTACTTTTTTTAATCTGCACCTGGCTGGATTGTGTTTTTTTTTACTATGCAAAAAAACAACAACAAAAAAACAAAAACAAAAACCTGTGACTATAAAAAATGTTAATTTTAATTTTAAAATGTCATAACATACAAATTGTATCAATTTAGTGTTAGGAAAAAGTGGCATAGTTATTAACTTGCTATATGCTTAATTCTTCTCCATGTTTGCCCAATCTTTTTGGCATATAGTCTATTCATTTATGGCTAATGTCACAATATAGCCTATGCAGTGATGGGAAGAATACTTTGAACATGTGTTGGTTACAGAATATTGAATACCTGTATTAAGATATATTAATGTATTAATATATTAATATGTTATGTAATGTATTCAGTTACATGGTCCAATCATAGTACTGTATTCTGAATACTTAGAATACTTTTATACCGTTCTGAAATGTTCTGCATTTCCTATCCCTGACTGGAGAAGAAGAAATCACACATGCACTCACCACAAGAGCAGAGTTTTCTATTTTTCTCACTAGTCATGTGCAGTTTGAAGTCTAAATTGTGTGATCAAGTACCTCCATATAAAGTAACTGTATTCTGAATATCACCAAATGAAAAAGAAACTGTACCAGAATACAGTTACTCAAAATTAATATTCACTGTGTATTCTCTGTATGTATATTCAGTTTACTTCCCAACACTGCCTACATGGGTAACTTTGCAGCTTTAATTGGTTTAAAAGGTTTTGTCTTTTGTGTAAAATTACCATATTATTCAACTCGATGTGATTAGCGCAAGCCATCAGAATAATTATGAAGACCATGAAATATCAGGTTCAACATTTTCTGTTTCGCTGTGTGTTTGATTTTAACCTAACCTAGATCTGCTAAAGGGTAAATGCACTGAAGGCATTTATAAAACGACTTGTGGGTATGGATCTGTTTATGTCTTTTTCAGGTACTGGCTCCTTAAGTATTTGCAAACAGTGACCCATTTCTGAGGGATGTACCAAAACTTATTCAAGAGACACTCAACTTTATTTTGAGGGTTCAAATCAGAGGAATGATTCAGAAGTTGCAGGTTTTTAATGACTGCCTCTCTTTAAGGGGGTGAAATGTAATTGGACATTGGCAAAAACTCAAATTAGAAAAGTTTTATTCCCATTTTCAGTGAACAAATGTCACAGACTAGCTACTACTAAGCTACTAAACTTAGTATATATATATATATATATATATATATATATATATATATATATATATATATATATATATATATATATATATATATATACCAGTCTGTCAGTGACTGACAGACTGGTCTGCGTTCATCTTAGTAGGCCCATTGGCCCATTGGCTGTATTCAGATCAACTGTCATAAATTTAAATTGCTTCTGAAATTGCATATTTAGAATCTTTGTACATCTGATATTGATTTACACTTTGAAAAAGAATCAATTTCATAGTATGACATTAAGTTTCTGCAGGGTTTTATTGTAAATTGTCCTTGACCAATGGCTTTCTTAAGGCCTGTTATAGGTCCTAATTTATAATACAAACACAACATACAGAAGCCATTCGGGCAATGAACCTTTTTTATTTTGTTTTATTTTATTTTATTTTAAGTCTATTTTGACTGCAAGCTGCATCAAGCACACTTCAAACAATGTTAAGGGCACATACGTTCGCCCTGTTGAATAACTGCTTGAATTGGACTTGAATGTGAAGCTTTCAGTCGTGCCTATAGCCTGGTGCTGCTATGTTTTGGTCTTGACTCCGATCGTGACAGCCTTTATTTGCAGAGCCTTAACAGCTCTGCAGTTCTGCCGTGTGATTGTGGTGAGCTGTGGGAAAACCCATAGCTCTCTCCCCACAGCTTCATGGCCGTTGATTATTGGTATTTTCCGAGTTTTCCAAACTAATAAGTGGCACTATCAAGCATTTGGAAGCGCTGGGAGACTACAGACGGCCTGCTCCACTTAATTGATATTGAGCGATGCGGTGGTAGCGCGGACGGGGCCGCTGCTGGCTAATTTGCGGTTTAATCAGCGTTTGTAATGAGAGGCGCTGATTAGCGCGGGCTGGAAATAAAAGAGAGTTACAAGGAACGTCTGTCAGAGTCCGGTGATAATTCACACTAATTGTAATGATTAGAGCAAACTGGATGACTTTGGACTTTTCTAATGCGCCGCGTGGCAATGTGCCTCTGTGGGGGTGCTGAGCGCGTGAGCAGTTAGCCTAGACATGCGCGTTGGTTACAGATGAAGACTACAGGGCTTTATATAGCCTATAAAAAGTAGGCTATAAAGATTGACAAAAACATGCAGCTGTGCACGTGTATAGAAACTGGTAAGATGAGAATAGTGATTAGAGCTTCAGCAGCTCAGTTACACCAGGAGCAGGAGGTACAGAGGGAGATGTGTTCCTCGAGGCGCGCCTTGCCTCTGGAATCTAAATGTGACATTAGTGAAATGTGCGCGTGCAGGCCTGTGCGCAATTAGGGCACGAGCGCACAGGAAAAGGGAGCATCAGATGGACCCTCAGCGCGCGGGCAACCAAACGGGTTTACCACAGAATCAGCATTTTCTATGAGTAGAGTGCATATGTCGCTTTATTGACCGGAATAACGTTTTGGTGACTTACTAGACTTATCAGCATGATGATAACAATATAAATAAACATAAATGTTTTGTTTTTTTCTCTCATTTCAAGTGTTGTCTGTTTGCTAAGCAGTAGGCCTAAAAGAAAAGAAAGAACCTAGCACCATTTTCTTTTCTTTTTTAGACATAAAGACATAGATCTGTTGTTCATTAAAATATAGGTGAAAATTACACCCTTCTATGTTTTTTTTTTTTTTTTTTTTTTAGAAATACTCAAACAGCCACTCTCAGCTGCAGAGGCTGCACAGATGACCTATTTGATCTCAGGTGTGACGTGCCACTACAGTGACCTTCTCCCTGTGATCCAATGGTCCGCTACACACGGAGACGAACAGGTCGCCTGGAGCCTCCATCGATTCTGCAGGCAGGGGTTATCTATACGAGCTATTTTAATGTCACAGAGTCAGACCAAATTGATGGTGATAAATATTTGCCGGAAGATTAGGTGAGGGGAGTGTGTCGAGGGTGCTCTATCTCAGCCGCCTAACCTCGGCAGAGCTGTTCCTCCCTGTGTTGGATTAGCCCCATCCATCCAGTGTCAATGGCTGTCTTGTTGAGAAAATCGGTGAGTAAACACGGCTGACAGAGAGAGACCACTGCCTGTGCACGCGCGCCGCCTGATTACTCATACAAATAGACTCCAAACCAGGTCTGGCCCCACCTCTAATGTTTTCTTTTTGTATTTTACCCGCATCAGCCCCACACTCGCCTCTGTGTCTCCAAGGATTCCCCCTTAACTGCTGTCCTCACTTTGTCCCCCATCAATCACTGCACCATTGTGTCCTGGATGTTGGAGACTGCCTTAATATCCCTTGCTTCATCTCTATTCACTTTTATTGTGAAAGAGGTTATGCGGAACCCAGAACAGCAATTTAAAGATGCACATCCCAAAACAGTAAAGCAATTCGGACTACTGGTAGAATGAAAGAGCCTACCTCAAATATGAAGAATCTACATTTAAAAAGAGACACTTCAGTTGCATCAGTATTTTTTTTTAGATTGAGTTTACATTGTTTAGCAGCACTGGATGAGTAAAGAACTATACTAATAGTCAAAATAAATAATCAACAAAAAACAGTAGCCAAATTATGAGACTTAAGAACATATTACATATTCATAACCAATTAAAAATGTATTATGTATATTTATATATGACAGTGAACAACATACAATCTGTTTATCATATCATGCATTAAATAGATTCTGTTCTGAAATAAACATGCAGCTGCATCTCACAAGGGCTCTTGTGCTAAGATTTACAACAGGAAAGGTTTTGAACTTTTCGCCCTCCATGTAAAATGAAGACATTGCATCTCCAACAGCATCCTGCGTATTTTATGATGGGTCCCTGACAAATAGGGCCCTCTCGCTACGCTTGGGTGACCTCCTTCATTCTGCACTTGGCTTGTTTACATAGCACCAAGATCATTTCCACGGATTAAACAAATCACTGCCTGAGGGACATCCATAATCCGCTAACGGGTCAGTAGCAGGACAATCATAAATGGTGGTGACTTTTAATGGGGCTAGAATAGATGTCTGTGTCTACATGACCTCTCAGTAGCCAGAGGTCCCTACACATTTAGGCTTCGCAGTGGTTTGATTCAGTCTCACCAGCCAGTCCCTTCAGCATTCTGTTCAAATCCAAGACAAGATGGAACTGGAAAATAAGAGGGTGAAAATCCTCCGTCCTAACCACAACCACTAATTTGTAGGACCTGTCTATCAAATGTGGAAGACATCTATAACTTCTTTTACCTGAGATGAATAATTGCTTGGTGCTTCCATTGTTGATTCTGTAAAAATCTGCACTGTTTCTTAATCCTTTATGTTGTTTTTATCTTTTTTTTTTTACAGGTAAGCAGCCATGTTTGTTTTAGACGCAAACAGAGCATGTCGCTCTCTGAAATCAAGGAAACAGCATATGGCTCCAGAATTACTCTTCTTTGTAAAATTTTGTCAAAGTCTGTGGTTCTGGCTGGTCAGGTAAAGTCACGGATTAGATGTGGTATGTAAAAGTGTGTAAACAGCTTTGATAACCATTTCATATTTGTGTTATAGCCTACTGTAATAATAAGGTTGTATAAAACAAATCAAATAAAATGTTTCAATACATTTAAAACAGTCCTATTACGCCTGATGACGTTTATGGTGGTGTCAGCTCCCATTGGACACTGCAGTTTTCTAGCACAGAAGTGCTTAGATGAGTATTGCAATTTAAAATGTGCAAACTATAACATAATGATCCATGGTTGTCATGGATTATAGCTATATAGTAGACAAAAGCACAATAATTCTTCTTTAATATTTATTGCTTATGATTGTTCAATATTTTGATAAATGGAAGAATTAATTAACAGTATTTACTGTAGTTATTTACAATGTCAGATAATGTGTTTGCTAATATTGTTATAATAAATAAAAGTAATAATAAGAAGAAAAAAGAGATAAAACAGAATTACGATACAGTATACAGTCCTATTGCAAAGAGGATGAGAGAGAACCTATAATAGTGAGAGATGACCAGAGACCACACAAATATTGTTTGGATATCGGACCAATTTAGTTCATCATTTCAAATTACCGTCTTATGAATTGTTCAAATTTTATAACAAGTTCTCAATTCACTTTATTATTTAAATGGCTATCCACAAACAAATATTGCAGTGGCAATCAGTGGCTCTTTGACTAAAACGCAATTTGTGAATGAATTTGTTATATCTGTCACAGATATTCACAATTAGTAGCGGTAATTATTTGATAGTTTCTGCAATTATGTCCTAAATGGTTAAATTTGGGGCTGTGTGGAAGCGTAATTGGCCTAAATGCATTATTTTACATATTTGCATAATGAAGAAATTGGTAGAAAATTGTGTTCATTCATTTGTGAAAAATCTCATGAATTTTATGAATGTGAAAGGTCTGTTGGTGCAGGCGGTGACTTTGCAAGTTGGTCCCAGAGGAGAGCAGGGTAAAGTGAGGCACAGGCACCAGTCCAGATGGGAGAAAAGAAGTCGAGGTGTGCTGAGTTTTATGATGAGGATCAACCACTGGTTTTACACATAATTATATTGTATGTAGACGATTGCCACTTTGTATTTTAGCCACATTAACGTTACTCATACAGATGAACATCTCAAAAGGATTTATTTTTGTTACTGACTGACTATTGTTTAATTCACATTTGTTCTATTCTTTTTAAAAGCCCTTTGCACTATTCAGGTTTTTGGCTACTTTTCATTTCTATAGCATTGGTTTTCATATTTTACACAAAAAAAAAAAAAACTTTTCTTGGGCCAGGTGTATAGGTGGAGACTGCTTATTAACTGAACTTGCAAGTACTTTTACTATGTGTCAGCACATGCACATGGCTTTCATCAGACAAAGACAGTTTACAGATGGAAAAAGGGCTAGGCCTTTACTGGTGCACTGAGGAGCATGTTCAGGACCTCCACTAGATGACCTCACAAGGTAAAACTTAGACTTAGACTTAGACAAACTTTATTGATCCACAAGGGAAATTATTTATTATTTATTAAAACACTGATTTTTCAGCTCTGTAGAATCAAATATGCATGAATCAAAATCCGTTTAGCAATATATGGGCTCATTCATTTGTCTTGTACTGATTATGTTATGGTTTGTTTTAATGCACAGAACATTGTGACAGTGTATTGATTAGGTTATCTGGACTTTGAATGCCAAAAAGAAATAGAAACATTTTAAATCTGCCTTGCTTTTTCCTCTGCTGTTATAGCTGTCAGTCTTTTCTTCTCATAGTTAAACGCCTTTTACCACATTACTGTGCTTCTAATGAGAAGCTGCGTGTTTATGTTTTGTGTTTGGAGGATCATCCACATTAATTATAATTTGACAGATTCAATTAAAACTGTAGGCCCATAATGATCTGATGAGTTTGCCACCAAGGGAGGCGTCTGAAAACAAACAGCACTGGTTTAATGCAAAGGTTGAGGAACAGGTTTAAAAGGTTTGAAAAGCTGAGCGAGCACACACAGGCCCATTCCCCTTATCGTTGCTCCCTCTCCCCAGAACCTCATAAAGCTCATAGACAATAATGATCTCACCATAGACTGTAATGATCCTGCCATTTCATGGGGTATTACACTATAATGATGATAGTCCTCCACATTTGCATCCCATCCACCCTTTAGCTGCAGATCAACACTTCCATCTTTACCTGGTGTGGGTAATTTATAGAGCAAAGGCGTGACTGTGATGTGCTGGAATAACACAAGCCACGCTCCAGTCAAACACAGAGATTTATTACACCAGCATAAACCCAAAAGCCAAACAAAATGGCATTTCTAAAGCCAAGCAATGAAGACATCCAGGAAAAGGCACCAATGACAGCACATAAAGGATGATAGGACTGGAGACCTGGGAGGGAGGGGCTCGCCGAGGTGGGACAGGGTTGTTTTCCAGAAAAACTGGGAATAGGAGTGTAAAGATGCTCTGGAGCCCTGTCTGTTTTTACAAAAAGACACAAGCAGCAACACAGCAGACACACAATGACTGAAGGAGGAAAAAACAACAAGCTTGTGCGTATTTTACTCACGGAGTTAATGGGAATAAAATACC